>PVKZ01000393.1:0-600000 GCA_004027375.1 Macroglossus sobrinus
GGGGAGGAAGCACGAGCTTTTCGACTGTGGGAGGGTCAAGAGAACAGTGTGAGACATAAACTGAATGCAAGTAAAGAAGCTGAGGGAAGGGAGAAGGCAGGAGCGGGAGAGAGGGAGGGCTTCAGGGCACCTGAGATTAGGATATTATGTGACACTGTGTGAACATCCATCTAGGAAATGTGGGTGACCGGACTCCCGCAAAGAGTCAGTAAGCTGTGTTTTGAGAGTGAGGGTTAAGGAGTGTAACTTTTGGAATTATTTCTCCCCAGAGATCCAGGCTAAGGCCTATGAGTAAAAGAAAGATAAACAAGCAAAAAAAAAAAATAAATGAATAAATAAAAACAACCAAAAAAAAAAAAAACCACTACAAAATAGGCAACAAGAAAAGTATTTGTTCTCTGCTAGTATCACAGGCATGTTTCAGTATTAATTTATATGCAAGTGTGACTTCCCTATTTCAGTTTTCCCTTTGAGGCTTCTAATTTTCTTTTGGGTTACTATGCCCATACAAACAGAAGGTACATTTAAAAGGAAAATCAGACAACAGAATTATAAATAAAGATCTCGCATTTATGTTTTCAAGACTGATAAATCTCATACTACTCATTAGTCCATATACGCAGTAGCAATGACCAGCCATAGTAAAAAAGATCATTAGCATTTGAACACATAGGCAGAGTACTGTCTGAACCGGCCCCATGTAGCAAAGATACACGAACGCGATATATTATAGAGATATATGGGCCTTTAGCACGTGTTGCCAGCTTAGCATTCTGAAACAGAGAACCCAGTAGGCTAACAATAACATCTCTAAAAACAAGGGTATTTAACAAATAACCTCATCTACTACAATAAGAAATTTCTTTGCATTTGGCTCTAATGACACTTCTCATCAGGGAACTGGAGCCGGGCCCGGGACCCACCTCGAGGACCTCTGGGGGCAGGAAAGGCGCTACTCCGTGTGAGCGTGCTGGGCAGGACCTGTGAGACGTATCTGCTGCCACTTCTATTACCTGCCGACATGTAGCTGCTAACGCCGGCCATGTATTCAGCCTGCAGCAGGAGTGACCGTCACTCACGCACAGTTAGCTGCTTTCTAAAGGAAAACAATGCTAACATACTCGACCACGTTTTGTACAGCGGACAAGTGTGTATGAGTTACAACACCCAGAATGCAAGGACCGTGGAAAGGGCTTACTTTCCGCTTCTACTTTCTGCCTTCTTTTCTACCAGATATAATTGTGGCTCCTGAATCCATTACCCCACATCAAGTCCTCATGAAAGACAGAGTGCGTGGATGTAACTGGTAACAGAAAATCATACGTCACACCACGTGACAGACGATCTGTCTAGAATCACAAGTCCCAATAATTGCAAATATAGAAACGTTAATCTAAACATAATTCTTTCTAACAGAAAAAGGCTAAAATCAGTCAACTGCAGTTCCATTTACTGCTTTCTTAACTACACACTCATAACAACAGTGAGTTTTGTCCTCCTTGCCGCAGGCTCACTGAAGAGAACTCTAGTTGGATTTATGCATTTTGAGATTAAATGACCACAAAAGGAACTAACAGCAAAGGGCAAGGGAAATACTCTCCCAGCTCCGCGCGGCAGTGAGCCGGCCCTTCCATAAGTGAAGGGCCAGGGGTACATGGCCCAGCTCATTACCCAAAAGGATTTGATCAGCAAGGCGGAGAGGTGCTCTGAGACCACTTCCCACGACGGACGAGCACGTCTGTGGTCGACAACAGACCCCAGGAGGCAGGCCTGGCTGCTCTGCAAAGCCTCCCGGTTCAAACCTCATCAGCAGTTCAACAATGTATGCTTTAGTCATTACACTTTAAATCTGAGCTGCAGTGAGGAGACCATGTATTTTGTTTCTCTTTAGTGAAAGCAGTAAAATCCACAAGAATGAGCAGGAAAATAACCCCTCCTGTGTCTTTGGGTGAAAGCCTAATGTTATCAAATACAGCTGAAATGGTAAATCTATTTCATTTAGTTAAATGCTAATAGACATCTTAGTAAAATAATTTCTATTAAAATTCCACTTGACTCCTTTGTTTTGTTAGTATTACTTCAAGGTCCAAAACTGCCTGGGTTAAAAGATAAATGTATCTCAGATCTTGTTCTGTAGGTCTTTGGGGCTCTATAGGAATCTGTATCAATTTAAGTGAGCAAACAATTTTTGTTATAGATCAAGAGATTGTACAAATGCCTAAATGCCTCACAAAAACTGGAACCAAGGATATTTTATTCAGACAAAGGTACCCGATAAAAACAAATGTAGCATTTTTCTCTGTGATCGCTTGTGAAGCCTGAAGGGTTCTAATGCTTGTCACTTACAGATGCTCAGACACACACAGTTTATACCTGAGCACACTGACGAGCCATCAGTCCGTTCATCTGAATACTGCTTTATCCTGCATTCTACACGACACATCGTATGGGATATTCGCTTTTTATTTTATTCATTCACCATCACTGCCATGTGCTGTGCCTGACAGCGGGCGGCGGGAGGGAAGGGGGAGATTCCAGAATGGAGGTAATGCAATGGCATGGTCACGTGCGCAAGGAATCTAATGTCCGTATTTTTAAATTCGGGACTGTTCAGCACAGAACTACTGGAGAGTCAGGGCGGTGTCTCATCGTCTGTTGGTGGATGGCTCTCATCTGTACGCGACTGTATTAGGCTAAACTATACAGAATATTCTCAAGTTCAACTATATCCTACTTATATCATCTGGTCTTATCGCTTGTATTGCACAGTCACTTTAGAAAATAACTCTAACACGGGACATTTTCAAATATGTTAACTCTTGCTCGTGGCCTAGAAAATGGCAAAAAAAAAATCTAAACAGTAGAGCAGAATATTACTACTATAATGATCTTCCTCATACGTAGGAGACTTATTTTTCCTCTTTTCCTGTCCCTTTAACTAATCAAACAACAACAACAACAAAAAACTTCAGATTGCTTATATAAATACCAATCTGTTACACATTAGTTCAAAACTCTGTATAAAATAAATATTGATTCAGACATGCAGTCAATCTATAAACAGCAGTTGTATACATTCACTTTGAAGACAGATTACCCAGGGAGGTAAAGATGTCACTCCCTTTATCACAGACCCAATTCTGAGACAGGCCTAGGGAATTGAGGTGCAGGACTCTCAGGCGAGTCTGCGCTTCTCAAGTCGAAGAAACGCAAGCCGGGGGGGACTGTTATCATTGGACTACAAAGATGAGACCACCCCGAGTGGCTCGTGCGAACACTGTCACAGCTGCTTCTTTTCTCTTTGGAATCATTCAGAGTGATGCATGGAGATGAGGCTGCTTTTATCAGCCTCCCACTCGGGGTCTGTTGAGCCCACTGAGGGAAATCCTTGTGAAACAATGCTGACGGAAAACAAAACATGATCCAAACAGCAGGGCCGCTGCTCGCGGGATATTATCCTGCCAATCAAAGGGTGCAGCTGTGATAGAGAAACTCTAACACAAATAGGTGGGGGGAGAAGAGACGATGTGCGCTTCTATACATCGGTATTAGGCAAATCGTCAATGGCCCTGTAGTGAGATGAAAAAAAAAAAATCCTGAAAATCGCTTTCATCATCATCAGCATCATTATCATGTTTTTTTTTTCCTCTCCCACAAAGCACCATCCATTCCACTTGAGTCCGTTGATTAGTGAAGGAAAAAAAAAAAAAAAGAAAGAAAAATGAACCATCATCATCTCTACATCACCAGAAACAAATGGGAGAGAAAGATGTAAAATATTTTACCGGTATCATAAAAGGCACTGTTATACGTGCAATACATATATTACATCCTTAAACTTTATGAAACCCCATATATGTTTTTTTCCCAGTTCACAGGCAAGAAAACTGAAGTTTACAAAAGTGCAGTCGATTGCCCGGGAGTGCAACGCTGGCAAAAAGCGCTGAGATCCAAACCACCTCTGTGATCCGTTTTCCCTCACGTCGCCGCCACCTAGCCAGGATCAATTTTGTCTTTCTATTTACCTAAATGCACTCTGTAACGAGGTGGGTCCCAGGAAATTCTATTTTCACTATATGTATTAAATTAAAATATGTGGAGGCTACTGATTGACTAACAGCCCCTCCAAATATGGTTACAGCTAGCCAACTCTCATAGACAGCGTGGACGCTATTTAATTTTACTGCAGACACATACGTGTGTTTTAGGGTTAGAGAAAAGTAATGACTGCATTAATAAATCATTTGCTTGGAAACGAATATTTCTTTAAAAAGGTCGCTCACTCTCTTATCGGTATCAATACACCATAGGAAGCTCCTCTAAAACTAAATAGGATAGAAATACAAATTGCGGAGGATATGCAGGGAATTCTTCGTGAAGAGTGAATGACTGAACTTATTAATAGGGAGAGGCTGTACTACACTCATTTATATACCTACGTGATCCAAACGAGTGGGTTTAGGGAAGACTGGCATTATGTATATACAGTTGGAACTAAACTATTATGATTCTCTCCCACATTCCCGAATCCAAAAGTTCAGGCAGTCTCAGAAAACACTCTACGAACACTGCTGTGAATAGTTCAGGGTATCATGCTTGATGCAGGACTCTGACCAAGTTAAAAACGAAACTTTAGGTTTCTTCCCCTCTTACCTAATGGCTCCAAACAGTTCTCTCGTTACTCCCCCACCTACCAAGCTTTCCCTCCCTCTTTGATTTCCACGTGCACTTTCCGGACGGGTTTGAGGCTGGACACTAATTTCTCAGCCAGAGCCTCTGACCCTCTAGACAGGGGGTTAATTTCTCTCCATGAACTGGCCCGTTGGGACAGAGAGGAGTGAACTCCATCACTGTTTAAATGGGCTGGAGACTGTCTTTTCTTGCTTGACATACATTATAAGCTGGATAAGAAAAGGGATTGATAATTGGCTTAATATTCCAGCAGAGAACTAATGGCAAATCGCCTGTGGACGACCAGAATAAAAAGGGTCTACGTCTAAGATTTTGAACATTGACGCTCTCTCCATGTATCATCAACATATCTTACTGAGTCCTGTTTGCATTGGGGCCAAAAACTGCACCCAAAAGAAAATAAAATATATCTTGACTATTCCAAATAGAAATGTTCATTAATAAAAAAGAATCCCTTATAAATAAAAAATCCCATTAATTTTAATACCAGCTGACTAGAGAAAAATGGTCATTTATTTCCTTACTCATTCTCTATGGATATATAGGGCAAAGTCTTTTAAAAACACCTTAGTAATAGTGGTTTATTATATTTTTTAAAAATATTGTAAAATGCAATATAATCCCCCACCTTTGTCTTTGAAAGACATCAACTTATATTTTTAAAAAAACAGCATATTTTCAGTATTTCGCTTTCAAATGATTGACTACACTTTGGAAAGATTTGTTGAATAATAGCATAGATATCCATTTGCCTATGATGATGAAAATTGAATTCCATCTAAAAACAAAAGGATGATTGGTTTATATAACATTTCTGAGACCTTTGGGTCAATTCTAGAATGATGGCTTTGCAAATTCTACAGTTCGACTTAAACATAATTGACAGTATTTATTTGGAATTTTTTAGTCATTAAATATTTGACTCTAAAGATTACTATGTAACAAATGTACATTTGTAAGATGTGTGTATGTGAGTCACATTACAGAAACAAATAGACTTCCTTTATTAACACAATACCATCACTGAAACTTCGCTTAGTGATATATCTATATATATATATATATATATGTATGCATGTGCATTATATACATTCAAAATTTAACCCATAATCAAATTTTGAATATATATATACATATAATATATATACACACATGCATATATATGTATATATACACACACATACATATATGTGTGTGTGTGTGTGTGTGTGTGTGTGTGTGTATATATATATATATATATATATATATATATATATATATATATATGTAAAGTTCCACATATGTGTAACTATAACCTCTGCTAGGGCATTATTTCATTCTAAAGACAAATATTAATTTCCATTTTTTTAAAATATTTCGAGTCTTAGATCAGCTAACAGACCAACAAAGGATAAAAAATATATTATGAAAGGAGTTTATTTTAAAACGTGTACTTATCTCACTTTGGGGCCAATTCCAATGGGGCAAAATATTTTAAACTGAAAAGAAATCAACAATTTTTTAAATTTACATCATATTCTCAAACAATATAAAAATGGACAAGTCAATAGTGGGCAGATGCTGCGATGCTGCCTGACAAGCAATGAATAATTTCTTTGTTTGTGATGAAGTAATGTTTTCATGAAACTATCATAAATGTGGGCTGGTTTGCATTTTCAAATTATTGTAGAACTGCTTGAATAAAGTAGGCATTCTAACTGAATGCCAAACTCTCTATAGAACTGGACTTTTCTTGAAAAATGAGAACTGGCTTGGGTCATTTAAAATCTGTACTAGTTGTTACGAATGCACCTTTTGCATTCTTCCAAGATTTGCCAACTTCTACAATTTCAGAAGGATTGCAAAACATCTTCAAGTTAGAGCTGAATCACATTTTAACATGATGATACCGAAGAAGGCTAATGATGAATTAAAAACATATTCCTTAGGGCCTCGTAAATGCAAAGTGCTCTGCTGGGGACACAGCAATGACTCATTTCTACTCCATCTGTAGAATTTAACGCAGTCTTGCGGCCTGTACAGCGAATGCTAGCTTCTTTTTCCTCTAATGCCAAGGTCGCAGTGTCTTGGAGAAGCACAGGAAAGCCCCAATGTCTCTGCACAGAGGGACAGCTGATATGTACTGAATATGCAAAGGAGACTGGCCACACTCATGGAGGGAAGCGGCCCTCCCTCCAGTAACCCATCTGGGGACGTGACGCGAAGGGCCACTTCTGGAATCAGGGACTTTCCCGGTCCCACCTTAAAAATACCCTTACTGTAACATGTACAAATGGAGTATTTACAGATACTGATGGGTAGGCTTAAAAAAGTAACAACAGAAAAAGAACTCTCTATTCAAGAGGGACAGTCAGACATAAGTGATGTAATTAATATATCAGTTGGCAACATGCGTGCTGGTTCATTTTCAAACAAAATACTAAGGATAAGTATTCTGTTAGAACTTCTTTTAAGTCTCACACACACACACACACACACACACACACACAGAGAATTATTCTATTAAAAAGGTCAGGTGGAAGAAGACATTTGAAACATTTACACTTAGAACTGCTCTTGATGGAACAGAGACGAGGGACAGAAGTACTGGTGACAAAGTTCCTGGGCCCTTGAGGGCTTTTCAACTCTAGTTTGGAAATCGCAGCATTAGGTGATCACAAACGCTTCTAGAATATTTCAACTGCCCTTCGCATAATCACTTAGAGGCGTACTACAGTCAAGCACAGCGATTATATGTATGATAGTCTTCATAATTACTGCTGGAGATGTTAGACAAACTACGAAAATTAAAGTAACAACTATTCGCAACAACCTAAATTCCTTTTAAAAAGTAAGTGTTTGTTGGAGAAAATGAGTTACAAGAAAGACAAAAGCTTAATATATTTACTGTGTTAGAATGTCAATATAAAGTGCTTCAACAGGAAGTATTTATCGTTCTGAAATCATTTGAATCCCTGCACCAAGTCCTGTGTCTACATGAGGCACCCCTCAAAAACGAGTTTACCCTGAGCCAGGTGGGGAAGAAAGGGAGGAAATTCTGAAGAATTCTCAGAATCCACCTTTCTCAGAAAGATCTTTCTTCTCATGGTGGGAAGAGCTGAAAATAGAAAAACTTGGGGGTCGTGATGAGGAAGAAACTCGTACACAACATTTCTGATGTTCGCTGACAAAATTTTGAAAAATCGTAACAAAATTCTGCCCCAGCTCACTGTCATCACTCCTTAACTACACGTCAGCACAATCAACCCATCACCCTAAATGGTTGGTTATAGGTGTGCAAAAGCTTTCGCACATACAATGAAACTGAACTTATCCCGCTAAAAAAAAAAAGTGGAGATTTACAGTATTACAGACAGGCGGGGACAAATATCAGGTAGGCAAAAACAGTTTCTTAACGAGAGAGCAGAGACTAACGAAAGAAAACGCATCGTATTATTCGTGGTTTCTCTAAAATCTGAAAGTCGGTTCTGCTCATTGATGTCTAGAGCTAGTAGAACTGAAAGTTGTAAAAGTAAATATTAAAAAATCAACACAGAAATGAAATTTATGACACATTTAGAGTCGTCACCACACCAGCGACGGTTCTTGTGCTTCCTCTGTGCATTTTAGTTCCAAAGCGGTAGCCCCAAGCCTACGTGCTTGGTTTTCAATTCTAAAAGGACCAGTCCTCATGAGTCATTGCCCTTGGATGAAAGTTCACCGGGTAAAGACGGAGTACAACGGGATTTGGAAAACGAGGTTGACTCCAATATGACCACGTGCAAGGCCACTAGGAGCTGGCCGTGCCTGGCTGCCGAGTGGTACCCGGCCCGGGGCCGGGCATCTTCTAACGAAAGGCCTCCCATGCCTCTCATCCGGTGCTCACAAAACAACAACAACAACAAATTTAAATGTCCTTTCATGCCAGCTTGGCAGAATGGAAATATGACGAACCACTCTGCCTATGGGTCGGGCGGTCTTCAGATGTCACGGACTGCCTTTCTGGGTAAGACGATCAGATAACCTCATTCTTCTGCTTGGTGTCCGCCCTAGGAACACCGAGTGGCTTACAGTGTGTGAGGGGAGGGAATTTGCAAGGGAAAGCAGCGAGACCTCTGCAGACTTGCTCTGTTTTCCTGTGGATGACAGCCAGAACCCGTTTCTCCAAGCTTAGTAGGGTCCAAGCCTTCCTGGAGGCCAGTTCCGGGGACAAAGGTGCTTCTGCAGAGCTGTTAAAGATAGGGACATTCGGGCTGAATGAGAAGCACAGTAAACAAAAGCAAAAACCACCAACTCCGAACGCTGGCTACATAACACATCCTTCCTTCCTAGTCTTTCTTTCACTCCTTACAAAGACCAAACTGGATTCTTCCTGCTGCAGACGAGAAACAAAGTCATTGAAACTGATTAAAAAAAAAAAAAAAAAAAAAAAGAGAGTCACCATAAGAAAGAGAATTTGGAAATTTCTAAATAAAGTAGGATGAATTCTGGATTTTTGTACTTGGAAAATTAAGATAAAATTGTAGTGATGATAAAGCCAACCCAAAATCTTTGTTTTTTTTTTTTCTTTCGGATTTACTTGGCCCGACTAGAGAAAAAGTTTCCAATCCCTCATCTTGGTGGGGAGCAAAAAAAAAAGAAACAGTGACTGTGACCAAAGATAAACACAAACAGTTTCTTCAGCATTCAGCTGCTGCTAAAGGGTGTGACATGCTGGAATCGAAATTTACTGTTTCTTTGTGCTCCTTCAATGGGCGGTCCTACCCAAGAGAAATCCTAATATAAATTATTCACCCCTTAAGTGAATTGTGCATTTTTATGAAGTACCAAATACCCAGGCTCTATCAGACAGAAATTTAAGGAATTCAAATGTAACTGAATTTCATGGATTCACACACAAAAAACCTGAGCATAGCTACAAAATAAATTCGATGCCATCGGTAACTGTAAATTCAATATACATGTCTGGAATTTCACACTGAGTTGACGGCCCTATGAAAACTCCGAACTGTATTAAGCCAGGTTTTAATCAATTTTTATTATCTTTCATCTTTGAAAAAACGAATGACAGTTGTTTATTTCTAAGCCTCTGTGCATCTTTATGTAATTTGAATCTAGTTTATGTGACATATGCATGTCAAATAAATGCCAATATTCTAAATGAATCCATTATTATGTTCCAAACTGCACTGCTGGCATATTCAAAGTTTAAAAGGGGACATGTATGTCAACTTACGTCACGGCGCATATTATACACATACTACTCTGTGTCATGTGCTTGCTGACGCCCCGAAGATCTCTCAGGGTGGGAATTAACTTGGAAAGTGAGAGCCCCCGTGCGCTAGTCTGTAAGCCACCTCTGCCCACGGAGGCACAGGGCCATCTGCGGACGGGTGTGAAGCTGTTCACAAACCGATGTGAACACCTTAGACACTTAGCTTAGAACACGTATTATCTCTTGTGCTATCGATTTAATTCAATCCATAACATACGAACTCAGTATGGATGATAGAATACTGTATATTATATTGCTTTTCTTAAATACGTCTCTTTCAAGCTGCAAGTGTGATTAGCCATTATCTTTTCTATCCTTGGCAGTTCTGAATAAAAGCCAATGTTAGCAATATTTTAAATGATTCTATAAACCTCATGAACAATGCCTTTTTAATTTTCTTCTCTAGCCTTGAAGGTCCTAATTTTTATATTCTCGTTATATACTTCTAAACCCCTCTGGATAATTTATGTTTCTTTCTCAGTATCTTTATTCTATTTCTCAACTTAAGCAACCAAAACTATACACAAATTCCCAATGCACAGATTCATTACTACCGATATAATAATTTATTTCATTTCTAATCTTCTTCTCAAATTTGATGGGAATTTTGGAAAATAATTATTTTCAGAGATCATCTATATGGGACTCCCAGATCCTACCATATTCTTACACACCATAAAATGTGTCTGAAGTTTACTTCTAGAAGTGATAATTTTAATATAAATTGTCCTCATTTTTATAATAAATTCAGCATACTCCTTTTTAAAAATATGGTTTGCTTCAATCACAAGTAAAACGTAGCATTATCAGCGTGATTTGGGCTTGAGTTTATCCAGGTAGATGGCATTTAATGGTTCCAAGTCCAAATATTTACTTAGATCATTTGTACATATTCTCTGGGGTTGTAACTTTTTGGACCCACACAATAAAAAAGCAGCCCTCCTGTGTGCAAGTAGGTTAAAAATACATTAATATTTAAGAACAATATTAAAGAATATTAATTAATTTTCTCCCACTCTAATCCAGTAATATTTATTCACTTCCTCGATAAATCATTATTGATTCACTCGAGCTGTCGGGTATTGGACTCAGCACAGCAGATGCAGTGATAAGCAGGACAAATGAGGACAGAAAGTGTACGTCCTAGATAGAGAGCTTATTTCTATTGTAGGTGTGGGTGCTTTGATGTTCTGTTGTGATGTTCTCTGGCCTTTGAAGTTATGTGTTTTGGGGACCATTTTATAACATCAAAGAATTTGTTCCAGTTTCTATGATATACAATTATTTCCTCAAGCATGTTGCTTACAATACAGAAATTCTGTACCAGATATCCTGCTACATTAACTAATTAGGATACACAATGACTAAATAAGGGAACTATTAATATAATTATTTTATGGTTATAAAAACTGAGGGTCAGAAATATTTAGCAATTTGCTCAATGTCATAAAGCTAGTTCAAAGGCTGAGTGATGTAAAATTTGAACCCTGAGCCCACTGACTCCAAAATGTATGAACTTTCTAGATCATTTGACATTGTCATGTTGTAATTCTTCTGAACTCTAAAAATCCCAAAATAGCAGATGCAAGGTTGTTATATATCAGTAAGATTATCATCCAAGAAATGCTAACTAACTCTTCAAAACCAGTAAACCCAACTAAAATGGGCAAGTAAATTGATTTTATATCCAAATCTAAAAGTCAATAAATTTTTAGTCATACATTTCACAGGTTCAATGACTAAAGTTTTGGGTCTTTCAAAAATTTTAGGAAGTATGTATTCAAATCACCTCAGCAGTTTAAGTAAGCTATGCCTGCTTTAAAAAGTAAAAGCAATTATTATTTTAATCTGATAAACGAAAGATTCAAACTGCAATAAAAATATATCAAAGTGAACATTCTTACAAATTGCAATTTATTACTAGCACTTATTCATGACTTATATTAATGTTAAATATCTTCTATATAATATTCAAGTTAGATATCATATGCATATATTTTTTCCAAGCATACAAATTAATTTCTCTTTTCTAAAATGAATGTTTTTGGTTAAGTGTTAACAGCCGTCTTTTTAGATATCAACAAACTGAAGAGTGACTGATAAAGAGAGGTACTTCTAGGAAACTATGTTTCCACTGGAAGCATAACTGATAGTTACTTTTACTTCTAAAAGCATCTGTAAATGTTACCATACTGTTTTTTTTAAGCTTTCTTCTTTTATCTTTTTTTTTAAATATCACTTTTAATTAGTACCATTGGTGGGCTGGCCTTTTCTCCATATGTCTATCTATCTCTACATGTTAAGTAGTTAGGTCATATGACTAAAATACATATAGAGAAATAGTATGTTTTATATATGCATGTGATATAAAGTATTATACACACACACACACAAACACACACATATATATAGTTGATAACATATTATCTATGGATGATGTTCATTAACTAAAGCCATAGGAACCAAAAATAAAGCATTTCTTAACAGTTATTCTCACAAGTTGTCAATTCAAAGGGCACTTTTGGTCATCAGTTTTCAGAGGACTGCTTCATTAAAAATATTCATTTTATCACTGCACAATAGATA
Source organism: Macroglossus sobrinus (assembly GCA_004027375.1). Taxonomy (NCBI): domain Eukaryota; kingdom Metazoa; phylum Chordata; class Mammalia; order Chiroptera; family Pteropodidae; genus Macroglossus; species Macroglossus sobrinus. Next base: position 12,533 of record PVKZ01000393.1, read on the forward strand.
ATCTCATTAAAAATGCCACACACCTCTAGACTCACCCTTAGCCACCCGTTACTCCATCGCCTTGTCACTATTTACCGATGTTCTTCCTCATGAAACACAAACATTTATCTAGTCCCAGTGACTATACCGGGAGTGTCTGTGTCAGATCCGGCCTGCATAACGACATCTCCACTGAGTTTTTACAAAATTAGTTCTTAGAAAATATCCATCGGTTCAGTTTATATAAAAGAAAAAAACGCCTTTTACAATTCACTCAGTCAGTCACGAAATGCTGAGCCACACCTTCCTATATCATTAAATACACAATATAAATATCCAAGTTTATTGATATTAAAATTTTAAAAAAAAAAACCAGGCTGAGAACCCTGGTGGTTGGTGACACAGAGCCCCTGGCATTCACGGTCTGGAACGCAGCACGACCAGTGCGGACGTCACCCCCGGCCTGGGCCCCTCTGCTGTGGCACCTGCAGCTCGGGGCTCTCCCCGCACGTCCCCCGCAGGGCAGGCCCCTCCACTCACACGAGGGCCACTGGATCGCGCCTCGGTCCCCGCTCTGGGCACACAGCCCAGGCTCCACGCAGAGGGAAGGGGGCGCTTTCACGAAGCTGCGCAGAAGTCACTGGGCTTCAAGACACAGGGCCACTGTCCCCATCCCCGGCTCTGTGCTCCGTCTCCCCTTGTGCGTCCCCAACAAACTGTGGCTGGACACCGGCCCCCCTGCGCCCCGCACCAGGCCCGCGGACGTGCGAGCGGGCTGGGGGCCGCCTTCCCATGGAAATAGTGTGCGTGACCTGACTCCCAGGCTTCTTGTGACCCAAACGGCAGCCCTGGCTGTCCGTCCCTCCCGCCCTCGCAGGCTGTGACCGTCCCCTCGAGTCCCCAACACAGCACAGAACGCATTCATGCCTCCCAAGGGAGCTCGCCGTGCAAGATCTCATCACAGCCGATTGGACATGCTTTGCCTTTATCTTTTCCGGGAAAAAAATAATAATAATTCGAGGATATATCGCTAAGAAAATTTTCTTTCAGTAGTTTTGCACTACCCTGACTACGTAATCATGAGGAAGAAAATGAAGTTTTGTCCTATCGGCTTGTCAAAAAGGAGGAGAGCCATCAAAGTTGTATCCACAAACTCACATCCGCGAAAACCCACATTTAGCCAAGTAACTTCTCTATTTCTCAACACCTGCTGTACGCCAACTGGATAAATGAAAAAAAGAGAGAGAGAAAACACCGCTGCCACTTTTATTTTAATCCTTTGCATCTTGCGGACAGAAAGTAAAGTCAGATATGCCCAACCACACAGGTTCCCAAGATTTGCATTTCAAAGACTGAGCAGGAGCTGTGGGACAGGTTGCTGCCCGTGCCCATGGAAACGTAAGAAAAGTTGGACAATTCAGTCCACTGAACTTCAAATGACTTTATTAAAGTGTCACTAATCAAAGTTAAAAGACACAAGGTTTTAGTGTTTGGGCTAACCAAGTGAATACCTCTCAAAGTCTAATGACCTACTAAGAGCATTACTTAAAAGTAAAGCCAAAAAAAAAAAAAAAAAAAAAAAAAGGTCTGGTTGAAAGCAAATTAAATAGGAAAACCTCCACTGCCTTCTCCGAAAGATTAATCTCACGCAGAGAATGACAGCGCAGCTGAACTGCGACCCTCAAAACAGTGCTCTCTGCCTGGGCCACGGGCAAATCTGCCTGGTTAACACTTAAAGCCCCAGGCGTGTGCACTGTACTTAAGATACAGATGTCGGTGATACTGTGAGAACAAATCTATAACTCCATTGATACACGATAACGTAAGATACATGGACGGCACCCCTTCGAACACTCTTAAGCGCACTCCCAGTTGGACTACAAGGAAACGCCACATGCAGGTGAGAATTAAAGCTCATTAATAATGCATGCCAGAACCACCTTCAGAAGGACAAATCACTAATGCTGCTGGAAGTCTAGAAAACGATTTTCCCACTGCAAGTATAACTGAGATTTACTTGTACTTCTAGAAACATCTGTAAATGTTACCATACTGTTTTTTTTTTTAAAGCTCTCTTCTTTTATCTTTTTTTTTAGCTACAGGCTTGAGAAGTAAGAATTTATTCTTGAGTACTGCCTTCTCCTACCAATAGGACATTGAAGGAAAAATAAAAATACGCTATTTATTACTTTTCTTTTTTTTCTGATATCTAAGGAAATCTTTAAGGTTAGCTGTATTTCAATGGCTATAACAACATTAACAGAATACCAGAAGAAATTAAACGACAATAATTTTACTAAAATAAAAACAGTATGTATTGTTGCCACCACTTTTCCTTTCCCCCTCAGTGGTTCGTACGAGGGCCTCACCACCCCTCTCTGGCCTCGAGCAGATGACAGGGAAGACACCTGACATACACCAGAGTCACCTCAAGTCCCCGCATCAAAAATACACCGCCCACTATTTTTCTTCTACCGACCTTTTTTTTTTTTTCCCCCCACTGTTCTTCTGTTCAATGTAAAAGATACGTTCAGTGATGAACTGCGCAGGACAGCAACCTGCTCCGTCCAGTGTCCTCCGGGACATCTGGACATCACCCCCATCCAATTCTCACATCACGTTGTCTTAGAATGATAAACCAAGTAACTACAAACTTTCACTACAATTATATTTATTGGTGAACTCAATGGATGCTCTTCACAATATAAACTGCCTGTTAATTACTGTAGACACCATACAACGGGCCTTATGCACATGTGATATGGCATATTTAATATGTGGCTTTGTTTTCTATTCACGATAGATAAGGCCAGTCAGGGAAAGGGAGCTCCCTGACCAGCCAATGAAGAGCTAATGGATTAAATTCGTTCACTTTCAAGTGGATGTTCAGGGTTTTGCTTGTGGTCCTAAATTTTTTTTTTCCTGTTTTTGCTGGCTAAACCCTTTTGCCCAACCCTGTCTATATAAAAACCATCTAATTTATTCAACTATGTCGAGATTTGCATGTGTCCTGGACAAGAAGTAACAAAACCCATCTCTCTGGTGACTATTCCACATGAACATTTTATGTTAAACCAAGCATCTAAAGAAGTGACTCTGGTTTTTACTTGGACTATAAATAATAAATTTACAATTTCAGTTATATGATCTTAAAAAAACATTTTAAAACATTTAAAACTTAAAATACCAAGAGCTATTACAATAAAAATAGGTATGTGCTATTTCATAACATAAAAGCTATCTGTTAATCATTCCAACTAGAAGGTGTAGAACTGTTTGTGTTGAATAAAAAAATCACTCTCAAAAGTGTCTTCACGTAAAGCACGTCATGTCAGTAAGACTGAACCTGCTTGACACTAAGTTTATCAACACCAGTCCATACTGAAATTGTAGACGTTTACAGCTCAAAAGTTAGAATTATTTTACAGAACCTTTAATGTGAGTCATATAATAACTCATGTGCAATATTAAGAAAGTCATATATTGACTCATTCAGTCATTCAACAACATTCAATAATGCCAAGATCATCTTCTACTTGAGAAACATGTATATTTTGTATCACTTGATGGATTGTTGAAACATACTTGGCAATATTTCCTGTCGCCTTTTGTCCACAGAACCTCGAAGATTTCATCTTGCTTAACTGTATGTATTTGTTTTATAAAACGAAGGAATTAAAGCACATTTAGGAAATGAAATCATCAATCTTTCGTAGATGAGGGAAAGCCACACATAGTCTCAATAAATCAATGTCTCTGGAAGATACAAAAGAGTTCTGGTTTAATTCAAAATCCTTTATTTAAAATGCCAAACGTCTTTATGTTATGCGGGGGTGCTCCAGATGGCTAGGCACGTTTCAATTAAGCTACATTACAATTTTTGAAGGGTGCTCTTACTCTGCGACATATAGAATGTGACATCTATAGCTACTGATTCTATCTGGAGCGCTGCAGGTAAAAATGTTCTTTGTGAATGTAAATGCTTTTTAAGTAAGGGTGAATATACGTGATTTAAAGATGCTGCATGTTATAGTATGTCAGAATTTAAAATGAAGTTGAGCATATGAGGGATCCTACATTTTTACATTATTAATCAATTTCCTTATAAGTGGCTATTATAATATCGCCCATGATTTCACTTCTTAGAAGACTTCGGAAATAAGAAATATTTGGGGACTCTACACTAATAGTAATTCCAGTTACAGAACTATAATAAGAAAACTTAAATAAGTCAGTAAAGTCCATAATATTTCATACACTATTAAATGCAAACCTCTAACATTAGCACCAATTCCTATATACCTACTGACTCAGGCCACCTCATGTACTTAAATTGTATTCTGTTCTAAGCAAAAGAACCTTTTCTTAGGTCCTTCTCGGCAGGAAGGACTCGAGGAGCTGTTCCTCGTGCTGAGAACACTACACAGTTCTTTGATTGTTCTTCTGTCCTGCGTAACCCTCAGAAAGACTGCTTTTCCTAAGAAGATTTAATCACTTAAAGTTTGACTTATCCCAACATAGATCTACTTTTTTCTTTCTAAATTTACAATAACTGTAAACATAAATAAATAAAGTTGCCCCGTGAGGGGATTCTGAGAGCTATAGGGCTACGTATAGCACATTTACACCAAACAGGACAGTGTGCATTTTTGTTCATTTCAGTGTCCGTTTTATTATTCCACTAGTTCCTCGGTGGCTCGCCATGGCTTGCTGACCACTGCCAAGGCCTCACAGTATTCCCGAGCAGCTATCAAATTTAAAAAGGTTTCTTTTGGGCTCCCTGTGTTAATCCTACTACTATTCCCAGTGCTGCTGCTACTTCACAAAAGGGACCTCAAATGTGTGAAAATGTCATTAATCTCTCATAAAAAACCTAGCCCATTAAAGAAGAGAGAGTGGTTCCTCAGAGTGAGGTCTGCGGGCCATTTGCATCAGAATCACTGAGGGGCTGGTTAAAATGACAGAGTTCCAGGGGTGAAAAACAATCTACATTTAAAAATAAGTGTCCACACAAGAGATTCTCCTAAGCATCAAGTGGAGAACTAATCAAACTAAAATATATCGCCCTATGAAAACAGAATATTTTTAAAAGTTTAAATTTTGCTTAAATTGAATAGCCACAAAACAGAAATAAAAGTCCTTGAAAAAAAAAATATGTTGAGGAAAATGATGGTATCATATATACCCATATTTTTTTATGGGTCATTAATAGATTAAAAAGTTTTTTTTTTTCCAGATCCATTTGACTAAAATCTTGTTTTTATAGTCAAATATTTCTTTAAATTTATGACTCATCCCCAAAGGACTTAAAGTGATAGCTTTAAAACTGCCTATGCTATACAGACATATAAAATAATGCAAATAATATAACACGTAGAATGGAAATATTGCTTTTCCAAAGGTTCCTAGTTCATATCTTTTTCAGAAACATCAGTCCCAATATGCTACTGGCCAGGACGAGTTTGGGGCTGAATTCTGGGCTCCAGCCCTGGGTCTGTGCTTTGCTAATTGGTTGGCCTAAGGGGAGCAAATCTGCGCCCCCTCTTAAGCCTGAGTTTTCTCATCTGTAAAACGGTAATAACAACTTCTATTTCACAGCATTATTTTGAGATTTGAATTCAAAAGCATGAATAGCCACCTGTTCTTAATAAGCAGATTATGTTGTTTTAGGGGTAACTGCTATTGTTGTTTAAAAGTTATTATTCAGTAACCGTGCTATTGTTGTTTAATAAGTATTACCAGAGATAAAAGTAATGTTGACGACAGATGAATAAATAGCATTTCCTGATTGAGGTACACCAGTGTGTCGTCAAATACAAACAGGCATCATGGCGCTCAAGAGCAGAAGCGGTGATGCCACAAGGACCTGGGTTCACACAGGAAAGGTGGGGACGCACAGTGGGGTGGGGACGCACAGTGGGGCGAGGACACACAGTGGGACCGAGACGCAGCCTCAGAGCGGGCTCACTGGCGGACCATGGGGACAAGCCCGAGGTGGACATACTTGAAATCAAACTCCACTTAGGTACATAGTGATATCTCATACCAAACATTCTAGAAATAGAAAGATAATAAAAGCAGGTATTGCTTTATAGAGTTGTTTTTTTTTTTTTTTTTCAAAATTTTAGACCAAGTAAATGACTTCACTTCAAATAAACTAAAATATTCAGATAACCCCTTAGGGAGTACAAAATGAAATGCCTGAATAGGACAAATAATCGCGATTGTGTGAAACCAGTTACTGTAACCAACAGGCAGTTTTTCTCATCGTGGCAATCGCCTGCGTGTTCTGACAATGGTCATGTGACGCTGGTCTTCCTAGCAGACTAGACTGTCTCCTGAGGGCACAGACCCGGACTGAATCCACGGCACTAAGCTCTGGGTCTGAGTGAAAGCTAAGGACAGGAAAGCGACGCGAAGGCAGATAAACTGTTTCACAATACAAAATAAGAACAAGGTCCTAGCACTCACCCCTTCTCATTTAGAAGTCTCTGGTGATGCCCAAGGGACAACGTGCAGGAACAGGAGTTAAGCAAGGGGACCACGTATGTCCGGGCAAGCGGCCAGGAACAAGGCTAGCATCTCTGTGTCCATGTCTATCTTCCATCTCCTAAGAAAGCCGGGAACCCTAAGTAGGTTGAATTCTCTACTGGGAAACACAATAAGGATGGTCTTAAACGCGTCCTCATTTACAGGCAGGTGTGGAAAGACCAGGTGTCAGTAATGCTGCTCTGAGTGTGTTGCTTCTTCGCATCTCGCCTGATCGAACACAAGAGCATCTGTGCGAGTGAAAAAGGTGGGAGAACAGAGAACTAACACTTACTTGGTGTAAACTCGCAAGGCTACAATGATGAGGCATTAGCTGTAATCTTTAAAGGTCTGTCTGTCTGTTTCAAATATGGTATTAAGTTGAAATGAAGGTCTTTTAGAGCCTAAATATGTTAGAAGTCTAATAATTTATGGCATATTTGTTAACAAATCTCTCACCCTATCTCTCAATAAAGTTTTTGTTTTTATTATTTTCCGTAAGAGAGCTGCCTATAACTCCAATATTTGATACTCTAATCAGGACGTCTATAAATAGCATAATACATATGTGGCTTTGCATTATAATTAAATTTAAAATAGGATCCTGTAATTTACTTAAATTCTACACCAAATTAATATGTTGAAAACTAAGTCCATCTCCCAGGCTTAACTAATAACCTTTCCTTCCTTGGGTCTTTCAACCCACCAGTCTCTGTCATTTAAAAATTACTTTTCTACTCAATATAGTATAATGAGAAAAACTACCGCAGAGATGTTTTTGTTTGTTTTTTGTTTGTTTGTTTGTTTGTTTTTAATGTGCTTCCTCAAAAATTTCCCTAAAACCAGGAAATGTGATTTGTAAGTTTGGTTTTGCTTCCCATCTACACGGTATCATTAGGAGCATCATCAGAATTCCTACAGTAGCTATTTACATGTCTAGTAACTGTTTACCCTCTTTCTCTTTTAATCTTTGCCTTCTGGACCACACACGGAGTAAGCCACTGAATGTAGCATCAATAAAAGTAAACCAAGCAGTCCTGTAAGAAAATCCGCACTGCTACATGTCCTGAACATTTTTGTCATGACACTTACGAAGTGGTTAGAATTCTCCCCCGTTAACAGATGAAGGCACTGTAGCTCAGAGAAGTTTAGCTTCTGCTTCAAGGTCACACAGCATGAAAGGGCAAAGCGAGGATTTGAATGGAATTATTCTGACTTCCAAATTTATGTTTGTTTTAATACTTAACCCTGCAGTGCACAACTGCATTCTACATTATGAATGATAGGAACTCCTTCAGAAAGCGAATACACGTGAAATCTTTTCACTGAGGTTTGCGGGGAAAAAATGAGTTTAGGATACATTAAAGTTATGAAAAGAAAATTTGAATTATAGTTTCACTTCTTCAAGTGTTCACCCTGTGCATTATTACCTATTATTAACTAATAGAATGCATTTACTCTAGGCCATTGTTTTTTCAAACAGGATTTGAGGTAGAAGGTAGAGACAAGCTAAGAAGTAAACGTACAGTGGGATTTATTTAGTTTTAGACATGTAAAACCAACACCGCTCTCCCGGGAAGCTGCCTCTGCTTAATGCTAACACTGCACATAACAGTACCCGCCTTCCTCTCCGATATCAGACCAATTACTGTTTCTTTTTTTTTTTTTTAACAAACATGGAATCTCTCAATGTATTTTCTCTTGGTTTCTGAGCAACAAATATTCATTTAAGTGTGAACACACTGGTGCGCACGCACATGCTCACACACACACACAGACACACAAACTGCTGAGAAAAAAATATATAATAGACACCTCTATGAGCCTCAGCCATCCGTGTTCAGTTTGACCCAAATTTTTGGCAAACTTATCTCATCCCTCCCATCACAGACTATCTTGTCCCATAAAGAAAAATTTCTACTTCCACATCCTTCATTTTCCAGCAATTCGGGGGTCAAGTGCTGAGCTAACTCTCCAGGGTCTGGGTTTGAACTACTAAGGATTTGTTACTTACTTGTAACTAATTATAACCTCAAGGAGTAAATAAATAACTTTCCTTATTTTATTATGCAAAGTAATAAAATATTAAACTGGCTTGCAACATAAGCAGTTCTTTCCCACTTCGTCGCATGCATGAATTAGTGCTTTAATCTTTTTAGTGGGTAATTTAATGTACCATCTTTAAAAAAAAACAGACTCTGAGTCAACTTTCTCTAGCAATTAAAGGACTGCCATACAGCTCCTGGTGAGAAAAAAAAATGCTACAATAAAGCAATATAATCAAGTCAAGTAACATTGAGGAACTCCAAATTATGTTTCTAAAAAATAGTTACAGTCTAAAACAGATTGCTAGATTTGGGTCTAGGGTTTTAACCAATTGCCTTCATTGAACAATGTTGCCTTTAAGTATACAAGCAAAGTCCCCGGATGGGGTGGAGTAAGCAAAGGTGTTGCTGAAAACAGAAAGCCCCTTACACTCAGGTTTCCCTGTGATATGCTGCAGACATGCTAATGGGAAAACCTCATTAGGAATGTTCTCTGTGTGGTTATAAAATATTAACCCACTGCATGAATAAAGCCAAGTATAAGCACTTTACCAATGGGGAGGCTCTTCTGATCCATAAATAAATAATTTGCCAGAATCGCACTTTCACAATTTGCCATAAACCCACACTAAAAAACATCACAATAAGGAGATGTTGAAAATCTGTGATTGGACAGATAAGGGTACCATAGAGAGACTCATCGCTTGAAAATAGATCTCTTTTTGAGCACCTGTGAGATAAATTCCTCTTAGGTCCCTGGGTTAAAAAAATCTGCATTTCTTTTGTTAACTCTCCTGTGCACTAGGTGTTTCTTTATCTAGGACACTATGACATATATGCAGTCTGATTTCTGTGTCGGATTTGGCCTTTAAAAGCTAAAAACAAACTCAGAGGGCTACCTAAATCACATAATTCTATACAGTAATCTTATATATTCCAGGATTAACTTTTAGCTATACTTATTTTTACTTCTTAAAGATTTCTTTATTTTATCCTTTCATTGTGTGTGTGTGTATATATACATATACATATACATATATATACATACATATACATATATATACATATATATACATATACATGCATACATACACACACACACACACACACACACACACCTTTGTAACCTGTTTTGAATCCACTGTACAATGAAACGGATGCATGTATAAATATAAATAGTAATTATCTTGATTAAAGATCATACTATACAACACTATACTATTGTCTTTGGGTGTTTGCTTATTTTGAAATTTTCAGTAAATAATAAAATATCTTTCTTTTCATAAAAATACTTTAATTATGAATTATAAAAACTCTTACTTAAGAAGTTATCAAAATTTGTTTTGTAAAAAACAGTCATTCTGAGAAAAAGTTATACCTTTGTTTGTTGAAGCCAATTTGACTTCAATTAGGAGAAGGGCATTAAGTAGTTGACAAAAAAAAATATTTTCAAACTAGGTTCACAGATAAACACGTGACTTCACGGTAACCGATATTTCACTAGCATCACTGGAAACTGGGAGATGAACACCCCCGTGCAAATCGGAGGTGAAGATGCAAAATGGAATGGACCCTGAGTGATCTAACACTTAAAACGGCTTGTTTTATAAGCAACTAAACCTCTCAACAGATTAGTTTCTGGATTAATATGTCACTTTCCTTAAAGGACTATAACTATTACTGAATTATCCCAACAATAAAATGGCATAAAATGATGGGCAAGCAACATCAACTCAATCACGGATTGAGCAGGGTGGTTTCAAGTCCAGTTTGTCGACCCAACCCAGAAAAACCTGGATGTTAGTCTAGGTTTGCAACCACACCCAAATCATGAAACCCTCTGTGCCTTTTCCTTAAAAGAAGAAACACCTGACCTTACAGACGTGTTAGAGTAATAATAATAATAAAAAAAAGGACAGTGCTCTAAAGCCAAGTGTGTTTTACTGTTTATATTTTTTTGTGCACACCTGAGCTTTGGAGAAAAGAGAACAAACTTCACTGAGTACCTTTTTTTCCCCTTCACAAAAAGCTATGAAATAGGCACTATCATTCCCATTTTACAGATGAGGAAATGAGATTCTCAGAGTAGCTTTGATAACGTTTGAATCAAACTTCGTCCAAAAAAAAAAAAAAAGTATAGTCTTTCAACTAAACTTCAGTCAGGATGAATTAGTAAGCATTATTTCTTTGCTACATTTTATTAAGTTTACTAATATTATCGATGCTAAGTTTTGAGCAAAGATGGATTCGACTTCTCAATATTGAAAGGAATCCTTTTTTAAAACCATCTATGTACTCACCCTTTTGCTGAAGAGAAACCCTGTCTACAAGAAGTTAAGATTTGCTCTCTAAAGTAAAGTTAGGTAAATTCTAAGGAAATGAGAAGACGTGGTCGGTATCACATACACCGTGATGTGCATTCTAAAAGGTTCTACTTTACCAAAATATGAAAAATGAGCATTAGTGATCTCAGTGAACTTCAGATTCTAAATACTTCTGGACACTGGGTTAGAAGGCTCTTAGCCAGTCAAATCCTGCGGCCACCATCATGTCCACCCCGGAAAGCCGGTCCTTGCCAGCTCGCCAGCCTCACCGAGAAATGAGGAGTGACCCGCCGACTCCGGCGCGCACACTGCCCGGGCCCCTGGGGGCCGGCGACACATTCTCCGTGTGCCATAGGCACCCCCCGGGCCCCCTCACGTGAGCTTCCGTGCGCTGAGCCAGCGCCACGCTGGCTGCTGGGAGGACACAGTAGCGAGCAGGAGGCGACCTTTGCCCTCGTGAATCGGGTCTTTCGGAGGGAAGACGTACTGCCAGTGGCGTACGGGAGTGACCGAAGCAGTGTGTCGGGTGATGGCAGAGACCAGGGAGAAAGGACAAGGAGGGCAGAGAAAGAGGAAGGCGGAGGCAAGGAGGACTTCGCCGGGGCCTGGAGCAAGGGTGTGTGGGCTGCACAGGGAGGGGGCAGCCCGGGGCGAGCAGGGCCAGTGCAAAGGCCCTGCGGCAGGGCCCCCTGGGCTCGCCGAGCGGGCGCGTGAGCGACAGGCAGGGAGCAGTCAGTCAGAAAAGCCACTGACGACAGCAGGTCACCCACGGCCTTACGGGTCCCCGCACGGGGCCCGCTTTCACTGTGGGTGACATGGGAAGCGATGGATTTTGAGCAAATGAATGAAATGATGTGACCTGCTTGTCCAGGGTCACTCCAGCAGCTAGATTAGACCGAAGGGGTCGAAGACAGAGGCCGGGAAGCCAGTTCGTTCATTCGTGAATGCAACCAACATTCGACAGAATTTTGTTGTGTGCCCACCACGTTCTAAGGAATGTTCTAGACTCTCGAAGTGCATCAGTGAACACAGCTGGTAAATCTACTCGCCCTTGTGGAATTCCATTCCAGTGGGGGGAAGACAGATAAGACGTCATCAAAATCACAGATCGCTAAATCACATCACACACACGCATTTACACACGTATAATGTAGACGTGGTATTTAAAATATTAAGATTGGCTGAATTCCTCGGTGCACTAGTGTCGATTAGAATGAAAGGAATTCCAAGAACCGATGCTGGGGGTGTTGCAGCATTTCACATTTGGGGCGCTGAGGGGAAGCTGGGTGAGGAGGCCGGGAGGTATTACGGGGGAGGGATGTGATCAGCGATAACGGGGAGACAGAGACGAGGCAGGCCGAGGGGTGGCTGCGGCCGGATGCTAGTCAAGCAAGGGAGACTCCCACTTAGAGTGTGAGAGAGAAACAGACACTTGGACACAGGGAAAAATTGCCCCAGTGGACGCCTGGAGGAAAGCGCTTCCTGTGCCAGTGAAGACCCAGGAGCCAACGCCCTGCGGCAGGGGTGTGCCCAGAGGGTGCTGGGAAAAGCGAGAAGCAAGTGCGGGGAAGGCAGATGAGCAGGAAAGGACGCGGGCGATCGGGATGGAGGTGTCATCCACAAGGTGTCCTGGGCCGAGGTAGCGGCAGCAGCAGCAGGAGTGACGAGAAGGAATTGTCATCTGGATGTATCACTGGGATGCACGTTTGAGAGGAAGCCGAGGCTGCCTGGCAGGCTGCGCGCGGGTGTGAACGGGAGGGGTCCGAGGTGACTCCTGCTGTGTGGGCCTGAGCAATCTGAAGACTGGAGTCGCCCTGGCAGGTGGGGAGATGGGGGAGGGGGGCGCGGGGCGGGCTTTTACTGGGGGAGACATCAGGAGCTCAGACCTGGGGATGTCCGTTTAAAACACCTGCTGAGAAGCCCATGGAACGTGATGAGCACCTGGCTGGTTCCGGGAGCATGGAATGTAGGAGAGAGACACGGGGTGGAGACAATATTCGGAGTCATGATTTAAAACCATGAGACGGATTGAGATGCTCAAGGGGATAAGTGTTTGGAAAGAGAAGATTGGAAAGAGACGAGTCGAGAACCCCGGGAGAGTCCACCATGCTCTGGTGGACCAGAGCGGCTGGTGGGGGAGACTGCGAAGGACCCGGCCCAGGAAATCAGATGGAAGTGCAGAGTGTGATGACATAAGAGGCACCGCGGGGGATGCTGGTTAGAGAGGTGGCTCCGGTGGGCAGGGACCCCTGGGTGCAGAGGCACGGCTGCCACGGTGGGCTCGGCAGAGCACGTCTGCGAGCGGCAGAGGCCGAGCCTGATGGGCGCGGATTGGAGAGGTGAGAAGGAAGGAGGAGGGTATGGATAACTCCTACCAGAAAGTTCTCTGGCAAGGGAAGAAAATAAATGAGGCATTAACAGGAAAAGATGGAAATACATTTCCACCTCACGTTTAAGGGATTAAAATGAAGAACTGACAGGTTCTGGGACCATTTACTCAAGCCCAACCTAAATAAAGACTGACGTGGACGTAAGTAATCCTACCAGTGGGTCCGTACCTAAGTTTCACTCTGTCCTGTGTGCCTCCAGTCATCAGTGTGAAGGACCACAGGAATACGAAAGCCAACGAGAGCAGCGCGTCGACCGTTCTCGTAACACGCAGTGTTAGTCAGGGCCGTGTGGGATCGAGTGTGCGCTCTGGCGTGAGAGTGCCGGGCTCAGACCCTACGCCCACCACACACCCACTTCACAGCCCTGCCCTCCACTGGCCTCCGTGCCCTCACGTGCCGGAGGATGAGGGGTCGCACACACCTCCAGGGCTGCGGTGAGGGCAAGGCAGGGCCTGGCTTAATGGAAGCTCGTTACAGGTGGCAGAGTCTAGCAATGATAAAACATCTCAGAAAAAGGTCACATAATCTGAAACGAACAGTCTGTAACAACGCCACTGGCTCCCAACTGCCAGTTGTCAAGCAGCGTTTTTAAGCGTCTCAACGTTTCTTCAGTACTTTTCGATTTGGTTTTTACTCACGGATTGTTTCGTAAATGTTATGCCTGGAAACTAAAAAAGACGGTGTCCCTATAAACACATATATGTTACCTGCCAATTAGATTATATATTTCATATTCATGGCTTTATCTGTCCTGTTTGTCAGTATATTGCACCAGGGAGGATTCGGCAGTGTTTGTATAATGGATGCATATGCATTAATATAGAATATTTTATATATTTTATATATGTTAATATGATATATGTATCTCATAAATAATATTTGTCTAATAAAAATTAATTTTAACATTTTCACTTGTCTGAAATCCTTATCTCGCTCCTCCTTATTCAATGTACTCCTACAACTGGCCACCGTTGTCACAGATTACTTAAAGCCCGAAAGCATTAGAACATACTTGCCATATCCTATGCCTAGGACACTTTAAGGAACATGTTAATTCATCTTGGCCTATCGGATTTGCCTCTCTCTCCTTTCCTATTTCCATCCACAAGCTCCTAAGTCAGGATACTGACGTTTTCATGGGCACTATAAAGAGCTGAGCCTTGGACTTATTAATTCCTGGACCGGAGGATCTACCTCAGGGCCTGCGGAGCCCGTTACAGCCACTAACGGTCCCTCACGACTAACGAGGTCCTCAGGCAGCTTCTCACGGTAAGGATGACAAAGTGCAAGATGCAGACAAGGCAATAAACACGGATTCCACAAAGTGGTAAGTACATAATTAGCTTTCAAAACTATTCCTGGAGTAGCTGCCTCAAGATCTAAGGGAACGATAGAGGATTGAAATGAGCAGGGTTTTAATAAGGCGACACGAACACTCAAACAATACTGCAGTCGGAAGATGAACTGTCTGCAGACTCTGTCCCCAGCACTGAGAGACCAGGCCAGGCGACCCGGGGGCCACAGGCGCAGTCCGCAGCAAAGCTTACCTGGCCACCGATACTTCCCTGTGCAGTAGACATGTGTACGTATCTTTACCATCAAGGGAGCCCTTTAAGTCACAGCATGTTGTTTAATAAATTTAAAAATATACCAATAAGAAAAAAAGAACATCAGAAAATAATCGTAGGTTTTTTTTTTTTTTTTTTTTAAATACACTGTGGAGCTCTAACGCAGAGGAGCCATACAGCGTCTTCCAGGTTTTAGTATAATCCTCACACTATATATAATCCACCCCGGCTTCGTCGTTACCCCTGAGAGGGGAAAGATTTATCACCTGAAAATCCCCACGTGGGTTCCGCCGCTTCCTAACGCGCAGCGCCAGCCCCCAGGCCGCACAGACTGTGCAGGAGAGAGGCCCTCTGCACGCCGGGGCCCTCCACCCGCCCCGGCGCCTCTCCCAGGCTCTCCCTCTTCCCCGCGCCAGCCCCCCAGCGGGGGCGCAGCCACCACTCCCTAACTGACCCATCAGCGTGGATGGCCTTAACTGAGCCGGGCAGAAATCATGCGTCCCTGAGTTCAGACACTACATAATATTCCACTTTTCAAAAGCTTTTTTTTAACAACAAATGAGCACATGAAAACGAGATTGGTAAAAGCATGCATACGTACTCATTGTCTACAGAGTGAGGAGCCTCGCTCGTAATTAGAACCGCAGATGGCTCTGGATGCAGGAATAGTAGCTGTGAGCACAGATAACAGACTTACACAAGCCTGGATGCGACTGCCCTTTCTATCTATCTGAACTTGAGAAATCATTGAATGCTTCTTAACCTGTTTCCATAGCTATGAAGTGGGAATAATATTACCAGTGCTGCTGTGAGGCTCCAATGATAAAATCCCTAGAAGAACAAAAAGCACTTAGTTCAGTGACTGATTGTAGCCATACCCAGTATATCACCATCACCATCACCATCACCATCACCAACACCATCACCATCATCACCACCATCATGATCACCATCACCATCATCATAACCATCCCCATCATCATAACCATCACCATCAATCATCACCATCACCATCATCACCATCATCACCATCATCACCATCATCACCATCACCATCACCATCATGATCACCATCACCATCATCATAACCATCACCATCAATCATCATCACTACCATCAATCATCATCACTATCATCATCATCATCACTATCATCATCACCGTCATCACCACCGTCATCACCATCATCAATCATCACTACCACTACTATATATCTAGTTTCATTACTTATAGTTTTGCCTGTGAGGGATGATACACAAGACACACAGACATTTAATCCAAGTTGCACCAGCTCTGACTCTAAACCCTTTCCTAACTCAGGAGTCAGCATGGAGACCTCACAAATGTCTCCACTGTTTCTCTTTGGAAATCCTGATGGTTTTGTTGTGACAATAGATTATTACCCAATCGCTAAAACTCGTTTCTAACTTTTAATAAATCATAATCCAGTCACTGAATATTCGAAACACACGTCTAACGGAATGGCTCAGGTGGCTTTTGCTCTGTTAGCTTTCTACCAAATTGCAGCCGCTGTGCACACCGGCTCTCGGCATCCCAGCGTCACCGCCCTGGGGGCCCCAGGGAGTCAAAGCTGCCTTCGTAAGGACACGGAACACTGGCTGTCCTTTTTACTGTGCTGACATTTACACTAGAGGCGCCAACGCAGTGGTGGGTAAAAACTGCGATGCCTCAGCACAAATCCAACGATTCAATGACTCCAGCAAAAACTGTAATTCTTCAGAGCCAGGCACTTGTGGTCCAAACACAGGGCCAGTTTCACTTAAAAACCTGAAAAATTTCTTCGAGGAAATAGTAAAATTATTAATTTCGTTAATTCTAGACTCTTAAACCTTGATGTCTTTTCCACGTTTTATGTGATAGTGGTGAAAGGTACACAAAGAACCATGGATCTGTCCCTAAACGTGCTGCTGTTTCGGAGAGCACTACGTGTGAGGCTGAGTTGCGAGCTGAACTAGCCGCTCTATTTATGGAACGTGACCCTTAAAGCCAAGAACAGCTGACAGAGAAACTTTGCTTTTTTTAGACTTGAGTACAGGGCAGACAATTTCCTGTTGTTGTTTAAAAATGAACAAAGGCAGCCTCATACGTCAAGGTAAACAACTAATCATACATGTTACTAATGATAAAATCTGAACTGTTAGATGAAAATTCAAATTTTGGAAAATTCTGACCATCACCACGAGAATGAGTGCCAAGACACTTAGAGACACTTATCCTTATCGCTTATACCAATATCTAACAAATGACCAACACCTGGGATCTCTAAGGCATGCATAGGTAAAAGGTCCATTCAGAATGCAAGACAGATCAATATTCTTTTAGAAAACACAAAGTATGAAAAGTTCACCAATAGGGTTTCAGATGTCACACTGCAACTGAGTTTGAAGACACTGCCACTTGTGGAGTTCTAGTGTAGTATCAAAAGAAAATTGACAGTTATGTAAAAAGGACACCAAAGTATCTCTCCCTTATCCAACTCCACATATCTGAGTGTGGATCAATTCTTTTCATGCACTTGAATCGAAACAACAGACTGCAATTGACTGAATGATATTTCAGAATCCAGCTGTCTTCTCTTAAGCCAGATAAGAAAGAGATATATAAAAATGTAAAATAATGCCTCCCTTTTCATCTTTTTTTTTTTGGTTGGCAACATAAAATTTTATTTATTACATAAAAATGTTAGATGGTTAATGTGATTTTTAAATAAAGGTATAAACATTTCACAATTTTCTCAACTTTAATGTTCAAATGATAAACATCAACAGACGAGACACCTCGACAGTTTCTAAGAGAAGAAAATATTCCTGAGATCAACAGACCTTGGGAACCGTGATCTGCACACATACGCGCTATTTCTTTCCACTGAAACCCTACGTTCTGCGGGAGACCACGCAGCCAAGCTCCCCTCCCCTCTCCCAGCTTTCTGACAATGCTCAGTTCCTTTGGAGGGCAGGGATTATCGGAATGTCCTTATGTCCTGCGTTCAGTGAAGGATCAAGATCAGATTTACGAGCTTCCTCCGTTCCCTGAGCTTCTCTCTGTTAATTTATCTCGGAGGCACAAGTGTGCACGTTCTGATCTTAGGTCCTCGACCATCTCATCCCGCGAATGTGTACGGAGCACCTACTGTGCGCCGGTGGTACACGAGGCTCTGCGATGCTCACGTCGATGAAACAAAGCTTCTGACCCCGATGGGGTCCGGCCCAATCCCTACGCTGCTGTTCCCACAACACACACACTGAAAGAGAAATGCTCATTGAAGTGCGACACATTCACTTTTTGTTGATCCCAGAAAAATGGCACAAAATGTATATGAGCTGTTCTGACACAATCAGGACTCCTCTGAGAACATGAAGACACAACGTAAGAGGATGAGGGCTCTCATGTCCACAACCCGGAAGCCATCCTCCAGAGAGAGTCCTGTTCACGCCAGTTTGGGGTGGGAGAAGCTGGGTGAAGGAAGGTGCCCAGCTAGACCGGCCACTGGGGTGGGCACCCTTCCTTGGGGCCTGAACCCCAGCTCCCCTCCACGAGCATCAGAGCTGGATGGAGAACGCACATTAAGCCACTTCTCTACCCAGGGACCCTCCGCTTCCCTGGGAATGTGATCGGCCATGACTCCAGCCAGGAACCGGCATGACCGACCCAGACGCCCCTCAGCCAACGCGAATCCTTTTTTTCAAAATGCACTGAAGCGAAGTTTGCACTTGGAAACAAACAACTGAAAAATCACCTCTGACAACCAGAAGTAATTTACAACTTCTTTTAGCAGAATCGTGGTAAACTAATTGTTTGAGCAGAAGGGAAAAAGTACTTTACTGTATATTCTTAAAAGATACAACCAATAATAATATGAAACTCTAGCTCCCAACTACTGCTTTCAATAGTCTGAGGGGAAACACATTTGCTTTTAATTTAAGGAGTGGTTGGGCCTTGGGAACTCAAACTTGGTTTACAATTTCAGCACTTTAGTTCACAGAAGATACTCTGACAAATAATTTTTTTTCTCATAAAAAAGCATCATAATGAATTCTCACCAGATTTTTAAGTAAATATTGTATAGCAAATATGAACAGCTTTTCACATGGGTGTTATCTCAGGTTAAAGTATCATCTCCTATTATGAGCAAAATGATTTAGAATTATCATTTTTTAATGCATAGGCCCATTGCAGAGACAGTAATATTGAACAAATTTAAGCTAAGCCAATTTTTGCATATCCAATGAGTAAATAACAAGACAAATAAATCTTCTAATGATAACAATGGGCATTATTCTCAATCTCCATATTCTCTAATGAAGTGTGATGCATTAAGCCAACCAATGACATCATTTGTCCTACAATTAAACAAATCTATCTAAAATCTAGAATGACCTAATTGCCTGTCTTTAATAAATATTTCAGTTTTCAACTAATTAAATCTCTTCATCTAAGAAATAATTCCAGAGAAGAAGGAAGATAGAGGCAGGGAGTGAATTTAAGGGAGGAATACACCAAATCAGAATAAGATTATATTTTATATATAAATCATGGCCTAAGTTAAACCAAATAGCTCAACATATAAGACCCATCTTGAGATCTTTAAAAAATTAATTGGGTTAGAAGTGCTTCCAGGGCCATGTGTAAAAGATAAAACTAAATTCCACGGAGAATTCTACCTTTCAGAATTATATCTCCATTAAGAATTATTTTTCTAATTAAACCTCTAATATTCTCTAAATCATGAACATAATGCTCTACCCATAGACTAGGCATAAGTAGTATTATAAAAAAAATTACAGGGATTTGAGAAGATAATAATAATAGTAAACGATCATTTTAAATGAAGAAGACCCCTCACCTTCCCAGATAGAAAAGCAAGCAAGAAAACAAACACACGAGCCTCAGCCCTCCTAGCATGTTGTGTCTGGGCCAGCGCCAAGTCTCACAAACCGCATTTGATATTTTGTGTTTTTGGCTGAGTGACACGAGAATGTCCTCGAGGGGAGGGAGGGGGAGAGAAGGAACTTAAAAAATGGCAAACAAGACCTTTCCAGGGTACAGCTAATATCGTTTCTGGTTGCTATCAAGACAACACTGGAAGCAGTTCAATCAGAAAACACATCCACGACACATGGAGGCAGCAGCCTGAAACCACCCCGGGGAACGCCAAGCTTGCAATTCTCTTGGCTCAGGCTGTGGAGCTTTAGCTTCTCACCGGTCAGCCGACGTGGAAGGACATGTACCTACTATATACCCCAGGAGCGAACAGCACGGTTTCTAACCTCTGGTCGCACACAGCCCATCACGTGCTTTTAGCTCCAGAGGGAAGAGAGGAGGGTGACGCTACGCCAGCAGACAGCACCTCACAGTGAAGGCAGACGGGGTCGGGACGCCCCCCGCACCTGGCTGGGCTCATCAAAATCAGCCACTGTCTATGACGACACTGTCAAGGCTGCTGAGGGCGCGGAAGTGAAGCTGTCCTGCTGTAAAGCGTCAGCCTGTCCTTCACGGCCACTCCCCCGCAAGGCTGTGCTGCCAGGCTGCTTTCTAAAACTCTCTACTTGGAGAAGACACTGCCCCTCCTCTAGCAAACCACCTTGCTGAGAGCTGTTTAGGTCAGCACAGTGATTTAGCTTAGATAAATGGATAAGGCCTTTTTTTATTTTTCTTTGGCACTTCTGAAGTAGCTAAAGATTTCTCCCCAGCCTTATACGTTTGATTGCCATGAGGCAAAATACAATACAAACTGTTCAGTTTAGTTATGACCAACATTAAACCCAAATTTAGATACTCCCATCAGAAAAATGAATAACAATACAGGTAAATAATTGTAGCAATTATATAGACTAAATAAATATAATTAGTATAGGAAATATAAAGTAAATGATCTTTCCAAAACACGTATCAACAAAGCGTTCGTAAGAGACGGTAAACCGTTACCTCCGCTCTCTGCGTTCTGGGGAAAGCCGCTGACTTCTCCATGGCGTACACCTCCACCAGGTAGAGGCAGGCCCCCTGCTCCCGGTCCAGAATGGCCGCGGTCTGGATGACGCCCGTCTGTCGCCCGATCGTGAAGAGCCGGCCCACAGTCTTGTCCTCACAGCGCACGGAGACGATGTAATACTCCACAGGGGCTTCCGAGCCCCTCGGGCTCGCCGCCTCTATGGCGATCACGTTGGTGCCGATGGGCTCCCCTTCCTTCAAGATGGTGATGTACTTGGGCTGAGTGAACACAGGCCCGTCGACGCCCTGCAGAAGGACGGTCAGCTCCGTGGTGGACTTCCGCCTCTCGGGCCCGAGGTCTGTAGCCGAGACTATGAGGTTGTACATCAGCTGCGAGGGCACCAGCGCGGAGGCCACTCTCAGGTCCCCACTGAAGCGGTCCACGACGAAGGTGTCGGTGTCGCCGTTGACGATCTCGTACTCCACCTCCCCGTTGGCACCTTCGTCCGGGTCGGCGGCCGCGATGGTGGTCAGGACGGACCCAATGACAGCCGACGGGTCGGCGGCAAGGGCGTTCTGCGAGATGAACATCGGGACATTGTCGTTGAGGTCCGTGACCAAAATGGTCACGTTTTTCAGAGCACAGCGTCTCGTCTCGATGGGCACCGCCTGGTCGCTGGCTTTCACGGTCAGCTCGAAGAGACTGGCGAACTCCCGGTCTATTTCGGCGTCCGTGTAGATCGTGCCCTTGGCTTCGTCGATGCCGAAGTGGCTGCCCCTGGGCATCTGCTGGACGATGGTGTAGGAGAGCTGCCCGTTGATGTCCGCATCGGGGTCGTGGGCGGTCACCGAGATGACAGACGTCCCGATGGGCACGTTCTCGGCAATCGACTTGAAAATGTCCCCTGGAGGAAAGCTGGGCGGGTTGTCGTTAAAGTCCCTCACGTGTATGACCACGGACATCGTAGATGATCGAGGAGGCCTTCCCTGGTCTTTGGCTGTTATGTTTAATTTGTACAGAGACTGTGTTTCAAAGTCCAGTTTTTTGGCAAGAAAAATACTCCCCGTGTTCGGGCTGATGCTGAAAGTCCCGTGGTTGTTAGTCCCCGTGATACTGTAGTGCAAGTCGGCATTGTCACCCGAGTCTGAATCAGTCGCCGTCACAGAGGACACGAGCTCACCGATTCTCATGTTTTCCAAAACGTCGACAAACAGCGTTGATTTGGGGAAAGATGGGGTATTGTCATTTTCATCTAAAATGTCAATATTTAAGGTACAGGTTGAATTGAGGGGGACTGCCCCTGAATCCACTGCTTGAATGACAAGGGAATAGGCAGCTGTCGCTTCATAATCTAATTTGCCGATGAGCGTCACCTGACCGGAGGCGCTGTCTACAGCGAACTGTCTCTCCTCATTGCCTTTCGTGACAGAATAGCGAATAAGTCCATTGCTGCCTTCGTCAACATCTGAGGCCGACACTCTCAAAACCTGCGTCAAGTTGGCTGCGGACTCCGATATCGTGGCTTGGTAAGAGTCCTTTACAAACCTGGGTGCATTGTCGTTTATGTCCTTCATGTGAACGTGCACCGTGGCCTGATCCCTGAGGGGCTGCGGGAGCCCCCGGTCTGTGGCGACGACTGTGAAGCTGAATGTGGCAGTCCCTCTGCGCCTCATAAGGGACTCCCTGTCTAACTGACGCGTGTTTGTGATGTCCCCGCTCACGGCGTGCAACTCGAAGTCTGGCTGCACCGTCTCAAAAGCATACCTGACTTCTCCATTCGGCCCAAAATCTTTGTCTACAGCACTTACCTTGCCCACGAATGAGCCAGATTTCTGCTCCTCTTCGAAGTAGAACGTGTAATTGGTGCTGTTGAAAAGAGGCCTGTTATCATTGACGTCTTCCAAAATGACAGTGACGTTCACAGTGGCACTAAGGGGCTCCACGGCTCTGTCAGAAGCAACCACCAGTAAAACGTACCTGTCCTGAAGTTCACGGTCCAGTTCACTCTTTATATACAACTGACCGTCTGGGAATATGCCAAAAGCATCCCCTGTATTTCCTTCAGCGATGCTGTAGGCGATCTCACCATTTGCTCCCGAATCCTTATCAAAAGCCTGCACTTGAAAGAATCGAGAATTCACAGGCTCTGACTCAGAGAGGGCGACCTCGTAAGACAGCTGGTCAAACACTGGCGGGTTGTCATTGACGTCGTGGACATGGACGGTCAGGATGAAACTAGAGGAGAGCTGTGGCACCCCCGTATCGGATGCCAACACCTCGATCTGATAGGAGCCAGCGTGGACATCCAGGGGCCCCAGCAGACTGATGGTGCCGTTCTGTTCATGGACAGCGAACAGGTTCCTGGGGTTCTGCTTCAGGCTATAGGACACCACGCCATTGACACCCTCGTCAGGGTCCACGGCTTTGGCCTGGAAAATGCTGTGGCCTGCCTGCCAGTTCTCCACCACATTCACACCCTCGACCGCCTGAAGGAAATGGGGAGCGTTGTCATTCAGATCCTTAACCGTGATGTTAACCACCGTGTCTCCGGTCACCGTGCCCCCACTGGCCACCACTTTCAGCTGATAAAAGGACTGCTCCTCCCTGTCAATCACACTTGCTGTGGTCAGCTGCCCGGTGACCGGGCTGATAGCAAACATACCTTTCTGGTCCCCAGCAGTGATGAGGTAACTGATGTTGGAGTTGAGGTCCATGGTGGATGCAGACACACTGCCCACGTGGTACCCCAGAGCCACGTTCTCAAAGACCACGAAGCTGTAGGCAGCCTGACTGAACACAGGGGGGTTGTCCTGGGTGTCCAACACCGTGATGGTTACTATGGCCTGGTTGGAGGACTGTAAATTGCCACCGTCAGTAGCCACGACCTGCAGCTGGTAAGCTGTCTTTTCTTCCCTGTCTAGGGCCATTCTGGTAGAAATAACCCCACTCTGAGCGCTGACCTGAAACCGAGACCTGTCCCCAGCGGATATACTGTATCTGACAGTCCCATTGAGACCCAAGTCGGGGTCAGTGGCAGACACTGTGGTGACGTAGCTACCTCCGGGTTCATTCTCCTGAATGCGAGCAAAGTACTGGACTGGGTAGAACACGGGGCTGTTGTCGTTCAAATCCAGGAGGCTGACATTGACGCGGGCCACCGAGGACTGGGGAGGGGAGCCCAGGTCCACCGCCAGAACCAGCAGGGAGTAGAAAGCCTGCTCCTCTCTGTCCAGGGAGGAGACGGTAGTCAGCCTCCCAGACACGGGGTCCAGGCGGAAGGCCCTCTGGCCAGTCTCAGCCTCCTGCAGGGAGAAGCGCACCGTCCCATTGTCACCCAGGTCCCCATCCGTCGCCCCAACCACCAGCAGTTCTGTCCCCGCTGGGGCATTCTCAACCACAGACACCTGATACCCTTCCGGCTGGCTAAACACTGGCTTTTCATCATTCACATCCAGGAGAGTTACCACAAGCTGGGCGTAGGACACCTTGGGGTGAACGCCCTGGTCCCGAGCACTGATATTCAGTACAACCTGGGATGCAAGTTCACGGTCCAAGCCCCCAGCAGCCCCAGTAGTCACCAGGCCGCTGTGCTCACTGATATGGAACCAACCTAGCCCATTGCCAGACACAATGCTGTAACGCAGATTGGCATTGAGGCCCGAGTCGCCATCGGTGGCAGACACCCCACTCACGTAGCTTCCCGGGGGCGCCTCCTCGCTCAGGTTCACTCTGTACACTTGCTGAGCAAAGACGGGCGGGTGGTCGTTGATGTCATTGACGAAAATCACCAGGCTGGCCACGGAGGAGCGCGCCCGGGCCCCTGCGGCAGGGGGCGCCCCGGAGTTGTCCGACACGGAAACCGTGAGGTTGTAGGAGGGGATGCGCTCGCGGTCCAGGGCGCTGGCCACTTTGATGAGGCTCAGGTTCGGCACTTTGCTGCTCTGCACCTCGAAGTGGCGCTGCTCGTTGCCCCCGAGAATCTGCACGGAGATGTTCCCGTTGGCCGCGGGGGAGTCCGCGTCCGTCACGGTGAGCAGGGCCACCACGGTGCCCACCTGGGCGTTCTCGTCCACCGACGCGTAGCGCGAGGTGGCGGGGAAGTAGCGGAACTTCACCACCGGGTCGTTGTCGTTGACGTCCAGCAGCTGGACGAGCGCCTCCGCGCGCCCGGTGAGCGAAGGCGCGCCGCGGTCCAGCGCCTGCAGCGTCAGCGAGTACTGGCGCCGCGCCTCGAAGTCCAGCGGCTCCCGCACCGTGATCAGCCCCGTTTCGGGGTCCATTTGGAAGGGGGTCCCCTCGTCCTGCAGCCGATAGCGAATGTCCGCGTTGGTGCCCTCGTCCGCGTCCGCTGCCGCCACCTGCAGGACGCTGGAGCCCACGGCCGCGTCCTCGGGCACCCCCGCCTGGTAGAGGGAGCTGCCGAACACCGGGGGGTTGTCGTTGATGTCCTGCACCGTCACGTTCACCTGAAGGTAGCCCCGCCGCCGCGGCTCGCCCTTGTCCTCCACTTCCACCAGCAGCTGGTACTGCGGCGTGACCTCGCGGTCCAGCCCGCCCTTGGACACCAGGTGCAGGAAGGCGCCCTCGCCGCTCGGGCTCAGCGTGATGTCCAGGCGGAAGCGCCCCGCCTCGTTGCCCTGCACGATGCGGTAGGAGCGGTGGTCCACGCCATTGGAGCCGATGTCCGAGTCGGTGGCCGTATCCAAAATGACTTGGCGCCCGCTGCTGCTGTCCTCCTTGAAAGTGACCACGATGGAGGGGTCCGGGAAGACGGGGGCGTTGTCGTTGAGGTCCCACACCAGCACGCGCACCTCGGTGGGGTAGGTGGGCGAGCTGGACAGGACCACCAGGTTGATCACGTCGCTGGGCAGGCTCTCGCGGTCGATGGTGGCGGTGGTGTACAGGGTCCCCGTGCTGCTGTTGATGGCGAACAGGGCGTGGCTCTCGCTGAGCCGGTAGGTGAAGCCGGGGCGCGTCTGGATGGTGCCCACCAGCGTGCCGGGGGGCTGCTCCTCCAGCACCTGGAACACCTGGCGCGGCTCGGCCGCGCCGACCCGAGCCGGGCCCGGGAGCAGGGACAGCAGCGCGAGGACGCGAAGGAGCCGGAGTACGGACGGCGTGGGCAGCGGGAGCCACGCGCGGCCAGGAGCCCGGCCGGCGGCCAAGTTCATGGTCCTGGCTCCTTGGATCGGCGCGGTCAAGAGAAGGACGAGATGGGAAGCCAGAAGAGTGCGGACGACCAGGGCTGAGCAGTCCCAGCAAAAACGCAGGCGATGGCTCCGCGCGCTCCGCTATTTCAAAGACACCCCAGCCCGGCAGAAGCAAGTCGCCTCAGCGAAAAGGCTCCAGGTGGCCAGCGAGATGCGGGGACGGAGGGCGGCCGGGCACTCCGCGGGGCGCCCCGGAGCGCCGGTGAGTTCCAGGAAAGTTCCCCGGACCTCCTACACTCCCCGTTCGCGGAGCTCTCGAAGCCGGAGCGCGAGCGTTTGCGCCGGGCTGGGGGAGAGCTGCGGGCGGCGGCCCGTCCCTGAGGCGCACGAGCCGTCACTGCAGACACCGTCTTCAGAAACTTTGCAAGTTCCCCGCCGCCCAGAGGCGGGGGCAGCGCCGAGCGGCGAGGGCCGGCGGGGAGCCCGGCGCTTGCAGAACTCCTCTCCCAAGAGCTGGCGGCCGGGGGCCTCCGCGAGCCCCCCGGCTCGGGAGCCGGCTGCTGCGGCGGCGGCCGAGGCCCGGGCGGCGGGGAACGGCGCTCCCGGCGCGGCGCTAGGGCTGCGGCGCCCGCGCGCGCTCGGCCGCGTCCTGGCCCGGCAGCCGCCGCCGCCGGCCCTGCTGCGGGCGCAGGCACCGTCCCGCGCCCCTCGGCATCCTCACTGCGCCTCCGCCGGGGCGCCGGCCGCCCCGTTATTTGTACATCCACCCCGAGCGCGAGCCCCCCTTTCTTCCCGGGCTGGCGGGGGTCGGGCGGCGGCGCGCGGTCCCCGCGTCCCTCCCCTCGGCATGCCGGGGGGACGGTCCTCCCGCGGCCCCGTCGGAAGCCGCCCGAGCGCGCCTCGCCCCTGCCCCGCTGGTCGTGGCTGCGCCGCCCGGTCAGTTTCACTTTGTAATCCGCAGGGCAGGGCTCCCGACCGCGGGCGGCCGGTGCGCTCTCCTCGCCGTCGGCGCGGGAGGCGGGGGCGCCGGGCGCTGGCGGCGGCTCGGACGGCGCCTGTCAGCGCGCTGCTGCTCGGCCGCCGGGCGGCAGGCTGTGCGGCGGCGGCGGCGGGCGCGCCCAGCCCCTCTCGGCGTCGCGGGGCCCGCGCTCTCCCCGCCCCTGCCCCGCGCGCCGCCGCCAGGGGGCGGGGCCCGGCCCGGCCCCGAAACTTGCCCGGCGCTCGGGGCTGGCACCCGGGCCCGCCCCGCCCCCCGGCGCCCCGCCCCGCGCCCCCCGCCCCGCCCCGGCCCGTGGGGCCCGCGCCGCCCCCGCCCGCGCGCCCGGCCGCCGCGGCCGCGCACTGGCTGCTCGGGACGCTAATCACCCCGCCCCCGGGGACGGAAGGCGGGCGGGGGTCCGCGCCCGGCGAGTCGGAGGCGCTGAGAAGGGGGATTTCTTTTCTTTCTTTCTTTCTTTCTTTTTTTTTCTTTCCTTTTTGGTCAGCTCTTGGCCGGCGTCAGAGCAATAACAGCAAAAGGCTGCCGCAGAATAGATGGGGGTGAGGTCAGGTTTGCAGATAAATAACTTCGGTGGCGGGGTCCGCGGGAAGACCGTGCGGTTGTTGGGCTAGTAATAACTCAGGGGGAAGGGGGTCGCGAGAAAGCAGAGGGAGGCGGGGTGGGGGTCTGCTGGAGCGGGAGGAAGGATTAAGCAAAGCCTGTCTGGGAATGCGCCGCGCAGCGCGGCTTTAACCGTTTCCTGCCCTCCTCTCTCGACGGGACGGGAGGGAGCCGCTGGACACGGGGATCCGCCGGCACCCAAACCACCGCCTCCCCGTCCCCTCGGTCCGCACGGCGAGCGCCCGCGCTCCAGGGCCGGCTCCGCCCGAATCCCGCACCCGCTCTCCCTGCCCCCACTTCCCAGGGTGGTGGGGGCACCGGGCCTCGGTACCAACCGCACTTTGGACTTCCTATAGGAAAAGCCAGGGGAGCTCCGTATTTGTTTTGCTTCCCTTCCCAAATGGATCCCAGGTGCCAGTAGCCAAACCTAGAGTTTCAACAATAACAATGGTAGCCCTTTGGAAAGATGGAGATCTTTTCCTGTTGCAAAGTTTGGAATTTTAATCTCTGTTGGAGTATTTCCCCCTTGACTTTTGTAGCCAAAGGAATCCTAACGAAGTTTTTTGTTTTTTTTTTTTCTTTTTGTCTGGGTAAAGGATAGACAGGAGAAAAATATCAGTAAATAGAATGAACTTTAAATTTGAAAAATGCTCACGTGCCACGTACCGCACTCAGATTAAATCCCCTGCTACTCACTGTCATTTTTGTAGTGACATGTATCGCCTCTTCAAAAGAAAAAAAAAAAAGAAAAAAAACACGTGACTAGGAATCAGGTCAGTATTCCTTTCCCTTTAAGGGAAACCAGTTCGAAAATAAGAATTCGAGCCAAGCAATGCAAATACAGTATAGGGCATATGTCATACATTTCTGCCACAGTGACCCCTCCAAATTTAAAACTTCTGAGCAGAGAGGCGACTCAGCCATGAGTAAATACTGCCCTCTGCTGTTCTTCCAATTTAACGTCTTGAATCCCCTCGTTTCTTGCTTAAAATTGAATGCAGAGACTAGGAGGATCAGATTACAAGGCTAATTCCTCTTTCTTGCCTGGGGATGGTGGCAAAGAAAAAAGATCCTTAGGAATCTTCTAGTGTCTTTCTTCATTTAAGGTAAAAAAAAAAAAAAAAGAGTTATGGGGCAAACAGCAAACTCAAGTCCTCGGTTGCAGAAAGCCTGTAACCCAAAACACCTATGGAAACCCGAATACCAACAATGCTATCACCAGTTCTTTTGTTTAGGTTAAAACATTAGAATATTCATGTTTGCATATTCATCTACTGTATATAATGGCACATGCAGTATATATATATAACATGAGTTAATTGAAAACAAAGTTAAATTTCACCATTCCATATTTTTAGGAAAACTTAATTTAAAAGCATTGGAAAATTCTTTTAAAAGAGACATCTCTAAGCCTTTTCTTAAAACTGTCTCTGTTAACAAGTTACAATCTTAATACCATTATTTTGGAGTAATTTAGCCAGCAAAGATTTGTAATCAAAATGGAACCAAAATTTTTTACTGACCTTGGCTATTGTGTGAGACTTTAGGATTTTTTGTTTGTTTGTTGTTGTCTGCTAATGCACCACAATTCAATCTTTCAAGTAAAAAGGAATAGAAAGAAAACATTTAGATACTTAGAGATCAGGTACTTTGGAGAGCCTATGGAATAATCATGTTTAGTATCTATACTATTACATTTAAATCATTTATGAGTGCATTTAACTTGGCGGAACAGATGAAAATCATTCATTTGGTGGAATGGGGAGTGTTCATTCTGTGTAATATATTTTTCTATATTATATATATATTTTAAAGATGGGAAAATTAACACAGAAAATGTGTATATACTCAGTACATAAAATAACTTTATGGACAATTTCACAAGATTATCAAAAATGATTTAGATGATGGTTCAGTTATTTGAATAAATGGAAGCTTTCCATGATAACTACTTAAGTAACAGTCATTTATAGATAAAACCTACACATAAAATTACAGTTTACATATATATAAATTCATAAAGTATGATATAGAGAATAGTTATAGTGAAAGCCAAGGAATGAAGCCATTGTATTTCCTTTTTCTCCCTTGCATTTCAAAAACTGGTAATATAATGCCTGATAAAAAGTAAGGATGCCCCCAAAAGGTAAAATGAAAGAAAATAAAGACATATAGCGATTGTATGCATGAAAAAGCAAAGTTTAGCTTATTTTTTCTTTTACATCAAAAGCTTAATAACTTTAAGAAATGGATTACTTATAAAAAACTTTCAATAAATATGAAATCAGATGTTTCTAAGAGAAGATATTCAAGCAGTTTAAATAGACTGTAGTGGGAAAATTATAATTTTATGTCTGGGCATGAAAAAAAAACAGAGAATCAGCTCGTTTGAACTTTAGGACACACATTAAACCAAGCAGCTTTTATAACTATTTGTTATCCTGATCTGTACACATTTGCTATCTTTACTTCATAAAACGTCAAAATTGTTTTGTTTTTTTTTTTTTAATGATTTAGACCCCAGGTGAAGAAGAGGCTAATCATACTCTTCAATTTATAACACATTAGCAATATTGTTCCTGGAAAGGATTCTTCTCTTGACTTCCTCCCTTTCTCCCCTTCTCCTTTGCCCTCCTTTCCTTTTCCTTCCCTTCTCCATCCTCTTCCTCTCCTCGTCCTCCCATTTCTCTCGTCCTAGTCTTCTCTTCCTTCTCATCCCCTCCCCTTTCTTCTTTTCCCTTCCCCTCTCCTCCTCTAGACTTTCCACCCTTCCCTCGTCTCCCTTACCCTCTCCTCCCTTTCTCACACCTGGTTATAATTCTCTCACTTTCTCTACCTTACTCTCCTATTCTGGTCATCCTTCGCTCCCGTTACGGGACCCGCGGAAGCAAACATTCTAATGAATGAGTTCTCCTCTTCTTCTAGACTCTATATGGTAATTCCTAACTATCATATCATGTCAGCTCTTTGATCTTTTAAGAAAATATTTTAAACTTTAGTAACTTCAGTGGTTTTAGTGGTAATAACAGGGAGCCTATTTCCATTATTACTTCAAATATTTTTCTTCTTGCCATTATTTTTTTTTCTTCCTTTGGGAAATTTTATTATTTGATACTTATTCATATGCCAGGTCTCTTTAGCTTTTCTTGCTATCTCCTGGAAAATCCCTCAGGCTGCTGCTCCCGTTCATTCAGTTACTCTTCAGGTGTATCCGATCTACCACCGATTAATCCTTTGTTCTCTTTTTATCGACTCATATTTTTTCATACATAATATTTCTACTTCATTTTTAAATGAATTTTAATTCTCATTTTTTGCTGACAGTATCTATTCGTCAATAATCTATCTTTACCACACATTTTAGGTTCTTGTTCCATCTGTTCAAAGTCTCTCCTTCTTGTGGCCTGTGTGGTCCAGCTCGTCATCCTCTGTGGTATTGCTTTCCTTCTGTGCTTAGCTACTCTGGCTTGTGAGCTCCTGTCAGCAGCGCTGGTAATGGGTGCTGACGAAGGGGTCAAAGACCAGGCCTCAGTCTGTGAGTTTAGAGCAGGGGCTGGCAAAATTTATCTACAAATATTTTATGTTTTGAGGGCCAGTCTCTGTCACCCTGCTACTTAACCTTGCCCTTGGAATGTGACAGAAGCTATAGCTGATATGGACGTTATTGGGTATGTATGGCTGTGTTCCAATAAAGCTTTATTTACAAAAAGAGGATACAGGTCCCACTTGGCCTTACAGGCTGTCGATTGCTGACCTCTGTTCTAAAGCATAGGAGACAAGCCTCATACTGAAAACTCTACTAGATAACCAATCTTTTAATATATACATGTATGTGTATATATATATATATATATATATATATATATATATAATATAAAGTCAATTATATATAATATATAATATGTATATTACATATAATATATAGTTAGTAAAGTCAATACTTAAATATGATTTAAAAATTCTGTTTTATATCAACTGCTTTTTTTTTTCTTTTTATCTTTGGATCTTTAGTAATCTTGAATTTTAAACTGACGTGTAGTAGGGCTGGGAACTGACAATGTCCCTGAATTGTAATCCACAGTCCTGGGGGATTTCAGGAGGGAGCATGGGATATTCGATGCCTGAGGGCTGTTGGCCAGTCTGCGCTTATTTCGTGAGGACACGGAAGTCTCGGCTGCTGCTGCCAGTTTCTGCGAGGACCCAGCAATAATTGCCTTGAGGCAACAGACTGAGGGCAAAAGTTATTTTTCCTAAACATTATCCTTTC
Organism: Macroglossus sobrinus; assembly: GCA_004027375.1. NCBI lineage: Eukaryota > Metazoa > Chordata > Mammalia > Chiroptera > Pteropodidae > Macroglossus > Macroglossus sobrinus. The sequence goes on from PVKZ01000393.1 coordinate 44,333, forward strand.
TAATCTTTTATAAAAAAAATTCTGGCCATTATTATTTGGTCCTTAGGTTTCCCTTTCCACATCCATCCATATCTCATATTATATATGATATATATGTATATATAAACACATACATAGATATATACATATATAAAAACATATATATTTTTTAACCTTTTTCTAGCCAGTGTTCAATTTCCAAAGATTATGTGGAAACACCAGTGTATATAAATAAATCTGAAACTACATGATGGAAAGTAAAATCATATTTTTAAAATCACACTTATGGGAGAAAGAAAATAAAGGGTTAGCTTTGAAATCCTTCATAATATAGTACATGTGAGTATGTGAGTAAACCCGCTGGAATGGAAATTGCTTACACTAAATGTGAGACGAGGTTTCTGAATATTGTGGCATTTGCCACAAACTAGTAATTACCTACCATAATTTGGAGAAACTGCTCAGACCAACAACTGTGACAATCTACCCTTTTGTTGAAATATATAATATGTGGATTTTGGGTCATAGTTTAATCTTTACTAGGTTTAAGTCTCCAATTTATCTCAAACTAAAAATATATTAATGTGGATAATAAGTCAAAGACTGAATTAACATTAATTCAGTTGAAGACTGAATTATCATAAAATGAATCTGACATTGAATTTCAAGCTCAAATATAAAGAGAATAAAGAAAATGGATACCTTTAATTTATATGTTATATATATATATATATATATATATATATATATATATAGAGAGAGAGAGAGAGAGAGAGAGAGAGAGAGAGAGAGAGAGATGTGCTTGTCATGTCAGAGGAATAATAAGTTGAATGATATGATATTCAGTCTAGGTTTATAACACTTTTAACATATGAAAAACTGAAAATACAGAACAACCTAAACTATAATTTTTGTCATCTAAGGTCATTGGAGAATTAGAAGAGTCCTAACAAAGGGTTGATTTTAAACACACAAATAAATTTGACCTACAGCTGATATTTTATTATATTTTCTATTTTAAAATTTATTTGAGATAATGAAGTATCAATTGCTGTAAGACCACTTTATTTTGTATTTTTACTTAACGAGCGTTCTCTTGCCATTATAATAATTTTAGATAAATAATGTATAGGCTGAATAATATCTTGCTATATGAATAAGGTCAAAATTTACTCATTGTTCCTTTACTGTTGACATTTGGGATTTTTCTAGGTTAACATTTTACCATATTTTCTATTTTAAAATTTATTGTTGGATGAATGAATGATGCTTTTATTAATTCATCATTTATTCATCCAACAAATTTATTGAAAAGTAACTATGTGTCAGACACTTTAAAAGCCACAGAGGATTCAATGGTGAATAAAACAGACATAGCTTCTATCATGTTTAGTCAAGTTACAGAAATTTTTCAAAAGAATTTAAACTTTTAATGATTCTTATTACTTATCACCAAGTTGCTTTCCAGAAATGATATACCGATTAATAACCAAAAACTGAAGTATCTCCTTCCAGCAAAACAAACAAATACCTTTGAATAATATCTTAAATCCTGGACCATTCAAGGGGGATAAAGAGAGTGTCTTCCTTTAACATGTATTTCTATTATATTTTATATACTAGGCTATTTGTTTTCTTTTTTTAAAAAAATTATTTGTGTTTGTTGCCAATTTAATCATTTGGGGTCTTGAACAATGTTTTGGTGGTTGTTGCTGTCGTTAAAGCTATTTGTGTTTCCTTTATAAACACATGCCTTTTAAATTTGTAATTTCCTGCTTTATGCAGAGACTGACTATTCCTAAAACTTTAATTCTAGTTTCTTCTTTCTGTTTCCTCTACCTCTCTGTCTTAATTATGGTGTATCAATTAGCATAATGCCTAAAGGAAAGAGAAGATAAATAATTTTGTCTTACCTGAATCTAGTGTGATGCCTGGAATTCAGATACTATCCAGCAAACGTCTGCTCAATTTCATCCCACATAAGATACCTAAAAAGAAAAAATTTTTTTTGAATGCCACAGTTTAAAACTTTGGTTTCTAAAATGCAGTAAAGAGCGGTGTGATTTCAGGGGGCTCAGAAGAGGACATTGAATGGTACAACAAATGAGACGTTAAAAACAGACAACACCGCGGTGGGCCTGGTGCCTGGGCATTCTCCTTCCATCAGACCGTCCAGCCTCCCTCCGTTGTGCCCTCATAGAGGCGCCTTCTCAGACACACTCTCACGCCGCGTTCCTCGTGCACTGTCCCCTGTGGAAGCGCTTTCTCAATCAGCCGCGGCCGCCTGTCCACACTGGTGTGCGGGTGTCCAAGGTGTGTGAGTTGTGACACACCGGTCGAGTCATCTATTGTAGCTGCAATTCCCTAACCCCTGGATCACAGTTCCTTTGGTGTGTTGGTGAAGGTAACTATTCCAGTGGTGGCCTCTTATTTGTCCAACTTGCTGGTGGTGACAAAAGTCATAGTGCCCATAGTGGGCACTTCTGTCTCTATCATCATCCTGATAATTCTGAAATTGCCTAACTTCCTGAGTGTCCTCGAAACAGCTGCATTTCCTCAATAGTTCCTGCAGCTGCACCTTGACTGGCACGATCATAGGTAATGACAATTATATTGTTTTAATTCTTCTTTGAAGTAAGGAGAAATTCTACGGTTGGTGCAGGAATGCTTACTTCCCATTAACACCGCACATCTTCCTGGAGAAGAGAGAGAGGTCTCAGTGAGCAGTCATATATGGCACGCGTAATTCATCAGGATGTGATTAACATGACACTGTTTGAAAACAATATAGATTCTCTTCCATAAAGAAGATTAAAATCTAATGAGTCAGAAGTAGTGAACACAATACACATTGGAATAAAAATAAAACTCAGAACTTGGCATATATTAGAAGACAAAGGAAGAAGAACAAAGGATCTCAGTAGTGCTTAAGCATTTTGATACTTTATGGCACTCAGAGCCCTCAGAAGAAAGAGTGCACTATCTGTACTATTGAGCTGGAATATTCCAGATGTCTCTAGTCTTTATAAACATATCACAACATCTTAATTCTCTGTTTGTTTGAATTGCTCCTTAGTCATGTCTCTTTCTCATTCCATTCTTAATCACTGAGGCTGTGATTAAAAATGGCAAACATGTGTTTTGAGAAGAAACTAGGCTATGATTTGAGTTGTGGGTAGTAATTTCAGAATGGCAATATATTAACCCCTTCCTTCCCACCCTACTCCTGAACTCATTACGAGACACAAGGAGACAGTAAACAGAAAATAAACAAGTAAGCATGGAAAAATAAACTACCTTTCGGTTCAAATACTTGTGTATGTTTATAATCAGGAGATATTTCTGGAGCAACAAACTGATAAAAAGTGACAGTCTAATATTTAAAAAACAATTTAAAATAATGTGAGCCATCACAATCAGGATTTATTGTGGTTAATACTTTTAACTCTTGCTCTTAAATAAAGATTGATTTTAGAATCTGACAATCATTGAATCCATCCTGACTCTGCTTCCTGTTCTCTTCAGGGTCAAGTGTAAGTCACTTCAACATCCCATGACTGGATTCTTCATTTGTAAAATGATAGAAGTCAGCTTACATGGTAACTATAAATTGATTACCATCTGCCAGAGTATGTATGAGACATACCTCAATTTATGAAAAAGTTCTAGATAAAATTTAAATACTGTTAGTCATACCTAAATAGGGGAACATTTGAAAATATAATTTCAATTTTTATAGAAGGGAAACAGTTTTATTTATTTAAAAACAGCACCGTCTAGTTATATACATAGAATTTCAAGATTTACAGTTAATTTCTATAAACCTTGGAGCAAAACAAGAAAAGTAATATAAACATGGTAAAGTATTTCCAAGTAAATAAAATCAAGTACTATAATATGGTTGCATGAAAAGAAATACTAATAGTGTATTTATTTTAAAATAAATTTGAATAAATTTCAATAAAGTAGATTGAGACAGGGCAAGGTGTTAATAAAATTTAGTTCAAAGAAATCAATAAACTACATAAAATTGAAAAGGAGCTCATGTAGGTAGCCATAGGGACACACAGACTAATATTTCAGAAAAGTTAAAAGTTTTATTGACTCCAAATAAAAAAAAATACATTTGAAGAAATTCCAACAGTACATTAATGTGTCACTGAAAATTTCTATATTGCAAGTAACCAAAATACTGCTCTATGGGCCTATCACCAGCTTCTTCTGGAAAGCCATCTATGAAATTTGAACGATACTTTAGAAAAGCGTTTTGTTGCTTTTGAGTCAGGACATTGGTGATCATGAGATTGCATCGAACATGTTAAAAGGATTGCTCAAACTCTTGGATCCCCAGTGGGCCTGTGACACATTTTTTTTTTCTTTTTTAAAGGATTTTCTTTAAACAAACACTACAATTTAAAATAAACATCTTTGCTTTGAAAATTCGCGTTTCATCTTTGCCTCCGGGAAGATGCATTATGCTCACTGCCTCACTGCAGACTGCTTGCAAATGGTCAATCTGTCCCTCTGTTTTTCATTTCTTTTTGATGACTGCATTTATCATGCACTTACAAAACTCGACATTAAATTGATGCTATTAAGAAGGTTCAAAGAGATGAAGTAGATGTCATACTGATTCAAAGCCACTTGTCTTTAATTATTTTGCTCAAGTTTTGATAATTTCACTTGTTCTTAATATCATGTGTTATTAATAACTCATTTTCGTGCTTGGTGAATTCTAAGCCTTACAGTCCACCAGATACCTCTTAGAATAAGTGCTTTCTATCTGTCCTGGAGGTACACTGTGATTTTCAGAATGACTGATTGATTGATTTAATGGATGATGCTGGAGAGGTATACTGGAAAATAGAGCCGATGAGATAACGCCCAAAAAGTGCTTCGTGCGTGTTGGTGCCTAGGAAGAGTTCAATAAACGTTAGCTCTGTTTTTCTTTCACGTGGCAGATTTCAACAGGGTTGCTCATTTAGAGCGAAGGGGTGACATCATCCACAGGAGTTACACTCCGTCTTTAAAGAGAACATGTGGAACTCAGTGTACCAGTTACCTACTGCTGTTTAACAACAGTGCTACAAACTTCGTGGCTGGAAACAGCACACATTACTGGCCAGTGTCTCTGGGTCCCGAGTCTGAGCACAGCTTAGCTGAGTCTTCGGCTTCAGAGGCTCACCAAGCTGCAGTCAAAGCATCGGCCAAGTGGTGACCTCATCTGAGGCTCGGCAGGGGAGGAATCAGCTTCCTAAGTCACAGTGCTGTTGGCAGAATCCAGGCCCTTGCAGTTTGCTAGACTGAGGGCTTCAGTTTCCTGGTCACATGCAGCCAGAGGCCACCCTCCGCTCCTGGCCTCATGTCCTTCTGCATGTGGCAGCTTTCGACGTGGTGGCTTCTTCAAATCCAGCGAAAGAGAAAGAGAGTCTCAGAACAAATGGGTTACGATCTCTGGTAATATATATGCATAATGTAGCACATCATGTCACCTTCGCCGTGTTTTATGGTTGAGGAGCAATCCGCGAGTCCCACCCACACTCCCGAGGAGCGCATCAGACGAAGCACGGATACCGGGGCCGCGGATGCCGGGGCCGCCAGAGCCTGCCCACCACAGCCGACAGGAACAGACGTCGTAAAGCAGGAGCTGTAGTCCACTGTTTCAATTCATTAATGTCCTTCTTGGTGCCCTTACATAATAAAAGGTAATATTTTATCATCAAAACGTCTGAGGAATAAAAGCTCTCCTGGAATTATGTTTAAGTACTAAGGCACTGGAAGGAGATACTATCTTGGGTTTCCATCTCACTTTAGAGCTTGCAATTTATACGTTTATGAACATTATTATTTCAGACTAGAAAATAGGGGATAGAAGGAATATCAGTTTCAAGATTTTGGCTCCAAGCAAAGACATAATTATGGCATCCTGCTGTATATTTGTTGATGAATTCAGTATGACCTCACCCAACTATGCCCATTCTGTTAAATAACTCTTATAATAGAAAACAGCTCATATAGGGTAGAACGGAGGGTAGGGGTGTGGGCAGCGGTCAGTGGGCAGCGGGTCAGGCTTGCACCGTGGCCAGGGAAGCGCTGGGCCAGGGCAGCCAGTGCTGAGGGCGCTATACGGAAGGCATCGGGATGAGGCGTGCCATGTATGCTGAGGATGAATGATATCGGTGACACAGATCATTGAATTTCTTTGTTTGAAATGCACACTGTGAACTACTATCCGGAGCATGTCTACAAGCTTTGTACGTAAACAATCTGGTGGGCCACAGACTATTTTAACAGGGGGCATGAAAGCCAGAACCCCATGCACACCTCTAAAAATGCAGCCACCTTCTGTTCTCAGAATTGCTTTGCTTTAACTGGGACTGTACCTCCTGGCCCTACAGCCAATGAATAGCACCCACGTTTCTTACAGCCCTTCTACCTGGAGTACTCTCTTCTTGCAGGATTTGCCTTGACTGTGCTGCAGTCAAGGTGCCTCTGTGTAGCCACCACGTAGCTCTTCATCCTGTGGTTCCAAGTCACAGTCACACAGCCCGGGTCTTACCAAGACAGCACGTTTACGAGTGCAGTGTCATCACCGGCCACCACCCAGACTGTGACGGTCTCTGATGAGATTCCACATGTCTTTCTTTCACCCACTAGTTGATCTCAACTCAGGTCCACCAGATACGCATAGAGCATTTGCAGAATGCCGGTGGAATCAGAAACAGTTGTTACGTATCCATAGCGAGTCGAAATCACATCTCCGAACCCCAGAGACCGCTGTATGGGAAGACTCTCTGTTTTTTACAGGTGAGATGCTTGGCAGTATTACGATGTGCACCGCCTGTCTGTTTGGTGAGCTTAAATTGGAAGACACGGAGCAATCAGCTTTTCTCCATAAAATTCTTCCACCCGTGGTGAGCTCATAGGAAGACGCCTTCTCGTAAAGAGGAGCCCAGCGACCGTGACAGTAATGTGTCCATGTTATAGATTCCAGCCCGAGTGCCAGTGTTTAGAGAGCCTGAAGGTCATCATCCCTGCGCCACCCACAGCAAGGAAAATAAAACCCAACTGAACATCGAGGACTTTCCCTGGACTCCTCGGAGAACTGAGGGTACAAGGAAACTCGTTCCCCTACAACCTGGAGAGACAGGCAGTTCCAGAGTCTCTGCCGAGACCTGCTGGCCCGGGCCAGAAACTCCGGGACCAGAACTGGGAGGGACACTTACACGTTATTCTCCTGGACTGCTGGAGGCTGGACGTGGACGAGAAGACGAAAACTCCTCCCTGCTCCCCGCATCGTGTTGCCATCACGGACATATGCGTTTAATTAGCGCAGTACGTTACAACCAAATGCCCTTATTCTTTTTTTATGCACAAAGGTCTCTTACCTGGGCACTGGGCGCCCCCTTGAACTGGTGCCTTTGTCCTTTCCCATCGCTGCCGGTGTCCTCCCTTAGTTCCTGGCACATCAAGACGTCAGACGCGCCTGTTGCACCTTCCGTGCGGAGACCCCACGTCGGCCATCTGTCAGGGATCGGGTTTCCTCCAATACGAAACTGCATTAGGGTCTAAGCTCTGTGTGTGGGTGCGCTCACTGCCTCAGGAGGCTGCTGTCTCAAGGATTTTCACTGGGCAGGCTCAGGATCTGTACTTTGGAAAATAAAATCATGAATTGATTTTTTCTCAAATACAAAGTTTTTGTCTAGAAGCAAAAGTAGGAAACCATATGCATGTCATCAAATTTTTAACATGTACAGTCAATTTCAGCTAATGTTAAATAGTTCATTTTGAACATTAATTCCAGTCTTATAGATTTCAATTCTGCTATTATCATCATGAGAAGTGAATGAGTACTAAAAATATTGTACTAGATTTTAGCTTTTGGAATATATTCATCTCAATTTTAATGGAAATTTTTAAATACACACAAAAAAAGAGACAGTAGTATCCAGCTTCAAAAATCAACATTCTGCTAATTGTATTTCATCTACCTCTTCGAAAAAACTCTTTTAAACTTCTGTTAGGTATAAATGCCAGTCATTAGGTCATTTTATGCATAATAATACAACCCACATCTCAAACTCTTAAGGCCTAGTTATTTTTACATTTCCAGTATACTATTACCACTTAACAAAGTTAAAAATAATTCTAATATCTTTAGACACCCTGTACTTAATAGCCCAGTGCTATTTTTGTGCTTAATGTATGCGAGGTATTATAGTGATCACTTTATACTTAGATCATCTCATTTAATCCTTAAATAATATTTATGGAATATTAATACACTCCCTATTTTATTGATGAGAATACCAAGAAAATAATCAGAGAGTTTAACCTTCATATACTTAACACATTCATAGGTAAATTCATACGTAAATTTATAGGTATGTCTGCTTCTGAAATCCATGCAAGAGTCACCTAGCAATACTTACTGAATGGATAATCAATAAATACTATCTGGATGACTAGTCACTGGAACAGGCAGAGACAAACAGGCTCTTCATATCAGCTGCCAAATGTCTCTGAGAATGTTATTCACTTCTGTGCCCACCACAACACTGAATATGGACCATCTTCATCAGAATTACCTTCCTCGTGGAAGTGCATATTTCTGTACTTCACGGAATCAGGAACGCAGAAGCAGAAAACCCAGATCTTCAGTTTTTGCAAGTGCCCACGAAAGACCAAGGACCACAGGCGCCTACGACATCACTTTGCAAAGGGGACCCACAGGGCATCAGTGGTGGCTTCAAACAGGAGTTTATTAGGAAGAAGGAATCCTGGACTCAACACTTGAGTGTCGGTATTTACTGAATCAAAAATTCATTTTACATAATGCTGTGTACGTCCAAGTTTGAGAAAAACTCTGAGAAGTACTTTGAAACATACTGGTCCCTATCTTCATTAGTAAGTGACAGTCCAGTCTTTCAACTTCAAATTTCTTAAAACAGTTGGCCAAGTGACCAGTGAAAGAAAACAAACAAAAAACAAACAAAAATGTATATTAAGCCAACTTGTATCCTTCTCACTCTTTGATCCAATTACCTTATTTTCCCCCTTTCTGAACTGGATTCTTCCTCTGGGCCTTTTAACTTCTCAATTCTTTCTGGCTCAGTGCTCTTCCCTCAGCTGTTCCTATGGCTCACTCTTCTTTATCGCTTAAGCCTCTGGCTAGGTGCTCCCTCCTCAGAAATCCCTTATCTGATTTCCATGATGACCTTCGCCTTCCACCAGCCCTCACTGCAGGAGTGTTTTGCTTAGTTTTCTTTAATGCCCTTGTCCTCATCTGAAGTTATTCAGTTTGTTTACTTGCTGATTGTCTGTGTGCTCCACTAGAATACAAGCTTCATGGGGGTGGGAGCCTGGAGTTCCAGTTCTACCCCCAGGTCTTAGAACACAACCTCTCAGAGAGTCAATTTTAATAAAGTGCATCAAACACATAAACAGGAGGCACTGTCTTGCCAGCTCTGCCGTCCCCATGTGAACTGCAGCCAGGCCCTTTCCTGCACATAAGATCGCGTCCCCACGGTGGCTGCAGAAAGTAACAGAAGACCGTGGTGTATACTGAATATAAGCAGAGGCGAAACAATGATGTGCTTTCTAATTAAAAAAAAAAAAGAAAAGAAAAGAAAAAAAAGTGTGGCTAATTGATCTCTAGTGCCAAACCGACTTAAATCCTAAGGATAGTAAATGCTAACAGCATCGTAACCTAGCTTTTTGAGAGAATATTTTAGCCTTAAAAAAGTTGGGAGAAAGATCAAACTAGAATAGTAATTCTTAAATCTAGTGATTTTCGTTGTCATTGTTGTGACTTAGGAAAAAAATGCATTCAAGTTTCTCAGACTTTTCCTAGAGATCTAGTCCACAGTTCTTGCCACTATTTTTTTGGGGGGGAGGGGGGAGAAGGGTTAATAAAAGACTAAATTTTTATTTTAAAAAGTTTTGGCCTCTCCTCTGACTATAATTTTTAGGAGGAGGGTTAGTCATTCTTTCTTCCTTTCTGGTATAATATTATAAAGAGGAACAAAGAAAAAGCACTTCGAACAGTAAATTTGGTTTCTTTGAATAATATTTTACTCTTATTATACAATTGAAATAATTTTACGATGAAAAATAAAGCATATATGATTAGTCCTTATAGAAAGAGTCTCTTGATCATATGATTCTATGAAATGAGAGGAACCATTGTGGTCCACAGTGTGAATAATTCTGAGGAAAAGAAAAAGGCTACCTCACCTCATAAAAAATATTTGGGGTCTAAAACATACATTTTAATAATCTTGAATCAAAGTATATTGTTGTAGGTTGCTATTACATAAAATATACTTTTAAGTATGCTTTTTTTTTACACAGTAATACTAACTTCTCATCTCATTCCAGTAGGAAGTTCATGAAACAAGCATACTGTATCTATTTATCGATACCATATTTATAGCAAGTGTTATTTTTATTATTTTTTTGTTGTGGTTTGACATAATGTGAAAAAAAAAACTTTTAAATTCCTAGGTACTAATTCCTAATCAAAAGATAATTATTTGAACTTCCATTATTAACGTTATGCTATGCTAATACTAGTACCACTATTCATTTTACATCAAATTCACACAAAGTCAAACTTAGATATTTGGTTATTGATAAACATAGTTAACCTACTAGAAGTTGCTAGAGACTTCAAGGCGTGGGGAAAAAAGCTTACCCTCTTGATACATGCAGTTTCCTGTATCAGAAGTGGGTTAAAATCCTCTCCCACACAGCAGTCACACGATGCTGGAGCAGCAGGATGCAGCCTGCTGACCTCAGAGACCAATCTGTAACGTCCTGCACTCCTGTCCAGGGCCTGTGTCCCTACCCCGCTGACGGGGTGAAGGGAACACCTCCAGACGGAGAGATGTCAGCGGTACCTACCTCAGAGGCCAGTGATGAGGGATAAATAAGGAATTCACGTGGAGCGCTTTGCACGACAACGCCACCGCCACAGAGGGCCGCTGTGCGCTGTTCCACGAGGTGGGCCTTGCTGGAAGCTCATGCGGTGACTGGGGACCCTCCTGGCCTTCTAGCTCCCAACGCTTCAGAAGAATCACTTCTACAAGTGTTGTTTTTCAGAGTAGCCACTTGGGGGCAGACTTTCGCCAAAAAGGGACAAAGAGTTTTAAAAAATCATTTGCAAACTTTTTCTTCAAGTGATTGTAAAAGCCAAAGTTTACAAAATTAAATCCAGGATAGGCGCTATATCTTGCCTATTTTAATAGGCTAAAAGGCTAGACATGGGATTTCGTGTATTAAAGGGAGTTCTGTTTGGTGTCGGGTGGGGGTGTCCCCCTCTATCGTCCCGAAGGTTCCTGTATGTAGGTGGAAGCAGACACATCTTTCTTTTCACGGGACACATTTTCTCCTGCTGACCCGGTGGAGACAGGTTCTGCCTAACAGGAAAAACAACCATGGTATTCTGAGAGTTTAAGAACACGAATATTGAAGTCAAAATCTCAAAGGCTGGTGGGTTCTGACTCTGGTTTACTAACATTCTTGAGTGGCCTTGGACGTTTCTTAAGGCTCCTCGCTGTCAATTTTCTTAGCTGTAAGGAGTGAATCATGAACGCGTTTGCCTGGAAGTCCCCCCTGGGAGAATCGAACGTGCCTTCCGCTGGAAGAGGATGTGCTCACACACACACGCGATGCACACTGTCGCTGCTGCAGGAGGGGCAGGGAGGAGGGCTGCGAAGCTCGTCACCCGCATCTGAAACGTAGGAAAATATCAGAGTCAATTTGATTTGCAGATTTTTCTTTTTCTTTCTTTCTTTTTTTGAACAGTTTAGCGTTTGAAAACTTACGCCAGCTCATAGGGCCCTCTCCATCCCAGCTGTCCCTCTGCTCTTCTGTCCCTCGTCCACACGCCTTCTCCAGGGGTGAGCGGTGGCCACACGGACCCAGACGCACTCCTGCTGCAGCGGGAAGTGGGGCGACACAGGGCAGTATTACACCTGGAGACATCAAAGTGTGAGATCACTATGGCGAGAATTTAAAAACAAAGACAGTTGTAGTATAGAGATATTGCATCGAGTTTCTGCGATATATATATATATATATATATATATATATATATATATATATATATAAAAGGAGGTTCAAAAAAATTGCCACCATATCAAATCTTCCCTCTTCTCAGCTTCAGTCCGTACCCCCTTGGCCCAGGGAGGGATGCAGAGGAGGAATGTTTGTATACGGGACTCATATTTTCTATTCTTCTCAAATCACTCACTGGACGTGGTAAAATAAGATAGTTGTTGGGCCCAGAAATTTTGGGAAGAAAGGTCACAAAAAGAATGGCCACTGAGGAACAGGCTGGCAGCTGAAATTATACACTTACTTTAATTTCTCGTATCCGAACTAAGAAGGACATGAAGTAAACTCAAGTTTAAATGGCCATTAGTTTATCATGGAGTCAGACATAAACATATTATTCACTGCGTTCTTTCATTCATTTACACATTTATCTATTCACACAATAAACACAGTATGAGACCCTGTTATGTCTTAGAAACTGAGTGCTGTGTGAGTGTGTGCATAGTTGGACCAAGCATGAAACGATACTTCAGTGATGGGGAAGTTACTGAATAAGATGGGAGACTTGAGGACCAGAGATAAGATGGAAATTAACTAAGCACATTCATATAGACAATAAAACAAAATATAACAATTCCTATCATCAAAACAAGTATATAAATAAAAAACCCAGTCCCTATAATAGAAAAATTAAAACTGAATATAGGACACAAATGAAGCAAATCGCATTTATAAAAAAGACCACAGCACTGTCTCCAGCATTTAATGATCACTGAAAATTGAAAAAGTCCCTGGAGTATAAAATATTTGCCTTCTTTCTCTTAACACATTTTATCAAAAATTCACTATTACCTGTTTTTGAAAAAAAATTCTTTTATAAAGTTTTTAGAACACTAAACTCACGTATGAGTACATAACACAGTATGTTCAGCAGTGTGCTACTAGAATAGATTATCCTTTTGCTGCATCAAAGTAATTTTCCCTGTAGATTCCCCCTTTCACGGATATAGAACAAGCACTTCTCTCCCTCAGTGCATCTCCACCCCCTCCAGAGACTCTCGTGTTCCATATGGAGGTCATTACGATGGGTTCACTTTCAAAGTGGGATTACGATGTTAGAACTTCAATTGATTTTCATCTTATCCTTTGAAGATGCATATTATTTACGGTGTTAAGAGTACTAGAGAAGCAACTACAACATAAGTAATCGACTAGGTAACTGAGCCAGCAGAAACCCACTTTATTTTTTCCATATTTGCGGGCTCAGGGGGCCCTATTTATGGTCTGCTCTTTCTCCAGTCATCAGGGTAAAACCTGGTGAGTTGCATGGATGGGTACTGTCCAGTCCAATCCCGTCCACGATAAAATCAGACTCTCCATCAACGTGAGTAGCTCGCGCTGTAAGCCTGGGCCTGCCTCCACTCGCACAGGGCAGTGTGGCGAGAGGGCGCGGTGGACCAGCCCTCTGTCCTTCCTTCCATGTTCAGAGGGTGGGGAGAACCAGCCGTGAAGGACAGAAAAAGCCTGCTTGAGTGGCAGAACTGTAATTGGAGGTGACAGATGTCCACAGCCGCCTTTTCTCTGAGCCTCTCAGGGGCTCCCTGCTGTGGGCCTTCGGGGCTGAAGCTCTCTGCATCACCCTGCGTTGGGCAGCCGCCCACTGACAGCTCCCGCCCAGTGCTGCACTCAGCGTTGACCTCCGTGCTCTCTCTGCTGGGTCCCCTCCCTCCCTCAGAACTTCTCAGATGCATCTTATTCCAGCTCGCCTGCTTCCATCCAGCTGCTCACCTGTGACCCACAGCTTGCCCCTCTCTCTGAGAGAAGTGCCAGAGAAAGCGCTCCTGAAACTCTCTGCAGAAACAGTCCCTCGACGGCAGACTCTCTAGAGCCGTCTGTTTCTTACTCAAATTCCGGAGCTCACACGCGAAGCTCTCCCTCCGGCTCAGCCTAGGGTGAAATGGCGCACACCCCTATCCCCATGTGGGGGTTAGGGGGCTGGGGAGGGCAGGACACCACCAGGCTCTTCAAAATTCAACTGCAGATTTACTCTTGGTCCTCTCTTCTGTAGGCTGGGTGTGGGCGATGGGCCGATGGGGACAGAACTAGAGTCACAGTGTTCTGAGGAAGTGGCCTGTCATCTCACTTCAGAATATGAAAGTTTTATTGGTTTATTAAACTGATCTCAGCATTTGGGATTTTGGTAAAATTATGAGAAAATAGAAATATCCTATTTAAAGTTTATCATACCTTTCTGGATTCTATTAAACTAAAGATGATGTAAAATTAATAAAAAAAAATAGACCAGTGATGTAGCAGTTAAAAAATATAAAGTTATAGTTGGTCTCAGTCTGAATGCAGAATGGGGTTGTTACTAGCTGTGTGACCTTAGGCAAGTTACTTAGCTTCTCTGAACCTTACTTTCCTTATCTCTAAGAGGGAATGATAAAAAATCGCCTCATGTGTATCATAGAGAATTAAATGAGCAAATGCATACAAGTTCTTAATAGAGTACCAATCACAATAAGTACACTTAACAAACGGTAGTTTCTAAAACCATCTCCATGCAACCACCCTCTCACAGCCGGGCTGGCGCTCTGAATGTCTCACGCGCATCAGGCGCCCAGGCTGCCTACGAAGCAGCAGCATCCCCGCGGCCTGAGTCAGAGGCAAACGCTTCGGTCTGAGCCTCGGTCCCTTCAAGCTCTCCACCAAGCGCCCGTCCAGCTATAGCTAACACCGTCTCGACTCCCCTCGGTCTATAATGTTCCACGTGCATCCCTTTCTCGCTTTCCTACTTTGCTTAGACTGTTTCCCCCACCAAAACTCGCTTTTCCTTAATTCTCCAATTTGTACCCATCCCTAAGCCACAACTTCAGCCCATAAATCCTCTCCGGCCTTTCAGATGCGTTGCAATCTCAGTTATTTTCTTAGCGGCTTCTTCCTTCCCTCTCTTGGCAGGCACACGTCCGAGCTGAGCCCGCAGAGGCGCCAGGAGCCGAGCAGGCCTCAGGGGGCCACGTGAGGCACAGCCCTCCCAGGCGGGGAGCTGGCTCCCAGAGGGAGACCTGGACCAGTGGGAAATGGGAACCTAGATCGATGTGATTCCCTCTCTCTCCCCTCTGGCCTTCTGAGGACGCGCTCCACCTCCCAGCCCTCGAAGATGTAACTTCTGTGCGATGTGCCTGCCGGCGACCCGCTGTGTCTGGGGTTGTCCTGCGCGATGGGGCCTGCACCTGAATGCTTCACACCTCACCACGCAGCATTTCACCTTTCTGTGCCTCGTGTCCTTTTCTCCCCCATCGTCCCCACGGGTCTGGGCTTACCCATCCCAGACAAAGGGTCGCACTTCATCAGCATGCTCTACAGCTCTAAAAAGTCCCTTTGCCCCTCCTAAAATCATGTAACATCTACAGTATGCAGCCGGCATTTAATATTTTCTTTTCCATGATTTTGTATGTACTGTTATTTACTTCTTTTTTAATGCCTCCAGCAACAAGCCAGATTATGTTTTCTTTATAGGAAAAGTTCAAGTTTTTTTCTTGAACAGTATGCCTGAGAAAGAAGTTCACTATATATATTTTAATATAAAATATGTGAATAATGGGTGCTGTTTACATTCATTCAGTTATACCAGTTACACTAGGATTTTATATCAGAAATATCTTTTTATAAGAATTTCACTGCACAGAAAGGATTTATCTTTGTTTATAGATCCACAATATTTATAGGTTTTTAAGGTTCAAATATTCTTAAAGACAAAGGCAAACATCTTTATTTAAAACACACTTTGTAGTTCTCTACTTCTTACTTACCTCAGGGCCCCAAAATGAACCAGCAACGATTAAAAAGGACAGCATTTAGGGAGTAGCAACAGTAAATCAGGAATGGAGGGCTTAGGGTTTACCTGTAATAAAACAGAAAAATGAGGCTCTTAGCAAGACAAATAAAGAAAAGCCAAGGATGATAACGGCTCAATTACAAGGCCCTTCAAACATTTCTCTGGCATTGTTTTTACTTTGCTGTAAGCTAAACTGGCAAACTCTAGAAAGTTAGAAAAGACAAGAAGATAACTTTTGTAAAAGTGTTTGGATGTTTAAACTTAGTGCATACACACCACTATGTTGGGTGGATGGTATTATGGCATAGTCTGCAGGTTTGTGTCTAGAAATCTTAATTCTCTTAAACTGGAATACACGAGGATTGGGATTGGGAGAAACCTAAGAAATAACCTACTGCACCCCACAGATGGGGCCTGCGGCAGAGGAAAGTAAATGGTGAACCCAAAGGAGACAGCCAGGAGTTGGAAGAACCGGTTTTGGGGATTCATGACTCTCGAGCTTGGTACAGTGCCCTGTGCAATAAATCATTATTTCTCACTGGCTCAATTAATATGAAATGAATAAGCAGTGTTCTATTATCACAATATTATGCCATTATAGAATTAGGGGTATCTTAAAAACTATGTGATGCAACCTTGGAGTTGGTGATGCCAAATTTTAGAAATGAAACCTAGAACATTTAAATATATAGATATAGCTGAGATATCCAATATATATTAATGATATAGCATGTATATATTGGATATACCCAATATATCATCTTTATTCATCCACATTTATGATAAGAAACTGGTTCCTGAGATTATAAGGGCTGACAGGTCAGCAAGCTGGTGTGGTCCCAGTGCCAGGCCAGAGGGCTAGAGACACAGAAGAGCCACCGTCTCAGTGTGACGAAGGCAGACAAACCAGGCCTCGGCTCTCAGACAGTCAGACATAGGACTTCGGTCTCACTGAGGCTCTCAGTTCTGTTCAACGCATCGGACGAGGTCAACCCACATTAGAGGGTGCGTTCAGCTGCATTCCGTCCACAGATCCCTCAAACGTGATTCTCATTCAGAAACACCCGGGACACACCTGGTGTAATGCTCCCTCAAATGTAGGGGGTCACCCCGGCCCAGTCAAGCGGACACATAACATCAGCCATCACGAGTATTATTCCTTATGAAAATTTCTGTATCTAAATGATCATTTACAGGAAATGAGCATGCACTACTTTTGCCGTTTCATAAGTAATTTCTAGATGAGGGTATTCCACCTGGCACGTATCTGATTAAGAATGACGTTCCCATTCTCTTGAAAACTTCACCTGACTCTGAAACCCATGCCTCTGCCTTTACCACTGTAAGGATCCGAGCAATCCGACCTTCCCTGTATGTAGTTTCTCCGACACTCAGCCAGCTTTGCTTTCCCCACCTTCTCGTTCACTCTACTGAAAGAAACCTCCGTGTTCATTTGGAAGACACTGGCTAGCGTTCTTCAGGCCTTTATAAGCAACAGTCTAAGAAACCAAGGCTCTGAACATGTTGTTGGAAGAGCACGTCCCCCATGTGCTCAGCCCCGAATCCCGTGACCTGAAGTGTGTTGCATGTCCTCAAAGGAAATCACTTCTTAAAACTCCCAAACATAAGTTCATCATCCCGCCTTTTCATATAGATGCAACTGTAGTCAATAATTATAACTACTTAGTGTCTTTTAAAAAAAAGGTCTAAAAATCATATTTGTTCATTAAAAATACAATGTACTTTATTAAAATATTCTTGCTGGTACTTGTGTATTTGTATTGTTTCCCCTTTTTAATGAACACATCTGAAACATTTTAGCACTGGCACTTATATTTCTGCTTTAAAATGAACTTTATCATCCCTGGAGTTATTGAGTTATCTTTCCAAGGACCATGAGGGCCAGCCCAAACTGGCTCCCAAGAGCAATTACACACATCTCATCGCACCCCGTGTTCGGTGATGCCATGTTGGGGTAGCCTGAAATTAATCATGGTGGGGGCATTTGTGCTGCAAAGTCCCCCCTCTCCACCTCACACCCTAAGAGCTAGCTGTTAAACATTACTGAGTATTACTCTCATTGATGGATATTTTGTAACAGATATACTAAAGACGGTTTATTGCATTTAAAAACTGAATCTGTTTTCAAAGTAGCTTAAAATAATTAACAATTTTTAAACTCAATGCAGTTAAATGGAAATTTCTGCCATTTTTAAAGTCCTATGCTTTTTACTCACATTTTAAAAATTCAGAGAGTAAAAAGTATATTAAATTAAATGTGAATATTACCTGTTGCAAAGAAATGAATATTAAATAATCAGTGCAAATGCTTATTTCAATGTCTGCCTTACAGTAAATGCTTATTAAATGTTTTTGCTAAGAGTAGAATTACAAGTAATTATTCTATAGTAAAAGAATATCATACAACTGCCTTATAAAACTGTTCGAGAAAACTTTATGTACTTGCATATGGAGACACTGATTTGTATAAAACAATATGAAATACAGTATAAAATAGAATAACACATTTCAAACCATCTGTTTTTTAAAATCTAATATATCGTGGCACTATTTCTAGGATAGTATACAGATGCAACTCAGTATGTATTAATATTTCCACACTTCCTTACATAAAATCCTTGGGACTACATGTGTTTTAAAACTTAAATTTTAAAAACAATTTGGAATAACGTTATGAGACACATATCGTATATTATTATAGCATTTCCAGTGACGTCTTGGGTGGCACCCCGTAACCAAACACATTAATATTTCTGCAGGGGCTTGAATGTATAGACACATTAAACAGGATAAATATAGATTCTGAATAACCTCATGTCTAGTCAGATTAGGTTTTGTCTCAAAATAAATTCCTGTTAGATCTGCGGGAGAGACTGTGAATATTTACGATCCCATGGCTTTTTAAAAGGTTGTTAATCAGCAATAAATCTAAACATGCGCGATGGGAAAGGAGGGTCTGGATGGAGCAGAGAGGGAGTCGGTTCTGGAGCTTGGTGACTTCGCGAGTGGCGTGGCGCTCCGGGCCAGCGAGGGGTCTGCAGGGTGACGGTCCTGCCCAGCGTCTCCCGTGACTCTCAAAGGCAAACCAGGCACAGAGCCACACACAGCCTCTTGATCACATCCTGACACGGGCGCACCGCAGGCGTGCAACTCTCCAGGAGCTCACTGCCGAGCGGAGAGGCTGGCTGAGTCACCCCAAGATCACCAGCGTGGGAAAATTCTGTTCTGCAAACACAGGGAAGCAGCGAGGAGGCACCGCTGGCTGCTGGGCGCGTTCCCGCAGGCCGAGACAGGCATGGCGAAGTCTGCTGGTCGCACGCTTTCAGGAACATTGTGAAATATGAAAAGCTTGTATCCTGGGATGGGTTTTGACCTCTTTGGAAGAATTGAAAGAACTGGTTATAATTCGTATGTACCGGTCATGAAAATAAAGCAGTGTTTCTTTGCGAACTCAAGCTGCTACAGCGAAATACCTTCTCTTGGAAAATCAATCCATCTACTGAGGTCCACATGATCATTAGCTACCCCATGGGCGGACGAGGCCTGGAGGCACTGCCTTCCGGCTCAGAGGGCTCTGCCCCCGCCTCTGACAGCTAGTGCAAATCGTCGTAAGTCGAGAAAAACGAAAGTTAGAGCGCATGCTCACGCACATACCTTTCTCTGTTTATACATTACATGTAATAATTGTACGTTTCAAATTCATTGTCCACTCTCAATTGGCTAATCTATTCCAGCGCAGTTTTATAATTTTTGCTATGTGCTTAAGCTTCGTGTACTTTATTTTTAAATTTCTTTTCCATTTTTTAAATTTTCAAAGTATAGTTGGTATACAATATTACATTAGTTCCCAGTCTAACATCGAGTGATTTGACATTTATATATTACACTGTGAACAAAGCAAGTCCAAAACCATGTGTTTATAAATAAAGGGGTCAAAAGTCAAAATCCGTACAATGAAGCAGAGATACAGATGAAAACCCAGAAAACTTGATTTTATTCCTGATTCTGTCACATGTGAGTCTTATACTCTTTCTCAAGTGGTTTAACTTCTTTGAAACTATTCTGCCTTTATCAAAGAATTATTGTGATTGTGTTCGAACGCTGAACAATGACTGTGGAAATGTTTTATAGTAATTTCAAGCACTGCTATTTTTCATTCATGCATTTATCAAACATTTCCCGAAGCCCTTTCATGCCAGGCCTTGCTATCTCCTGGAGTGCATAGGCTTTCAAAGGAGCATTTTGCGAAGGCAGATGGCATAGAAGAGCTGGGGTACGAAATGCCTGTGGGATATTCCAGAAGCGTGTAAGGCACACACATTGCGCCACACCTTCTGTAGCAATGTGTGTGTGAAACGGAGAAGAGTTTAGTTTAGTGAAGTAAATGTGGGATCATTAGCTCGATACCATGGTAGGTGACAATGCACAGGGAAGACGCTGGGGAAGCTAACGGAGATGTCAACCGCTAAGGTACACCGGGAGGAAGAGCCATCTCCAATGAAACCAAAATGAAAGAGGATTAAAAGTGGGAGAAAGCGGAGGACAGCAGACTGATATGGGTCGGTGTGAAATTGTACAGTCAACAGACAACAGCATGAAGAAGATGGTAATCCAGGGTGTAAAATAAATGCAATGAGGTAACAAACAGATGTTGGAAATGATGAGCGGAAAGCTTTTTGTAAGGTAACTACTAAATCAAATGACCTTTAACACTTTGCACATCCTGAGTTGCTTCTTTTAAATCGCCTGCTGGCATCAGGCTCACTTACGAAACACTGTGCATGGCAATCCTATCATGGCAGGCTCCCCGTGGAAAACATCGCTATAGAATGAGGGCCGTCTACAATTAAAAATTTGTCAAAATACTACTTTGCTGGTGAAACCATGAGAAATACGAACATGTTAACACATATCTGAAAAAAGTATGAGTTAAAACATTTCTGAAAGCAACTGAAGAATTGAAGAAGTGCATATTTGATGATCCAGTAGTTTTACTTCTAGAAATCTAATTTACAAAAATAATTTATAAAGTGTCTTTAACTGCATAGGTTAAAGAGTATTGCAGCATTCTTTATGCAGATCTGCAAACTGTTTACTAGAACCCTTGGAGCCATAGGTAGTTAAGAATTTTGATGTTTTGGGGTTTTGATAACAATAATATAAAACATATTTCATATAAATGGGGCTTGGGGAAGGACCTCATAATCAAATACATTTACATTTCTAAAAAATATTAAATGATAACTTATATAAAAAATATTTAAATTAAGTATGTTAAATAAAGGTTATAAATAGCCTCCTATTGCTTCAGGTCAGGTTTCCTAACAAATGAATTAGAAAAAAATCTTAATTTTGTTAATTGCAAATAAGTTATTAATTAAAATAATTTTAAAGGAAATAAATTAAATGTCTCTAGAAAATGTTGTACTTCTATTTAAATATTAGGTTAGATTTATATGTATTGATTTAGAAAAATGACTTAAATTGTGTAACAGAAAGAAATAACTTTCAAATTAACATGAATAGTTTGATTCCATTTCTGTAAAAAAAACCACTGTCTATATTTATATCTTGTTACAAGCATGAGAAAAAAATAGAAATGTTTTCACAGATAATGGCTACGTAAAATAATTTTAAAATACAATATATTAGAAAAATTAAAAAGTAAAGCAGGACTCATTGAGTGTATCATAAACTTGGCGTGGAGCAATGTGGCTATTTATAGCTAGTTTGCAGCCAAGAGTGCAGATAGTGTTTCTTAAAATTCTCTGGTGAAGCAAGCAATTCACCAAAGTATGATTAACATTTAGGTGTAAAAATGTATTAACTCAATTAATTAACATTGTACAGAAAGCAATTAAAATGTCCTGGAGTAAACATTTCAGCAAATCATTGAAATTTATTTTCCTGGGAATGGTTTAGAAACTCCTATTCTTCCATTTCAGTTTTCGCATCACTAGAGGCCACTGTTGTCTTTTAGATATATTTCATAACTTTAAAAGTCTTTAAATACTATGCACATATAGATGTTTGTGAAATCGATAATATCCAACATCTTAGATTTGGGAAAGGCTTTACAGATGACCTACTGTTCCTCATGTTACATGAAGCACGCAAGATTCACGTAAAGAAACGGATGTGCACAAAACACACAGCGACAGCCTCCTGGTCCCCCGTCCTTCCAAATCTGGCCATGCAGTCGTTAAAACAATTATTTTTACTCTGCCTTCAAAGCAAGGGACTCAGAGCACAGCAGAGTCTGGGAGTCTAGATTCGGTGAGAAATTGTTCTTATGTTCACAATCGTTCTTATTTAGAGTATTCTTACCACACGTATGTCTGGTAGGCAGATAGCTGAAGAGAAACTAGATACAGAATTAGAAAAGGCTCATTTCACTAAAACAGAGAACTTGCTTGGCAGAGGAGAAAGCACACGGGTACAAGCCAACACGGACACGAAACTGTCATCATACGTGTCAGGAATGGGGTGGTGAGAGCACGAGAAATACATGTAAACAATGTCCCTACATGTGCGGAGACGCCGATGACAGTGCCACACGGAAATGTCTGTCTACAGCAGAGGGACAGAGAGTGAAGAAGCAAATCTCTCCCACGGGCACAGGACACATGTGGGGCAGAGCAAGGCGATGCGCATGCAGAGAGAGACCTTTGGGTACTGCTTCTACTTAAATCCATGCTTATTTTAAAGTTTTAAAATGTATGATGTTTTAAATTATATTGACGATGTTAACATTTAATTTATTTTACAGCCATAAGTATTTTGTATTAACAAACATGCCACACATGCAGTTGGACTAAGATGAGTCATCCCCAACACTGACCTAATTCTTGACGTTATTGAAAATGATTTTTATTGTAATACAAAAGAGTGCTGTAAATGCTCCCCCTTCTATTTTGTTGTTTGTCATTATGACTTTGTACCTTTTGAAGTGGCTAGGATGATTTTCTCATATAATTATTTGAACTAATACTCAGAGAGTGATATTTAAAGAAAGGCAATTAAAATAACAGTAAGAAACGGCTTTCTCAATGATGTTCTTGCTTTCATCCAGGCTCTCTGTCCACATGGCTTCCTAACCGAGTCCAGATCCGTTTATAAAAACGAAGCTTATAGATAGGTTTTATGTTGTAACACACAGTCTTGACTTTATGTTGTAAATCGGAGTTTTGTTTGAGTTTCTCAGCAAGCAAACACGTATTAGTTTCAATCCTGTAATTTCTCTGTCAGTTGTCTGCTTCAGTGCAGTCATTATGAGGAGGGGGAAAAAAATGGTAGCTACCATACTTACCCCACTCCTAGGAATTCCTAGATGCTATCAACCCGTATGGGCAGACAGGAGTCTGGCCCGCCTCGCTGAAACCTTATAGCTCACCTGGGTCACGGCTACTTCTGTAGCACTTAAACTTGAATTCTCTCCAGCACTACAGATGCATATTCTGGCAATAATCTGGAATCAGCCACTTTTTTTTTTTGTGGTGAGATTGTTTCTCAACCAAATTGATGCCTAGCAGCTGTGAATATCAAATTTTGCATGAGCTTCTGAAAACAAAAGAAATAATTGTAGCACATGCTTCTAAAACCACATAGCAAGTCAGCAGGAGTTCCTGTCATACAGTTACAGATACTTTTAGGTCAACTTGATAAGGTCTGTTTGCTAAATTATCAACAGCTAACATTCCACTCTCGAAAGGCTAGAAGTCACAGGCCGCCAGCTATCTCGTTTGCTGGTTACTGGGTATGGAACGCGGAGCCATAGAGAAAAGCAGGATGAACAGAAGAATTGGTCTGGATCACTACTCTACAAATATTAGGGAAAAAATGAAACAAAGATGTTTATCAACTACCATCTACGATGTTAGAGAATTACTATGATGACGCCAAGTAGCAAAGAAGGTAACAGCATACACTCAAGGGCCGACTTTCAGAAGGCGTTTACTTGACCCGCCCTCCCGAAGGTCACCAGCGAGGCGCTGAATAGGGTGCTGCTGCGCCTGCGCACAGTTCCTTAAGCTCGAATGCTCTGCGACTTCGCACGGCCAGACCCCCAGTTTTGTAACTGGACAATGGTGCATTATTTGTTCAAGGCCCTGACATGTGACACTCGGAGACGGAGACGGTGGAGGGGAGCAGCTGCTGCTTGCTCAGCCATTCCGTCTGAAACCCCTTCTGTCCCGCTGCCCTGCAGGGTCTCCATGCAGAGAGAGAGAGGAGACCGAGTTTCCAGTAAAAGTAGCTGGAGAGGAAACGTTCCACGTAGTGTGCAAATGCTCTGTGAATGCAACACGAGGGGTGTTCACTTAAAGCTGACTGAAGGGATCCCATACATTTTTATAAATAACTAATCTTCTAAATGAGAGAAGAGTTGTTTTTTTTTTTGGTTTTTTCGTGGTTTTTTTTTGTTTGTGGGTTTTTGTGTGTTTTTTTTTTGTTTTTGTTTGTTTGTTTTTATTTTTTATTTATTTATTTTTTTGCATTTGTATATTCTAGTTTCTCAGGAGGTGATACATAATAAATTATTTTTGTTTGGAAAAAGTTCACATATGAACACAACAAAATGTCCATGGAAACACCGTAACACCCAAGGTTATATGAAGTCTAACTTCATGTTAACTCCTAATTTTTTTACCTTTTTAGTAAAGAACTAAAATTCTCTTTTTAAGAAATCAGTTTGATTCTTAAAAACAAAAAAAGCATCATTTCTCCATGAGTAATGTGCATTAGCATTTTTTCAGCACAGCATGGAGCTATTTTGATAAGTAAGCTGCTTGAGCATGAAAAGATGCTGAACCGATTTCGAACAATGCAGGGAGGAAGAAAGGATGTGAATCTAAAGTAGGCACCACCTGAACACAAAGTCTTTGACTAGAGGAAGAAATAGGATCTGTTATAATCGCTCGACTAAAAAATCAAATACAAAGCAGAAACAGGGCGACAAAACAAAACAAAACAGAAGCCTTTAGGGACGTAGCTTCCCGAGCCTTTTGCCATAATGTGCATTATGTCTCCCACGAAAATGTCCTGCCAACAGATATAGCGGGCAGTGGCTTATCATGTCCTAAGATCACACAATAAAAGGGGGGAGACTTGGAGTCCTTGTCCCGCTCCCTTCAGTGACCCCCTCGTCATTAGCTGTCACCTTGAGTACAATGTCGCCAAGTCTTTCAAACCTTCACAACGAAGGTCTAGCTAGGTGATCCTTTGAGGTCCTTTTTAACTTTAAGATCAATAAATTTATGCTAATTAACCATAATTTTATAAAGCATGCTCTAAATAGGTCATTTTTTGTAGTGCAAAATGAATGGCATCTAAAAAGTCACTGCTTTTCTTTCACAAAATGTATATATAATTTCCCTACATGTACATAATTTTTGCAGATCTAAATTTAATTCATTGCTCATTTCATTTGAAAAATGCCATGTAAATCAATCCTTTGAAAACATGAATAGCATTTTTTGGTAAAGTTCTTCAATCACCACTTTTAACTTCCATTCACGTAAGTTTTGGGGTTTTATCCATGAGGTCAACAAAAAACATGCTATTCCAACGTTGGCCTTGAAGTCATACAAAACTCTTAAACGGAATCCTCACATTTTGGACTTGACTGCAAAAAAAAAAAGAAAAATGATTGACTGGCTGACATGGGTTACAGGTACTGTTAATTGGGCAACTCAGGAACAAATACACAGAACTCTGTGCCACTGCTCCCGACTCCCGTTGACGATGGCACGCCCCCGTCCTGTCGTCGCCTGCATCTGGTTTAACGCACAACAGCGTGGCACCGTATGTGACACAGATACAAGGACGTGGCGCCGTGTCTGACACAGATATGACGACGTGGTGCCGTATCCGACACAGACTGCTCGCCCACTGCTGACACAGCCGCGCATGACGGGCGCTCTGTCTCTCTCTCCACCGCATACCTGTTCTCCAGAATAGCCCGTGTCACTCCATGAATGACCTGAAAACTACGGCCTCTAGTCCAAACTCTGCCTTGTGCACTAAGGGAGCTTAATGTCACCACCTGACTCCCCAGGCCCGCAAGCGTGGAGTAGAGGTAAGCGCAGGGTGGAGGCAGGCGCAGGGTGGAGGTAAGCGCGCCCAGACGTCTAAACCGAACCGTATTTCACGGAATGCCTATGCCACACCAGGCCCTGTTCTGATGACCGAACACGACAGCAAGTTATCAAAAAGAAATGCCCGCATGGTCCATATCATGGTACCCTGTGAAATCGTTCTGCGGCCACTTGCTATCACCAGTGTCGTACCCCGCAGACGGGGCAGTGTATCAGGAGTCCCCGGGGGCTTCTGAGGCTGTCCCTGGTTGTTCTCAACCGAGACAACCCATGACCCCGGAGTGGGCGCGGAGGCAAAGAAGCCCAGGAGAAAGATGAAACCCAAATGCCAACAGGTGTGTCGGTGGGGGATTAGAGACAAATACGATTGGGGTTTAGAGCCCAGATCCGGGACGAGGAAGAGTGAGCATGAGCCAGCTGGGATGCAGTCAGTGGGGGGGCTTGAGGGGGTGTTAGGAACGGTCACCGAGGGGAGTTAGGGGCATCACGGGGCAGCTGGAGTATAATCTTCAGGAGAGACAATCAGGCCTCAGGGGCCCAAAGGGAGCAGCAGGCATGTCCCCGGGACTTGGCGGAGATTTTGACATTGCTTATAAACAATAACTTGACATATTAATACTGTACAGTATTATTTTTTAAATATAGGCTTGGGACTTGAAAGACATAGATTTTACTTTATTTCATTTCTGCTCATTCATAAATCATGTAGCTTATTTGGCTCTTACTTGGCTCTTACTTTAAAATGAAGGATTACAATGTTATATGGAAACCTATACCTTATTCTAGGAGTCATCCCCTATAATAACCTTATGCTATTCATTTTCAAAACAAATGTGTTCTTACAATTTAAATATATACTTTGAATAAAATCTTGCATTTACAGAATCATAACATATACTTAATATATTTTGTAGCTGACATATTTTTTCACATGACGGCAAGACACTCAATAAGTTAAATCTGACTGTGCTTATTTAGGAAAAGCTGAACTAGAGAAAGACATTTTTTAGTTAGTGAATTAATTATATGGATTTCATAGAGTACACAGTATTTTTTGGCATGAGCATATGACCATATAGAATGCTTAATTTTTAAGGTAAAATTATTTTAACTGGCCTCAGTGAAGCTTGCCATTCCATCTCCTTATAAGTCAATGGGATAATATCTAACATTAGCTTTCACACAACACAAATGCCCGTCCTATAGACAGTTAAATCAGCCGACATACCCTGCTTCCACCCATTCCTCATCAGCACCTGCTATTTCATGGCAATGTCAGGAACCAAATCTCAACGCTTTCAGATAGATACTCCTTATTTTGTATTTGACCTTTCCCCTCATGTACTCCACTTAGAACCTTCGATATGAAACCACTTTTGATAACTGGTGTCCAGAGGCTGGTGGGCTGGAATCGCATGGTTACGTCTCATTTTTACAGTGGCGGGATCATATTCCAAATGAGGGTAGCTCTTCACTGCCTCTGAGAATTTCGACATTCTTCAGAATGCACCTAAAAGCAGAAACTGAATCCCAGAGTGCTTTTAGGTTTTGAATATATCTCAGATGCTGTATTTCTGACTTTTGAGTGGATGCAGCATCCTCTAAACATACTCCTCTTACTTGTAGCTACACTTTGCTGAAAGAAATGGTTCGCCACACTGTTATTTTGTTTCTTCTTAAGTAGCTTAAGCTTTCACTCAGCCTGAAGGACATTAACTGTATGTGTTCTCGTAATAAGCTATAATTTTCATGCCATCGCAATGAGTTACAAGGAAAGATCATATATTTCTCTTCTCTTGAATTTGGCAACAAATTGCCTCTCTGAAGCAAGCTTAACCTTGATGCTCTTTGTTAGCTGGGTTACCTCAAAGGGGTTAATCTCCATCGTCACGTGACAAAGAATAATGTTTATTGATTTATATGCATTTACGCTTTTTCCTCCTCTATATTAATGTGAGTTTTGTCTCTATGCCTTCAACTCTTCATTCTGCTGCCCACCCATCCATTGTCCTCTAAAAGAAGGCCTATTGCCTCCAGCCTAAGTCTCAGGCTTTTGATGACAAAAAGTGGAAAATATCAGCATGGAAAAATAAGATCAAAGAAACAGCTGGAAAGACTATAATAGTATTGTTTGTTGGGCTATTTCCCAAGACTTCCTTTATTGTAGAAAATGTGAATAGAAGACGGAGAATAAGAGAAAGTAGAATTTTGTTCTTTCAAAACAAAGTGCAGAGAAAATCAGACAAAAACCACCACCACGAAAAAACCAACAAAGATCCAGAGAGTTTTAACTTTATTAAAATAAAAACAGAACCGAGACAGAGAGTACAAGAACGTGAGCCGCCGACGTGAGGATGTGGAGGATGCGAGAAAGTTCAAGTGTGCGAGGGAGTGCGGATGAAGAGAAAACGGGATTTTAAGAACTTTCATTTTGGGTTACGAATTGGATATGCTTTAATATTCTTACATGTTTGTGCTTCAAGAGTCTCAATGAATTATTGCTGGCAACGTGACTGGTCCTTAATTGGACCATCAACATGCGCCAGAGCCACCCGGGAGCCCACCTGGGGTCCTCCGTGACTTGAGCACATCACCACGGCTTCGCCAGTTGCCACATTCGGTGGGTCTGTCTTTCTGTCCTCACATTTTCCCATCTGCTGGCAGAATTCGGCAGGATTTGACACTTGGTCCTGCGGGAACACCGTCCTCTCTCCGATCCTATGACAACACTTTCTTCTAGCTTTTCTTCCGACGTGCTGGCGCTGTGCCCTTGGGTGTGCCCTGTCCCTAGCGGAGCATCCCCTGAGGACGCGGGCCTGGTCCCGCTCGCCTGGTCCCGCTCTGGACACGCTCGCCTGCGCTGGGCTCCCCTTCCTCACGGTTCTGAAGTCGATCTGCAGTTCAGCGATTCCCAAGTTCACATCTGCAGTCCAAACTCTGATGTATACATACATAAAGTTCTCCTTGAAAGTCAGGCTACGATCTCACAATTAAAATTCTGAAACTGAGTTTCTGCTTTTATCTTGAAAGCCTCACCTACAGTATTTTAGGAAACGGCACTACCATCCATCGAGTTCCAACACTTACATTCCTGGAAGTTGTTATTTCTTCTTTAGACTCGGTCCCCACATCCAGCCCGTGGGGTCCTAAAACGTGCCTCACCTCCATGCCCCTCCTCCCATCCTCCCGGCACGGCCGCAGCCGCGTCTCTAGATTCTTTCTTTATTACTCTCACTGAACTGTTCTCCAAACGATTATGGCATATTATTAAAAAATTCAGATTTTCTCTTCTAGAAACGCACGCAGGACCCCGACGTTCTGGCCCATCGTTACCCGTGCAGTCTGATGTCACTCTCCTCTCCCCCATTCCAGCTGCTGGGCCTTGTCTGCCTCTTTAGACGCGCCACCTCTCTCTCTTGCTGGAGCCTTTCAACATGCAGTTGTGCCCTCAGAACATTCCAGTTATTCCCATTCATTTCCACCGCACGGTTACTGGATTACTGGATGCCATGAACCGGTACCTCCTCAGAGACCTTCCTTGATCACTCTTAGTGAAAACTTCCTTTGCGTGTCCTTCGCAGCCTCTGGGCACTTACGGCTGGTCCGCTGGTGGTCGTCGTCGTCTCCCTCATCGAGTGGCAAGCTCCGGGCAGAAGGGGATTTGTTTAACTTACCAAGTGCACTGCTTGCTCTAAAGAAGGCACTGATAAAAATCAGATAAATGAATCGCTTTTCAAAATTGAATTGACTTACTTTAGTCTACCTGGGTGTATTTGCTGCGTCGTCAAACAGATATCTCTTTAAAAGCACAGCCTTCTTGAAAGGACCTGTGTCCCCTGTAATGCCGCGAACATCGACGCAGGAGAAACGTCCAGCCACGGCTCGAAGCTCCGCCGCAAGCTCGCTGCCACTGACCGCGGCGTCACTTCCACCGCCATGCACTTAAAAAACAAGCGAAAGCCGAGAAAGGCGGAGTCCACGGTCTCCCAGAGCTGCGTTAGGAGAGCGTAAAGCGTCCTAGCGCTCACCGGGTCATCATCAGGGTCATCATCCCGGGGTCGTGACGGCCGGATTCCTCCGTCTCTCTCGGACTCCTGTGTGTGCATCTGTGGAGCTCGTCACTTGCTCCCGTGGGAGCCCACGTGCAAGGACAAGAGGATGTAGAAGCAGTCTCTAGTCCCCAAATGTTTCTACCCTCCATAACACAGATACGAATTGAGGCTCCGTGTATGTCACGTGAGTCTCTTTGATAACCTGTGATTGCCTGGAGGGGGGAAAAGTTTAAAAAGACTAATTCTACAATCTACTCCGGGTATCAACGCCTTATGTTACTATTGTCGCTTCACAGTCATGAATGTGACTAGTGAGCCATCCAACGTTCTCCACTAACACGTTTTCCTGATGGATGAACGCTGTTTTCTTGTTTTAGAAAATGGCACGGCCAGCTGGGAGGGAGGGTCTCCAGTTCGGCACGCTGGCATTTCCTCCTATCCTGTGCCCAGAGCAAGGCAGGTATTCAGCCTGAGGCGACTTTAGTGTCCCCTGAGTGGGTAGCAGTGAGGCCTGAAGCCCTAGGAGGGAGGGTCGGGGGGGTCTCTGCTGACAGTCCCAGCTTTTCTAGTGCTAAGGTGCATGCCCTGATTCCCGCCCACCAATCACAGTTAAGAGAAAATTCACATTCAGTAAGGTAACTCTGAGGAATTCCTGTAAAATAACAAGATGTGTACACAGCCATGCCAGTACCTTAATTACATTCAAAATATCATTTAATGAACTGTTTTTGCTTTAATTTAAAAATGAAAAAAAATGAAACATTTTAAACTGAAGTTCAACTAAATCTGTAACACAGGAGCTGGAAACTGGGCTCTTTCCTGCATAAATGAAATCACTGCATTCTCTTTTCTGCAATTTATCATTGATAAAACAGGGAGAGGTTACGCTTCTTTTAAATGAGTCAGATTGAAGATGCTGAAAGCAGTTAAGGTATCTTAGGTTTCTGGATGGTGTTTACGGATCAGGCTTCAGTTTTATTCATCACCTGCACAGTGCTAGCTAATCATAGCCGGACCTTCCCGTGTTGACTCTGGTGTGTGTTCTCCACCACCTTGGGGCTGAGTTGACTACGTCACTTTTATTTTGTCACCCAACACAATACGGGGATTTCCAAGGCCAGGATATAGGAAGCCTGAATCTTCTCCCTGAGCCTCTCAGAACACTTGCTCTGGGAGAATTTAGTGGGCCATATCTAAGAATTCTTACTTCCCTGGAACTACTGTGCTCTGAGGAAGGTCCAGCCGGCGACCTAGGGAGGCCGCTGAGAATGAGGGCTGCCTGGCCAGCCCCAGCTCCTCCTGCAATCCCGGCTCCGCTCTGGCTTCTGGGTAAAGACGACGACTTGGATGCTTAAGACGCTACAACCTTCAGATACCTCCAGCCACAGTGTAGCTCCACGACAGAGCTCAGAGGACGACTAGCCAGCCAGGTGCTGCTGACCCTCCAAAGGCGAAAGAAGCTAAGAAACCATCATTTAAGCTCCTAAGTTTAGGATAGCTTATTATACGAACATCTTGATCCTAGTTTTTTAGAAACCACTTGTTGCAAACAGACATAAATAATTAAATAATGATTGGAAATGGATCTCGTCTCTCTAAAATGAAGCACGTTTTGGGTTTTTTTGGTAATGAGGTACACATGGAATATACGCGTGTAAAGCGGGGAAGAACAAAGACAAAATGAAACGATATTTCATAAATAACTCAAAGAAAAATCAACGAAAATGCTAAGATTCAGGAGTTTTGTGAGAGAAAAGCTATTAAATTTTTCAGTCTGCTAGGCTGCCAGAGAAAGAAGCGTTTCCTCATGCCTTCCTTTCTCTAATTAAGGGTTTGTGAGCGGCGATCTGATTTAGAGCTGGGAGAGAAAGTGTGTGAGTATCAGGGACAAGCAGATGCCCTTCGCCGCTCGCGGTTTCGGAGCCGCAGGTGACCATGGCAGCACAGGGTAGATGGCACGTCCCTCTGTGGAGCGACGGCACACAGTCCTGAGTAGAAAAACTCTCTTCTCTTAAACAAAATAACAAATCATAGAATGGAATTTAAGGCTCGAAACATCATGTTACGTTTCTCCTGGTGAACAGTAAATCTGCATAAAGATTTGGGGATAAAGGAAAAAGTATGTGATGGAATAAGTTTTTAAGACAATTTTATTGAATTCAATTTAAAAAAATGTTTTTTTTAAAGTTAATCTATTTTTATATTTAAAGTAAACAAATTATCCAAGTTCTGTGTTAACAATGTTATTTTTAACTATCAAATTATTTCTAAATCTGTCTATATCGTTAGATTTACAGCATCTGTTCACATATTAATATTGAAAGTGGTGGGTTGGCTTAAAATTGAAAACATCCTCCAAATTCCAGTGAGTATTTCAATATGTGATAAATATTTTCTTAGAATTTTGGCTGATGGGTTAAGAAAATTCTGAGTCTGAAATCAAGTATAATTTGTTGATTTACAACAGTTGTCTCTTTTACTCAACTTGGCTTTCTGCGTCTAACACAAGAACAGATGATGTGGACATAAAATGACTTTTCTTCAGAAGTGAAAGTTTCATAAATTTATTTTTAAAGGAGATGTTCCAAATCTTTAACCTTCATATACTCACAAAATAACACTCCTGAAATGGCAGCGTTTCTGTGCAGACACTGTTTGGAATTAACTTCAGAACAAGACTGGCCTTGAGGAAAACAATGCTGTATTGTTGCAACTAATATTCTGGACTAACCACACTCAGAACTCCGCAGCTTAGGAAATAACCCGCAAACCAAATAACAAACAAAGGAACACAACAACAATAAAAAAAAAAAAAAAAGGGAGCAGCAGTTACGAATCCTGTAAGGGTACGGTAACCTCGTGCTTCGGCTTAGCTAAGCAAACGCTTTAAGTATTTGAAAGCCATTTCTTTGTTATAAGTAGCAGATATAGGAATCAAGTAATGACATTCTCAGAATTTGCCTCAGAGTTATCAGAGAAAAAAAATAATTCTTTTGTAAACACTGCAGCACGCATAAGCAAAAGCTTTTACTAGTATCCTCAGATATGTTTCTAAGGGTTTTATATTTATCCGAACATCCTGAACATACACCATTTCATAGTCATTGACTTGAATTTGCCCTTGTCTGCCATTACAAATGTTTTGTGTCCCCAATTGTAACGGTAAGAATCCATCTTTATGTTACTCATAATTCCAGTAAAACCTACTCCTGAAATAAATGAAAAAGGATGATGTGAGGTAGAGTCATGTCCTCACTGAATTGTTTGTAGTTTTCTGGATGTTCTTGACTCAGTACAAATGGGGGCCATGTATAACCCTGTGATGGGAACAGTCAGAGAGAACCAGCGACCTCTCCCGCTGGTTTGGAAGGATGGGGAGCTCACCCAGTCTCGCTGACGGGTTGGTTCATGCAGACTGTGGCCTTTATAAATGTCACTGTTCATGCACCGAAGGTTGTGATACCTTCGTGAAGATTTGGAGGAGATTCATATTGATTAATTTCTCAAGATCAGTTGAGGCAAATAAAGATCCATTTTAAGACATTAAAATATATTTGAAATAAACACTACCAACACATGACCTTTATAGCTTGCATTAGAAGTTCTTGGAGTCATATGGAAAAGGCTATTTGTATCAAGAATATCCTCCCCTTAAAATATTCTCCCTGAAAAAGATGAGTGAAGATAGATTTAAAACCCCAGAATTGCCAACAGAGACGGTACGCCATGGTCTTAGATATGTTATCATGCATGGCCTAAGGAATCAGAGTTCTTTACTGCCTTTCACGTTTGTGTGTGGACACAATGCCTCCGACTTTAAGGTCATGTATCTGGAAACAGTTATGTTACCAATTTGAGAAAAAGGTTACCAAAAAAATAAGCCAGAGATGGTTATAAAGGGTGCTAAAAAAAAACCTTCCCGACGCCCATGAAAACATCAGTGAATTTATTTGTATGTAGCTTGATTTTCTATTTGGCATTGTTTTTTATGAAGTAAGCCACTAGAGCCCCAACAGCTTCTAGCATCTAGTGGATAATCAGAGCCCCCCACACCAATTTAAGTGGAAGCAACGGCGGTTACCAACAGCCGTTCAATCTTCGTACCATTTTCTCTCTCAGTGACCACTGTGGCATGGGACACTCCACCCTTCAGGGAAATGAAGCATAACTGTCTCTGAGACAGTGTGAAGAAACGCATTCTTCCTAAAACAAAGAAAACTAAGGCCCTAAAGAGAAGCATGGAACAGCTTAGGACAAATTACAAAACTCACACATGTGCCATAAAAAAGTCTTTCAACGTCCTGATTTCGTTAGGACAGGAAAATAATCTAATCATATTGTGGGCTTTTTGAAAGTGGACTTAGGACCAATATTCTTAGCCTTTGTTCTAAGTACAAATTTACAACTATAATACGAGGACAAGAATTCTATGACAGAGTTACACCATCTGTTTCAACATTGCAACTTTTGGACTTATTTAGATTAGGCCTTTGATGAGAATATTCTTCACTTTTCTAAAGCTACCTGAGGTGGGATCCATTCGAACCCCCTGCACCAGGACTATGTAGGACAGTGGGCGGGGCTTAGGTCTGGCTGAGCCAACCATGTTTCACGTCTTGGTTCTACCACTTTCTAGGCCGTGCGTCCTTGGGAAGGCGCTGAACCCCCTGTCACAGGTTCCTCACTTGTAAAGCAGGGATAGTAAACTCTCAACGACTCGGTAGGCAGAGAGTGCAGTAAGGAGCAGCCAGCGTTACTACATGCTCGAAGCCACTCTCCAGTCATGAGCAACACTTTTCAGTACTCATGTTTGCATTACCTGTCATTAGATCACTCTTTTCCAAAAATGACTAAAAGAAAACTTGTGGACAGTAGGTGCACAAGTAAAAGCAATTGTGTTGTTACAAATAACGTAAAAAGTTGGATGGCTAAAGGTGACCACCTAATCTCTACACAAGGGAACAATGCATTATGAACTATGGTATAACTTGCAGTGCTTTGTTACCAAATCGTGTGATTCATTTTCAAATCTCAATGGGATCTATATTAAAAAAAAAAAAAGAATTTGTCCAGTATTGCACAGTATTTAGTACTGACTGTAGAAAGAAAATAAGGAAGGAGGGAGAGGAGGAAGGAGAGAAGGAAAGGAGAAGAGACCGACTGTGTCCTCAGACTTTGCAGTTATGTCTTTAGACTAACAAGTTCTCTGGCAATGGAGCAAAAAATGGGTTCGCTGGCCTGATTTTCTGTGGAAGGCTGTGAAAAATATTGTGACCGAGGGAAAATAACATCGGCTTTGGACTCAGACAGCACTGAATCCAGTGTCCATTCTGCTATTCCTAAGTTCACGAAGGCCCCCGACTCTAAAGAGAGGCATGGGCATACCCCTGTGGAATGAGGGCATCTGTGCTAAGGGAGGCAGCTCCGTGGGCTGGATGCGCAGGGTCACAGGTGTCACGCTGGGACGGCCATCTGCACGCGACCCTGAACGCCCTGCCACGCCCGTCTCACAGGGGATGGATTGCTACTGGGTCTCCCCGCCTCTGTTCCGGTAGGTGTGACCCAACCCCGTGCTGGAGCAGCGCTGGGCTCATGACCGCTGGTGTCCCACACTCACACAGCCCCTCGCTAGCAGGTCCCAGGAGCACGGCAGGAACTGATGGTCCAGAGGCGCGAGGTGCTCTGCACCCGGCGACACGGCCTCGGTCCAGGATCACGACGCCGTTCTACTTCTCTCGCTGGGGACAGCCATCGATCCCGCATGGTACCTTTCCCCACCACTGACGGCTCCAGCCACGTGCCTTACGGCTGCAGACTAAGAGATGGCTTGCCTAGAGCCTGGACCTGCTGTGGGGACATGTCCTGCTCTGAGTCCCTCGTAAAGCCAGTGGCTCCCAGTGTCCAGTCTGTCACCTGAAGTCTGGAGTGTCATTCATAGCCTGAATCCTTGGACCACTGCTGTTTCCAGCCCGCACAGGTCCAGTTCTCTGGAAGGAGAATTATGGTGGAGTCTGCTGTGCACGATGGGAGATGCCTGCCAAGGGCATGGCCTTCGGGTGGGCGGCTCACTGTGTCTGTGGAGGACTCTGAGGGGTCCTGGGCTGCAGCAGTACAACAGGTGGCCGCTGCCGGAAAGGCAGTCTCTGTGACCGTGGCCACACCTGTCCAGGACCATTCGCTCAGTGTGGCTCCTGAGCGTGGAAGGCTGTTTCTCTGACTTCTCATGGGACCGGTGCCTGTTCAGGTTCACGTGTTAGCTAAAATGTCACTACTGTAGCTAGACAATTCTAGACCGGACAATTTAAAGTGGATTAACATTCCTTCCCTTTAATCTTTATAACAACACTCTTTTTTTGGTCTATTCATGCTACTCACTACAAATTTTAATTACAGATGTATTTGTCTACTTTATTGTCTCCCTCCTCAAGCAGACTGGAAGTTCCTGAGGTCAGAGGTCATGCAGAACACAGGACCAGACTGGACCGGTTATGTCATCTGCTGGGCCAAGTGCAAAATGAAAATGTGAAGCTCCTTGTTCGAAAAGTACTAAGAATTTCAAGACAGCATTAAGCCACGTGTAAGGTACCTGAGCCCAGGGCCCGCTCACTGCGAGGGCCGCGTGCCGTGAAACCGGCTCTGTTGCAGGCGGACGGCGGGCATCACTACCATGTGACAAGTGAACGCACACGTCAAAGAGCGTAAGAACCGCTGCTCTGTAAATGACTACTTATTCTCTGTCGGATTCCTACCGATAATATGATTTTTTTTTTTTCTGAGACCATTTTCTGAAAGAAATTTAAGAGGCAGACAGTTTCACCCTGAGCCTTAAAGATAATTTCAAAACACACTAAAATCATAAGAATTCAAAAATAGGAATACAGAACGATTTGAAAAAATCACGTCTACTATAATCAGATCCTAAAAAAATAAATTTGCCTACAAATATTGAGTATTAATTACATTATCAAAAATGTTCAAAAAATTAATGTTTGTGTTGACATATTACAAGATTAAAATTTCCCATCACTTGTAAAGTGGTTAGAATCAAATGTACTTGAACTTTTTGTGCTCTTAGTAAATCCTGAGTCCTTCTGACAGAAATCTCATTGAAAATAATTTATTAAATTTTGTTTGGCACATCAACTTCTTAAAGTGATAGAAATCTCTGAGAAAAGGTTCAGTCATAACTGCATTTTGTCTGTGAAACAAATATACATTTTAAAGAAGAACAATGCAACTACTTGAACTGTAAAAAAGAGGTTTCATGTAGGATAATTGTTTCTTGAACCACAGGGAATATTTCTTCTACATTCAAGAAAGTGAATATTCTAAACTCAGAAAAATTTCCAATTTCACTCGAAGGTTTAAAAGTCACAATAGCACCTCCTTCATCCTCTCCTTTCGAGAGTCCACTTGACGTGGACCGGTCGGCTTCTCGCTGGTTGCCAGCTGGAAGGAAATTACCGCATGTCACGTCTTTGTCCCGCGCTGGCCCTGCCCTTTCTGGGAGCTACAAGGGCAAAGGCGTGGAAGGGAAAGAAAAGGGTCCACGGCGAAGAGAAGTCTCAGAGCCAGCCCTGGCAGGCTGAGCGGAAGCTATAAACCAGTAAAGACCAGATCTGGCCTGACAGACGGCGTTCTTCTGTACCTCAGCGTCCCAGCGATGAGGAGGTATGCCTCTCTCTCTGAAAGATCGGGCTCCATCTATCTTAATAAACTGGAAACTGTTTCTGAGGACTCATGAATATGAATTAAATGAATGAATGTGAATTGTCAGTGTTCAAAAAGATTATTTGATTTCCCCTTTCCAAGCAATGTGGCATTCATAGGAAATGGTATTTAAATGACAAGTCACAAGATAATTTCTGTCGATCACAGCTCACCCTCCAGAGGGAGGAAAATGCATGATGCACTTATCATCTCTCCTTCCAGCACCTTCTGCAACAATGGGAAACTCGCCCTCTCATGTGGAAAAATTGTTTTGCAACACTACCACAGGACCAAAGAAATAACAGACTTAGTTATAGAAAAACGATAGCTGATAGTTGCGTGACTATTATCCAAAGATAATTTCACCCCACTAAGTTAATTGCTACAGAAAGTAAGGTTGCATTCAAACAGCTGATTGTTGTACACTAAAAAGAGATTCCAAGAATTTCTTGCCTAGTGAGCTTTCTGCAACCTTATTACAAAGTCTCTGCATTACTCAGAAAAATCAGATTTCTACCAACTAGGAAAGCATGTGAACCTCTCAATCTGCTTTATCTAGCCAAGTTAATTTCATTTCTTCTGATTCTTATAAAACCTTGGAAGAGCAATGTGTTATTCGTCAAATATGCAGTGTTCTCTCCGGCCCGCTCTTCTCTGTCTCCCCTGGAATTGCACAAAGCAGAGGAGACAAACACCTTCTCTGCTCCCTTCCTCTCCCCGTCTACACTGGGGGCTGTCGGCCAAGATGCGGCCCACAGCGAAGTGCCCGTTCCTCACCTGAAGCAAGGGAACGTCTGGCTTGAAATGCAAGCAAGGATAATAATAATAATAATAATAATAATAATAATAATAATAATAATAATTAATAGAATGAGAAAATCAGTAGGCGAAATTCCCTTTTACTTGACTTCCAGTTTATTCAATTTTCATGAAAAGAACGGGAAGAATAGAATAGGGATACACATATGGAAATCACCCTCAAGAGAAATGGCCAAATATTTATTTAAGCACATCCCTTTATGTGTGTAAGTTTAAGATAAGGAAGAAACAATTGCTCCTTAAAATAAAAATAAATTAGGATTCCTTCTCGGTATGCTCTCTTGTCTCAGAATCTACTCTCTTCAAAGAGGAAAATTTTCTTTAGGGTCACATTGTTTTAAAACAATGCTCTTGACAAAATAATGAAACTGGTACATGAAACATGTCAAAGTCTTTATCACTGATTGTGCCTCCAGGGATTCTCTTTCTGTGTCTTAAACACACTAGACAGAAATGACAGAAGACACACCCACATCCTTATGCTACTGAGAGGAGGAAAGTTAATACTGCAAAGTAATTGTTGTGAACGCATTGTTTGAATAGCTGAATTCTTGGCTCCTTGCAGTTTATAATTAAATGAAAGAAAAAGACAAAAGTGAAGGTTTGTGTTAAATATCTAATAATAATAATAAATAATAGTATGAAACACCTAAATTTATATATATGTACTATACAAAATTATATATTTATATATAACCATGTCAGACATGTAAATATATAAGTATTATATATTAATTTGCATATACACATATATACACACATATATTAATCTATATAACATATGTCTGACAGAATTGTTGATAAATATGTATATAATGCATATATATTTTATATGTGCATATATAACATTATATATCATGTAGGTATATGCATTACATATATATATATTGCATTTATATATGTGTATAGAACACATACATATATTATATATATACATCTAAAATTCTGGGAGACTATGTGTGTATGTCAAATTGTGTGATTCTCTATTATTTTATTCACATTGCCTCTTTATGATCTAAGATGGATCACTAGGTTCTGTTTTCACGGGTTTTGCAGCCATCACCTTTTACTGCCTAAATGGGATGCACTGATGTTCTTTATACTGGAGAAGTCAGATAATTCAAATTGGAATAAATTAAAATAAATTCTTGAGTTCATTTTCAATGATTAATGTAAAAAGATAAAATCTTAAGTAACGAGATAATGAAAATAATAATTTCAGATATTAAAATGAAGATATTGACCAAAATATTCCAATTTAAATCAGGTTTAGTGGGAATCCTTGTTACATGTTATTTTAAAGCTAAAATATGCCAATGACCATTAACTAGATAGATGAAGGACAGCATGTGTGAAAGCATTTGAAACCTTGGAAATAAGGGAAAAGAGAGATGTACCATACAGAGGCACTATTTTACAGCCATATTGAAGATTATATCATTATCTAGGGGAGTGCACCTGTGTTCTAACTGCTCAGAGCTCATACACTGAGAGGTTGCATGTCAACTTGCACACTTCTGTCCAGTCGACAAGATGATTTCTAAGATTCTATAGGCCCCTGACCTGTAGAACTAGGTTGTCTGTATGACTATAACTCATAAAAGCTTTTACCTTTTTTTATGTATGTGTGAAATATTTTCCCACTGCTGTAAATATTAAGTATTATCATTTTAATAAAAATAAGCTCTGTTCTGACTACCATATAGAGATTTTTATGTACCTAAATAAATCTAATAATTCCCACCAAATACCAAAAAATAAAGAAAAACACTATTTTTTTAAATGATAGCTTTAAAAACACATTGTTTCTTACAGAAATTGCTAGCTCAGAAAGTTTTATATAAGAATCCAAATACATATCAGAAAGGTTAAAGCTTTGGGTAAATCAGACTGATTTAATGATTTGTTTTCTTTAAGAAAGTAGCTATATGTTTGTGTTTTTTTCTCTGATTTTTCTCTGTATAGAGTGTAATACAGAATTTTTAAAAATAAGGTTTATATTTTCACTAAGGGACTCAACCTGTTGTGTCTTTAGACTTAGCGTATGAGTTTATCAGTTAAAATAATGTCCACATAATATTTATGATTTTGAAAAGTTAAATTTTATTGAACTAAATTTCTATGTAATTATAAAAACATTTTATATGAAGACTGATTCAGAAGCATCTGAGCTTAAATGTTATTTCCAAGACCCTTAGTTTTAATTTAAGTTCTTAAACTAATATTAAATGAAGGTAATTCATGGGTATTCTTTGGATAACCAGATGTTTTCTAGGTTAGGTAGAAAACTTTCACCATCAAGTGATTGATCGTGTGTGTGTGTGTGTGTGTGTGTGTGTGTGTGCGCACATGCACGTATGTCTTACTGTATGGTATAGCAGAGTGCTTATTCCTAGAGATCATATTGATGGATATGTTCATTTTTTGATACTTCAAAAAGATGCAGAAGGAACACTGGTGGAGGTAGGGCCACATGCTGTGTGCGCTTAGGAGTCTTATCGTGCTGCCAAGATGCTCTGTATGACAATTACCAAACACCTATCTCCCAGTCTCCTCTGTAAAGCAGAAGTAGATATTTTGAATACAAATGATAAAAGTAATAGAAGAAATGTTTGAATGTGTATGCAAGGTCATGGAATGTGTTTTATTTACTAAAGATAATTGAGTCTAAGAAGTCAGTAAATTGACCATTTTTACTTTTCCAGATTTATTACATTTGTAAATAGTGAGTCTAAAAAGGAACAAGGAAATGTGTTGAATTTTGATAAAGTCTGACCATTTTAATAGATTTGTCAATTTGTAATAGAATTTTTAAAAGGAATTATTTTCCTGCCAAATATTATATTAGCACAAAGCTTTACTGTTTTGAAGAGTAGGGTCTCTTTCTCACTGCTAATACTTCTCTGGATTTCAGATTATGTGTTTCCTCTAAAACCTCATTTCTCTAATGAGTACAAGAAAAGTTGTTAACATTTGCTTTTCCCCTCAGCTTTTTCTTTATGTAAATGTAAAATTGATGTTTTTCTCAATCTCTATATCACTGCTTTGAAACTAGGTTTCTCAAGTCTGAGAATTTTGAATACTACATTTATACATATTTTATAAGCAGAATTAAGGAAAGAAAATTATCTTGCCTATGAATAATCAGAAATGTCATAGGTCACTCTTGAATTTTTATCCACAGATGAGAAAAAATACTAGCACCACTAAAAACATAACAAAAAAACAAAATAAAACAGGCAGTTGGAGATTTAAAAAAAATGCCTTATCACTGCGTTCCTCAAATTCCTCTCATTTAATATAATGAGCACATTTGTTAATTCATGCCATAACTTAATAAATTTAATGTGTCCAGTTAGTATTTTGAGGGAGAAGGAATAATCTGATGAGATTCTAGTTCACTAACACGTTTTCTCAGGAAGTGTTCATTAAACAGGGAAATTGGTGAATTAAAAGCAGTGAAATAAAGAATATTGAAAGTACAAAATATTTAAAAACACTAAATTGAAAAATAGCCCAGTCAGAAAAAAATGGAGCTACTGGCATCTCTGTTTTGAGTGGCTCCTTGGCTGGAGTGAAGCTGAGCAGTAGAGAAGGTACCGCTATAGCAGAAGGTGACACGTGGTGACATGGGACCTGCAGGGTGACTGTGCTGCACTGGATTCCACAGCCCTCCCCCCCAGGGCAGCTTGGCCTTGGGACGGGC
Source organism: Macroglossus sobrinus (assembly GCA_004027375.1). Taxonomy (NCBI): domain Eukaryota; kingdom Metazoa; phylum Chordata; class Mammalia; order Chiroptera; family Pteropodidae; genus Macroglossus; species Macroglossus sobrinus. The sequence goes on from PVKZ01000393.1 coordinate 86,612, forward strand.
TGAGTGGTTCCTGGAATCCCTGGGAACGTTCCCTCCTCCTGCACACACGGGAGGGTTCGTGTCTCCCCCTTCTGTTTTTGTTTTGTTGTATTTAGTTTGTCCTGCTTAAGTCCCGGGCTTGTTTTCAGTCCAGTCCCACGTGTTAGGTGACCCCTTCCGTAAGAAATAAAGGCTCGACCCTCGTTCCCTGCAGTGTCAGGAACAAACTGGCAGGCGACCTTCAATGCGGATATAACGATTCCTCCTGCACTGATGACACAAACCTTTTTACCCTATTTTCTCGGTTACCTGGGTGGCCTGCTCAGATCTGGCTCAGACTAAGTGTCACTGCTATCAGCCATCCATTTCCTGAGACCTTCCAAGCGCATATGGCATGGAAAAGAGTCCCACAGAGCCATGCGCCAAGTACGGCCCTGAAGGGACAGTGAGCCGTTTTCCAGACGCGCGGACTGGCATTTCTGGACGTGTGACATGAGGGAGGGGTGTTTATGGTTCCCCCAGCTTCGCAGAGATGCTGGTCCTTCTCTCAAAGTTTCCATTGTGGTTTCGGGTATCCTGGATACTGAAGATATAAAAAGCTTCGCACAGACCTTGCAGCTTACCTCAGATCTGGGGGACTTAAGGCAGCTCCCCAGACACGCTGCTCTAACACAGCAGAGGAATCACGGCCCTCAGATCCAGAAACGCCCATCTCAGCTCCCAGCTCTGGGACCTCCACCCTCAGTTATCCAGAGAGAACCTATCTCCTCTATAACCCTTGTTCTCCTCATGCATAAGAGTAATAAGTATTTTAGAAAAATCATCAGAAATCTGACATGAGAATGCCCACAAAATGGCTATTACAAAGCCCAGGGTGCTGAATGCTAAGCATAATTATGAATCGTACTGATAGTAGATGATTCTGTTTTATTCAAGAATCATTCTCAGGGCCATCCCCAACACGCTACTTGTGAAGTGTTAGTTCTACTGAAAAACACTGATGCCTAAGGTGTGCCCCCAGCTCATCCTCTTCAGCAAGGTGAATTCTGCACACACACATCTCGCCAGGAAGGGAGTTTTGATGTTCAAGTGAACTTTCTTCATTTCTCTTAAAATGGTTCACAACATCTTCATATCCTTTTGGTGATCCCATCAAACATAAAAAAAAATCAAGAAAAAGTAGTGTCAATCGTGTGTCATCGCTACAATGCCACGAGGCCAAAACCATGGTTCGCACAAGTAGACTTCGAAAATCAGCTCTGGCTGAGAGCGCCAGTTAACAGAACGGTGTACGTTTTCTCCCATAATGCTCTCCACCTTCTCTGGTTCTTAGTCGCATCCTCAGGTCCCCATTCGGTCTCTAGGGTGCACCGCCAAATCCTTAATATGCCTCTTGAGCGTCTCGTGCAGGTGACCACAGCTTTTACGCTCTTTGATATGTGTCTACTCATCTTTTTCCCCAGGAGCAGCGTTGGTTCCCTCCTTTCCAGCCAGAGCTTCAAATGTAATTTTTGTTTTCCTGGCGTCCATGAGCTTGGTTGTTTTGATATAGTTCCTGGGAGAAGGGATCCAGAGTCTTATGTGGAAAGAAAGATGAAGAACGAGTGGACCTGGCCGGAATGCTTGCTCCTGGTTTTCCTTTGTTCCATTTGTAAATGAAACAGCCATGAATTTATGTGGAAAGGGAAGACAAGTGACCCCTGCGCAGTGAGAAATAAGAAGTAAACATCCTCCAGATCTGTGCAGGTGCGTATGCAGATGAGTTAGGATTAAATGCCAACCCTCTGCTACTTCGCTGACATTTTGCTTGACCAGAATGTACTGGGAACATCACCACAGCGTCTATGCCGGTCTGTGCTGGCCTCAGGCCATGGACGTCTGCATGACTCATGCTCCAGGCTCGTGACCTTAACTGCCTCTGGCTAACACTGACAAGGAAAGTGACATGCTGAAAATTCTCCAGGACTTATTTTGTGCTTCTTTGCCTTTCACAGTGCCAGTCACAGTGGTAGTCCACAGGTATATAAATGTACCCAGCAGTAACATCGACAACCTACACCTACTTCCCCCTGAGCTCTGAACCAGGACTAGAGGCCTATGAAAATTTATTTTTTATCTCCTTTTGAGTAGGTCTTCGTATTTATTAAACAATCTGAAAAGGCACACAGAGTTACTATGGAAACTAGCATCTGCTAAATGCCACAATGAGGGGACCAGTGTGCTACCTGCTTCCCATGATCCTCTCCCCTCTGGTTCAAGTCACCTAGGGGCTTCGGCCAGCATCCAGGAAACTGCTATGGGATGGGAATTGAAAACCCATATCCTTACCCTCCCCCAGCACTGGGCATGAATGAATCATTTCCTTCTTTTGCAATAAAAGCCATGGGAAGAACTTTAAAATAAGATGCATCAGCCATCCTCGTGGCATGAACAAATATTAACAAATCAAGTTCTAACAGGAGTTAATAAAAAATGTCAACTGATATATAAGAAGGCATTATGAGACATAAGGAAGAGAAGAAAAATGATGATGACTCAGAGGAAAATCCTCTCCTGAAATGAATTTAGTTCATGACACAGAAGAAAATAAAGAACACATTTGTTTCTTATTCTTAGTAAAATAAAAGAAAGCTTTAGTTCTGTTAAACAAGGACAGCCGTAGATAAGAAAAGTATAAAATTGAATGGGAAATAAAATAGTCGCTGGAAAGAGTAGATAACAGATTTAAACTAAAGAAATCCAAATTTACAACAAATAAAATAGACTTACAAAGCATTTCCAGACCTAAAAAAAAATAGAAATAAAAAATATGAGTGAAGTGAATATACACAGAAAACTAACCATAGAAATCTAAGTTATAACTGAAGAAGAATGAGAAAACTTAAATGATAGTTAATTACCAGCACTAATAAACACAGACATAGGATAACAGGCCTCCCCTGGTCATCTTGGGATGTGCCAACTCCAATGGCCCGAAGAGCGTACGCACTGCAAGCCTGGACTGTGTTACTAACGTGTGAGATGAACGCCCTCACCCGGAGCCGTGAAAGGTGCGGGGGACACGAAAGAAAGCGTATCGGTTACCAAAGATGAGTACGAGAGATGACAGTAACTACTTAAACACTTTCAAAAAATGACTAGCTATCGAACACTAAAATCAAGTTGGATTCAGATCTTTCCTTAGGTAAAAGAGATTCCCGAAGAAAATCATATAATATTTATGAAACTTTCACTGCAAAGAGTTGAGTAATGATCATTTTAAATACCACCAAGCATTTGAAAATACAAACATTCAGGTATAATCTGGGAAAATGCTCAGTGACAAACTTGATCACTGTAAGAGAAATCAGAAAAAAATAATTCTCTTTCTATGAGATAATTTGTGTTAAAATGAGGACTAAAAGATACAGACATATACAAATAACTTTTTTACGTAAATAATAATTATAAGAATTAAAAATCAATGCTGATAAATCTGCATTTTTTAAAGTATAAACATAGTTTAAAGTGTAAGGCAGGCAGGGAAAAGATTTCTGAAATCGAAAAAGCCACACGGATGTGGGTTTGTAGCGAAGGTGCTATTTAATTTTTAGTCTTATTTTATTGAGGGGCCGCAGATCGCTACTCTGGATCTGGCACGAAGCCACTGAAGATGAGAGTGACGTTTCTGAGAAACTCGGGTAGTTGGGGAGGTTTAGTCCTGCCTCATCCAGCAGGTCTGGTGTCCAGTGAGCATCCTCGGCCTAGACCTGTGTCTACCAAGGACAGCGGGTGTCCGTGACTGAGGGAGGTGTATCCTCCTTCTTAGATTTACATCCATAGATCTAAGAATAACAGAAAAAGAGAAAAAAGCATTTATGAAAAGACAGTGAACTCAGATGATAATAAAAACAAACTAGAAAATTGAAAAAATTGAGCATAGGAAGAAGGAAAGCAGAAATACAATGCCTTTTGTTGCAGGGATTAAAGATTATTGTTCTGCTCTTTGTTGAGATGATTAAATACATGCAAGTTAAGAATGCTTCTGAAACTTTAATTATTAAATTAAAAGCACAGCATCTGGGGTGGCTCCAGTGCAGTGGTTAGCACATCTGCTTTACATGCACAAGGCCCTCGGTTCACGCCCCCAGTGGGGCCATGGACCATAGCCCTGGTGCACCATGTCCCAGATGCACCAGGCCCCCCGAGTGCGCTGCAGGTGCCAGAGAGGGCACGCCGTGAACCTGTGGGAGGAGACGCCTGCCTTCGGAGATCCAGCTCTTAAGGGGAAATGGCAACATTCATGGGTGGGGGTGGAAGTTGGGAAGGGGAGGAATTACAGAGGGGAAAAACTAAAAGAAAAATAAAATAAATAAAATAAAAGCACAGCATCTAACTCGCTTCCAGGTTCTCATGGCATACATGCAGCCGTGTGTAGTGGGCTGCTTGCTAGTTATTTCACAGTCTTTTCCCACTTGGGCTTCAGTAATTGCACCTCGGGATTACAGTTAGGTACATGAATGCCAAGGAAATAGCTACATGCCCCTGTCCTCTTTCATTTAGATGTGAAAATATAACTAAATTAGGAACAATGGGGAATCAATGAAAGAAGTGATTGACATTCAGGGTAAATGTTTTCAAGAGAGGGACTGGGCCTTTCTCCGTCCTGTTTCTCTTGTGGCTGGCTGGAGTGAATAAAGTACGTAGGTGACATACAGTTAGTTACTTCTAGGGAAAAAATAATTATATATGAAAAGAAACCATATGCATCCATGTGTGCATGCACACACATGCACACTCACACATGCACACTCTTACTGTCCTTACACGTGCCACCCAAAAACAGAGACAACCCATACTGCGAAAGATATAAGACAAATAGAGCATCAAAGGCAGAAAAAAATACAATGACAAAATGAGGTCAAATATCGCCATCTATAAATTATTAAATAAAAGTCAGAAATTAAATAAAAACTTAAAGCCTTATAAATGATTTAATAAATATGTACTGAAGATAGTACTATTAAATATTTTATTTTTCACCTACTATTATTGCGGCAAAATCTGTACACTTAGCTTTAGCCATTTACCTGATCCTCTACTTTTTGTTTTTTTATCGGTTTTGTCCTTTTCACAGACTCTTCTGCTGATTTTCCTGCTGACTCCTCAGATCATACCTCATCTCTTCAGATCGCTATCTAGATCTTCTTTTAGTTATTTTATTTGAGCTTCTGTAACTATTGATTCTCCAAAATAATACTACATATTAATTTTAAGAGGTTAAACCCCTTGCAGGACACTTGGTCCTGTTCACGGTGCCAGGGGAGACATTCGGTCTGCCCGCCCCACCACTTGCCCCGCGTGCCACGGCCAGCCAGGCCGCCAGCGTGAAGGGTTGTCATTGGCAGTACTGCCACCATGCAGTTATCGGACTAGGAAGACATGACAGCATGTTATGTGTTAATCCTGCAAACCAAAAGTATAAATGAATGTTACGAGCTATTTCAACCCAGGGATGTATTCTAAACATGGATGTTAAGGACGGGACCAAATTTCAAGAACCTTCTGAAGTGAAACAACATCTCCATGGACATTTTGGGCAGGAACAATTGTCCATTAATCGTTAAACCTTGAAATAGAAATATACCACAATCCAAATATGCCTATACTACAATTGTCTACATTTCTCGGTCTTTTACATGAAGAACCTCTGAAATGTAGCAGGCAGTGGCAGATGTGGCGCAAAAATAAATCTAGGTAAACATAAAGGGAGGTTGGGAAGAGTTGAGAACAAAAATTCAGAAAAGGACACGTGCTCAGGTCGGAAAACTGGTCATTCGAGGTAGAAAAGAGAGCACAGCTCCAGGAAAGGAGCAGAAATCAAGCGCTTCCTGTTTCTTCATGGTAGCAGAATGCAGGACCCATTTCCCACCGGGGACATGAAGAAAACACGAAAATAAACTGAATACAAGAAATCCGAAGAAAACTATAACAATCATAGCATAATAAAAAATTCAAACCTTCCAAGTGCACAATAAATTTCCAATACATACACGTATTCACACACCCACACACACAGATTGCTGTATCATAAAAACTCATGCACCCAACAAGGCTCTGTAAACGCCCAACAAAAACAAATAGAATATTAAGACAGATTTTATTTAATAGTATTTTTCTAATTTTATCTTTATTTAAAATCAATATAGTAACTATGGTATTTTATCTTTTGATCCCTGATTATTTTCCAGAGCTGTTTATGTAATAAATAACTTTATTCCATGTGGTGAGTTCTGTCATTTATTTATTTATTTATTCTGAAAGAAAGATTAAGGATCTTGGCAATAAAATAATTCAATAATTATATTTAAAATTATTTTATTACCTCCTGATACTGAAAGATATATTTATTGAAAGTTTAACATTTCTGAGTTGTAAGTTGTACTTCTAATTTATAAATAAAAATAGGTTTGAATTAGATTTATCATATTGTGATCAGACTATTAAAATTCACTTACTACTAAGGCAATATTTCTTTACAAAGTAAAAGCCTCAAATAATATTCTAAATAATATGCTGCATTTCATTAACATTTTTTTTTGTAAAATAAAATAAAATTTACTCTTGGGAATGGAAGTCTAAATCATTTTCTCAAAATTATCACAACAAATTTTATTTTTAGAAAACTGACCTTGGCATATTAAACATTCTCAATCCATCACAGTTTTATCACGGCTAAAAGGACAGAAAAGCTTCCCATCCTGAAGCATTGATGAATTCCACACCCCTCGTCTGGAGACCGCGTTCTCCAGAGTGAGGGGGGCACGCTTCTGCGGCCTGCCCCATAAGGCCTACATTGTTCTCTGGGCTCTCACAGGAAGCACTGGGCCAGCTATCTAAGTACAGAAAACTACCTTGACATTTTATCAGATAAACACGATACGTTCACCTGACTCTTTTAATCTGCATTTCGAGCAGGGGACATAAATACGGAAACGCAGCTGGGCCGCACAGCCCATTGGGTCAGCAGCGACAGAGGGGAGAGCTCTGAGAGGCCTCCATCATCTTCTGCAATGGCTCAGTTAGTGTAACATCATCCCTGGGCTCCGTGCATCAACGCATCGAGGTTCGCACCAGCCACTCTGCACCGTGAGTTCGGGGCTACGGGCCCCTCCCAGGTGGCTCCTGGATAAGCAGGGTTAAGGGTCGGAGTCACTGGACTCCAACATGATCGAGTTTTTCTTAGATTCAGAGGAAGAATGGGGGTGACTCAAACATAGGAAAGGAAAAGAATGCCTTTGCTTTGTAGTTAATTCGTGACCTCCCCCCTTAATCCACAAGAGTCAGCAGTGCAGACCTGAAGGACCACTGATTCTGAAAGATGTGATACTAGAGCATCACACAGCTTTTATCTTCCATGCTGATCCTGATTATTTAAGACTTTTTTTTTTTTTTAGGCTATTTCAGACATTAGTGGAGAATAGATTTCATAATTCAGTCTCCATAATGAAGGAGGAATTGTCATCCAGGATTTAGTAACTTGAACATAAAAGATTGGTCTGTGGGACTTTATATTATAGCACCATTTTTTAATAATGATGTTACTAATAAAATACTAAGTGAACTGATTTTGTTAATAAAACGAAAGTATAAGCCATTTTTACAAGGTGTCATAATGTCTCCTCCTGATCTTCATTTTTAGCCATTTAAATAATAAATTTGGGTCAATGTATTCCTAAGCCTCATAAACTTTGCATGTGCAATAACTGGGTTTTACACTTAATATTACCATTTTAAAAATAATGAAACATTTTAGTATTTAATGATATTTCTTAAGTATAGAAGTAAACTTTACCTGTGCTCCCTGGTGATTAGTGTCATAAAATATGGTCACACTTTCTCTAAAACACATTCTAATTTTATCCATGACTCTAAGCCATAAACAGTTTGTAGAAGTAATTTCAATATAACAACTTAGAACACATGCCCCTCACTCTGGTTAAAAATAAATGCTTGGTTGGATTTAAATTCCTCAAATAATAAAAAAATAAATACTTAAGCATATAAGGTAACCACAATAAAGAGTATAAAAGAATATGGTATACTTTCAAGCACGTGCTATAGCTTTCAACTGAATGTAGTAAAAAAAAAAAAAAAAGTATTGATAATCCACTTATTTTCTGTATGTTAAAAACAAAATAAAACAAAAAGTAGGCTTTGAACAAGGTTTTAAAAGAGAAATAATCACAAAGATCACCTTGCCCCACCCCCGAAAATGTAGCTAAAAGAGGAGTAATTAAGAATGCTATATTCGTTAATGGTAATAGGTTCATATATCTTGTGGATTTTTTTTTTTCAAAACGCGAACCGATGTTGATAAACCTGAGAGCTGAACGCTGTTTTTATCATGTTGCTTGCCTCTCCCTGCTTTCCTCTTGCATTGTCATTAAAGTACTCTTACTTATATGTAGACATGCATCAGCAGAGCAGCATTGTTTACTTGGTATACACACGACTTCTTGAGGGCAGCAATTTAGCATGTCTTAGAGAATCTTTTGTTACCAATTCCTTGAGCAGAGTCTGTTGGACATGATACACTCAATGAACGATTGATAAATAAGTGCTTTAGTGTGGAGATAGCTTAAGCAGAGCTTGTATCTTCTGGTATGGCATATAATTCAGTATTTATATATTTCTGGCCATAAAATTTTTAAAATTCGAATTGACTTTTATCAAAAATATAGGAAAAAAACCTATATACATTGACAGAAGCATCCTGATATTTATCCTTTTGATAATATATTTTTGGAAAATGCTGTATTTGGAGTTCTGTACTTTTATAAATTATAATTTAGTACAATAAACATGTATGTTATGGAGGTTGGCCATCTTAATAAGTGTATAATTTCTCGGATAAATGAACACAATAAATATATTATAATTTTGCAACCATTAACATTTGCTTTCATCAGCAATAAATAATTATGACTATTACATTAAAGTAAGCTTTTTATGTGTTAAAATTCTTTATAACTGTTTTTGTAAGGGTTTAGAAAGATTAGTGTTTCAACATGTTTTGGGTCTACATTAAAGAAAATTTCCTGTTCTCATTATGACTAAGTCTGTTGTCATTATAGGTTATCACAGGGAAAACAAAACAAAGCAAAAAAATCAAACATAATATTGCAAAATTAATCACCAAAAACTGACTTGACATTGCCTAATCTGTTTTATGTTTATGATTTCACATTTTGTTTTCTCTTATGTGTAGCAAAAACTTACAGACATCTGCAAAGCAATCTTGAATTGAGAACCCTTAGAGATTTTTATAATTTTCTTACTGATATTTTATGATTGTCTCAACCACACCTGCTTTATCAACAACGTATTTTGAAGAAAATGTCTATTATTTATCATTTCCATAGTATTTAAATTAATTTTTATGAAAGTAATTTACTTCTGAAAAGCATCTGTCTGTTCTGTAAGATACTGAGTTATATTGCAAATCTGCAATTTGAAGTGACTCTGGTAGTCAGGCTTGCAAATTAACCCATGTTCAGCAAACTCCAGTAAACAAACAATTAAAATAATTTGGAGCCTATTAGCCTTGAGTGTTCAGTAGTTCACAGAGGCAATGGAGACCTGGTTTCTGTGATATTAAGATTTATAAGAAATATACATTTGTTTGTTTCACAGTTCCTGGCTCACAGCTCCTAAAACTTTGACATTTCCTAAGTAAGGAAGGTGGCCAAAGTGTCTTTTGTTATGTTAATGAGGTGACTTCTGACTGCACCTAGGGATGGGGACTTTCCATCCTGAGAACCAGCGGTGAGATTAGAGGGCTGGAACTTTCATTCTTCTCTCCAACACCTGCCTCAGGGGAGGCGAGAGGGGCTGGAAGTTGAATCAATTGCCAATGGACAATGATTTAATCCATCATGCTCATGTAATGCCATCTCCATAAAATCCCAAGCAGACTGGGTTCGAAGAGCTTCTGGGCTGGTAAACAAGTGGCCCCTTGGGGAGAGTGATGTGCCCAGAGAGGGCATGGAAGCTCTGCGATCTTTCCCCCAAACTTGCCCTGTGCATCAGTCACTTCCGCCTGGCTATTTCTGAGTCATATCCTTTTATGATCCACCAGTAATCTAGTAGGTGAAATGTTTCTGAGTTCTGTGAGCTGCACTAGCAAATTAATTGTTCCTGAAGCAGTACTGGAAACCTCTGATTAATAGCCATTTGATCAGAAGTACAGATAACAACTTAGACTTGCAACGGGCATCTGAAGTTCAAGGATGGGGTCCGTGGGACCTCTAATCTGTAGCTAGTCTGTCAGAAACACAGGTAACAACCTGGGCTTGCAATTAGCAGCTGAAGTGGCAAGGGACAGTCTTGTAGGATTAAGCCCTTAACCTGTGGAATCTGATGCTATCTGAATATGAGAGAATTCAGTTGACTTCTTGGACAACCTGCTTATTTCCAAGAATGGCTTGTTGGTGGTGGGCCCTCATCTCACACACACACACACACACACACACACACACACACACACACATACACACACACACGCACGTTAAAAATTTGTCTCAAAAAACGAAAGAGTTACATTTGGTAATAAGCAGAACTCAGTAAGAGAGGGTTTCTGTAATGTTTTCCAAATTCTTCACCACTAATATGTACTATTTTGGTAAATTGGAAGAACAACTTGCCTATCATTAATGATCAATTATATTTCCTTTAATATAATTAGAATGAAACATACCCACGAGAATCACAGATTACCTGCATTTGATGAATATCAAATAACCTGTATCCATGCTATTTGAGCCATGTGTTAAATTTATGAGATATCCATAATAAAAATGATGATAGAAACATTCGCACGTGCATTAAGCCAGACTAATTTTACCTATTTTACATATAATCAATGAAAATTACTATTTTCAGTAACTCAGTGATCTTTATAACAAACAAGAATTAACCTATATCACATGATATATTGAAATATTAATTAAAAAGAAAATAAGATGTATACATTTAAAATATATCATAATGAAATTAAGAAGTTACTATACTGAATCAATGTTTTGTGGACCAAAGATTTTTAAGCACTTAGAAAACTTATAAAAGTGGCAAATGCACTTTAATATTCTGCCTCATCTATCAGAAGGTTCTCAAAGCTAACAGTACTCATCACTGTAAAATGTTCTCAGAGTTCTTTGGGAAGAGTCATAAAATCCTAACAAACGACTTAGCGCTAAAATGCAAGATAGAAGTCTTGGAGGAAAACAATCTGAGGTCAATAAAGAGGACATGATGAGGTTGTTTCTGACTCTGAAAAAAAAAAAATGAAGGCAGAATCAAAAAGAAACTGGACCACCATCTTACACTACATACAAGAAGAGACTCAAAATGGATTAAAGACTTAACTGCAAGACCCAAAACCATCAAACTGATAGAAGAAAACATAAGCAGTAAACTCTCTGATATTGCTAACAGTAATTTCTTTTTGCATATATCTCCTCGGGCAAGGGAAACAAAAGAAAAAAATAAACAAATGAGACTACATCAAACTAAAAAGTTTTGTACAGCAAAGGAAACCATCCACAAAACAAAAAGACAACTGATCAAATGAGAGAAGATATTTGCTTATGCTACATCTGATAAGAGGTTAATACCCAAAATACATAAAGAACTCTACAACTCAACAACAAAAAAAACAAAGCAATTAAAAAAATGAGAAGACCTGAACAGATATTTCTCCAAAGAGGAAATACAGATGGCCAACAGGCATATGAAAAGATGCTAAGGGTCACTATGATCATCATAGTGATGCTCAATGAGCTCATCTTATACCTGTCAGAATGGCTGTCATTAACAAATCAAAGAACAAGTGTTGGCAAGGAAGTGGAGAAAGGGGAACTCTCATACACTGCTGGTGGGATTGCAAACTAGTACAGCCACTATGGAAAACAAATTTAAAATGAATATTCCTTTTGACACAGCAGTTGCACTTCTGGGTATTCTTCCAAAGAAAACCAAAACAACCATTCATAAAGACCTATGCACCCTTATATACATGGCAGCACAATTTACAATAGAAAAGAGATGGAAGCAACCTAAATGCCCATCAACAGATGACTGGATAAAGAAGTTGTGGTTCATATATACAATGGAATATTACTCTGCCATAAAAAAACGAAATCCTACCATTTGCGATGACATAGACAGACTTAGAGGTTATTATATTGAGCAAAATAAGACAAAAAAAGATAAATCCCATGTGATTTCACTTCTGTGTGGAATCTAATGGACAAAAAGAACAAACTAATCAAAAACAGACTCACAAATATAGTGGGCAATCTGATGACGACCAGAGGGGAGGGGAGTTGTAGGAGGGCTGGGAGAATGGGGTAAAGGATTAAAGAAGTACAAATTGTAGTTGACAGATAGGCACAGAGTTGGGGAGCATGGTATAGGGAATACAATTAGCACTAATATATTGGCTAGGTGGACGGCTAGGGGAGGGAAGGAGCAATTAGAGGAATCATTTTATAAACTATATAAATACCAATCAATGGACTATATACTTAAAACTAATAAAATAAAATTTAAAAAATGAAGGCAGGATCAAATAAAACTGCTTTACAGTTCTGCTCATATAGCTAAATAATACAGTCATTTGATTTTTGTTTAATTTATTTGGATAGCATTTAGGCTATCTTAGCAAAATAATTTAAAATGTTTATGTTATTGTCTGCTAAAATAGTTTTGGTGCATCCAATATTAATTCTCTATACATTATCAAGATTATTGCTAGATTTTACCTTTTATGAGAAATACCCATGAGAAGGAATAGATAATAATGTCCTCTCATTTTCTCAAAGTTGTAATTTTAGTAGAATTTAAATCTAATATTTACTACTCACTTCATATTTTTCATTTCATAAAATATAGATTTTTGAAAGACTTTACCACTGATTTTTTAATAAATTAATAAAAAACATGATTTAACATGTTTTTCATGAAATGAACATGGTCTTCAAACAAAAGAATTGACAGAAAAGGCATTTATTCTGTGATAGCTGTTCAGTTCATACCGTATAAAAACACTTCCAACAAACTGCCCTATATGACAAAAATATGTATCTAAATTATACATATAGTACATATTTTCATGAATATACATGTACATATGTAGATCCAATAAGATGTCTTATATTTTCCTCAGAACCAGACAATACAACAAATTCCACGGTTGTATTAGGGTTGACACGAGGCAGCCTTCCCGACACGAGCTCAGGTGGGATTTGAACTACAGATAATACTCCCAAGGTTTCTAGAACGTTATCCACACCCACGCGAGGGGCAGATGTCCTCCAAAATGTCTTAGCTGGTTCACATACTGGCTTATCTCCAATTCAACCTTAAATAAGAGCTCATTTTGAACAACTATTAAGCTAACTTTAAAAATCGATGATTGCACTAATAAAGTCCCCATTTCTGAGATTTATTATACCAAATTAATGAAGTATCCTCTGCTGCGGATAGGAGCAGTTCCAGGAGGGGTGACTCTGAAGTCACTGTAATGTGTCTTGTAACTTCATTGTACTAAGATCATTCTCATTAAAGTCACCAGAAATCTCCCCACTGCCAGATTCAAGGCAACCTCAGTCCTCATCACACTGTGACTCGCGGTGCTGTGCCGCGTGAGCATGGCAGTCTCCATCCCTCTGACGTTTCCATGACCACGTCCTCCTGGGGGTGTCCACGCCTCTCCCCTGTGAACCCCTCTTTCACTGTTCACGCTTGCATTTTCGCTGTCCCCTAAGAGTCACCAACAAGCACACGCTGCTTGGCCAACCCCTGCCCCAGCCACCACGGACACACTGCTGTTTCTCAGACACCCCCTCTCGTCCCCACCTTCGCCTGAGTCGCAGCACACTCCGCAGACACTGCCCGCACGTACTTGCCTGAAAGGCCTGTCTGTGCGGTTACACTCAGCTAATGGAGACACGTACGGGGCCTCGCACTCAGCAGAGAGCAGCTAAAAGGGTGTGGACCACGATTAAAGAAATGCTGTGAATGGCTCGGACAGAAGAGGGTCCGAAAGTTGAGAAATCTAAAGAGAAATTTTTGATAACTGACAATCTAACTTTATGTAAATGACTCCCGGCTCTAATGTCTTACAGATGTAACTCTGATGGTCAGGATTTGTAAGAGAATAATGATGAGGATAAAATGAATAAACAGAAATGTCTCCTGCAGCCAGAAGGACACTGTTTAATGGAACAGAACACACGGGGTGAATTCTATTATTTCCGCCCAGTGGGAGATCTGGTTTTAGCTCAGACCCCATCGGGAAGTTACTTCCTCTGCCATCAGGAATGGACTGTAACAAACTTCTCGATCGCTGCAGGGTGATGGAGAACGTCAAAGGCACCGATGGTATTAGCTGAGAAAAACGCCGTCCCGTGGTACCTAAGATTAGGAACTATTTGGGGGTATATTTCCTTTAGCAATGCAGTTGGTGCCATTTTATTCAAACTGACAGCAGAAGTACTGCAGGAGCATAACACGAGGAATCACTGTTCTGACACGAGAAAGTGACACCAGGCCAGGCTACACTGGAAAGGGAGCATTATGTGTCATCAGAAGAGAAACCGCAGAAATTGTACAAATAGAGAAGAGGAGGAATTTGGACTGAAATAGACAGATATTACGTCAGCTTCTGATGATGGGTTTTACTGGATCCTCAGTAAAGAAAAAAAAAACAATTACTATGAAAATGCCGTGTATAATTTGCATATATTTTCATAGTATTCGTCTAAGTTTCTATAGAGCACAAATTTCCCATCTCAGAACTTGGGGCAAACATTAAAAGAAAAACTTGGATTATTCTCATAAAAGGTGAATTGAATGATCACTGCAGGGGTTGAGGTAGGGACCGTGTCAGACATTTCCTGAGTGACACAAAGTTTCACACACTCAGAGCAGACAAAGCTAGGCCATGCAAGCAGCAGCAGTAAGTGTAATAGTAAGTGTTGACTTTCGTCTGGAAGTTCTTTTCCGTTTGCTTGAAGACACTGTAAGAATATCCATTGAATTAAATAATACTCCCCCATAATGTTATTCTATTATAATTTTTACAAGTTTATGTCTTACCAATATATTTTCTGCTAAAGTTAAAACAATGATTCATGAATACATAATTTATATATGAGTTTTATCTTTTCTTTTTATATTAATAAAATGTATCAAAATAATAAAAATTATATAACCTATTTTGTGTGATGTGGATACATTGGTGATTAAAATAGATGAAGCTTCTGTTTTCTTAAAGTTTTTACTCTATTTGAGAGGACAGTAAGTTAGAATATCAGTCAAAATCAGGATCAGTATGTGTTGTAAAGCCAACAGTGACAGCAGCAGTAACGGCAGTCAGCAAGCCTGTTCTGAGCAAGGGTTCTGAGCAGGGGCCCAAGTTAAAAGAGGGAGTGAGCTCCGAGAACCCCGAGGAGGGGAGCGCTAGAGACAGACACAATGGCTCCTCGCACACCGTGAGGGAAGGAAGCGCTGAACTCCAGACGGCACCAGGCTAGAGGACACCTTTACTTTCACTACCCTCAATCTTAGTTTCTTCTTCTTCTCAAGCAAATGATATATACACATGCTATATATACGATCAAATATATGCAGTATATTAAAATGTAGATGAGATAAGAAAAAATCCTCCTCAATCACATCCTAAGCTTTATGATAGAATTAAATTACGCAGCTATGAAATAGTACTTTACGAACCACAGAACTATAGATTATTAGAGACACAAGATTGACAGATGATTTTTTTTATATTTTAAAAATAATGCAACTGAATTACACATCATTTTTCAAAGGATAATTTTTTGTGAAAACCAGATAGAAAACAAACATACATAAAAAAAATAGTAGAAATTATGACCGCCTGGTGAATTTTAGGCGAATTGTCATTTATCAAGAAAAAATCAGAAGATGATCCACAACACATTTTCAACAAAAAGCCTCCCATGTCTGTAAAAACACAGAGATGAATAAATTATCATGACTGTAAAGCAAAAAGCCAGCAAGAGTGAAGGAGACTGAGAATTAGGAATAAAGATACTGATGAAAGATTCTGATGACACTGACATTTACATGATTTCACTGGTAAGCAAAAAAAAAAAAAAGGCAAAATATCTGTATTTTTAACTCATTTGGAGAGGAAGCCTATTTTTTTTTTTTTCCCAATAGATCTTTGGTAGGGAGGTCTGAAAAGTCAGTAGGCTTAGCAATTTGAAATGACAATTAAAAACTTACTTTATAATTAGTCATAGTGTGCAACCTATTGATCTGGTAGCTAAACAATTAAAATTTATCGATAAGGTAATATCAGTAACTTTTAATATATTTTCATTGATTCTTAAAAATTGCACAAAGTTCATATGTGTTATTCCAAATCAGAAATATATGATTATAAAATGATGACCTGATTTCTATCATCTCAGAAATTTTAAATAGCACAAATTAAATACATGGTGTTTAAAATTCGGCATGAAATAAAAAATTGTTTTATTTCTTGTCATTCTGCTAAAATAAGTATTTTTGTTCAAAATATAAAATATAAAAGACCTGCTAAATTTAAATCTAGTGCTTGATTTGCTTATATAAAGTTTCTATATCTCACTTTTCTCTCTCACCTTATTTTGAATTTTATATCTATTTTTTCTCTTTATATATTAAATGTTTATTCAGAACAGAATGACAATAAATATAGACCAGTAAGCTTATGTCATAAACTCATTTGTGATTTTAAAACTATATTACATTCTATGCATAAATATCAATAATTTGTTTATAAAGTAAAATATTAAAAAAACTATGAAAAGTGTCTCAGTTCAAATCACATGTCAAGGGTAAGACACTCGCATAAAGAGAAGCACAGTAACTTTTCAATGGAGTTAAAACTAAGCATAATAAGTAACAGAGCAATCACATAATAAAGAGTAGGGAACCCATCTGTATTATAATATAGATAACAGAAGCACATTGGAAATATTGATGATGGACTCTTCATGAGACGTGATAATGACTCCCCTATAGTCATTTTCTTATACATCGACCAAATTTGTTATTACTAAATCCTCCAGCTTTGTCTTATATTCTTCCAATCATCAATGCTAAAAATTGAAGGCCCTGGATGGAAACTGGGTTTGAAATTGCATCACAAAGCATGATTCGGAACTCTTCCAAATAAATATTTGCAGTAAGTCTTTCAGCGGAACGCACAGAAGGTTAGTCACACTACTGGAACTGTATGCCTGAGCCGTGGGAAAGAGAAATAGAAAATAATCCTCCAGAATGCGTTAAGAATCGGAGAGACTCAGATTGTTTAAACAATCTAGAATATTTAAAGAATTAGAAGCAGATTCTAATCTGCAGCCTTTCGATGAAGGCAAGTACAAAATATAGGCTTATTTATGGCCAAACTTGGAGATCTTTTTTTACTTTTTATGGTTTCATTGTATTTATTTCTGTATGTGACCTGCTATATAATGTAAAATTGGAAATACATTCTGCACCTTTTGGGAGACACTGCATCCTTCACACACGAATCATGGGGCCTCTCTGTCTTTCCACTAGTGTGTGTATGCTTGTAGTAATGGTGATTTGTGTTAAGATTATCTCTTTATTTTAATTCTTTGCAGAGTCCACAATGGTCCCGAATGCAATAAATGCTATGGAGCATTATTATAGCCTTTACTCCCAGAGGCTGATCGCTTGGCATGATTAGATGCGAGCAAGTTTCAGTTATAAAGTTATTTTCCGTCTCTGAGATAGAATGTCCTCATCAAAAACAAACAAAAGACACAACAAAAACTTTTTAAAAAAGTTATAGGGTCAGGAATAAACAGGACTATACAGTAAAAGGCAAAGAGTTATCATCATGATTTTAAACTATCAAAAACATATGTATTACTATAAGAATAAGATTAAGCAGAATTATATTTAAGTATTTTTGCCCCTATAATATGTAATATCAATGCAACTTCACACATATATCAATATAATCAATTCGAAGACTGGCAGTAGAAGAGATCATTTGGAGTAATGACACTCAGCAAAGAAGAAACATCATTTCCAAAGCAGGGCACGTCACTGTGGATTCGTGCCAACCCAGACCTAATTCTTTTGAACTCGAGAAGCTGAGCAAATTTCACCAAAAAATTGGACAAGATTTCAGTCAGGAAAAATAGCTGAAGAAGTCATAAAATCCCAGTGGAACGGCTAGCTTTTACCTCTGCACTTTTTCCCCGCTAACAAATACAAAATTACTTGCAAAAGTCTCTTTCCCACAGATTACAGCTTTTATTTATTTTTTTATTTTCCTAATTGCAGGATTTTGACATGACCATGAAAATAAACTTGTTATCCATCTTTAATTTGGCTCTTAAAAGTACTTTATATTGAATTAGTAGTAATTTCCTTGTGATTTTTATGAGATAGTCCCTATTTTAAAATGACAAATTGTATCGTATAATTACCGTGTATAAACTGGAATTATCTGCTGTGGTTCTGACTATTTCGACATCTGCTCTCAACCGGCTAACGTAGCATTTAAAATTAAATGATCCTGTTCTAACCAGGTATACTCTGACGCTTAGCCACCCCCTCAACTTTGCATAGGTTTAATATGAAATTTGAAATTTTCGATGAGTGGCTACAATGTTAAAATGCTTTTTAAAAAAAAGTCTCTAGAAAACTCAGTGTAAGTCAGAGCGATGTACTAGAACGGGCTGGGCCTTGGTAGCCACGGGCCTGAGTTTCAGTCTTGACGCAGCCACTGAAACTGTCCTGCTGGATAAGCCTGGCATCCCGAGTTTCCTGTAAAGTGAGGCCACGTATCATAATGTCTACCAAATAGTCATCAGGACGCTTGAGACAATTTATGTTCTTAATGTACAATGTGTGCTGCATCCTTGGCATCCATGAAAAGGAGACAATTTCGCGTTACATGTTTCCCAAACAAGAGGAGTGAGTATTTGCACACCTCCATCTATGTATTCACTTAAGGCTGAAAACATGGCAGTGGAGTGTAGCATCTTTGGTATAAGTTTCTTATATTTTGCTATCCTTACTTATCCTCTTCCTGTCTCATAACTTATGCAAACAAAGGTCTTGTGTTTACATAAGTGCTTGTGGAAGGCTGGGGCATGCTGATGCCAGCTGGAAGTCACAGGCAATAGTGGCAGCAGCCAGAGCCCCTGGTTGCTCACCGTGCTCAGGGAGGCATGTCCCGGCGGGACACAGAGGGACCCCTTGGGCTCTGTCTTGGGGAGGAGTCCCACTCCCTCACGTGTGCACTAGCATGAGAACGGATGTGTGAGGGGTGTGGGGAATGCCAGGGACCCAGGACACAGAGGACTGAGTTTGGGGGCTGGCACTCGAGGAGAACGCTGGGAAAGGTCAGCTGCCGGACGCCAGCCCTCTCTCAGTCTCCTGGCTCACCCCGGCTGGTCCCTCAGCTCAGTGAGAGGAAAGCCTGCCAGCCTCCAGCACGTACAGGCTGTCTCGGGAAACAGAGCCTCCAACGGCCTCGAAGGGACAAAAATTATAATCACCACTGGTCACCAACCAGGGGTACAAAACGAGGGAAGGACGTCACGGTTCCGCATTACGGAGTAACTCTCCATGTGAATGAATGTTAGATTAAGGGAGACTGGACAGCTGGAACCACGGGCAGTTAGCGTTAGAAGCATCTCCATTTTTTTGGCAAAGGGCTGTCACAACACAAAAGCCACAAGGCCTCATGTGCGACTCTGCCCTGGTGAGTGCTCTGCAGGTAACATTGAAATGTCACAGGTGCCACTGAGATTATGTATGAAAGTGCTTGCTGAACTCTAAAGGGCTATAAAACATTAATCATCGAAATAATACTTCCGTAGATTTTGAAAGAGACATAAACTCCAGTGTTTGAGTTAGTGTCCAAGGCTTTGAAAAACACAAATGAATTAAGAATAAATAATAATTATTGTTGTTGTTATTATTTATATTATAAATTATAGTAGGAAATTGAGATTTGTCTCTGTCATAAGTTTTACTGTTAGTTATTTCCAACAATGTAAGTGAACAAATATTATTTTGTTTGCCCTGTTATATTGTTTCTACAATATTGAGAAATATGACAATAAGTTGAATAAAAATAGAACAAAATCCTCACAACCAAAAATATTAACAGTGGCTTTCTCTGGTAAAAGGACTTACAGAGATTTTATTTACTTCTTTTACGTTTTAAATATATATATATATATATATTATTTATTTATTTATTTATTTATTTATTTATTTTCTACAAGTTCTATTTGCTATTTTTATGATAAAAGGTCTGTGTATCATATAAAATATAAGGATACTTTTATATTCTCAAACATTCAAAATCTATACTGCCTACCTTGACTCTTGTTTTGCTCAGCGATTGTGTGTAGAGGCCACCATCTGTCTCCTGTAATTTCAAGAGATTTTATTTTATTATGTTTGTTTTTAAATAAGTTATGAAACATAATATTAAAAAATCATCATAATACTTGTTAGTATAATTTGTTTTCTACCCTTACGTATATTAAGATTTAAGGGAAACTCACAAACCCATTGTTTATTCACATCGTTTACGAAAGGTGCTTTTCTCCACTGGACACATGACTTCCATCTCTCATTTTAACTCCTCATCTTATGACAGGTTTGAATATAATATCAACCTAAAGAGCTGACGCTTAGCCAAGTAGACTATAAAGGTGATGTTCTCTTTTCTGAATGCTTTCTTATAGCTCCTGTAATAATACTCAGTATTCCTGAGTAATTTCTGACTCTCTATTCCTGCTACTGGTTTTATAAAATGAACACAAAACAGAGTATTACTGAACATATTAGGTGTTTCTTAAAAGTTTTTCATAAAATTCTATCTAGGTATACACACACACAGAGCAGGTTCTCGGATAATACCGTTTTGTTGGATATTGTGCTCGGTGAGGATGCTCGCAGTTCCCCACAATCTCCTCGCATCGTGGAGAGGAGGCTCCGAGCAGCGCACAGCAAGCAGCACTATGGGCTGTGTGTGGGGAGAGGGACCTAGAGCCTCTGCTGCCTTGCAGGTTGAAAACAAAGAAGCCGAAAGGCAGCAGGGTCACCCCAACTGATGAGGAAGACTTTGTGTTTGCACCAGGGCCTCCAGTCCTGCTGGCACAGGAAATGCCCACTCGTGACACGCCTCTCTCCAGGGCAGCTGGCTCACCACCTGGGCTTCAGCGGGAAGCCTCGAGAGCCCTGTGCTGAACCAGCCAGTTTACTACGAGGATGTTAATGCTGGATTCACATGATGGCAGACAGAGAGCCCATTACCCAGGACTGCGTGGGTACCCGAGTAAGGATGTCTATTCTTAAAGTTTTGATGGCTAATATAAACAAATGTCAAGACTTAAATTGATGACCTGTATAAAACGGAACCAACACACCGATATACCTGAACTTCTTATGATACCTCATATTCATGTGTTGCCACAAATAAAACATATAAAGAAATTGAGTCACTTCAGACATTACGTGATGTGGCTTTATGTTTTATAGCCTTTCTTAGACCAGTAGACTCCTATCATTCTTTATGCCTCCATTTATTTAATTCAAAATGAGTATTTAGTGGTAAATTCTGTTTATGAATGCAAAGGAGTTATAACACTGTGAAGTTCACATCGATGAATGTCAAGACGTGTACGAAAGACGTCAGCGTAACTGCAGACCTGTGGTGCGATGCTTGTGTGTTTACCATTGTATTGTCTCGTGATTTGTACTTTTACCCTGTCCAAGATGTTAGGCTGTAAAGGACTAAAAAGCACTGAAACATAAATAATAGAAAATAAGGAGACACCAAATTTAGAATTTTAGTAGCCTTGAATCCAAATTTATGCCTTTAATTCTATGACCTTTACTAAATGACTCAATAACTTTGTTTTCTTAAGTCTGGAATTATAACTTCCTTGTAAGCTTAAAACTTCCTATCATTTATGTCTTTCATAAAATGCCTTTATATGACAGCATTATTTCTTATTATTTCTTATAATTGCCATGATTTCTGGTCATGGAAACCTGAAACCACGTCGCTGGGCAACGCTGTAACAGAGACAGCTCTTACTGGAGCCTCGTTCAGAGTTCGCAGTGGAAGGCTTCAATCATCGGCATTCTGATTCCACATGGTTCCATCCAGGATCAGGACAGCGGATGGTGAGATCACAGAAAGCAGCTTCACTCCAAGTAAAGACAAAGCGAATGGGGCGAGCCTGGGAGGGCGTCCATCATAACATTCAGGTAAGGAAGCTCTGGCACCCCACATAAGAATTACTTCAATTAAGAATTCTCTAGTTGCAAGACATAGAAAACATTAAAACTAGAGAAATAATTCTATGAATTAATGTTTTTATGTTTTACTTAGTAGTGAGTGTCTTGAAGCAATAAAACTCAGTCATACAGCAGGTCAGAGGCAAGGGTCCTTCTCAGAGGATGACAAGAGGTTCGAGGGAAGAAGGCGTGCGAGGTGCTGTCAGAGGTGGGGAGGTGACGCGTGCAGGCTGTGACATAAGGACCCTGGGCATCCTCCAGAAGCTAGGACGGTAAGGAAACAGCGTCTCCTCAACAGCCTTCAGAAAGACCTAGCCCTGGTGACAACTTGATTTTAGCCCCATGAGATGTATTTCTGAATTCTAACCTCCAGACTGGAAGAGAATATATGTGAGTTTTTTAAGCCACATATAGTTTGAGGTAGTTTGTTACAGCAGCAATAGAAAACCAATCCATATTTCTTTGGTACCTTCTTCTAAACCCTCACCATCAGAGTTCAGCCCTCAAGGATTCACAGTTCCTCCCACTAAGCCGTCCACCCACTGCAAAAGCTTTGAGAAAGTGAAGACTTCTCTTTTGATGACTTCTTCTCTTCTCTTCTCTTTTTATGATAAACCCAGCTCAGTGGTGGGGAGAAGACTGCAAATCCATCATCAGATGATCTATGTTCATGTTATAATTAATAACCAAATAAGCATTAAAACTGCCGCACTTAATGTTTTATCCAAAGTCATAATATCCTTGTATTTAAACATACAAAGAAGCTTGGAAATCATTTCTCTTTTTTTCAATAAAAAACCTTACATTTGTATAGCATAAAATTGCAAAGTGTTCAGAGGTACAAGATCTCATTTGCTCCCCAAAATAACTTTGCTAGGTAAGCTGTCCAGTTAAACGACAAAGCTACACAGTAAAGGTGAGTCAGCCACCCATACTACAAACAAAAACCCAAATCCAAATGAAAAACCCAAATGAAAAATTTACTCCTTTCCTAATCTGAATAAAAATCTACTTCCTTTTTCTCACTGATATATTTATATTTTCTTTTTTATGTTTCCTCACAATTTACAGCACAATTTACAAATATTTTATTAAAAGAATTAGCCCCTCCATGACCACACAGCTAATGATTTGGAATCAAAACATTATAGACTGAATTTTATCGTTTAAGAAAAACTGAGTTAAGACTGAATCAATCATCACATAAAATGAATCTTGCATGCCGGTCTTCAGTTTTTCTCAAAGACAAGATAGATTCCTCAGCAAGCCCATGTAATAATGGAAAATGTCACAATGCAGGTAAGGTAAGCAATGCATACCAGTGGCACAAAGTCACCAAGGTAAGAAAATAAAATTTTCCATCCATAAATCCAGGAAGACATGGAGAGTCTTAAGGAATAAATCAAGAAATATTAGATAATTTTAAAATGCACACTGTGAACACTAGTCCCGCTGTGATGCACAAAATTAGCAAATGAGTATTTAGTCATTAAGCACCAGTGATGGGTCTACCCATATGCATGTACACATGTGTTCATGTACACAATACACATGTACACAATCTCATGATACACCCTCAGTGTCCTTGTCCTTGTAAGACACAAAGGCCAACTATAGGATGCCCCTCAAGATCCATGTGGGTGATGGAGAATCCACGCTGGGAGCAAAGGGGAAGGCCAGGACCGAGGCAATAAGAGGAGGGACAGTGAAGGGTCATTTCAAAACAATGGGTAATTCAACTTAACTTATATGAAAGATGAGCGAAAATGAGCAGTAGAGAATAAGATTCAACAATTAGGTTAGAAACAGCCCTGAATGTCCCGCTGAGGATTCTGTACGTAACGTTTTGTGGGCAGTAGACACTGTGTGTGTCGGTGTCACAGGAACAAGACCAGGCTTCAGAAAGATCTTTCTGAACGGAACGTCTGTTGGATGACCCACCAGGGAACAGACTGGAGATGGGGACAATCACAGTGCAGGTGTGCTAAAATGAAGGTGTGATGCCATTTTTATTTCTTATGGTATAATAAGTAATAAAAGCTAATGTGAATAGAGCATCGACGAAGTCCTAAGCACTTCTCCAAGCACTCCCATGGGGTAGTTCATTCAAACCTCTCAGCTGATTCGTGAGTAGCTATTATTTTCAATCCCATTTTATAAGTAAGGAAACTAAAGCATATGGAAAATTTTAAATTTGTCCAAAATCACACAAATAATAATTGGTAAGGCGATCAATCTGGATACTGTAGTCTGACTTTAGAAACCATAAGTATACAATACTCATATGTAATAGAGAATATATGATTTTGTGAACACAAAAATAGTCCCCTTGGATAGCTATTTGGCTACACATCTCATCCTATATATGCGTATGCGCTATATATGATATTTATCACCGCTCTGAAACGATGATCTACATTCACTGAGAAAGTGTGCCTAAACACTTTAGGAAGGAGTGGTGTCCGGGGACTTCTGGTCTCATACCCGTCTTTTACTTTTCCTCGTGATTTCAATGGTGTTTACTGAGCAGTTACTATGTGTCTCCCGTGCACTGAGAGACACAGTTCTCGCTCTCGTGGGCCATGAGCTCCTTACGTTTTACATTCTTTGTGTGTCCCAGCTCTGCTGGTGGACTTGCCACATTCTTTGAAGAGCAATCATTACTATAATTGTCCGCATGTTCAAACTGGTGCCCTGTTTAGTATCACATTTAAGATACTAACACACTATTCTATAGACAAGAGACGTTGAAGGTTATGAAATGTTGAGTCTCTGTCAATGTTTCATGGCTTTCCAAAGCCTGCTGGGACTCTTTCATCTCTGCTACCTCGGCCTCACGTTCAGAGTGAGCTGATGCTAAGGATCAGGTTTGGTGAAATACATAAGAAAAATCACAGATCGTAGACAACTGAAAATTATGGATTGCTATTAACAGTGTTTAATCCTATGTACTTTAAAAAAATGAATTCTTAGCCACATAAGAAAAGGAGTTTTTGGGTTA
Source organism: Macroglossus sobrinus (assembly GCA_004027375.1). NCBI lineage: Eukaryota > Metazoa > Chordata > Mammalia > Chiroptera > Pteropodidae > Macroglossus > Macroglossus sobrinus. The sequence goes on from PVKZ01000393.1 coordinate 111,969, forward strand.
AAAGTTTCATAATATTGAAATTGAACTGCCTAAAATTGTTTTATCTAAGTTATTTCTTTGGCTATTGTGTACCTTCAACTTATTTGATGAGTAATTGCCTCCTTACAGTTCTTTTTGCTTGTAAGTAACATACATTTAAGGACACTGAATGTATATAACTTATTGAAAAATTTTTGCAATAAATTTTTTTTTGCATGTCAAAAAATTATGACATTTTCACATCTTAGTGTATTAATGTCACTTGTAAAGTTTTCTTAATTGAATATCCCATCTTATACCTCTGTGAAAGGTATTTTTCATTTACATATTCTTCATGTTTATTATTTCAATGTATAGTGAACACAGAAAGAATTTTATGAAAAAGATTACAGAAAGTTTAAATGACAAAGGCTCCAGAAAATGTTTTGAAGAAATGAACGTCTGAAGCTCCATTATGTACATATCCAAATCCTGAAGGCTTCGATTTTTCATAAAATGTTAGCACGTCACATGGCCAGACCATGCAACTTCAGTCATATAAGCCTCATAGTACAAAAGCAGGAGCAAAAATCATTCTTGTCAGTGCTGGGCAGTCCCTGAGATTTAATATAGAAATAAATTTTCCAGTGACTGTATCGGCTCCTGGAAACTACTCAATTATAAAAGAAACCATGATTATTTTGTCTTCCAGAATTGCTTTTTTTTTTATAATAGAAATCAATACATAAGTAATTTTCCCTCATTATCTTTCCTTACAGAGTCTTGATTTGCATATGGCCAGTGCACCATTTAACAATTGGAATTTCCTTTTATGCACCTAAAAATAGCTATTGAAACATTATAGGCAATCATTTTGTACCAGACCAGGCGAGTCATTTGTGAAAGAACAAATCCTTCTGTAAGCAATGTCACGTAGCCTACTCCACATTAGGAAAAAAGGACTTGTGAATAACAGGCCCAAAGAGAAAAATATACTTTTTTATAAGTCTAGAACCAAGAGGGAAAAAAGAATTTTAGGTGTCTGGTACATTAATGTTCAAGAACATACCGAAATTTATATTTTTGAGGATAATTTTTACCCTGTGACGATTTCCCATCACTTCTTAATACGAGAGGAAAAAAATGACCTTCGCCCAGCTCATTACAAGCGGCTGCACAGTATAAGAGGAGACATTTTATCACGAAACAGCAAGAAATTTCCCATCTCAAAGCCGTTCCAAAGAAGGAAGGAAATTACATTTCTTTCACTTTATGTTCTCATTTCTAATCACTGACTTCTGCAGTCAGGTGTGAGGGTGATGGGCTGTGGAATGGGGAAATTTCATTTTCCAGAAACCTGCTCACAGAAAGCACGCCAAAGGAAGTCATTAACCTCCCATCAGAAGTAATAGAAGGAGGCTAACTTCTGTCTGAGTGGCGGTGACATAGGCCCAAGGAGCACAAATGCCAAGCGTTCTCTGCCTAACCACTATCTAAGGGTTTTAAAGGAATCTTCCACAAGGCCAAACTTTTCTATAGGAAATGACGCACACTGGAGACTCTCAAAGTTTTGGTTGTGTTACCTTAAAGAATTGAATAGTAATAACGGACAGTAAGTACGTGGTTTTATTCGGTTCTATCTTAACATGAGTTTCCCAGTGAGCCATGTACTTGGTCTTCTCCACTCTTCACTTTGGTCCTGACTCATCCAGCTTTTCCCAGGATCTTAGGGACCCTCCTCTGTTCTCTCCCAGCACCTCGCTCTTGATTTCGTTATAGTTCTTACCACACTGTATTTATTTCCTTATGTCTTAGTCCTGAATTCCAAAATATACATTTCTCTAGGCATGGATGCTATCTTCTGTTCATCTGTCCCCATATCCAGTATTGTGTATTATTTGGGATTTTCCCCAAAGTCAACTTTGAGCCAAGGGTTCAAGTGCGAGTAGTTTACTTGGGAAGTTCAGAGAACTCTGGTAGGAAGGTGGGGTAAAGTGATACAGACAAAGGGAGTTATTAAATGGTTAACTATTAAGTGGACCACTGTATGTTAAATGTTGGAGAAAACTTGAGAAAATGGTCCAAAGCTAGCCCTCAGAATTCTCCTTCTTGAGGAGCGGGGGAGTTGGGTGACAGCACCAAGTACTCAGAGTAATGGTGGGTGGCTGCCAATCCCCTAGCACCTTCAGGCTTGCCATCGTGGACACCACAGCTGTTTAGAGTTTAAAGAAAAAGAGCCCTCGTGCTCATCTCTGCAGCTATCGGCACGTGAAAGTCCACCTGAACGCACAGAAAGTTTCAAGAAACATATCGCACTATGCAGTGAATATCACTGCGTGCAGCTCAGATCCGTTCACTGCCCCTCTCTCTCCTGTTACTGCTGCTTTCATGAGGCTGCGGGTCACAATTTATGGGGAGGATGAGACATAGTAAGAGAGGGCTCATGGAACAAATCACAGCAATATCCACCCCCTGCCGTGATGCTCCTTAGTGACCATCGGCATGAGACACAAGGAGCCACCATCTCCGTGCCAGACTCCACAGGTATATTCACACATCAGCCCCCGCCCCACCCAAAGCCATCTCGCATGTTTAAATGTTGTCTTTGCAGGTCCCTGACCACCCTGCGAAGCCATGTGGGGTTGCTCAAGGTTCTGCGAGCATCTTCATCCTACGGCAGCTCTTCCACACCCATCTGGTTACTTGAAGCTCTGCGCACTGAGATGCATTCCTCTCTCCACTGTCCTTGAGCGCCACACTCCAGCGGTTTCCTGACATGTGAGCGTATGCCCACATGTCTCTCTAGACATTACGGAACAGGCTTTAGTTTTTCCTTTTCCTCCTGGGGAGTCCCCAAGAGACCACATGGATAAGCTGCAGGAGAGGCACCCCAGGAGATACAATTAGGAGGATGTGTCGTCTCAACGTGATTGGGCCCGATGTGAAATGTTTCATTGCACTTCGATGAGGGGTTGCTCTGCATCTGCTCACCTCTGGGACTTGGTGGCTGTTACGATCCTCGGCTCATGATGACAGACAGCTCTGGCTGCGTTGTCACTGACGTGTCATGCTCAGGTGCCCAGTGTCTACTAGAGCTGTGCGGCAAGTGAAGGTCTGCTCTTAAAACAGTGACTACTTCTTTGCTGAGCTGGCATGTCCTTGCCCTGAAAACACAAGAGTCTGTGCTATGACACTTTTAGTGGCACCTCCCAGAGGTTTCAGCATAGAATTTTAATGTGCCAGATAACTTTAAATCGACAGTTTCCTGAGTTATGTAAGGAACGGAGGGGGACTGTATTTTCAAATGTATGTGCCGTCTTGAAAATAGGAAGAGGCCTCTCAAGCTCCGTGCCTTGTTCTTTGTGGCAACAGCTTGTCCTTTTTCTGGGAGATATCCTGGCATACCCCTAATCTCTAGATACTTAAAAACTACACTCGAGTGACATATCCCTGAACATCTTTTATGATTTATGTTAAACCCTATTATTGTCACTTACTTTTCTCCAGGTCATATTAACAGGGTGCCCTCAACATAGTAGGTCAGTGTGATGTAATGTGAAATGTCCACATGATCAAGGTCCCTTCTGACTTTATTGTGACAAAAGACAGGAGAGTTAAAATAGTCACGTGACAAGGCTGTGAATTGGTACTGCTGTTTATTCCAGGTGAATGTAAATGATTCTGATTCTTCCTGATAAAGATGAAAAGAATATATTTGCTTGATCAATAGCCAGACACCAAGTCTCAGAGATTATATACAATATTACAGTGAAGATATCATATATAACACAATAGCTGTGATAGAACAAACATTTAGAATCTCTCTTAGGAAATCATTAATATATCCTTTCGTAATATTCATTAAATATCAAAGCCATCCATAATCAAAATGACTCATATGAAAAACCTTAGTTCTATTTTCAGTGTTTATAGAAATGTTAACAATAATAACAATTTCTGAAAAATGAATAAGACAAAAATAAACATTTCCAGAGAAAAGCAGACAAAGAGCATATACAGCCAATTCTGTATATTGAGAAAGGCAAATAACTAAACACATGTAAAAATAAATAAACACCATCAATAGCATCAAAGAAATATATATTTTTTTAACTTCAAATAAAAAATAATACCTTTTTCTTGGCAAAACGGCACAGATTAACAAAATATTAGACTGGTTACCCTGAGAAACAACAGTTTTCTAAACTATCGATGAAAGCATTGATGGTTCACCCTTTCCGGAGCATTGGGGGAGCTAAGCATCGAATCCTTAAAAGCATAACATCTTTGATTCCGAAAACTTTACTTATGTAAATAAAGTAGGTATTCATAATTACTCATCTTTAAAGATGACCAACACAGAGTTATAAAAAACATGAACAAAATCCTGAAACTGAGAAACAGTCACATGCCCAGAAATACATGAGTGACAGCAAATAAATTATGCTACATTTACAAAATGCACATCTACGTAGTCATTAAAATCACACTTTGGAAATATGTTAAATTATACAAATAACTACGATTACAAAACCAATTATAAAAACATAGCCTATATTCGTCTTTTCAATATGGTGTCTTAAACTTTTGCACAGAGTTCTTGCCCCCCTAAACTTTTCTCTACCTTACTCCTTCTCTATAAACGGCTCCCCCATCCGCTCGACCCAGGGGCGTTCTGGATCCCATCCTCTCTTAACCCCCTCCTCTCGTTACCTCATCTCAAAGTCTCGCGACTCTGCCGCGAAAAGCAAGTCCAGTCTTACCTGCTTCTCTGCATCTTCAGTGATGCTCCCAGCCCAAGTCCCCTCCATCCTCCCTCTGAACCACAGAGGAGCCTGGACTGCAGCTCCTGCATCTGCTCCCCTCCCACGCCAGTCTCCCCCCGGAAGTGACCTTTTTACCACACAATCTGACATACCGCTCTTCTGTTTACCAGTCCTTTAATTGTCTTTTATTTAAGGTAAAATAATATCTAAATTGTTTGGGTTTAGATTTTAACTTGAATAAAAAATAAACCATGTGATCCAGCAACCACACTTCTGTGTATATCATCAAAAGAATTGAAATCAGGATCTCCAAGAGATATCTGTACACCCACATTCACTGCAGAATTATTCACAATAGCCAAGATATGGAAATATGTTAAATGCCCACCGACATATGAACAGATAAAGGAAATGTGGTATAACATTCCGTACACATTATGGAATATTATTCAGCCATAAAAAAGAAGGAAATCCTGTCATTTGCAACAACATAGATTAACCCGAAGGATGTTATGCTGAGTGAAATAAGCCAGTCACAGAAAAACAAATACTGCATGATGCCATTTATATGAGGTATCTAAAATAGTCAAGCTCATCAGAACAGAGAGCAGACGGTGGTTGCCAGGAGCTGTGGGGGAGGGGGAAGCGGAGAGTTGCTGTTCAATGGGTATAAAGTTTTACTTACGCAAAATGAATACATTTGTGAGATCTACAGTACAACATCGCCCCTATATCGTGCACTTAATGTTTTTATCACAATAAAAATATTTTTAACAAAATATAACAAAATCCAAACATCTAACCTTGTCCTACATAATCTGGCACAACCACTTCTCCATTTTCACTGTTTTTCGGTTGTTTGTTTCACGTTGCCAGGAGACTTTCTCTCATGGATGGCTCCTTCTCATCATTTGGATTCTGTTTCCAACATCATTTCCTCCTCCTTCCCTGACCCTCTAATTGAATTACACGCTCTCTACCTTCCCTCGTCATGCTTTATGCTATCCTGCTGTTGCTTTCTTTCTTCCCAGGACATTAAAATGATCAGACATTTTGTTGTTCTTACATTCATTTATTTTTGGTTTTCTCCCTACCACAATGCAGACTCCCAAAGCAGAAGACTGACCGTCTAGAATAGTGTTTGCCTGTGATAGGTGCTCATAAATAGTTACTAATTAAATGAATATATAAAGAGCAGAAGTATTGAACATCAATATGCTATCAGAACTTATGTGTGGGTAGTAAAACAGTAATTTCCCCTTCTTCATCGTCTCCTGATCTTCAATATTTCCCCCAATCAACACACACCGTATTTCTATAAAGTAAATTATAAAAAGTATGCAAGTAATTTAAAACTTTTAAAACATCACAATTTAGTCTCCTATTTAAAATCTTGCATACAGAATCAATATAATCTCTCTTTTAAAGCACTCTGAAATGTCTCAACAGAAGAAAATAGCAATTTGATGTGCCTAATGACTTCTAAGACATTTTCTAGACATGGTGATCAAATTCTATAGCAGATGGGTTTCTGGTCAAGATGGCGGAGGAGGTTAACGCTGTGCTGCCTCCTCTCACAACGACATCAAAATTACAACTGAACAAGCATCACGAGAGTTCCCTGGAGTCTAGCTGAACAGAAGTCCTACACCTGGCGACATACACAAGAGGCTGGTAGGAGGGGCGGGGTCACGCATCAGGCTGGTCCTGCACCCACACACGTGGCAGCTGAGGCTCAGGAGGGCTCTCTCAGCTACAGAGGTTCCCCCTGAGGAGAAGGGGTCCTGGTACCACACTGGGGTCCCCAGTCCAGGGTTTCAGTGCCAGGAAGAGAAGTCCCCACAACTTCTGTCTGTGAAAACCAGTGGAGACTGTGGCTGAGTGAGGTGGAGGGCGGCTGGAGTCACAGACATTCCTCTTAAGGGTTTTGTGCGTGGACTTACTCGGTGACAGACTTACTCTCTCTGAGCTCCAGCTCTGGGGCAGCAGCTCGACAGGCGCCAGGGGCATCCAGGGAGGAACGGAGCGGTCTGGCTTCAGGACGAGGGCTGGAGGAGCAGCTTCCTCCCAAACAGAAGTCCTGTGAGAAGCTGCTGTTCCTTTTTGAGCTCGCTCTTGCTCCTGGTGTGCAAACCCAGGTGGCTGCTGTATCTGAGTCTCCATCAGCCTGGCACACTCTGGTCGCCCCACCCCAGAAACCCCGTCCCTCCAAACTTCCAAGCCCACCCAGGCTGCCTCCAGTGTTTTTCCATATAAGTGGACTGCCTGGTCATGCTGTGGACTCTCCTAAAATCTCTCAAAGGTTCACAAAACCCAGAAAAGCAGCATCTGGCCTCAGTATACCCTGTACCTCTTGCAGAGCAGCCCCAAGCCTGGCTCTAGTGTCACCTGGCCTCAGTTTGCAAATTCATCTCTCAAGGTACCTCTAAGCCCAGCACAGGTGGCGGCCATCTGCAGACTGCTTGGTGACCCTTGACAGGAGGCCCTGGGCAGGGCACAGGCTGCAGCTGGACTAGCCCTGCAGCTTGAGCCCCTCCCAAGGGGCCCTGGGGCCACATGCCCAGTGGCTGGTTTCAGACCAAGCCGGATCATCACCCAGGGCTCCATCTGAGGACACACAGCCAAAGGGCAAACTCAGCAGGCACCAGAGCCCTGCTAAATTGAATCCTGCTCCATAGAGCTACCCCTCACCAGCCAGTCCTCACAACCAATCAGCCCCATAAAAGGAACACACCTGGTGCACTTGGCCCAGGTAACCAGGGAAGACTGAGCCACTGGGTCCCACAGGACACTTACTATATAAGGCCACTCTACTAAGACTGGGAGACAAAGTAGTTCTACCTAATACACAGAAACAAACACGGGGAGGTGGGCAAAATGAGGAGACAAAGAAATATGTCCCAAATGAAAGAAGGAAAAAGCTCTACTCATCCGACAATGAAAAAGATGAAATTACTCAGTAATCATATATCTGCACATCTATCAACTAAATGAAATGGAGACAAGCAATCTACCAGATGTAGAGTTCAAAACACTAGTTATAGTCATGCTCAGTGAGAACTTCAACAAAGAGATAGGAACAAAACATGGAAACAGAATACATAAAAAAGAACTAGTCAGAAATGAAGAATAACGGAAATGAAGAATAACTTAGGAAGAATCAACAGTAGATTAAATAAAGCAGAGGACAGAATCAGCAATTTAGAAGATAAAGTAGCAGAAAACACCCAATCAGAACAGCAAGAAGAAAAAAGAATTCAAAAAAATGAGGACAGTCTAAGAGGCCTCTGAGACATCAAGTATACCAACATTTGCATCATGGGGATACTAGAAGGAGAAGAGAGAAAGGTATTGAAAATTTATTTGAAAAAATAATAACAAAAAATTCCCCTAATCTGATGAAGGAAATATACATACAAGCCCAGAAAGTGCACAGTGTCTCAAACAAGATGAATCTGAAGAGGCCACACCAAGACACATCATAATTAAAATGCCAATGGTTAAAGACAAAGGAAGAATCTTAAAAGCAGCTAGAGAAAAACAGCTACCTAGAAGGGAACTCCCATCACTGTCAGCTGATTTCTCAACAGAAACTTTGCAGGTCAGAAGAGAGTGGCACAAAATATTCAAAGTGATGAAAAGCAAGAACCTATAATCAAGATTACTCTATCCAGCAAAGCTATCATTTAGAATCCAAGGACAGATAAAGAGCTTTCCAGACAAAAAAAGCTAAAGGAGTTCATCACCACCAAGCCAGTATTATAAGAAATGTTAGAATGTCGTCTTTAAGAAGAAGAAAAAAAAACGATAAAAATATGAATAATAAATTTGTTAATAACTACATTTCTATCAATAATTACTTTAGATGTAAATGGATTAAATGCTCCAATCAAAAGATAGAGTGGCCAAATAAATAAGAAAACAAGACCATTACATATACTATCTACAAGAGACTCACTTCAGATCGAAAGACATATAGAGACTGAAAGTAAAGGAATGGAGTATGATATTTCATGAAAAAAGAGACAAAGAAAAAATCTGTTAGGGTAGCAATACTTATACAAAATAGACTTTAAAACAAAGGCTGCCTTGCATTTCCTGATTTCAAAATATTTTACAAAGCTATAGTAATTAAAACAGTATGGTACTGGCATTAAGAGGGACATATTTACTCAAACAAAACCAAAATACTACTTCAAAGGAATATGTGTGTCTATATGTCCACTGCAGCATTATTTACAATAACTAAGATATAGAGGCAACTTGAGAGTTCATCAATGGATGAAATGGATATAGAAGAGGTGGTACATACATACAATGAAGTATTTCTCAGCCATAAAAAATAATGAAATCTTGCTATCTGAAACTATATGAATGGACCTAGAGGGTATTGTGCTGAGTAGAGTAAGTCAGACAGAAAAGTCAAATGCTATATGATTTCACTTACATGTGGAATCTAAAGAACAAAACAAATAAAACAGAAAGACATTAATAGAGATAGAGAACATTTTGATGGTTGCCAGATGAGAGGTGGGTCGGGGAGTCAATGAAAAGGGGGAAGGGATTAATAAGTACAAATTGGCAGTTACAAAACAGTCATGGGGATGTAAGGTACAGCACAAGTAATATAGAAAATAATATTGTAATAGCTATGTAAGGTGTCAGATGAGTACTAGATTTATCAAGGTGATCAGTTTGCAAGTTATATATTGTACACCTGAAACTAATATAATATTGTGTGTCAAAAATAACTAGACACTTTTTTTTAATTCTACAGATGATAAATCTAGAAGATAAAAAAAGATGAAATTACTCTACAGATCACATGATCTGAATTTGCCATTTAAAAGCTCCCATTATAAATGTAGTTACTGTGCTTTCTCTTTTGTTTTTATGTGTTAAGGGCAAGCATTTAATCATTACTTGAGAATTTCCATTTATTCACTTCAAGTAATTACAAATTGATTCTACAGAAAAAATAGAATAGTGCTAATAATTCAAGGGTTATGAAAATGAAATTAAACCATTCTTTTTCGTTCCTTCTTTTCTTGGATCTCAGAGCTGTACATCTTGCTTTACACTGCATATTTTCCAGTTTTCATGAAGTGAAATAAAATTAATGGGAAAAAGTTGTAGCGGAGCCCAAGCTAAAGTCTGTGAAAACCATTACTGGTGTTCTAATTATTGACACGTGCCACGTCCCTTGGCCAAATGCGTAATTAAGATTGTCTTAAATAATGAATCATTAATTTCACAGAAACACAAATTAAGCCCAAAGGTAATAAATATCAAAAAGGTGAGTCATTTTCCATTCTTATAAGCAATTTGAGAAATGAAAGTGAAAAAAGAAAGTAATTTAAGTAAAATATATTGCTATATTTCTATTGATCTGTAAAATAGATTTTTCTGGTACAAAAAGTCACAGACCTACATGTTCTTCAGATAAAATTTTGACAGCCACATAAATAATTTAAAAATAAGAAGTATTTTATCTTTATAAAAGCTTCTTATTCACAGAAATACTTTACAATCTTAATTATGAAATACCTTGCTTCTCAATTAAATATTTGTTGATTTGGTCTACTAGTTGTATAACTTTCTATTCATTTCGTATGGTATGAAATGGAAGAGGAAAAAATCAAGAATAGATATAGCAGAAGAAGAAATATTTTAAAAAATCATCTCAGCAAGATTGTTCTTGGACGTCAAAACCAATCAGCGAGAGCACAGAAGGTACTGTTTCAATTTTATTTCGAGCGAGGGCAGGAAAATGGGGAGAGAATGAGTTCCTCTCCTGTATTGCTTAAGCTATAAAACTATGAAGCATTAAATGTCTTCTGGGGGCTCACCCAATTTTTGGAAAAATAAGGCTTGATTCTTTGGAATTTGTGGCATTCCTTTCCAGAATATAAACTCGTCCAGTACTAGTGTACCAAATGAAAGCTGGACCAGGGTAAAGAGAAAGGGGAGGAGAGCCAATAAAATAACTGATGATGAAAAAACAACACACAAGTGCCATACACATTAATAACACTCATTTTGCAGGGTAATATTTAAGGAACCATGAAAAGAAAGCCACTGGAGAATTGAGATTAAAATTAAATTACATGCTTTTTCAATAATTATTTGGATAGAATCTAAAAACATTTATTAGCAAATGCAAATGATTATTTTAATTAGATAACACCAAATGAAGACTAGTAGCAGAAGCCAAGCTGTCTGGTCTTGATAGATTTTTATTACAAAGGTCCAATATCTCAGCAATATTTTCCTGAGTTTCCTCTGTAGTTACTCACAAGGAATAGCAGTTTAAAACTATTTTTAAAACTAAATTTTCTCATTACTCCAACTGAGTATTTTGAGCATTTTACCTTATTTTTTCTTATTAGTTAAAAGGCAAGAAGGTGTTTATCGATTATCCAACAAATTCAATCAACATAAAATTATAGTCTGAATATTCCATGCTATCTGTGGTGACATGTTATTTAAGGTCAACACATTTATAATGAAAAATATTTTCAGAAAAAGAAAGATTTCCTTTTTTTGTAATCCATTGAATTCATATTCCACAAAGGAATGGGAAAATAATATATGCATATCTACATATAATCATTGTAGCGTCTTTTGTATCATTTGCTTTACACATTTTATTTCATTAAAATTTCCTAATAATGATAAAATATCACATATGGTAAAGTATTCTAGTTTACACAACTACTAAGTGGAAGAGCTGAGATTTAAAGAACTATATGACTAAGAATCTCATATTACCCTAAAACGATCTAACACAGAGAAAGAGAACACTTTTTTTTAATCCATATGTTAAGTTCTAACCTGTTTATTAAACTTTTTACTTTACATCATACTTGGAAATCTAAGTAGGTACCAAATCTTAGTAGGTACCAAAGTGGATAATCCTTACCAACACATCTAAAACTGCCTCTTTCCAACATCTCCTATCTCAGGAGTGGCACCACATTGTGCCCAATTGAGTAAATCTGAAATTCACTCACAATTCCTTCTTTCAAAATTCCCAAATGAAAACACTTTTATTTCTCTCTCCAAAAATCTTCATGTCTTAACTTTCCTCTGTTCATTTCTACCCCTAAAGTCTATTAAGCAGATGGCATTATTTACAATCACAAAAATTCAAAGTCTACTAAAATACCAACTTTAGACAAATTGAACATTCATTTAACCTATTAAAATAATTTATAATTTTTGATTCTTAAGTCACTAGTTTCATTAAGTGGTAAAACTATTTAACTATTTTTAGGCATAGATATAAGTTTAAGTAAGAACAAAATTGTTCTTACTTTAACTTCAATAGTAAGATAATAATTTACGATAATTCTGAAGTGTCACCTATAAGGTAACTTAAGTACAATGCTTTTGGCTGAAACTAAGATAATTAAGAATAATAAAATTTATTTCAACTTTTAAAATTCTATTTTAAAATTATAATAGAAAAAATTGACTCTATGTTCCTTCTGGTGTATAAAAAAAGAAGGTACAAATGAATTTTAATATATTTATAGATTTGTTTAACCTCTACCACATTCAAAGGCAAAATAAATTTTGTTCTTTTTTATTTTTAATTTGTATTTCATTTGTTGTGCAGGTATACCAGAGTTTGTTGATTCACTCATCCATCAATGGATATTTGGATTGTTTCCAGTTTGGGACAGTTATGAATAGAGTAACAATAAATATTCATGGACAGGTCTTTTAATGAATATAACTCAGAAGTGGGATTGTTGGGTCATATAGAAAATATATGTTTAACTGTAAGAAATTGACAAATTGTTTTCCAGAAAGCTGTGCTATTTTTGTACTCTCACCAGCAATACATGAGAGTTCTAGCTGCTGCAAATCCTAGCCATCACTTGGTATTATCATCTCTTGATATTCCAAATTAGTTTTTGCTCTCATTTCCCTCACTGGAAAACTTCATATAGTTCTTTTACATAAAATCTAATGCCAAGAATTTCTCCTAATTTTTCTCCAGAAAAATGCCTTAATTTCACCTTGACACTTGAAGAATATTTTCCCTAGCTATTGAATTCTGGTTCTGTTTTAGCAGTTTAAAAATATATTATTTGGCTCAAAAGATTCTTAAAGAATAGCACAATATTAGGCAATTGTGAATTAATTATTGAAATGGAGCTTAAAAATTTCAATCAGCAAAAATGATCATAGATTAAAAGGATGGGGCCAAGTTATTTTGTACATAATTTTCGGCATTCAATAAAAAATTTCATTTGCTAAAAAAAAAATAATAACTAAGAGAAAAACCAGATAATTAAGACACCCACAGTTTATCTGGATATTACAATTATCGAACACTAAAACAACTATGAATAATAATATTCTTAAGAAAATATATGACAAAATAAAATCTAAAAAAGAAATGCATAGAAAAAAACAAAAATATACAACTAATTAAGAATCCAACAGATGGATTTAAGAAGATCAGACTCAACAAATTAGTATTAGTAAATGTGAAGTTAGATCAGAAATATTCAGACTGAAACAAAGATATATTAAGAAGGAAAATAAGAAAAAAAGTAAGATACATCGTTCACAAAATAAAAGGTGTAAGAAATGAGACTGTATCTCTGAAAAGCAACCTAGCCAAAGAGCCACAAGTTTAGGGAACAAAATATTTTATGATGAGCTGGAAGCAAACCTGTTGGAACTCTGCCCTGAAAGGAGACATTATCTTTATTGTATGTGTCAGTAAAACATCTGCCCTTTACTCGACAGGGAGACACTCTCCTTTCTTCCAAGACTGTTCACTACGTAAACATTTGTGAAGCTAGTCCAGAACAGAGGCACCAACACCACTACTTACAAGATGTGCAATAACAAGAGAGACCCAAGGAAAACCAGCTGCCAATAAACAGAAACTTTAAGTAGTTCAGTAATTCTATGTGTATGAGAGAAGTTCAATCCATAGCAATTGTCTCTAGTAGAAAGCTTAAAAAACAACAACAAAAAAAAAAATGAAGAAGAAAGAAAATGAAAGCTTAGACCCAGATAGCTTCCCTGGTGAGTTATGCTAATATTTAGTAATTTCACAACTATAAAGAAACAGAAAAAGAGAATATTTCACTCTTTTATGAGTTCAGCATATTGTTGATACTACACTTAATAAGGGCTTTGCATAAAGAGATAATTACAGAATGATTTTTTTTATAAACACATAGTAAATAATCCTAAGTAAAATATTAGCAAATATCTAGAAAGTTGGGTTTTTCTAAACAAACAAAAATTTGTAGTGACTTTTAATAGATCAATCACTGCATCAGTGGAATAAAGAAGAAAAATACCAATTCCTTAATAAATTCACAAAATCCTTTGATAAATTTCAACAATCTTTTATGAAAAACTCTTAGCAAACAAATAATAGTAACTTCCTCAATCAAATTCAGGCTTGCTATAAAAGGCTAATATGCAGGTTTTAGTTTGACACACACAAACTGAGAAGCAAACAGTGAAAACCACCCACCATCAGCACCAGGAGGGCAGGCACTACTCAAAACAAGTGCTTTATTTAGATAGATTTAGATAGTTGAGGAAGATTAATCTGACCAAAGAAGACATTTTCTTTTATTTAAAATTGAGTAGGTATCTCAACTGAAACTGATTTTCAGTTGCATTTGACTTTTAGCTAAATAAAATGGGTTCTACGCAATATGAACAAGAACAGTCTTCTTGACTAAGCCAGTTGTGGTAGGACATCGGAAGCCCTTGAACTCTTAGGGTCTTGTCTGGTTGCTTATTATCAATGTAGCTTTTGAGGCCTGATGCCTAAAGCTCTCTGTCTAAAACAGATGGAACTTAACTAAATCTTCCTGTGGAAACCTTTATCAGAACACCTCATTTAAAAACCTACCCATAATTTTATTTTATTGAATAGCTTAGAATGTCTCAGGGAAAAAAAATTTCAGAAAGAGTCTATTATAGGCCATTAATCCATACATGAAGTGTATCATAAAAGTCAGCTATGAGAAGTGACTTTAATTAGTTTGCCATCAAAAAAATTTTCCTATTTGGTCATTCTTACCTAGTATTTGAATCATTCTGTCAGAAAACATGACGGGAAAATATTCCTCTTTTTACTTCATGCACAAATTTTTGCATTCATTCTGAGTTTACCTTAAACTCTACTTTTGAGTCAGTTCTTAGTGGAATATCAAATTCTACAAGCTACTTTCAAGTGGGAGTAACGGAATTACAAGAACATTGGGGGGAAGAACTCACTCGTGTGGTGTCAAGTATCGTCTTCTGCATGCCGGAGTATGAGAATGCTCACTCTGGGAGCATTTAACCAAAAGCTGAATCTTTGAGAAGTCGACCTCTCAATACCAGCTAGATGAACGGTAAATGCTTCCATGTGTGATAAAAGCAAAGGCTCCTATTTTTTCTTCCAGTTGAAAAAGAAAAGCAAATCTTTCTTATACTATTCTAGTGTCAAGACTGAAAGCATTCATAGTTCTGTCAGAAAGACCTCTGAGAAAATCACGAGAACACAGAGATTAATTTACTTGAAGGTTGGATCCAGCTGAGTCACAGAGTAAAGTCACATTTTCTCCCATTCTCCCACATTTTTCTCACAGTGCTAGAGCACTGTTCTGTCATGAGTTGACTATGTGGCTACAAAATCTATAAAGTAGTGAATATTTTAGTGTTCATTAGCTTGAAATTCTAATAGAGAAGAATGCATGATAATGTTATTTTTATCAGTATTGTATTTTTTTCAAACAACATTATAATAGAAATGATTCAGAATTTTACATGCATAACTAAGAAACAATTACCTTTTATGATTGGAAGCAAACTTCTAGTTTTATAGGTACATAGTTCCACTCATAGAGAAAGAAGAATAAAATAAGCAATCTTTCTTAAGCGGCTCATTATCTATTCCAAATTATGGTAACTACTGAGCCAGTATTGCTGTCAGAAGAGAATTCATGTTGAATATAGCATTTAGTAGAGTCAGCCAGTCACTTCACAACTGAAAAACAAAACGAAACACACACACACACACCCCTTTGTTCTGTGTCCTCCAAACAGAAATGTCACCTATGAAGGGTAACCAAAAAAAGTCTGCAGTTCTCATGGAGTTTTTAGCAAATTGTACTATCACCATTAATTTTCCTTATAATACTATATTCATAAATTGTTATAAAAATTGAGCCAAGGGTTTCATGGCATTATAATATTATAATGCACAGATAGTACTTTAAGTAGAGAAACACAAGTACGGTTTCTCTCAATCTATGTGGCTGATGAGAGAAATTATCTGCCTCTATTACACACCCAATAAATAATGTCAGGGCAAGTACAGAACAGAACAGCTATGGACATTCTTATTCCAAAGGCAGGAAACAGGAGGCACAGAGAAGTTGTGAAATGCAGCCAGTCAGATATTAGAAGTTTCTTTTAGGTTTTAAGGTATGGTTCTTGAAACTACCCTCAGGGCTTTTGTCCTGCCTTCTCAGTCATTCTCCATTTTTTATAAAAAATAACACTTTTTTTTTTTTTTTTTTTGGCAACTAAGTAGTTTTCTAAACCTTTTCCTGACAGTAGAATTTTAGGAACCAACAGTGTCTACTCATTTCGTCTGGGCTTTGTTTCTCTCAGGGCAAGATGGAAGTAATTCTACTGATATAGTTTTCTCAAAAGTGCTGTGCATCTCCCTTGAATCTCGAGGGAGTATAGTAGTTAAGTCTTTTATATAGTTTCTGATCAGGTGACTGGATACAATGGCCATAAGCTTTTCTATGAGTCCTATTTGATTAAGAGGATCTGTGAGGCACACTCTTAATTTCTTTAAAGGGTCCTTTGTGTCACTGAATAATCCTCTGATTCCTTGCTTTGCTCTGTTTGTGTATTTAAGGGATAGTCCTGCAACCACAGCCTTCACTTTGTCTTTAGGCCATGTTTTAGCTGACAATGCTTACAGTCATTTCTTAATGTTAAAATCCTTTGCTCTCTGGAAAGGCTAGACATTTTCAAAACCATTCATGTGTCTATTGCAGAATAGAAAATTACCCTAAAATTTAGTGGCTTAAAATAACAATATGTGTTAGCTCAGAGTTTTGGAGGGTCAGGAATGCACATGGTTTAGATGTGTCCTCTCTTTCTTAATCTCTCAAAATCAAGGTGTGAGCAAAACTTCCTCTGGGACTGCAAATACCTTAAGGCTCGCCTGGGGGCCAATGCAACTCTGAGCTGACTCATGAGGTTGTGGCCAGGATCCAGCTCCTTTTGGGTTGTTAAAGAGCCTCAGTGCTCAGGAACTGTAGATCAGAGGCCTGACTCAGTTCCTTTCCCTGTGAAGAAACAGTTTCAAAGTTAACTCTTCAAATTTAAAACAAATGTTCTGTTTCTTTTAGAATAACTCAAAACTTAATGCAAAAATCTCATTTCATATTTCTTTTTCAGAAATCTACATTTCTAACTAAGAAAATGTTATCAAAAAGCAAAATGCTAACCCTTCTAAGGAGTGACCCTGTGCTTTTTTTCTTTGAAATTTTAATAATTTTTTCTATTTTCAGTCCAATATATAAACCAGTTTTGGATTACTCCCTTCTAGCAGGGTAAGACAACAGTGTTGTGCAACAGAGCAATCCATACTTATAACGATGACAGCTCATCTTAAGAGGACATGTCCACATTTCAATGCATAAATGCATGAAGCCTCACCGCTGTATGACCCCATATCTACAGTCTTTTTTATCCAGTCCCATTCTAGCTCATTACTGTCATCATAAAAGCAGCAACTCTGCTTCACTTCTGATATTCTCTGCCCTTTAAAGGTGAAGAAACATAAAAATAACCAAGAAGACAGGAACCTCACCTTTTGCTTTCTCTGAATGGCTAATAAGCTCACTTTTTTTTTTTTTCAGTCAAATCAATTTATTCAAAATCATCATATTTGCTTTTTCAACAGGGGATTTTCTTAGATTTTTGAACTATACTGATAATATCATTGCCCCTCTCTTCAGCTAATTTTTTCTGAAGATGTCTTTCTGTTGAGTGAAGTCTCATCATTATGCAGAAATTATCTCAATGATACCCTAAGGACAAGGATGGAAGGTGAACAGATGAGTGTGTGAACTGAGTCCCCAACGGGATTTCATGGGGTCAGAGACGAATCATTGAAAGGCTGCTGAAGGGACTCTAAGTAACAAGGAGCACATTGTATCATTATTTATCACTTTCTTCCAAATCCTGGCCCCTAAAATCTTGCTAATTCACATTTACATATATGTTCGAATATACTATGTAATATTTAGGATCTGAGAAGCATGAGGTGACATGTTATGAAATTAGCTACCCAAATGTTGTAAAAGAAATCGGATAAATGTGGCAGGTTTACTACAGAGGATTAACATGTCTTCTTATCATGAGCTCATAAAAGGAGAGAGATAAAAAGGTATAAACACATAAGGACAGAGAGAACATGAGATGACACAAGAGATTTGAATAAATCTTTGGAATATAGGCCGTAGGAGAGAATTGGTAAACGACTGAGAAAAATGGAAATGGTTGTCACCTAGGAGCTTTGAGTGGACGAGAGAACAGCAACAAAGATGTTTATTTTTGAGCCACAAGGATGACCCAGGACTTGGAAGCGTGAGTGGCAGCGGAGGCTAACACAGGGACTCCTTTCTCCCCCGTGTCGCTGGGTGTGTCTGTCTCCCTCACACCCACAGCTCTTCCCGCAGCTGTTTATTTTTAATTTCTCCTACAGATGCTCTGGATTTAGAGATGCAAAGTACAGCAGAGATGGAGATAAAAGAGGAGACTAGCAAACAGAGGTTAAGTTGGGATCCCCAGGTCCTTCCTTACTCCTGCCTTGCTATTGAAGTACCTGGGGCAGGTGTGCGCATCCCAAGAAAGAACAGAGGGAAAGCAACTGGTGTAGAAAGAACGCATAAACTGGAATAAAAGAAAAGAAAAATCAATTGGGATCATCTTAGTGCTATAAACACAGAGGTATTCTGAACAACAATTATCATTTTATTTACTTTTAATATTGTAGTAAATAAAATATAAGCACTTTTCAAGTAAAAATGCACATCTATCCTATATAAATAAATCATACAGAACTCAAATAATGTAGCCCGCTGTGTTTGCTGATTGAATCATATAAAGGAGAGTGCCTCTGGTTAGCAATCTCATGTGGTACTGAGAGCCTAGTTAGGGTACAAGCTATTGTAATGTTCTTTTTTAGCAAACTTTAAACTTCATTAAAGTGAAAAATAAGCTTTTCATTTGTCATAATTTTTTTTACAAAACATGACAAATATTAGAAAAATATGTACGAATGTAGTGCATTGTTACATCTTATTTCATCTCTGAAATGCCCTTTGTTTGAAAGGATTCAATAATAATAATAATCCTCTATTAATCATCTTCCTTGAAAGGAGGTCCCCACAATTTTAAAAACATAAAAGATTACGCCATTAAAGACAACTCTTTTTCTCCTGTTTCGTTGCCATTTGACACATGAATGGCTGCTCAATGAATAGATTGAGGGGAAAAAAAACGAGCAAAAGGGTCATAAAATATTATTATTAAAAGTATATTTCTTGGTATTTTATTTAAATTTATACTTTAACAGATATTTCTGGTCGCAAACGGTTACTTTTTAACATCATTTTAACATGTCTTCTGTTTGTCACACTGGAACAGCTCCTTGAACTGTTGTCATGAGAAAATCAGTAAGACAGAATCGCTCTGACCTGTTATCCCAGACGAGGTGAAAAACAATTATTTTTAAAATCCATGCTAACAAAGCCACACATTTCGGTTATGCTCAAGGTGGAAGGTTAGGCAGAAAACAACTTGTCAACCCATGACACGTGGGTCAAGTTTTCAGGCCAGTGCATCATTTAAATCTCTTTCTAACAAGCCTGAAGAAAATGCACTTACCTATCAAATCAAACAGCAAATAAAGGTTCGGCAGATTCTGGGAGAGGGGCATCTTAATGCTATAACCACTATTTTTTATAATGATTAATCCACTCCTAACAACATGCGATGCACTGTAAAGGCATCAATAAGGTTTGGTTTCTGTTCTCTGCAATTTACATGGCTGCTGAGTGATATGACATGTCAAAGACATATGAGCAGTATCACTGTGTGCAGAATGCCATAAGATGCTAAAAAGTGATTTTTGTCTCATTTCGTATTTCCCTCAGGACCCAAAGGAGGAGGAGAGACTTTCATCCACAAGAATGAAAATCTGTCTGGTATAGATTATGGTAACTGAATCCACCATCTACAGTTAATCCTTAAGTAAGCAGACGCCTGACTCCCGCTGAGGCATTTTGGTGAATATTTTGTATTTGTACTACTCCATAAAAATCTAATAAAACTGTGTCACTGAATGATGCTTCATACATAAATATTTCTCATCATACTATATTTTCCTCTGGTGCCAGAATACCGTCTTAAGAATATAAATTTAGGAGTTTTTCATCAGGGTTGACCCTTTTTTTCAATATCAAAATTCTGGTTGTATTTTAGCTATGTCAATAAGTAACAGTGACTTTAACAAAGTTAAAATTTTTTATTTTCTAGTTGCTATGGTTATTGTGAGGTTGGCAAAATTCTTATAATGCAAAATTAAATGTCCATATTTTTATTTTACCATTTTTAGAAATACTTCATATTTCATCATTATGTCAATACTAAGAATATAAATTTCCACTTAGTTGGCAATGGATAAATTTTAAAATATTAACTACTAAGTTTAAACATATCTTTCTTAATTTAGAAAAACATGTTGCTTTAGGTTGGCTAACATGAACATTTTAAATATCTTTCTATTATATCCATTTATTGCTATAGTGGTAAACCACAAAAGGATACTCTCTCATTCACTTTCATGAATAATAGCTACCAGTCTCCAAGTGCTTGCTATGGGCCAGAAAATGGTTCGCAGGATTTACATATTCTTAATGTATAATTTATAAGGAGTGCATAAAGGTAGGTATCATCTCTCATTTTTTTAGGTGAGGTAACTGAAATTCAGAAAGGTCAAGTAACGTATCCTGAGACAATTAGACAAGGAGAAGCCGGGGTTTAACCTCACATCACATTCACCCCCAGACTCTGCCTACTGACTATTCCGTACTGTGCCTCTCTGATGGGGAAACACCACTCAGAGCTTCACCAGTAACACCGCAGACCTGCTAAGAACCGTCACGATACTGGAACATCTTAAGACTATTTTTAACATGCTTACAAAAGTGCAATGTATGTGGTTTGCTTAAAGAAGAACACAATACTATGAATAGTATATTTTTATTCTTAATATCATTTTGTCTCTTCATAAACTGCCTTTTTTAGATAAGTTAAATTAATTCAGACTGCATTAATGTGAATAATTGAATTTTTCATAACCATCTGCATAAAAATACAGATCGTTTTTAAAAGTATTATTAAACTATGTAAAGTGGTTAAGGAATCATTATTTTGACTTTCAAATTACAAAAATAGAAATAAAACTTGACATCAGAAGTTGCAAAGTATTTACTCTATATCTTTAAAGTCATTTAACTAAAGAGAAGTTGCTTCTTTTGGAAAAATATCAAAACATATTAAAGTAATGTAGTCTTTGAAGTTTTCTTTGTGTTATGACAATTTAATCTTCCCAAAGCTTATTTCACCCTACATTTCTCATGTTATATGTTGAATCAGTCTAGTATTCACCTCCCCCCCCCAGCATCTCCAAATCTATGAAGCAAACCTACACAAATGTACGTACATTGAAAACATAAACATGTGGATACACCAGTATAATAACTTCAAGCAAATAGAATCTGAATGTTCATCATAGTTTTCAGATTTTAAATCTGGACCTCTTCATGTACCTAGATTTGTCTACAGCAAACACCCAGAGGTGGAATTGCTGGAACAGAGAGTATGCTCCAGTGGCATCACACTGTTGTCCAAGTTAGCGGATTCACACTGCCCGCAGCGTGCACGAGCGTGCTGCTCGCTCACATTCCCGCCAACGTTCTGCGCCTGCGCTGCAATGTGGCCTCGCTCTCGCCCTGTCCTCTTCTCACTCCTGAAGTTTGGATTACATATTTGATTACGTACCAAGTGGTTACGCAAGCCTTCCGATTCTTCTACAGTTGGCCTGTTTTTATGCAGTGATGTAGAAGCCTTTAAGTATTTTGGGTATGAGTCCACTGTCGGTTATAGATGCTATAAATTGTTTTTCTCTTTTTTACTAATGTTTCCTTTTTTTATTCATTGTGTTTGTTGTCAGAATTTAAATGTTTAATATAGTAGTAATTATCTTCTAAATGCTTTTAATGTTTCAAGAAAAATTTCCTACCATGAGATCATAAAGATGTCCTTCTGAGGGATAACTTAGAATCGCACATTTTGGTCGATAATTAGCGCGGTCATCTTTGTTTTCTTCCAACATTCCTCTTTTATGCCTGTTGTCCAGGAAACTGAATTGTACTTTTTTTCTCAGTTTGTACTTTTTTCTCTCATCCCAGTTTAAATAATAAAGTATGTGGCCACCCCACCTAAAATCCACATGGAGATGATTTTTTTGTTCTAAGGTAGGGGTCTATATTAATAAGATTTTTCTGGGTAACACACATCAAAATTGCAGTGGATTCCAACAGCAATCTTTAGATTTCATTCTCACGTCTGTGTCTTCATTTTGGCTGCAGGTGGTTTAGCAGTGGCTTGGCCAGGCTTGGCTCCACACTGAAGATTCGGTTCAGGTCTGTTTCAGATAAGCCACATCTTACAACCCAAGCCAAGAGCTCACATTCCGTTGGTTAAAACAAGCCATGGGGGAGAAGAGAGTAGTTTGGGCAGGACCGTGCATTCTGTCTACATGAAGTTGTGCTGAGGTTGGAGAGGAAAAGGACTGTGATAACTGTCTTCAGCAGGGTCTAGCTTTAATATTTTTTCCCATATGGATATCCAGTGTACCCGGAACCACTTAGTTACAGTGACACCCTTTCTGCCACCACTCTGCCATCATCCTTTAGTCACACATAAAGTATCCATGCACACCTAAGTTTGTTTTGAGAAAATCTATTATATTTCCTTAGTATTTTTGTCTGTCCCTGAACCCAAACACCCAGCTTTATTGAAGTACATTATACATACAATAAAACTTATAAAAAATTTACAAAACTTGCAATTTTATAAGACTGGACAATTGTACTATGTTATTACCACTAAAATCAAGATATAGACATTTACATAACTTTGGAAATTAGGACTCTGAGTAGATATATATGTAAATACAATCTATAATTTTAGATTGTATTCTTATTTATTGCTTTAGCTGTTTATAACTGATTTATTTGCATTTATAATGAAAGCTCCCATGTCTCTCTCTTTCTCCTCCCAAAAGAAAAATTGAAATCCCTTCATCTATCCTCCAACCTTCTGAAAAACAAAAGTCAACACTGGTCATTTTTTTCCCTTTGCATTGAACATCTTTTGTATTTGATCATACTTAATTTATCAATTCTAAAAGTATTTCAACTTTGCGAATATAAGCTCTCTTAAGAGACTAAAGATTGTATATATTTTACTTTTTTTAAGAAGTATCCATTGTCTCTAGTCTCAAATTGAAGTCACTACTTTTTGAAATGAGGCTGAAATAAGAAAGGGCAGTCTCTCGTTTTTACAGTCTACCTTATGCTATAGCATTATGCTTTAAAATCTACCTTGGCTTATCATGTTCTCTTGTTCAGAATTAAATTATACAAATACAGTTAATATTACTGAACAAACTTCTGTCAATAGTACCTCCTCTAACTGACGGGCTATAATTAATTCATTTAGTAAAATCTGAATTCCTATTTTAAACTTTCTCAAAAGAGCTATACAAAAAAAGGCATTGAAAGCTTGACAGCATAATCTCAGTATGTCACTGCAAGAACTGTAAACTGCTGTCAGAGTCTGCTGCTTTTGACGCTCACAGAACTGGTATTATAAGGATGAAGTGCTTCAAGAAAGTGTCACATTTCATGGTACCTTGGAAATGAATATTGAGAGGAAGAATAAACACAATTGCACTTAAAAGATCAGATCAGATAAACACTACAAAATTTAGTACTACCTGTGCAGAATCACAAACTCTAAAAAGCTGATAGCTTTGCTAAGTATACAGTCTATCATTCCTCAATCAAACCCGCCCCCCCTATTCTGAACTGACACTCGGTAAAGGAGCCACTGAATTCCCTTTAATGTTCTTTCTTTCAATTGTTCTAATGAATGGTGCATTTATTCTTGGCAGAACAAAAGATAAAATTTGAGTATGAATCCTTCCTTCAGGTGAAAGGTCATAATGCCTATTCACCCACCCTATGTCACTGTCCATCACGCAAGAGAGGATGCCGTGAATTCCATCAGCAGATTCGGCTGGGGCAGGACATGGAGTACCAGTGCCCCTGCCTCCACCGGTTTCCGCCAGACTCTGCCGCAAAGACCGTGTGAGATTCCCCAGGGAATGGGTCAGTTCCATTGCGATTGCTTTTCTTCCCTGAATCCACGCATGCCACCTCATTTCGTCCCAGATTCCACGTAAATAGAACATACGTCTGCCCTTCCTCTCTCTCTCTCCAGTTCACCTTGATTCCTCTGAGCAGCTCTGGCTTTCCGTCAGGAGACGTGGATTAAGGAGTGGGCCAGTGAGGCAGAGACCGGAGACAAGCGATCCTGGAGGGCTGTATTCTGCAAGAGACAACTGTCCCCTGGTCGTGGCCCCGGGGGTGGGCACGGTGCAGAGCTGGAAGGGAAAGCGCGGCCCGTCCCCCCAGTTAGAGGATCCAGGTGCCCGAGACGTGCTCACGGCTGTCAGCTGGTCAACAGCTTGATTTCTACCAAGGGGAGATCCCATTAGAGACCGGCTCTTTTTTCCAGCTTTTTCTTTTTCTTTTTTGCAGCTTCACTCGCTTTCACAAGAGCCACTAGGATGGCATGCTTTTGACTAGCGGAGCTGAGACGTGGCATGTCACTTCTGCAACCCCTCGCCAGCCAGACCCCCATTTTCCCGATGAGCAGAACCAGTGTGAGACTTGCAAGTTGGGATTAGGGCTGAGTCATCTGGGGCCGCGAGAAGACAGCAGCCTAGTGTTCCCTCACTGTCCTCAGGTATACGCAATCTTCCTAAACATAGTCACAGATTGTCACTACGATGGGGTGTAAAACGATCGGTGACCCCGGCTCGCCGGGTTGTGCCTGTTCTTCTGTGATGAGCCTGGCGGGGGAGTGACGTGGTGGATGAGAGACTCGGGAACCAACCACGGAGAAACTCTTTCAGATGGGTCCGTCCTACGATTCAGGTCGTGACTGCTCCACATAACCACAGCTCTGAGACGGAAGAGACCATGCAGATCAAAGCCCTTGTTATTACAGGGAGCGTGAGGGTCCAGCACTTGAACCCAGCCAAAAAGTTAGCAGTGGCTGTAAGATGATGAGTCCTTTCCCAAATGTGCTTTAGGCTTATCAGGGGCTCTCCTTAAACCCCTGAGATATAGTTATTATAATCCATGCAGACACCTGGACAATATTATAGCCAATAATGTATTCTTTGGGATTTGATGTCATATTTTGTTCTATTCTAAAAAATTATCCCCCACTAAACTGGACAAAACTGAACCAACTTTATAAACATGCTTTTCCTTTATTTTAAGGAACAGATGACTTATTTGTCAGAATGCTTACCAGGTATTTGTGACACCATCAATTTCTGGAATGTCTTGCTACATGCCTTTCAGTATTTCCTGATTTTACTTTTATTTAATTCTTTAGCTCTTACTGCTACTGCTACAAAATAATTGTCTTCTTTCTACCTTTGTTTTCAAGAGTGCTATTACCCACATAGTAAGTTTAGCTCAGAATAACAGCCCCTATATTACAAATCTTTTTGTGTGTACACATGTGTACACATATGTATGCTTTGAGGAGGCAAGTGTGAATTTCAGATTCACTGTCCTAATATTGAGGATGGAAATATAAACACAGTAACAACAGCCCTGGTGTATAAATATATCACTTTCATTGATGTCGAGAATAAGACCAGATTAGATGACATTGACATTTCACATAAATATAAAGTAATGATATTATGAAATAATCTCAAGATCTTTAAAGTGAAAACTCTAAATCTATGTAAAAAAATTATTATTCATTAAAGTATTTCTCTAAGATGACCACGAGGATTTAGGAAGTATTTTGGTTGTTAAAAATTGTGAACAATATTTGTTATAATGGTTATATTTTTTACTAATTTTATTTTACTCTATATATTTATACACTAAAAAACATTATATTTACATTAATAGTTTGTAACATTGTCTGGCACATGACACACCTATGATCGCTATTATTATCATGACAATTATTATATTTGTATGGGTTAGTGACTGACCTCTAGGAGAAAATGGTATCTAAAGAATGAAGGAATGAATGAATGAACAAATGGAAAGGCTTCTTTTCTAAGGCAATGCTAAGTATTTACTTTTTAAACATTTTACATCTACTTGCAAATATTAAAAAATCTCAAGGCTTGTTTTCTTTTTATTTTCAGTTAGATAACGCAAAAGAAGATCACCAATTTTAAAATGTGTATTTACATTGGACCGAATAGGAAAAGTAGCTTCGCCTCACACATTCTCAGAACAAATTTTTTTTCAAAGTTGTTAAAATATATTTTTTCACTTATTTTCTGCCAGTGTGGGAGTACATACTCAGAGTGGACACTGTTATTCAATACACATAATTTATTTTTAAAGCATTTATCATACCTTGAATATAGCAGATGTATACAAAATATAAATTTTATAACAATTTGAACAATTGTTTCTATTCTAGTTAGTACTAATATTAAGCACTTGAAAAAAATCTTAACTATTTTACTGATTTATTTATCTTTTCAACTTATTGATCTCTGTGAAAGCGCTTGACAGCCTTAATCTTCTCATGTGTCACACACAAACTGTAAACTGCTATTGTGTGTCAGTCTGCTTTGGTGACAGGTAGAAATGGTAATACGACAGTCGAATGTATGGAAATGAAAAGATTAAATCTACTTCTATTACTAAAAATTATAATTTGATACCTGATAAAGTAAGTCTTAATTATTTCGATCATTATTTAACAATTCAATAAGCAGCATTTCAGAAACTATATCATTGAATCAGAAAGAAAAATCTTTTAGGAGAGAGCTGTCAGCCCTTCCCTAGAAATCACTACACTTGTGTCACTTCTGCCTGGAGATTTCTTCACGTCTTTCTACACATAAATCTCTTTCCTCATTGTAAATTTTTCCCCATTGATATAACAGATGTCATATATATGTCAATTACCTTCGACATACTCAATCTCTCTTTTTCTCTCCTTTACCATTTCTACTCAACTAGCTGGACTTTTAAGTTCTCAAGTTATACAAATGTCTACTGCTCTCCATCAACACTGCCACCAGTACCGTTCAAGCCATCATCCTCTCTCAATGTGACC
Source organism: Macroglossus sobrinus (assembly GCA_004027375.1). Taxonomy (NCBI): domain Eukaryota; kingdom Metazoa; phylum Chordata; class Mammalia; order Chiroptera; family Pteropodidae; genus Macroglossus; species Macroglossus sobrinus. The sequence goes on from PVKZ01000393.1 coordinate 139,223, forward strand.
ATTCTGGAGCACAGCACTTATTCATATGAATTAAAATATTGTAAGATTATCAATTAAATTTTAAAATGCTCATAATAAAATGTGAAGAATATTAAAACGTTTAAAAAGTCAAACTGAGTTGACTATTTAGCAAATCTAGTGTGGCATCTAAGTATACTCTGAAAAACACATCAATTGTTTTTTCTTCATGGTTTAAAAATGCTATGTTATTGTTCTTTAGTTTTTCTTTAAAAAAAAAATTTGTCTTCCACCCCTCTTTCCCCCAAAAGATGACAGGGAAAAATAAGAATGTAAGTTCCTTAAGAACTAGATATGTACTACTGTTTGTTTGTTTTTTTAACTACCATTCTCTAGTCCCTGGACGGCTATCTGGCACATGACAAGAGCTCCGTAACTTTGTTAAATTAATTAATTAATATATTAATGAATAAGTAAAACAAACTCAAAAGACCAGATATATTTAATTAGAGCAGAAACATAAAAAATATACTTAAGATTATTTTAAATTAAAAGAATTTTAGAAGCTCTTGTCATATAACAGACAGTGGTTATATTATAAATGTGTAAAATATATAATATATACATATATTTTATTATATACAATGTATATTTGTACAAATATATGTATATATATGTATATATATGTATATATATGTATATATATGTATATATATATGTATATATGTATATACATATATATATATACATATATATATATATAACTTTTATATCTATATTAGAAATGGGTGGTGTTAGAATTACTCCAGCGTTTCATACAATGGTACAAACTTTCTGAGGGTTAACAAAATATAACCTCAGATATACAAAGATGGAGAAGAATGAGGCACCTTTTAGGCCAGACACATTAGGGAGACGTGAGATGTGATCTACCGGGGAGATGACTGGATCAAGGTTCCAGAGATTCAGAATGTAGCTCCAGCTCTGCCACGAACAGAGCTGGAGCTACATTTGCCCAGAGCTGTGGCTTTGGGCAAATCAATTACATTTTCAGACATTATTTTTGTCACTTATAATTTGAGGTGAATAGATTTAATTATATCCTTGAGTCTTTCCAGCTCTCACATTCTATGTCTACTGAAAAATGTTTGCTTCTACCCTTAACCAGGTGAATTTAAAGGGTGGTAATAATAATGATAATACATACACTTAAATTGAGACTAAGAATTTCTTATAGAGATTTAAATTATCTTAAATATTGCTTTAAAATAATAAGTGTCCAAAAACTGCAAATAAGGTCAAACTGACAAACGGATTTAAATTTCACAATGCACAGTAGCTGATTAGGGTAACCTTGCTGTCACCAAGCCCCAAAAGCTTCCTCTCTCCAGAGCTCTAGTCATTTGACCCACACCCATATCTTCGTTTGGTTTTCAAACCAATTGTGTTCTTAATTAATACTCAAGAAGCATTAATTTTTAAAGTCAGAGGGCTCAGAATTGAATTAAATTTTATTCCACTTCTTTCCTCGTTTCCAGTCCCAGCAGCAGGGCTTCTGTTTCTGTTTTGTCTTTTTTTATTTTTATTTTTTTCTTCCCCATGGGGCTCTAGAGCCAGGAACTGAATATTTTCCCACCATATTCTAAATCATATATTCTGATTTAAAAACAAACAAATATTTTATGTATTTCTGTCAAAATATTCCAGCTTGACTTCTAAGTTCAAATAAATTATTTACTTTGAGAGTATTTTTGAAAAAGTCACTACTGCATGTGAATGTCTTTAAGCAGATGACAAAGTATATTTTGTTATGCAGTGACATTAGTACAAGACAGAAGAATAATGTATGTATATATATCTAAGATGTGTCTGTGTATATATACACACATATAAATATACATACATTCATTGACATATATACACATATACAAATTTTTATTAATCAGAAATTTAAACAAAAGAAAATATGATGGCCATTTATCTGGTTTTTGTTTGTTTGTTTTTTACTTTTCTTCAATTCCTAAGTATTTACTGGGCAATATATTTTGGAAAAAATTAATAAATTCTATATTTTAGCATATTTTCTAGTTAGAAAACAAGGACCAATAAAAGCTGGCTAGAAGGTTAAGTGGATAAATATTAAGCAGAAAGTAAGAAAGATCGAATCTAAATAATATAAAGCAGAATGTCATGCACCATATACCAATAGCGCCAACAGCTGTGGCTGGAGCCTGCGGCCCCACTGTAATTATTAATAATGCCCATCTTTTAACTCCTGAAAGTGTCCTGTTTAGATGTTCTGTTATATGCTCACTTTACGTACACGTTATGCTGTGTTGGGGAATGGACAAGCGAGGTCCCCTGCAAGGGGTTCAGAGTACGTGGGGGAGGTATACGAATTCGTCGTGGGAAGAAATTCCTTTCCTTCATTCCATCTCTACAGCTCTTCGAAAGCCTGGGCCAGATTCGGCAGCCATGTTTGCAAGCTCTACTGCATACGGGGTGTCATTGGGCCATTCGACTTATTGGTGACCCATCATTCCTGGGACCATGGACATACATTATTTTCATTTGTTCTAGCTCAATGATGTAATCCACTGAATAGTGCCTGCATCTTATCTCTCTCCTCCACAGACTAGAGGAGTGACTTCTTCAAAGATGAGTGAAGAATAGCTGTGTGCAAACTGTATGAAGGTCACAGGCCTTGTACATGTGTGGGACACAGCAGAGCGATCACCCACGAGCTCGTGCTGGCTTCTCACCAGGCTAGAAATCACATTCCGGCCAAGCCAGGGAGAGCATGGTTGGAGAATACTGCACATCTGAACACAGAGGGTTTGCATGTGTTATGTGAATTCATTGAACGTTTGTTTCTAATTCCTCAGTTTTACATTTCACAGACAGCCGGCTCAGTGTGAAGGCTATGAAGCTGTTCCAGAATCATCCAAAAGAAGCATTTAGTAACAGATGGCAATAAACAGCACTGTAATGGGCCTTATTTTGTTTTATTTTATTAGATCAAGGTTATGGCCACAGTTATGAACTTAATCTGTCTTTTTTTATAGCCATGATGGTGGTTTGCATTGCATTCATATTGCCAGCTGCCTTCGGTGAATCAAGTGCTCTGTGCTGCTTAATGCAGAGAAGCGGCAGAGCAAAAAACATATGTAGTGTGACATATTGATAAACTGAAAAAAAGGTATTTCTAGTAAGGCAGTTTAGGGCATGGATAATACGCACACTCAGTTTTAAGTTGGATGCATCTCTAGAGCAAAACAATAAAAATGAGCATAAATAATGAAGGAGTCTTGGTAATATTCATGACTATTTTAAATCAAGTGAGAAACAAAGGGGAGAATTGTATGACAATAGGGAACAATGAAAAAAGTAAGAGAACTGAAGAGAATTCGATCATGTACTAGGATGTCTAAATTAAATAAGACTGTCTCACTTTTTAAATAAATATCAGTACAACAAATACTTCTTTAGTTTCCTTTTAGACTTGTTTTTAAAAGCTGTATTATTAAAACAAACAAAATGGCATTTAACGTGGACAAAGGAGAACCAAAACTCCCACGAGACCAAACCGGGTACGCAACGTAGCGGATTGTACTCATGGCTTACCAAGACTCGAGGAAATTCCTCATGTAAAAACAAAGAAGTAAATCAGAGATGTTTATAGCAGCCTAGATAGTTACAATTAATCAATACACAGCAGAATTTATACGGTTAGTACCACTCATTACAATAACATGCCGAACTTCTTCAGAACCCCGGCTTCGTCACCTTGTGCCCACTGCATTTCTGTTTACTTCTCGTGAAAGCAATTCAGCTCTCTCTGCCCTTCTCACTGACCCTGCCAAGCTATCTCTGATTGCCAGTCTGCTTTCCAGATTCCCTTAGATCAAGAAGGCGCTGGCACAGATGTCACATAGGAGCATTTCACCCTCGTCAGGGGACTGGGGCACACACTTTACCGGCATTTTGATACATCAGAACTGAGTGTTGTTAGAATTACTTAGGATTTGAAATCCAGTTTAAACTATGATTATACTGACGGATTTTAGTCTTCCAACTCAGAAAACGGAGGGCCAAACGCTGTGAACTTGAGTGGCACAAAGTCTCCTTCCTTCATTGCAGCAGCCAGTGTCATAGAGAGAGAGAAACAGTGAGTGCACTAATCACAAAGCGACACCCAAATTCTGTTAGTTACCGCTGAAACCTGCACGTTAACCTCCTCTGCAGCTGATTACAGAAAAGTGATTTCTTTAAATGATCAACAACTCCCGAATTGATAATTACATCTCCCAATTTACCTCACAGCAGTCAGCCGCGAGCGTGAGGTTACAGAGGAGGCACTGGCCCAGGGTCTGAGCCCTCCCTTCCACTGTTATTAGCTCTTCATCGCGTGGGCCTATGTGTTGAGGGTTTCTAAAAGTAGCGAAAATTCTTTAGTTATAATTAAAATGCAAAATAGTTCCCAGCTTATATTTTTAAAACAGTTGTTTCAGTCGCATTTCTATGATAGGTAATACAATCCACAAGTTGCATTAAAAACACTCACTTTAGTGGGAACAGAAGATTGGGTTCAAAAACTGCATTACATTTTGTGATGAAAACACTGGATAGCAAAGGTTCAAAGATGAAAATGGGAGTGATGTAAGATCTCCCCACTAGCCTCACAATGCTGTGACCATGATTTATCCTAACTTCAGTTTGTTAACCTCCCGCAGTCATCTGTTGCGTGAGCAACAGTGAGACGCCCCCATGGCTGGTGCCCTAACTGCAGAGACGTGATCTGGCCAGAAGGGCGAGCTCTGCAGGGAGCCGAGGGACCCGCTGAGCACCCGCTTCACTCTTCAGCTGCAGTCCAGGCTCGTAAAGAGACGCCACGACTCGGGCAGATCAGCACAACTTGCTAAGATGGGCCGGCGAGAGAACTGTTTTCGCTGTTGTCCCGAATGTGCACGTTTTGCTGAAGTGGAGACAGACCCCGGGACGGTCTGTAAGTGGGGAGGGCATTCTGAGTGGCCAGAGGAGACAAATCCCAAGCCCGGGCTCCGTGAGGCCACACGGGGCCCTGGAGCTGTGTGGGCACAGGTGTTCACAGCACTCGGCAAGGGGCTGAGGACCCTGGGTTCAAGTCCTTCCACTGTCATTAGCTCGGCTTCATCACTGTTAATTAGAGAAATGACCCTCACCGAGCTATTTCAAAGTTGAAATAATCTGCTATAGTATCTGGGACAGATGAGGGACCTCTAAATGTTTCAGGGGAAATGGCATTCTCCCCAAGAAAGACTGAGAGTAACCTGATCCCCCAGTTCTCCCTATTTTTGAGGCTCCTTCTATAACGAGCTTTGACATGGTCTCTGGACCCCTTTCCTTACACGACAGTGTAACACATACCACGTCCTGTACAGAATACACATTTTCATCACTGCTAAAACAATGGATAGTGTGCAGAGCATTAATTACAATTTCAGCCAAGATATATACATTGTTAAATATTCTGATTACTGAATATCTGGCATTATTGTTCATGGATTTGCTGTAGGTAGGCTTTTCGCGATGGGGGCTCCCAAGCGAAGCCTGGAGCGGCACACTCACATGGGCCAGGGTGCCACAGCGCCCAGTGCCCCATGGAGCTGCACAACTAACATAGGTGTGTGGGACAAATCCCTGGGACAGCAGAGAATGGCAGGCAAAGCTGAGGCCACTGGGCCCACGCATGCAGCACTGGGTGGGAAATGATTATTTGGGGTGTAACCTTTTCCTTACATTACTCTGACGGATGGTCGCCACTGTGAGGGCCTGGCGAGGGGGCACTCTGCGAGCCGTGTGGGACAGTGAGGAGATGTCACAGCGACCGGGGCAGAAATACATTCAACCAAGCACAGACAGACCCACCACCCCTGATGCCGTTTCCTTTCAGAATCCCTTTCCACATCCTGTGGGTAAAATCATCACCATTCAAGGAGAAGCTCCTGGGGGCAGAAGTGGAATCCCAGCACATGTGAAAACACACGAGTTTTCTGCACTGAGGCCTACGTTCCCTCCTCCTAGTACGTACCCTAAATGTATCACATGGGCATAAGGTGGAGCCCAGGCCTGCAACCCTCACGCAAGGACCTGTGGTCAGCTTAGGTGCTAACACCTCCAGCGACACAGAAGTTCACGAGGAAAGTCACAGCCCATGAGGAATATAAACTCTGTCCTGGAAATGCCTCTGGAAATTCCAGAGGGAAGCAAGACATATCACACAGGCATATTTACATCTTCAAAGATTAAGGACAGATAATTGTAAGGTGAAGCAGAAACAAGAAATGATGAAGAACAGTTTTCAAGGTTTAAAAGTTTAAATAAAAATTTCAGTAGTAGGTGTGATTTGAAGCTGGCAAACAGAACAAGTCCAGAAGAAAATTCCATTGAATCTTTCTCAAAATAGAAATGAATTGATATGAGATACAGAAGTCATTGATCAAGATGTCTATTACATACGTCCTGGAAGGTGAGAAAAAATATAAATAAATGTAAATGAAATTTAACGAGTGAAGATTAATAACTTCCTAGAAGTAGATAGAGATCTTATGACTAGGACTTAATAAATTGCTTCTGTTTGGGGAAAGCAATGGGAATAAAAATCTATTGAAAATAGTGCAAGAAGACGTTTAGTTTAGGAAGAAGACGGGGGAGGAAGACAAAGCAGAGAGAGAGGACAAGGGAAGGAGATGAAGTAGACCATTATGAAATTTCTATTTAGAAAGACAGCAGCCTAGATTAGCAAGAATGAAAGTCTGACCTTGTATCGCAATGAAAAATAAAGCTAGAAATGTAAAGGGCCAGCTAGTGGAAAATATAGAATCCCAAACTGGAAAGCAAAAATTTAATCTTGGGGATGATGAAATTTTTCACTGAATGCCTTTGAGTAGACAAGTAACACAATCAAACTATCTTTTAAAAAGATAACTGGAGCAGCAATATTTGAATTGGCTGATGGGAGAGAAGCCAGGAAGGTAGTAAGAAGGTATTAAAACAATTCAATCAAAAGTTCATAATGCCTTAAAATAAGACAATGGTGTAGCTTGTATGACAAGGGCAAGGAATAAATAGGAATGTCCTTTAAACTGCCTCATCTAGGGTAATGCTAAATTGTATTACATGGCAATGTCACTTTGCTATGCAATAAGGAAAACCATGGTTTTCTTACACCCCAATGAGAAAGTTTCTCTTCTAGTAAAAGATGCATAACACACGCACACACACACACACACACATGCACACACACACACACACATGCACACACACACACACACACACACACACACACACATCTTAACTATCACCCAACTATCTTATAAAGAGAAAGAGCATAGAAACAGAAATCAGAGAGCAAAGTTCAGGAGGGGACGGGTAGAGACGCCAGAGCTAATTCTAGATCCACCAGGTTGGTAAGATAACCCAGACTCCAATCACCCTGCCGCCATGGGAGTCAGCTGAGGTGAGAAAGAAATCATGAGAGCTGGCGCATGGACAGCTAGCAAGGCCAAGAAAACGCCACAGTCCCCTGGAAACAAATCCCACTATTGGGCACAATTTGTTTCTTCGTCCGAGACTTGCCAGGTGATCTGGGCGTCCTTCTCAGGTAACTGAGCATGAGGCCACAGCTCTAACTGTCGGGTGACTGAGTCCAATCTGAGAATTAACCACCACCCCACGCATGGCTTCGAGCCTACTTCTGAGCAGAAGACAGCCATCCCCTGCCGTCGCCCACACAGGGGATGAATCTTTTTAATCCTCGATCAAAGTTTATAGTTGATTCAGAATAGTCACCTATAGGACATTACTGTTTTCTACAGATATCACAGAAGTGCAATCTCTTTAGTGGCACTAGTCCACGTGATAAGACAGCTTACAAATGTTTATATTATTTGTAAAAGGCATCTGTATTTAGAGGATTTTGATATTATGATTTAGATACCTCTAAAATATAAAAGCAAATATGTACTTTGTAACTCTATTTTCCACCTATTTTTTGTGTTTTAAGTCAATAATCATTCTCTTTGAGGCTCAGATCAAATAAAGATTTATTTGAATTCATTCATTCAAATAAATCTTTATTTGGCATAATACGAAGTAAAAACACAAGCCTTCAAGAAAGTCACAGTTTAGAGGAAGGTTTGATAAAGATACTCACAGACCAATAGTATTTTATAAAAATCTCCATTAGCATTTACTTTAATATTTTGTAATTATGTTTATCCTTGTCTTTTCAATAGAATCTGAATTCATTTATGGAAGAGATATTTTAGTTTTATAGCCCCAATATTTAGCAAATAAAGTATGACAAAATAACATATATGTAATAATATAATTGCTAGTGATTCATCTGAGGGATCAGTACAGGAATTAATTAATACTTTTAGAGCAAGGAATTATTTAAAAATAAACTTTCACCTTACATATTTATATCCAATATACACAGAGGAAGAAAAACTAATTTGTCTACATTTGAAGATAAAGTACAGAACTCGTCTCTTAGTAGGGGTGTCCTACTTATGTTTTACAAGGTCTTTCTTGTATAAATGAGGGTCATAAGCCAGTAACTAGAATTTTCTATTTCTATTTCTATAACAAATTCTAAAATACTAATGAAACGATCTAAATGAAGAATAACTCTAGATTTTGCTTATTTGGTTTTCCTGGTTTCTAAAACAAGTTCTATCTTAGATATCTAATTAAACAGTAATAATTTTAGTTATTTACTGTATTTTTAAAAGCTCAGCTTAGTTTTCTTAGATATCATGCTCTTTGTTTCTGCATGTAAATGTAATCAATTAGCAAGACATTTAAATCTCACAATTACAATAACAAATGCAATTTCCATATTTTAGGGACCAAAGGCAATGAACTCTGTAAACACATGAGTCAACCCACGCAAACTTCAGGGCTTGGGGTGTGGGTGCTACATATGCATCGGGTAGGTGAATGTTGGAGAAAGAGAACAGAGAATGTTAGTTAATTAAGTTCTTTCACTGAAAGTCTATTAAAATGACTTTTATTATATATCAGGTTGTCAGAAATCTGGACATTCTTTACAAAAGAGATGCACCTTAAGGAGACTTAGAAAAAGGATAAAGATGGAAAAAGAGACATTCATGAAACAGGAGACAGCGAAAGAAAATAACTGAGTGAAGAAAAGGTGTGACTCTGGAGAAGAGCAATGAGTGTAACTTGAACATATAAAGATGAAGGAGTTGAAAGAGTGACTTTCTAAAAGACCTTAGTACTAGTATGGTCAACAGAATTTAATAGCTAAGCAATGCAAGTGATCAATGAACAGCAGGAATATGATAGTTACTGCTATTCATTGATCACTTTCTAGATGCGACACTGCATTTTGCAGTCTCCCTTGAAACCTGTCAGTGGACGTAGCATCCTCTGAGGAAAGTCAGCTTTCTCATCATTCTAACAAGGAATGAATCACTTAGGTTCTATGTATTCATAAGGCTGTTGCAGTCAAAAGTTAAAAGCATCAGTGAACTGTTAGGCCTTTGTCAAGGAAATATTCTACATTATAGAAGAAAAGGCTGGATTAAGTAAAAGCAAGTTATCTATCTACTTGATGCAAGAATTGCATTGTGTGAAGCAATGTCAAAACCAAAAAAGACCTTGGAGATCATCTAGCCCAATACGCCTCCCTAAGCACAAATGACCACAGAAGTCAGAGAAAATTGAAAATAAATAAATGTACGTGGCAAGGTTAGAGAAAGAAAACGATAATATTAAAATATTTTTAATAGCTTATTTCTTTTAATTGAGAATAATCATAGGTGACAGACTAATCAGATTTTTGACTATATGATATTATTACCCTTGAAATTGTCTCAAAGCACACTAGAGTGAAAAAGTATATGTTGCATAACAAGAGGAACGTATGTTTGTAATTTCAAAATCAATGTAAACAATCTGAACAAATCATTCAAAAAAAATTTTTTTAATGTTAGGTACTTAGTATAAGTAATTAAAGAACATTGTGTGAGTAGATAATCAAGCAGAAAAATATAATACTCTATCAAAGTATAGCAGGCCACTGTGCTCAAGCTTTCAAAAGGTTAGTTCATCCACAAAAACTAATTTAAAAAATTTGATAGGCAAATATATATCTAGTATTATATATCATTATATTTATATTTCATTACACTTTTTATATAGTATATGCATTTATCTTTTCTATAAATATCAATGATTTATAGAGAAAAAGTTGTAAGACAGAATAATTCTATCCGCACTCTCTGTTCCTTGGAGAACTTTTTAACTTCATAAATAATTCATTTCTCCATAGAATGAATGTGACTCTTTTGTTCTCATTCAATTATAATCTAAAAACAGTTTCCAAGAAAATGATGGTTTGGATAAAATATTTAATTTAAAAGTTAATTCATTTAACTCTTCTAAACTTGTTAGTCAAAAAGTTTCCATTTTATAAGGAAAAAAAATATAAACAAGGTATTTTAAAATATATAAACACAAAATACTGTATATTACAAAATAGATATGTCTACAGCACAAATATATCGAGAAATCTAAAGTATAGTCAAGATTTCTACATGAAATAATGAATTTGGCATATATACAAATTCAGAGATATAAGGGTACACTTAATTTCTTCATTTGTTTCAGAGAAGATTAATAAAATATGTAACTGAATTATGAGCCAAATAAAGATTTGATGCAAATGGAGGACATGATTCCAAATACAGAGAAAACAAAAACTAACTTTTAGAGGTTGCTAGCTCCTTTGTCAGATATAACTGTTTTACAGGAGGGACTCAATAAGTATTCAACACGTTGGGGATGCCAAAGAGAAGTTGAAGTTAGAGCTAAGTTGAAAGACAATAAAGATCAGTGACAGAAAATCATTAGAGTGATAAAGAAGAAGTGATTAACATTTCAAAATGTCATGGAGAAGACAGAGGTGAAGCCAAACACTCTGGACATCTGGAACTGTGTTAGTTTCAAGTAGAATCATTTCATCAGCGTAGTTGTTGGAAAGAATGACTAGGAAATGGAGCAGTAAAGAAGGGGCTCTTCCTTTTTTTTTTTCTTTTTGGAGACAAAAACAAGTTGGCAAGAAAAGTTAAAGAAATTAAGATGATATTTTTAGGTAGGCAACATTTTTAAGAAAAGGTTTGTTTGGCTGACATAGGCAAGACCTGGATAAATTAAGTCAGAAGAGTGAGGTGGGGAAAAGTACAAACATGCAAAACAGAGAGAAATTAGACTGAGATGGTTGACCTTCTCTTGTGACATATTATACAAATTCTTATGTGTATTTATAGAGCCAAGATATTTACTAGAAAGAGGGATAAAACATATCCTGGACACTAAAAGCATACAATAGGTGTAGAATTAGTGTTTGTAGTTAACTGAGCAGCCAGCCATAATCATCTTCAAGGCTGTGAGAAGAATCGTTTCCACTGAGCCCATGAGGAAGACGAAAAATAAGAAAAACGTCTAGTTTTTCATACCCAACCAAGTTCATAAATAAAAAGAATAAATAAGGTGGAAGGATTAGTACTAAAACAAGAAACAGCAACAAGAGAATATTAACTCTGAATCCCTGTTCCTCAAAGAAAGCACTCTGGAGCAAAGGAGGAATGTCAAACCCTTGTTAAGTAATTTTTACACTTGTAAGGAAACTATCTTCAAACAAACCCCAATATTTCCCTTACCACTGCATAAATCATCTACTCTCTCTTAATTCTAATCCAGAAGCACATTTCTCTGTTGAAAGAGTTTCTTCATAAAGTAGCATTCCATCTGATGATCCTTGAATTTTTACTTAAAGCATCCCAGATGTCAGTTGTTAACTGCCTTAGAAATAACGCATTCAACAGCAAGTAAACTTTTGTCAAGGCCAATTCCTTAAAAGGAAAAAAGCAGCAGCAGTCTTAAAATCATCTTAAAATAGTTGGCTTTGGCTTTTCCCAACTATTGACAAAGTAAAACCTATTGAATGATTTTGTGTTGATGTCAACAACCTAATTTAAATTATATAAACAAAATTACATTGAGTGTTAGCGATACTTTGGATATTGTTGACTGATCCTTTCTAGTATTAAAGATATACCTGTCAATGAAGTGATCATTTAAACAGCCATGATTTCTTTTCTGTCATCAGTTGGAGGTGCTTCATGCAAACCTTCTCTAACACACCGAGGCCACACCACGCGGTTCCTCTTGTCCGCTTTGCTTTTAACGTTCCAGAAACCATGTTAGTCTCTTGCTTTTCTCAATAGTTAAAGGAAAGATTTAGAGGACACTTATATTTCCTGCACCATTTCATCTCACAGGCCTTCGTAAGTAAAGGCTATTTCTTTAGTCAATATTAAAATGATTCATTTCTAATGAGAGTTATGATCCAAGGAAAGAGCTGTAAATAAGTTCTGCATCTTCATTTTATTTTCCACATCAGTCAAATATCAAGAGATCCAAGAAGAGATATTTCCCATATCATCCCACTGACATTTAGATATTAATTAAAAGAAGCATCCATCACATAAGCACAATTTTGGTTTTATGGATTGATAAATAATTTCCTCTTGATTAACATATTTTATGCAGTCTAGTTACCTGGAGAGATAAATTGCTAATCACATTGTCCGCTATGTGGGCAAGCATGGCGTGCAGTGCAAATGAGATAGCAGAGTCCTCTCTCTCAAATACACTTCCCTGCATGTAAAAATAAGAAAAGAAAGAGTGACCTGCTTTCCTGTACGGTCGGTACGAGTAACTTTGTGAGGGCCAGTTTCTGATGTCTACGGCCAAAACCTGCGTCCCCTCCCCTACAGTGATACAGCAATTCATCCTGCGACTACGAGTCAGGAGTTGATACCTTTTGTGGTCTGAAGGCGTGCACATGAGGAAGATGATGCAGGAAGTCGTGCGTTATGTTTTTCTTCATAATTTCTGGGTATCAATCTTATAAACCCCTAACTCTCACCCTGATTCTATCAAGGATCAAGATTTTTTAACATCATTGTTCTTGGAAGGGTCCTGCTCACTGCCCCATTTAACATGCTCACTAATAAGAACTCCAAAGGACATTATTTTTTTTTTATTACAAGCGATGTATATTATAACTGGTCACGTCCTCCTTTTCATGATGAATGCTAAAAATGTGAAGTCACATACGTGGTTAAACTTTCGTTGGTTAACGTTAGTTTAAGTTAAAATGTGGCCAGCACAAAGTAAACCAGACTAAGCGTGGCTTACACACACAGAGGCGCATTCTTCTCCCGCAACAAGAAGCCTGTGGGACATAATCACTGGTGCTGGTTTAGCCGATTTACTGACGTCAAGGCAATTATCTCTGCCATTCTTATCGCCACACAGTCATTGCAAGAGCTCCAAACACGACTTTCCCATTTCACAGTCAAAGGCAAAAAGAAGGAATTGTGAAAACTGTTTCACAATTATTAGAAAGTAAAAATTCTTCCCAACAAGTCGTTCAGAATATTTCTGCTCAGTCTCGTTGACCAGAAATACAACAGTGGCAACCATGAGCTGAAAGGCTAGGAATACACAAGAGTTAAAAATGGCTTTTGAAAGTCAAAGGCTGCCTGTCTGCCCGTGCAAAACTTCATGAAAATGTTTATACTATCCTCACTCCTTTATCTGTTTTCCTTTCGTACTTTTATTTTCTGTTTACCTCATTTTCCACTTTTAATGTATTTTTATCTTCTTCATTTCATATAATTTTATGAACCCTCTTAAATCTTTCGGGAATGTGATATGTATCTATATCTATCTATCTATACGCACATACGCATACAAAGTGGGCTTGATCCAGCTGCTTCTGTGTAATGTATTTTACAGAAGCTCATTTGGAAATCTTTATTGATTTAATTTCCACGGACATCGATAAAATCTTCCTGTAATGCCGGAGTAAATGTTACAATAACAAATGGCATGGATAGTTTTACAGTTTGTGAACGGCAAAGAACAACATTCTTTTAAAAGCGAGCAAGGTTTTCAAATATTGTTCATAAATGGTCTCATGACAGGAACGTTTTCATTTTGTTTTCTTTCATCCCTGTGCATCGATCCCTGTGGAACTGTCACCGAACCGTGAGATGACTGGTCCAGGGAAAACAGCTTCTGAGCATTGCAGGCTCACAGTTCAGCCTAGCACCACACTCCAGCTCTCCTCCCTGCCCCAGCGAATGGGTGCTTCGTTTCGATTTGTTGTTTTTTTGGCATATAATTGTATGGATTTGGATGAGAGAGGTGGTCAAAGCAGAGAGAGACAAAGAGACGATAAAACCTAAAGTTTTTGAAGATATTTGATATTTTGTGATTTACTGTAAAAACAGAATATTTATAAAAACTATAAAAATCCACCGAGAGAAAAAAACTAGCACACATTAATAATCTGTAAGAAATTCTAATGAACAGAATGTTAATAAGAAATATTGATTATAATACGTTTATATAGGAAATACAGATATAAGATAACTGAACTGGTAAAAAGAAAATGCCATAAATAATTGCTACATTTCTCAAAGCTTTTGTTCTGTTTAGCTACGATAATGCTTCTAAATTAGTTTGTGGCACTGCTGTTTATGTTACAGAAATTGAAGCCTTCAAAAACACTCGATTCATTTAACTTTAGTTATAGGTGTTGTTTTAAAGGTGCTTTCAAATGTTCTTAGAGTTAAAATGATAAAACGTATTGATTAAAACACAACTGAGATTACATCCACGTGATGATGACCACTATGTAAAATTATTTATGCACATAGACGAGCACTGGTTGGCAATATTAGAAAAATTCAACACTCATATCAATATATTTTTACTTTCTATTTTTACTTGAAAATTTATGTTGCTACTAAAATTGTTTTTATTGAAATAGGTAAAATGTTCAGAAATGTCTTTACACTGTACTATATACTATATTACACAATTGATTTAGTACCTCATAACCAATATCTCATACTATTTGAAAATATTTATTATTATAGAAAATACAGAGATATTTTCTTTCTGGTAATTCACAGATTTGAATATCTCTATGGAGAGAATCCATACGTACAATTAAAAAGAAAGGAAAATGGTCTCAGGTATACCAGTCAGAGATATTTTCCCTACACGCTCTTGTTGAAAAGCTGTCACCCACCTGTGAGCAGAATAGGCTGGGTCACTGGACTGTACTAAGTCATGAAGGCACCGTCCCTGGGAGGTGAACCTGAGCTTTGGAAATATCCCAAGGTCACTGGCATCCAGAGAACGAATACTAGACTCCCGTCCATGGCACTGACGGACGTCTGTTTGGAGCAGACTAGTCTGTGACCACAAGAGGGTCTGGACAGAAGCCCTTTCCTAGGGGAAGTTTACGTTTTTGTGGCTGTCTGGCCTTCACGAGGCGGATGTGCCACCAGCCCATCCTCACCAAGGTGTCTGGAAGTCAGGCGGCGACGGTGTGACTTCACCGTGATTTTGGATATGCCTCTAAAAAAAATGCTCAAGTGTGTGGATAAGGGCCAATACAGTTTTAAAAAAATCTCCACAACCTACCAGTGTGACAGTTCTGAAGGTAACACTCATGGATCTTTGAACTCTGAGACGCTTCCCTCTCCCTCCCCCTCTCTCCAGTGGGGAGCTCTGCTGCTCTGATCCTGGAGCTTCACGCAGAGTCCTAGCATCTCCCTGGGGAGTAGGTGGGGGGTCTCACTTTCATGCTGGCTGGTCGACCAGTGCCCGCCCCGATCCCCCTGCTCTCGGGGTGGCTCTTTCTGGGTCACTGGGAGAACAGATTCACATGCGGAGCTGTCCACCACCCTCTCACAGAGGAAGGCAACACTTCAGTTCCTTCCTTTCAATACTGCTCCTATTTCCGTTACTCTTACTATAAAAAATTAATAGGCGCTATTTTTCTATTGATCTATTATTGTGACTGCTATTTGGACACTCACCCTCTGTCTTGCTGTCTATGGAGATTCTCTTGCTCAGTTCAATATGAACTACTTCTAAATGGTTTAACTTACTATTTTCTTTTAAATCTATTTTATGCATACATATACAACACAATAATACAGTAATAAAGTTCGATACAGTAAGCATTATTTCTATCCTTAGCTTTCCATATATTGTCAAAAATAGTACTGGTGAATTATTTAACTTGATATAAAAAAGGCTTGTTTTATTTGATATGGGCTGGGGCAGAAACAAATGTAGGTAACTTTGAATCGAGTAAGTGAAGATAGTCACTTCTGAATAAACTTGTGTCAGTCTCAATGCTTCTAAGTCCAGCTACACAGAATTTGACGAGCAAGAACGGCCCCGACGTTTGTAGTAACTGCAGTCTGGTTCGTATCCGGGTGTAACTACGCACACAGCACAGGGCGCTGTACATTCCAAAGCCCCACACGTGTCCTCATTTTTATAACATAGGTACAAAGAAGACCTCATTGCTTCAGGAGTATTGTGAATATGGTTCACGATCATGTACATCAATCTCTACTAGGCTCTTGCAGCATGAATTATGAAAAAATAACATGTCGTGAGACTGATCATTTGTTAGGTGGTTGTCGTTACTAAGACAGAGCCTATGATTTGTTTTCCAGATCAGTAGATAGGGGATGATAAATAATCATATTTGTGGCCTTTGCACAAAATATATTTCCATAAAGAAAATACTCGGATTTTCTAATAGCAGTTCTGTCACGGTATTGCACGTAATTTGGCCTTTATTTTCTTAAACCAAATTCCTGTTTTTAGTGAGTGGCTCATTTTTCAATCTTTGATATATGAACAAACACGAATGAGACAGCACAATCTTTGTTTAGAAGAATTCTCTTTTTATAAGCACCCTTTTCAAGAGGAAACTCTTCCCCAGCTGCCTGCTGCTACTGAAAGTAATTCAATTTCATAGTAGCTGCCCTTAATTTATGGCAATGAAGGGAAATAATCACATTTAAAATAAAAGCTGCAGCTTTTAAATGAATATATATGCCACTGTGGCATGTCCCCAAGAAAGGGGACTCACTGCCACTCTCCAAGGATGACACTGGAGGTATTTTTCCCCTTGACTGCTATCCATTTTCACTTTTAAAGGAAAAGTAATCTCTTTAATGAGAATATTACTCTCCCCCCGACAAGTGCACAGTTTCTCTTTCATTCTTAAATGGCTGTGTTTGACACCATGTCTTCTTGCTCTTGTTTCAAGGTGTTTCCCCAGATTCTGCTTTGCCATTCCCATCTGCTCCAAAACAAAGCATTTTTAAAAAAGATGAATTTGCCTCTTAGAATCTAATAAAATATTGATTTTCATTGGATTTGACTTTAGATAATTTATGTCTCAAAATCAAGAGAAGACTGTCCTTGTTCGATCATTCTATAGAAACTGTGATACTCTGCAAAGTCATGAGTTAGGTTATATTTTTTTTGCTTAGATAAAAATAAAATTAAATTATATGAATAATATAATTACTGAAAAATCCGAATAAATTGATTTGTGGTCTTATATCTTTTCAAAAGCAAAGTAAGAGTAATATATTTTCAAGAAATAGTGTTTCTAAGATGTTAGAGACATGCTTTTGATAGTCGCACATATTAAAATGGAATAACAATGGAAGCAGGACATGTGATTCTCAGTAGTTTTAACAAAGCAGTGCATTTATCTCACATTGATGTTGAATTGGTCCCACAGTACAAATTCAGGAGAGTATCTACGTAGTTAATTTTAAGCACCACAAGTATTGGAAATAATTTTATTTCTACTTGCTTAAACTTGGTTAACTTTATTTCCAAGATAATTCAAACTATAAAGAAGTCAATATTCTTTTCTACTTATTTTTAATAATGTTTTATTTATTTTATATTCATATTTTATTCTTTTGAATGCTTTTCTAAAATATTCTATTTCAATTACCTAAATGAAAATAAAAATAAAATAAAATAAAATTCTATTAGACCATTATCAGGAGCTGATAATTCACATAAGCAGTTTGCTAACATTTCCATCTTATGGTTCCTTGGGCTTAGTGCAGATTGAGCAATGGCTGATTTACAGACACTACCCCAAAAATATTAGTTATAAGTAATAATTATTTGACCTTTTAAAAATAGAAATATAAGATGAAATATTGTTTCAAACATTGAAAAACAACATTTGATACATTTCTTTGTGAAAATTGCCTGTTAGCAGCTGAGGAAGATACAGACAAGACCTTATGTATAAAGATATCACATCCAACAGAGTAGATGTGGTACATATAGACAACCAAATATTACTCGTCCATAATAAAGATCAAAACCTTTCTATCTGTGGTGACATTGGTGGACCTAAAGGGTGTTCTGCTAAGTGAAATAAGTCAGACGGAGAAAGACAGACCATACAATCTCATTTATATGTGGAATCTAAAGAACACAATAAACAAACGAACAAACAAAACAGAAATGGGCTCATAGATACAGAGAACACCTTGATGGTTGCCAGATAGGAAGGCAGTTGAGGGGTCTGGTGAAAAAGATGACGGAATTAAGAAGTAGAAACTGGTAGTTACAAAACAGTCACAGGGACGTGAAGTACAGCACAGGGAAGATAGTCGATAATATTGTAATAACTATGTGTGGTGCCAGGTGGGCAGTAGATCACTTCATAAATTACATAAATGTCTAACCACTATGCTGTAAAATAATACTGAATGTCAACTATAACTAAAAAAATTTTTTAAAAAGATTTTTAATCTTACATCCCAGGAGATTAAATTAGATATATGTCATAAATATATAAAACATGTTTCTTTTATTATATACTTTAAACACATATATGTATATGTAATAAATACCTTGTACGAATGTATTATACAAGATATGTATTATATATACATCCATAATACTATATAATAGATAGATAGAGAGATAGGTAGGTAGGTAGATAGATAGATGCAAAACAGAGAGTAATGGAGTCAGTGGGACTTAATGTTTGAAAGTTCAGAAGCTGAAAATTCTTAGCGTAAAGTAATGACAATGATGGTTGGATTTCAGAACTTACTTAAGGATTCACCTTTAGTATTTCTACCTGATATACTAACGTAAATCCCTTAGTACATTATGTAAGACATGCATTCTGTGTCCATTTCGAATAGTTGCAGTGAGTGGTAATTATGCTCCAATCAATAAAAATATTAATATTACAAAATAGCTCACTTTTATAAGTTATGTCCTTGATATATAGGTAATATATTGTTTTTACAGTATTATTTAACAGTACAATTTATATTCACAGACAATTAAAAGGCTATTTAAGAAGAGACCATATTATTTTCACTATTTATTACTACTCTTTGTGGTAAAAAAAAAATGTTCATTTTCCATCATAGAATGAAAGACCATTCAATGTTAATGAGAAGAAATGAGAACACATGAAACTATAATAACCATTAAATAAGAATAAGAGATCAGTGGCAAGACCTGATCATGTACGTATTCAAATAATTTAATTTCTAAACATTTAAGGGATGGCTTTTGTCTTAGTTAATAGATTTAAGTAACTGATAAGTACTTTTCTATTTCTACACAAATACATTTTCAAAGCAGAGATATTCTTTTATGCAGTAACTAAAATCTGGTCATAAATATAGTAACCTATCTATTTCCTATACAATTTCAAGATGAAGATATGTGCATATGAATTTGAAATAGTCTTATGATTTTATGATTATATGCAAGAAATCATTTTATGATTATATGAAAGAAATTTATTACTCACTGAAGGTGATCATTTTGAAGGAGAAATTACTCTGTTGACACATTTTTTTATGATACAGCCCAGGAATGCATGACAAACTCTAATGGAGGTCATTATTTCCAAAAGCTCATAAACTCAGAATAGTTTATAGCTTTGTAAAGTCAATTTATTATGCAATGAAGGAAATGTTCAGATGTGCATTTTTATCTCAGATATTGAAACTTTTTCCTTAATAAAATAGAATCTCTTCAAAAACTATACAAGTAAATTTGCCATGAGAAGAAGAAGGCTGAATGGAAGAATTTTAAAGCCCTTAGATAACAGATTACTTATGTTTTATCCCAGAATGTTTTATTTCAAGCAATTTTATTGTGCTGAAATATATCATCAATGTTCAATAGTGAAATTAGAGAAATTATAACTATGTTTTTACTGTTTTCCTGTTTCTAGAAAAAGAAAGCAAGAGAATTGCCTTTACATAGTGACGGGCAGGAGGTACACAGAATAATGACTTTGGATTGCTGAGGTTCCTGCTCAGGACAGTGTGTTTCATTTTCACATTCCTATCTGAGTTATCAATACCGCAGTATATTCATAATATTAATATACATTGTCATTATTATATATGTAATAACTCATGACTTTCTTTTCTGGGAAATAACTGACTTCTGTAATTAATGACAATCGACTCAGCCAGCTAGACGTCTCCCATGAAGATTCAAGCAACATCTGAACCATAATAATGAGAAATTACAAATGTGGGTTTATAAGCTTATCTTTTGGCACTTAATAATAGCAAAAGAGAAGAATTCCATATACTAAACTCCTGAGCATGAATTTTGTAAATATTTTCCAAAAAAGATAAACATTCTTACTTTTTATATGCTACTGCTATAGTTTTTAAGTTGTTAAACGTAGTTTTACAGTCGTTAAATGTTGTGTTCATTTGATTAAAAATATTAATTATTAGCAATTAGTAATACATGTCCTCTACTTTTTCTTTAAAAATATCCAGAATCCCTTAGACTAGATTAATTTAAAAAAAAAAAAAAGTTAGCATGCACCAGACACCGCTGTAATCTCTGTCAATATATTAACCAATTAAATTTAGCTGTAAACCGAGATTTACTCATACTACCATGACTGTACCAGCATAATCTAGCATATAATGGTTTATCTGACTCTATCTCTTATACATGAGAAGTCAAGAAATTGATAAGTTGAAGCAGGAGACAGAGAAGACTTGAGTTTAAACATTCAGACCAGCAATCTTTGGTGGGGATCTTTCATTCAGCTAATCTACCCATTTCTTATATTCACTTATATATTTTTATTGGGAATATTAAAACATTATGGCATATGGCACCCCAAATAGATAAAAATCCCCAAACTCCAATTTAGAGCATTATACCAAGAATGCTCTGTTTTAAGTTATTAGAAGAGAAAACATAATAGACTGTGTTAAAATATCCTTAATATTTTACTTATTCATGACCAACTATAAATAAGCATAAGAGTTTAAGGTTCTAATCAAATTTAGAAAAGCCGCTATACAATAAGAAATAAGGTGAATATTTTTTGCCTTTTTAACTATTTGTTTAAATCCAGTAACTAACTGAACTTAACTGATCTCAAAATTTATGTGCCCAATAAAATATAGGGTAATATTTCCCAAATGAAGTCCTTCTGATGATAAAGTTTCTCCAGCTTTTATTTAGGAGAGTAGATATAAATTTTGCTGGTTTTGTTCTGTCCAATTTTAAGAGTTGCCTTTTTTGGTATTATCTTCTGTGTATGTGTGTTCTTTTCTAAACAGTATCATCTTTTGCAGTGACTAAGCTTCCCATATATGGTTTTCTAAGAATCAAATTGCCATGTGTCAAGTGAAATCTAGTGAGTTGGTACATAAATGTTGCCTTAAATATGCCTGCAAAATACATAAGTATACATTTGAAAATGAAGGATTCCTTTCTACATTAGCAAACTCCATCCTCTTGTGTTATGTGTGAGCAACATATAAACAATTTCCATCATCATCTGATGTCTGGAACATATTCCACTGAAAAAACATGTTCTTAATCTCAGCCCTGGGTGAGCACAAAGCCAACTTTAGGACCTCGGTCATGGGGTGACCAGCAAAGATGTGTATTTTCTCTCAAAAATTCGGGTTGGACCAGACACCTCCTCTCAGGTTTTGAACTAAAAGACAGAGAGACACTATCTAACTAGATGGAGAAATATACTATTTTCACAGATTGAAAAATGTAACAATGTTAAAATATATATTTTTCTCAATTTGTTTTATGTATTTCAATGAAATTCAAATCACCCCCCTACCCAGTTTTATGTAGAAATTAATAAGATGATTCTAAAATGCATGTGGAAATGAAAAGAATCTAGAATAGCAAAATCAATTTTAAAAAAGAAAAAGTTGGAGAACTTAGACAACCCAACATCAAGATTTATTATAAATCAATTGATGATCAAGAAAATGTTCTATTGGCATTAAAAGAGGTATATAGATTAAAGGAAGAGAATCCAGGGTCTGGAAATACACACACATACATATGCTCATTGTCACCAAAGGTGACAAGGGTAAAGGATAAAATGTCAACCTCAATCCTCACCTCATATCATACTCAACATTTAACTCAAAGTGGATCCCGGATGGATGCAAACACAGAAGCAAAAACCACAAAATTCTAGGACATAATATTCTCAACTTTGGGGTAGGCAGAAATCTCCCAGTGATGACACAAAGTCACTAACCATAAAAGAGAGAGCAATATGACAAAACGGGCTTGGACAATCCCAAGTGCTGTTGAACACGTGGAGCAAGTGGGATTCTACTGCATTACCATTAGGAGTACAAAATAGTGCAGTTCCTTTGGGAAAGTTTTATACACTCTTATGAAGTTAAACATACATTCACTATCATATTCAGCAAATCTACTCCTGAGTATGGACCCAAGAGAAGGGAAAACAGATGTCTACAAAAACGCTTGTATATAAATGGCCATGCCGGCTTTATTCTTAATAACCAACTACTGGAAACAACCTAAATATCTATTAAGATGTGTACACTACACAAATTGTGGTACAGGAATACAATGGGATTTTACACAGCAATAGCAATAGTGATGAATTACTGAGCATCAAAAAAATGAACGTATTTCACAAGGTACTGAGTGAAGGAAGCCAGGCACCAAAAAGCACAGCTTAAATGCTTTTTTAATACAAAATTCTTGACTGTGTAGAATTAATCCCTAGTGACAGAGACTCTAGACCATGAGTTACCAGACTCCCTTAGGTATCTGTAGAGAAAAAACAAAAACAAAAAACGAATTCTTATTTCTATGTCATACACAAACTCAATTATACATAAATTTTAGATCAAGATCTGAAGGGTTAAAAAGACCAAGTATCTAGAAAATAACAAATTAGAAGAGATCATTGGGGTAGAAAAAAAAGTATTTCTTCAACAGGATATAATAAAATAAATATAAAGAAAAATATTAATTAAATGGCCTACATTGAAATGAATAATTTTCCTAAAAGTCACTCTTCAAGGAGAAATGAAACCACTTTATATCCAAAGTTCACAATGCACGTTTTGATAAATGATAGGTTCCTAAAATAGAAAAGACTGCCTGCCACTGGAAGAGGAAAAGACACATAAAAGGACGAAGAAGCAGAAGACTTGAAAATCTCTGTGCAGAGATTCTTTTTTTCCTTATGAAGAGTAGCTCATCCTTATTAGTCATCGGGGAAAAGCAAATTTAGACCATGAGACATGTCTGCGCGTCTGCCAAGAGCTGTAATTAAGAAGACTGATAGCAGCACGCAGGAGGGAGCGTGGGGCAACAGCTCTCTCCCATGGTGCTACCGTGTACCTAACAGAACTGCTTTGGAAACCGCATGCCCTTTGTCGACCAACGCCAGCTGAACATGCACGAGGCCCAGGATGCAGCCATTCCACTCCCAGGAACACACTCGACAGAGCTGCATGTACACGTGCGGCAAAACACGTGAACTACAGTCTTTGTCATGTGTCGTGCGTAATCGCTAAAATCTGCATAGTAACTAACTACTCCACAGAATGGATAAAGGGTCCCATAATTATACAATAAAGTCTTATGCAGCAATAAAAATGAAGGAATTATGCTAACACAACATCATGCATGAATCCTGAAGACACGACGTTGAAGAAAATGAGCCAAACACAGCAGAAGACTGCTGGATTCCGTTCACCTGAAGACAAAACCAATCTGTGGTGACAGAAGGAAGAATGGTGGTTTCTTTTACTGGTGGGGAACACAGAGGTTTCTCACGTGCTAGTATTTTTTGATCAGAGTAGAGGTTACAGGATGCAATTATATGTAAAAATGCTCTGAGCTTCACGTTTTAAAATCTGTGCACTTTATATAGGCTAATCAATAATTTTTGCTTTACAATGTAAGAGATTTCTGTGCAGTTTTAGAGACAGTTTAACATTAAGAAATTAAAGCATACTTTAGCTAGCTTTAAGAAACGTTGCATGATGTTCTCCTTTTACCCCCAAAAATGTTTTCTTGTAATAAAAATAAATCACTGGTTTTAAAACTTTGTTAATTATATTTTGCCACTTCTGATTATTAGATAAATTTATTCCTCACAATTGCACCGCATTTTATGTTATGCTCTTCTACCATTTAAACATCTAACAAGCATTTTTCTTCCCTGAGATTTTAAGCAGAAAAATAAAACTGAAAAGCTCAGATTAGTACAATCAGCCCTGGCACGTCTTCTGGGCACCCCGCTCTTGACACTGCTGTTGCTAAATATTATGAGACTTCTTGAAAAAGTTACTGCATCCTTACCTAGCACAATAAATACTAAAGATAAAGAAAATACTACTTAATGTTTGTGCGTTTTATAAATTTACTGCTTAAAATTTATTTTTTATTGTTTTATGGTTATTATTTTTTAATGGAAATGTGGAGCCTGCTGAGGGCATTTGCAAATAGAACCACGAGTAAGGCATGTTTAACTTAATTAATGTACAACATTAACTTAAATAATTACATTAGAAACTTTGAAAATATAACAATAACTTTCCTTTTGTTCCTCCAAAGAGCCAGTCCCGTTATCAGAGGCCTGTTTGTTGCGCAGCTCAGCTACTCGGGCTGTCTGAGCATAAGCCAGTTTAAGGCCCACGCTTTCCCATTTGGAGTTAAGACTGCACTAGTAACTTTCAGGGTCTGGGTAACTATGAAGATCCAGATGGGTTAAGGTGTGCTGAAACGCTGAGTACCATGTCTGGACTATCCCACGGGTTCCACAGGTACAAGCCATTACTCATCATCATCATCATCATCATCATCATCATCATCATCATCATGTTCCTTTCCTAAATTACAAAAATATCCAAAGTGGAGAAGAACATCATTTTATATACTGTTTGCCTTTTGAAGCTAAACTTTCTGTTTAATAAAAAGATAAGATAATAGAGAAATGTCTTAGAAGAATTCAGCACAGGTGTGAGAACTCTCGGGCCACTTACCTGGAAGACGCTCAGAGCAAGGAGACTTTCCTGACTTACTCGGGGTTGTAATAAACAGGTGCACATCTCAGCTCATATTCCGTATATTTCATAACAGAGTCAAGGGTACGTCACTAGACTGTGTGGCTCTACAGCACACAAGGACCGATCTCTACGTAAAAGGCATTCTAGACACTTCCACATCTTCTGAAATGTATTCGTATTTGTACTCTACATCTAGCCCACCTTGGCCTTCACAGCTGCGGGGCCAAATCTCTTGGGCAGCAATTTTCTTCTTAGTTTGTCTTAAAACATTATGTGCTTTTTCCAGTGAGTATATGATAAAACGTCAATTCATCATCCTAAATTATCTGATGCTATTTGCCATATCATGTCACTATTGCTATTTACAGGATCTAAGTAAGCTGTTACTCTTTCTTTTGACTCTGATATAGAGATCCTGCCAACGTTTTATTCATTTAATTCAGCATTTCAAAATGAGTTCACTTTTTCCATCCTCATATGCCTAAGATTCATGGTGCACAAAGGGGACAATTTTTCTCAGGATTCTCTATATGAGTTTGATGTGTTCTGCACAACAGATTATACCATGGGGGCCGCGAGGCTGTTTTAGTCTAGCTGCGCTGCCAGGAAACCATGCACAACAAATCATGATAACATAAATCATAAACACGAAATCAAGAACAATGACTTCCAGACTTTTTTGATACTAAAATGGTTGGAGTAAGCTAGTTTTGTATTTTTCTTTTATAAGAAGGTTTGCAACTTGAACATTTATTTACATACTATCTGTTCAATATAACCAATCTCTGTAAGGTAGGTATTATTATTATTTCCATTGTCTCGATAAAAAAACACACAACACACACACACATAATCACTTGCTGGCTGTCATCCAGTTAGAAAATGGTGAGATTGAGGATGAGGCCCATGTATATCCCTCTGTCTGAAACGCACACGTTTGCCTCTGAGGCTGCCCTGTGAAAGGGCTCTGTGGGGAAGGAGTCACAAACCTGTAGGAAGAACAGTCTTTCCTGAGTGGGTGAGCACTCCCTACAGTGTGGGAATGAATTTTCATTGCAGCTATAATTCATGTAGTACTGAGAGCAGGACAAAATAATTTATCTCTAGCAAACTGTCGGGAGTGAAGATTCTGAATAGCTGGAACGTCCTTCGAGTCACTGAAAAGGAGTGTGCCTAACCCCCCTTTTTAAAAAAACCAGCCCTGGTTCATCAGCTTACATTTTAAGATCATGATCTTTCCTACAGTTAAGCTTTATGTGCGATGTTCCTTTGGCCCCTTCGCCCGTCCTACTACTGTTCTCTCTGAAAACTCGGCTTGGAGAACGTCTCCATGCACAATACGTTCCATAATCCTCTCAACAGCCTATAGAGTTGGTATTATCTCAATTTTCCGGACGGGGAAAACAAAACCTCATTGTTACCACAGCTAGAAAAACAACTTTTTGTGCTAGTGCCAAGAATCAAAGGCCTAATTAATGAACTACAAAAATAATCTCTAGGTTTTAAACTTGGTTATTTATTAAAAGCTTAGGCATTTTGTTGAGCTTCTTTCTACCTAAAATACTAGAAAAAATACTAAATTATGACATGGAAAATGGTACATTTTACTAAAAAACAATTGGTCCTCTTAACAAATATTCTTCATCTGCAAATTTCAGATTTTTGCGTCTAAAAGTTGTTAATAGTAATTTGTAGCATGTTGCATTTTCCTCAGCACTGCATTAAATACAAATTTGTCCTTTATTATGTCTCTATTGGATCGAGAGAAAATTAAAATCCTTATCATAGAGGGTTTGACTAATCGCTTAGATTCTTGAGCTTTGGCAAATCCTGAATTTCTCCCTGCTTAACTCCACTTGCCTGGGGGTGCCTCGTTAGCGTGTGGGACCTCTCCCATCCTTTCCCTTACGGGAAGAGAAAAGGGTCAAGTATTACAAAATACACCTACTTTCTCTGTTTCTTAATACAGTTTATGCTGCAGAGACATCGGCTGAATAAAAACCAGTCTTGCTCCCTGTTCCCAGCTGTATTCCCGACTTTCGAGGTCTGGCACATAGGAGGCAATAAATAAGTATTTGTTGAACTGTCCATCTGCCTGGTCTGCCCCACCCCCCGCACACACACACCTGTGGCAGTCCTAACTCTCGGTTACCATGAGTGTCTTCTAGTTTCGGTCTCAACCCTGTTCGGCCTGTTTCCTGCCCCTTCAGTGAAGCAGGTTTTACGAGTTGTCTCAGGAATGTGGTCTTGCCAGCACTCTCCTGCACTTCACTGTCTCACAAGAGAAAATATGGGTGAGTTTTATCAAAACTGTCTGAAGTGATCTTCATAAAGTTAGTACTTTCGAACCACTAACTTGATAAACGTCAGCATTCTATGATTTACACATCTATCTTTATTTTCCAGTCACAAGAACCTCTAAAACAGTGTATATATTTTATCAATCTCTCAGTTTATCTGAGAATGGTTAAAACATTTTTCTGATTAAAAGACTGAGTTCAGTGTTTTTAACATACAAAAGCTAATTATGTAATGAAGAAAAGTATGACGTGTGAAAAACGTTTAGTATAAGAGAATAGCTGGAATGGGATACGGGCACAGAAAACATAACATTAACGCAGGCAGAGCCAGCTCCATGTCCTCGTGCCCCCTGTAGCCACCCCAGGCCCTGTGCTCGGAGCAGCCTTGACCTTGGTTTACAGCTCTGCTACCGCCCCACAGAAATTTTCATTCGTCTTAAACAAGGCCCTGCATTTTCATTTTGCATTGGGCCCCCATATTACGTAGCAGATTTTGAAGTGAGAAGACAGTCACTGGTTTACTATAAACTAGTAATCAAAACCTAAATATAACATGTAACTTAACGTGTGTCAAATATTTCTCACGATTCTTAGAGATCTAAATTTTCACATAAACTTGGAAGACAGAGGTATTTTGTCATTACTTTTTTTCACTTTCAGACCTAATTTGTGATTGTGGAAATAAGCTGGCTCCTCAGATTTTGTGATATGACAACTGATCTTCTCAGAAACAATCATTTGCTGAAAAACCAAACCTTAGGAAACAAAGTAGAGACTGTGCTGATATACATGGAAAAAAGAATAATTGGGGGTTTGAAATTACCAAGGCCATGTTGGTTTTAAGTTTACAGGAAATTCTGACATTGACTGGTGGGGGGTCTAGTGAATGTCATTCTCATATGGATTAATTTCCATTTATGTCCTATCTATGTTCCATAGGACAAAAGTGAACAAAAGGATAGTATAGATAACATATGAGGATTTCTTATGAACCAATAAAAAAATGGCAAATAATTTGATAGAAAAACAGACAAATGATATTGACAGACAATTCAGAAAACAGCTAATAAATATGAATACTCAACTCCAATACTAATCAGTCATGTAAATCAAAACTACAATAAAATAGCATTTTACTCCCAGCAAGTATAAAAATTTTAAGTGTCTGAGCATACAACTTCTTAGGCAAATTCTTATAGTAGCCAGTGGGAGTGCAAATAAGTACAACTACTTTGAAGAACAATTTCACATTCTCTAGTAAATCTGAAACAGCCTCTAACCCATAATGGAATAATTCTATCTCTAGTTAATATGCCCTACAGAAACCCTCACAAGTGTGGAAAAGCAGGTATGCGCGAATTTTCACTGCAGCATTGTTAATGATAGAAAAAAATTTTAGTGACATAGGAAAATGGACATATACATTGTATTATATTCATATGATGGGATATTACATGCAGATAAATCAGAGCAACGTCAATGAGAATAATTTTTAAAACACAATGTTAAGAGAAAAAAGCAAATTGCAAAACTATATGAGATAAAATTTCTGAAAAATTTAAAAACACAAATGCAATGTTATTTCTAGTTAATAACAACCTGACACATATAATATAAGCACATGAATAGAAATAATATACCCTCGAAGCTATGATTACATCTCGGGAGAGGAAGGACCCAGGGCGGGGATAAAGGAGGATTCGATTTTTATCTGTAGCATTTTATTTAAAAGCAGACCTCAGAAAAATATGGCAAAATGCTGATTTGTTAAATCGGGAGAGCAAGATTAAATAAGTATTCATTATTTTATTATTTTCAGTGTGTTTGACATCTTTTGCTTCAGGGAGGAAAAAATTGAGAGGGCAGAGTGTGAGAAATAAACGTATTTTGCACACACACTATCCATAGCACCTGCTGACAACTGGGAATTTCCACGGGGGACCGTGAGGAGCCGCTTAGAAGCAGAGTCTGCTGCGCAGTGAGCATCAGCCGGGACTTCTGTCTGAGTTTTGCCTCCTTCACGATCATCTCTGCCACCATTGAAAGACTAAATCTCCACTCGAAAATTCGGGGCTCCTCCGCGGAAAGGGCGGCACAGGCACCAGCGGAAGGGCCATTCCTTGGAAACCTAAACCCGGGACTTGGAGAGTGTTCTCTGCCCGGTGGGGGTGGGGGTGGGGGTGGGGGTGGGCTGACCTATGTGGAGCTGAGGCTCACAGAGGTTGCCTTTCCCCCCTTGCTCACCTCCTCTCTCATTTGACTGCCCCGGCTTGCCTCGAAAGGGGCGGGTGGCATCATCTACCATGCCTTGCTCCCCCTGTGCAGAGACATGGGGGTGGGGTGGGGGTGGGGGTCGGCGTCGGGGTCAGCAGGACAGCAAGACAAGCGGGCTGCGAGCAGCTGCTGGGCCGGGCTGTGATGAACCCTCCCCAACGCCGCCGCGCTCAGGCCCCGGCGTAAACAGGTGGACAGGGGGCTGTTACAGGTGCCACTCTTCTCGGTGACATGCACCGCACATGCTGGGGCCTCAGCGTCTGCGTGTGCGTTTAAAGGCAGGTAACTATGAACACTTGCACATAAGGAGAGACAAAAAGAAACCTTGGAGATTAAATCCCACTGTCAGCAGTTCTGGAGGTGAAATCTATCCCGATACATCTGCTTCTGTTCTAATTAAAGACAGTCTTGGAGATAATTTTATCAGATGGGAGACAAGTGTTTTTAAATATAGAAACATAATTTCCAAATATTTCAAACAAGAAGAGCCTCAAGTTGCTACAGTATTACACACATACACTTAAACACAGATGGATAATTTTGCATTTGGAAATATATTTCCTTCCGTGTTTAAATTGTTCCTGCGTTACTGGACATCATGTAGAAAATATTGCTTCTGGCAGAGTCTGTGATGCTGTATTTTACTGTAACAGTATGACTTGCTATTTAACACGTGGTGACAATGTGTTAATGGTAAAAACAGGGCCATCGAAGGGTGGGGCACAGATCTGGTATTCCACCAGCGTTTCATCGAACGATGATTTTCGCAGTAAGTGCTTGGTGAGTCCATCTGGTAGCAATGCTTAGGGGTCACTGCTATAATCTGTGATGACAGGCTGCTTTTTTTAAAGAAATATAGATAACAAGCGATAATAAAGTATGTGAGGGATGTAATTATGGTCCTAACCCTAATTTAGGTTTACAATTTTAATGGTCCGAGGTAATTGGATCCAATGTGGCAAAAATTAACCAGTGTTAGAGATTTTATTAAAAAGGAGAAATGACTTGACAAACGTCAGGCAGGTCAGCTGAGTACCCTGCCCTTTGAGATCTATATGAAACTGACTTAAACACCACCCCAAGTGGAGAAAGCCTCAGAACCCCAAGTCCTAGTCGGGGGTTCTGGAGGTGAGCAGTGCGTAGTTATTAATGGGGCCACAGCCCATATCCTTAGATTCCCACAGAACATTTCTGAAGGAGCAACTTCTAGCCATCCATCCTTTCTCCTCATTCACTCGCTTCTTCCCAGTGAAGGAGCTCATGTAAGGATCTGGACAACCCGGAAGCTCTGCCTCTCCCGGGCTGTCATTGGAACGTGTTCCTGTCCTTCTGCCTGCCAGCCGACCAGGGAAGGCCCGCCACCCAGGAGGCCGGCCTGCAGCTTTGAGCCGGTACGTGGACTCCAAGGGGAGCATGTCAGTAAGACTGCCGGGAGCTGCAGGTCAAGATTCCTCTCCAATTCGGCCTCATCGGCCACAAAGCAGAGAGATCGCTCTTTATCTCGCTGACTTCCATAGTCCAGTCCGTTAGATCAGAAGTCGAGAGAAGATGCTGGTTTTCTTTACCCCGCCCCTTTAGTGCGTTGACCAAGAAATTCTGAGAAAGAGGAGTATCATTTGGAGACCATGATGATATGGGGAGGGATGAATTTTCAGATGGGATCACGGGAGAAGGTTCCGGTGCCATGGTGAGAGTGGGTCTTTGCACTTGGCCTTCCTGGCTCACAGCAGCTGACAGTGTGACTGGTCGCACTCACCATGGGGCTGACCAATAACGGTCCCGCCTAAGGCAGGCCTCCACACCTGCCCCTGTGAAGGGCTTGGGCAGGGCAGACGCGGCTGGGCAGGGACTACACTACCTCAGAAGAGCTCTACCTGGCTTTCACTTGAGCTTCATCGCCCACCACTCCGCACGCGTGCACTGCTCAAGCCGCACCGCTCTCCTCTGCACCTCGGGCAGAAGTATTTGTGCCTCAGGATGTTTGCACCTGCTGTTCCCGTCATCTGAATTGCATTCTCAAAGAGATCTGCAGGCCTGGGTTCCTCCCTTCATTTAAGTCTCTCCTCAAATGCCTTTATTTTTTTTTTAAATATGCAAAAATAGCACAAAGTTTCCCACTTCCCTTTCTCTTTTTCTTGCTTTACTTTTCTCTGTGAAGTGGACTGACCTCATGCATTGTCTTATACATATGTTTTAATTTAATATGTCTGCATGACCAGTCTCTAGAATATTAGGCTCCTGAGGAAAGAAAGTGTCTCATTGGCCACTGTCAGCACAGAGCTTAACACAGTAAGTGCTTCATAAGTAAAACAGTCATCTCTGTTTTTCTTTTCTTTTTCTTCCTCTTTTTCTTCAATAAACCAAAGCATGTTGTTCAAAATCAATTCAAATCTTCCCTGAACAAATCGATTCGTGCAGCCTCAAGCCTTTTTAGGCTGCTTTCTGGCCTGAAGCTAATGCTTTGCCATGGTTCTCTCGGCCCAAGAAAATGGAATACTTCCTATCCCGTAAGGTTTCTACTACTTCTGAACTGTCCGTTCACTTGTGTGAGTGAAGCCTCAATAAGAACCTCAAAAATCTGAAACTGAGGTTGTAGATTTTATGATTAATAAATCGGAGTAAACATGAGACCATAGACTGCAGGAAAGTGGAGGGAAGGTGACATCTACCTGAAGTCATGTCTAAACACACCCAGATCCCCGGTCCTCGACCTTTATACAACTGAGAAAACTGTGGAAGCTAATCTTCTGACGCCTCTAACGTCTGTCATTTAGCAATGTAAACGCCAGTCCATAATAATATACAATATTCTATTCTAATAAGGTCAGTATTCTATGCTGGCGTCTGCCTTTTGATCTTCAGAGGACGGGACAGCTGAAGAACTGCGAGTCATCCCGCAGGGCGGGAAGGAGATGAGTCCCACCCACTGCCGCCCGGCTGGTCCAAAGCACGGGCTGCTCTGAGCTGCGGCTTCACTGTGATCTCAGCCCTGCCTTGGCCACGTTCATCTCTGTGCAGTTCAAGCTGAACCACGGCGGTCCACATGCCGAGGCCAGGTGTCTTGCTGCAGATCGTGCCAGTTAAGAAAAGAATCTGTGCAGCTGCACAGCTCGGTATGAGCCGCTACAAACTGCCAAGGGTGGGGGTGGGGAGCCCGTGCTAAGTGAGCCCTAAAGACGGCACCTCACTCCCTAGAATCGTCCGCGCTCCCCAGCTCCGCTGCCGGTCAGAGCAGAAGCCTCACGCTCCGTGTTTTCTCTTGGGCCAAGATGTTTCCACTCCTCACGGTTACTGGCCGTGCGCCAATGCACCAGGGTGCTACAGGGACGTAGAAATAACACCCCTCTCTTCTCCTCTTCATCTCTGAACCATTTTGAAATTATACATTGGAGGAGGAGAAATGGAGAGCTATTATCAACTTAGCATGAGTATGATTAAATTAGAGAATGCTGGAAACAGTGCTAAATCAGACTCCTAACATTTTCTGGATTAAACCTACCTCCCCCAAACCTCTGCTCCATGTAGCAGCCGTGGTCTCAGAATGAAATCAAGGTCACTTAAGGAAGGTCAGATAAAGGAGCTATTTAGATCCTGCAGACAGAACACAGGAATGCCAACCCCTCGGGCTGGTCACAGCAGAGCTATTTCCAGCCCAGGCACAAAGCAGTCACAAAGCAGAGAGAGTCACGTAGAGGGGTTCACAGCGGAGAGGACTCAGACAACCCATTAGGGAGACGGCGAGCAAGTCAACTTGATCTCCTTGTTCTGTCCCTAGTCTATCTGCCGTGCCTTCCCCGTGGCTGTGGCCGTGGCCGTGGCCGTATCCACCCAGAGCAAAAAGGACCTTCTGATATGTTCCACCCAAGCTGACCTCCTCGGTAGACACCGAGCCAAGAGGAAGCAGAGGATGGGGCAGAGGGGCGAACAGAAGGTATCTGGTCCACCTGGAAAATACAGGACGTGGACGCGCCACTCATACCCAGCTCCCTCCAGGCTCTTGAACCTTCTCTGGGAAAGGAAGTCTACACATTCCCCCACCCCGTCCCTTCTGCACAGTGGAGATGTCTTCCCCGTTACAAACAGGCAAGACATAGGGAACAGGCACTTCTCCTAACACTCGCCTGCGGACCCAAGAGAAATCACAAGGGGTGGAGACTGGGAGCCTGCTCAGCTTCCCGCTGAGTAGGACAGCTACGCCCCTAGAGCC
The DNA here is from genome assembly GCA_004027375.1 of Macroglossus sobrinus. NCBI lineage: Eukaryota > Metazoa > Chordata > Mammalia > Chiroptera > Pteropodidae > Macroglossus > Macroglossus sobrinus. The sequence goes on from PVKZ01000393.1 coordinate 173,284, forward strand.
CAGAGCTGGCTGTCGAGGCCCATGGGTTGACAAGACAAACACCCAAGCAACACTGCGGTGGACCCCGGCCTGGTGACAACACGCTGCCCCGAGAAGACTTCCCAGAGAGCTTGTAGTCTCTCCCCATACAGGGACAAGTCATGTACCTCAAGACTGTGACAGAATAAGAAGGAACCAGGCCTGCAAGGAAAGCCCCGGCTAGGTTCTCCGTTGAGAACATCTGTCCCTGTCCTGTGGAAAAATCCCCTCTCTGCCCTCAAGGGTGAACTTACTGATGGGAAAGCAGCGCCCCACCCAGGGAGGCCCAGCCCTGAGTAGAGACAGGGAGGGGGACACAGCGGGAGGCCACAGGGCCAGGCAGTGACTTCCCCAGGCCAGCCACCCCAGCTGTAAAATAGATGAAGCAGTGCCAGGTTTTAACGTCCTTCTGCCCCACACTCTAATTCATCTCTCCACTGGTCGAGAACTCCGAGGGAGGCCAGTTATCGCCCCATCTCACCACCAGCAGCAGCTGGCTAGCCTTCTCCAGTGCTGAGGGTCAGCTTCCAGTGATTTTCTTTTAATGGAATTTTTTGCCAATCTGTAGAATTATTCTTGTTCACACTTATGTCACCTTAGATGTGTTTCCCAACTGACTGCATCTCCTGCAGTGGGGGTTGGGGGTGAGGGTGGGGGCACGATCGGGGTGGGCCCACTCACACAAAGTCACCGCGTGTTTGGAGGAGGAGGGAGTTACTGGCTCTAAAGCAGAAATCAGAATAGACTGTTACATTTAACGTATTAAGTATATTAGTTGAATATTAAAATCACTATGCTTAAAATTTTTTTCAGCCATTATCGACCATATTTTTAATCTCATCAATATTATTTTGATATTTTATGTGATTAGGTACTGCCTCTTTAAGTTCTGTGCTGCCTTCTATGTTTTCCTTAAATTCTTTGCAGTTTGTTTTATATAGCAATTAGAAAATTGCTTTATTCTGCTTTTTCCTTCTACATTCGGGCTTTGAACCTGTCTTTCAATCTACAGCTGGACCATTAAAATATTTCCTTCACAGAGACACTTCACCTCGATAAAGAGAATTCTGGTGCCTGTTATTAATCATGCTTAAAAAATTACAGTGGATACAAACTCGTTGAAATCCTATTAGGCGTCAGGCCCCTGAGTGTGGGGACCACAGTGTCTCTGTGAACTAACCCTGGTTTACAGATCGTTCAGTAACTCGTCCAAGCCCCTGAAGCTGGTGAGTGTTAAATATGGAATTTAAAATTAGTCATTCTTAGATTTTAGAGCTTAATGGGTTAATATGATTGTTTACGACAAAAATCAAGCAGCATTTTTTAGCTATATGGCTTATGTCTAATGACAAAAACAATGTGGTTCAAAAATGTTTAAAACTTTTTTCAATTATAATGTTGCAAACCCAAATCCAAATGTCAGGTCAGATTTACTACATGAATGTAGTACTTTTGGGGTACTGAATATTTTTAAGTAGTAAATTATTGAAAATTCAGTATTTACTTTTTAAGATATAATTTTTAAAAGCTTGTAATTAATCATTCAGTGAGCATTTACATAAAATATTGCACACACTGACCAATTTCAAATGAATAGTATAGACTCTAATTTCAACCACAGATAGTAATGAGAATTAAACAGTACAATTTGTCTTTGTTTTGAAGGGAAAATCAGCGTGTAGAGAACGTGCCCTATTTGCATCCGATAAAATAATTTTAAAACTCAGTTTAATAAAATCAGCAAAAGTCTGAAAAGGGCCTTAAGCATTCTGAGGTGTTTACCAAACACTTTCCAGGGTGTCAAAAATGTCCTGTGACTCTTGTATAACTATTCTTATATTTTTCGTAACCAAATAATAAGCCAAAGCTGAAGGTTTTACCTTGTATTTAATTTTTAAATCCACGCTTAGTTCATCTTAACTCTCACCAGCTATTTGAGGTAGAATGGTAGCTGCTGTTCGTACACTAGCTTGCTATGAACAAGCCTTTTTATGCCATCAGGTTTGATAATATTTGAAAAATAAAAATGACTGCCAAGAAAAACCCCCATGGTTATCTTTATTCCTTCGTGTAAGATCACAATTAATGCAGATTTTCGTAAACACAGTTATATACTCAATGAATCCTTGTGCCTATGGCACAGACCATCTGAGTTGAGCAGATACACTCAGTCAGTGGGGAGAGACCAGGCTAGATGTTCAAGGATTTTATTTTACATTTACTTGTATACTAAGACTAAACCATAAAAATTTAAATGATTCTTTTTGCCAAGAAAATTACCTACATTTTTGTCCTGCTGCCATTAAGCTCACTTTATTTTATAAGGCAAATTTCCCATAACTATAAATGCAGAGGCTTATGCAGTTATCTCGCAATCTCATAAAAGAAATCTGCTTTTGGCGTCGAGTGTGTGGACTGGCTTCCAGGGGCATATTATTACAGGAAAATTATATCGCTCTTCTTTGTCTTGGCACTGGTGACAAGGATCACAACGATTATGACTTGGTGAACCCTTGAGAAATATAATAACTGTTCATATTTTTATGAAGTAAATAATTCATAAAAAAATCTTTATTCTGTTTTTGACAATAAATATTTCTGCATCTTAAGAGTATATGAGTTATCGCATTTTCTCAGATTTAGACAAAAGTGTTTGAGAGCGCTTGTGGCAGGGACAGTCTCAGAGAAATGTTTAGAGGGCCCCGCCCCCTGAATGAACCTGGGGAAGCCGTGACCTAGGCAGTGGCGAGTGGTTTGATTTCAGTGACTCCAACAGACTCTTGCTCTTCATCTGTCTCTCTTCCTAGACTGTAAGTGGAACCTCTGTGTTTTCAGATACTTACATTTTTATATTAGAATTTCCTAATCATTGTACAGACTTTTTTTATCTGTAAATGGAAATTTACATTTATATTAATCCTACGCCAGTGTCAGGGTCCCTTAATCTTCCTCACTTTCTGACAGTTTCATTGATTCCAGAGCCTTCAATCTATTTCTCTGAAAATTACCTCAGAGGATTCTGAAGGTTTCTAAAGAGGCACAGAAACCTGGGGGGAAGGCAGGAAGCAGCGGAAGATCGATACGGGCCACTCCGAGGCCCTAACGGGAACTAACTGTCTTGCTTCATTCAGATGACTGGTGATCCGGTACAAAAGAAACAACTTTTCAACTCAGCCCAACTCTGTACCAGAAATCATTTCTGCATTTGGATATTTTACCCTAAAAAAATCCGTGGAGAGGGCTTTCAACTTCTCTGATGCCTGATAATAAGCAAATGAGCACTGATCTCTTCTAATTTTAAATACGGAATTAACCGTCAGAAATCAGATACTAGAAATAGAAGCCACTGTGTCTCCTTTGTTTGGAAAGGTTAAATATTGATTTCTCTTTTTTTTTTTTTTTTTACTTTTAATGGTTGAGGTGTGCCTTTTGTGTGCATGCCCGTGAACACGTATGACTGAGTTTGTTTGTGTCTGTCTTCTTGTTGCAGGGTAGGGCAGAGACGCAGCACCAATTATTTGCAGTGGAAGTATGCGTGGCCTTTGAAAACAGCCCTTGAGGACAAGAAGAATATAAAGAACGAGCGGGAGACAGGCTGCATTTCATAATGTCAATTTTCCCATTGGCTAGGAGGCAAGTGACTCTATAGATTCTGCCTCTGCCTTGTTCTTTCACTTGATACTGAATATAATGAAGAAAGAATCTACAGAGAACGTTTTAGAAAAATCTGGAAGCTTAGATTTAATGCAGCTAAGCGGCTAAAAATAAAAATCTTTAAAGCTTGATCAAACCAACCAAATATCTGGGGTCAAACAGAAAACTAAAATGCTTTTCTCATGCCATTTCAAATGGAATCTGAGGTCAAAAAACATAACAATGAACTCCTTCTTCCATTCAAGAAGCGTTTAGATTTTGAAGCTGTTGTTTTAATTGATCAGCCCAGTCCTGAAACAGCCCTGCTTTGTAACCCTCTGCAGAAAGAAGGGGAACAATGCTGAAATACTGAATGTCACTTCACGCACACCGTGCTGCAAGACAGATTTAAAGAAACATAGCTTTTTATAAATAATGCATATACCTAGCAATAGTCTATGTGTATATATATTCTTACACTTTTGCATATAAATATGTGTGTGTTTATATATATATATATATATGTACATATATATGTGTCTATATGTATGTATAGACATATATATAGTCGATACTATAAATATATGTACACACACACACACACACAAATATATGGTATCAATGAGGAGCACAGAACAAAGTCCCTGATCTAATTCATTCATTCAGCCAGTATTTTCAGAGTGTCTGCTACGCACGAGGCACTGTTCCAGGCACTAGGTGTGCAGCACTCATTGAAAAACGAACCCTGGCCCTTACAAAGCCTACGTTCTTAGGTGGAGCAGCAATAAACACGACAACTAGGCAAGCTATATGAAACAGATTACATACTAACAAGTGGAAAGTGCTAAGAGAAACTACATCGTGGAAGAGGAAGAGGAAGTGTGTTGGGGGAGGTGAACTTTTAGACAGAGTGGCCCCTCAAGTTTTCCTGAGACAATGACATTTTTCTAAAAAAATCTAAGAAAGAGAGTATAGATCAAAAGTTGAGCACAGTAAATAGGAATTTCTGTTATTATGTCAAACAGAACAAAAGATTGCACACAGAGCATTATGTAGACTCACGGAGGTCTGGCCACCGACGGAAGCAGCCGAAGGACCCACCTCAGCTGTCTTAGCTGTGATGGGGACAACAGGAAAGGGTGGCTGTTGCTATGATACCACCGCAGTGTCTCCACATGCATGAAACTGGGGACAGTTTCAAGGACATGGAGGCCAGCACTACAGCGGCCTCGAAGTACTCACACAGAGCGAAGGAGCTGGCCTCCACCTCACTTACACATTTTAAATCGGTCACAAATACAATCAACTGGTGGAAACCATCACACGCCAGACTAGGGAATCCAGGAGCCGCAGACTGTAGCTTCCCACCGCTGCAGACAGAACGAGGGTCAAAGCGAGGCCGTGCGTGCCAGCCGGGAGCTGTGCAGAGGGGCAGGTGTGCAGAGGGACGTCGGCAGGAGGCGATGCTGAGGAGCGAGCGCCGTGTCCAAGCACACAGGGATTCTCAGGCCCTTACCCCTGAGGAGCATCAGAGACTTTCAAAAAGAGTGACATGGTTCAGCTGATGTTTTAACGGGGCAGTTTGATCGACTGTTATTTTCTGAGAATAGACAAAAAAGCATAAAGAGGGTAAAAGAATCCAGGCAAAAACATGCTTTCCTAAGAGCGGTGCTTCTGAAAGTGAAGGGAAGAGGTAATATTCTGAATGTTCGGAAAGAAGGCGAACTGAAAACACCTTTAGATCAGATGTAAGCTGTGAAAATGAGAGGGAAGAATAAAGGATGTTGAACATAAAAAAATTATTTCTTATTTATTAGCCCGTAGAGAACATTTCCTTCATTTTAAATCAGTTCATGTGTTTTAAGTAAAAAAAAAAAAAAACCTTTATTTAATGACATTCTCTAATGAATATTAAGTTGGTTGACCTTTTGTACCATCCATCCATGTCTGTAGAACATTGTTAAAAGACTAATTAAAAGTTAATATGAAGATGAAGATTGTTGAGCATTGGGGAATTACTGGTCCTTTCAAGTAGCATCTTTGGTAATTCTGAAAGCAGGACGCTCCAGCCACTCAGACACTTGAAGCCTTAATCCCTCCTGTTGCAGGAGATAATCATTTATTTCCATTTCTAAGGAAGGCCATCTGGCCTGAGTTTAGATGGAGCGGAATCCAATATCTGGACAGAAGCGAACGGCCTTGTCCCTCAGCACGCGGAGCAGCCCTGGCAGGTGCCGCAGTGTCAGTGCTCACGGCAGCAATGGCCCGGGGCTCGGAGATCAATGAAGGACCGACGAGAATATAAATGGGAGCCTCTGGCTGAGCCCCGCTCTACGAGGAGGATAAACACACAGGCTCACGAGCACTCAGGCAAGGGACACGGCGGGAAGAAGGAAATGAGGGGGTGAATCATTTCAGAAATTTACAACGACAGAGAGGAAAAAGACAAAATTCTATGACTATAAAATCATATGAAATTGTTATTATTCTACTCAATTTCCAGGTGATCTATTGGCTTGCTTTTAACTGTTTATAAGAATCTACATTATTCCTTTTCTAAAAATAAGAAGTATAACTGCTTTAGTTATTATATAACTATAAAGGATTCTGAAACCACAAACAATACATCACCCTAGAGTGGAAAACTCACCGGATGGATAAATAGGGTATTAAAGTGGAAGGGGCAGAGGAAAAGGAGGCAGGAAGAAGAGCTCCAGCGGTCAACAGACCTGACAGCTAACTCTGCCCCACGCTCCGCCGGCAGCATTAGAAGGCGGAGGCGCTGGACCAAGGCAAGCAACAAGAGCGTCTTGGTTAGAGGAACGCTTTGAACGTTTTCTAGGTCTTTTCAGATAGCTGTCTCAAATGAAGAAAATGAAAATTTCAATACCTTGCCCAAGGTAAAAATAAATGAATGAATGAATGAATAAATGAATGAATGAATAAATAAATAAATAAATAAATAAATAAATAAATAAATAAATAAATAATGAAAGTCTGGCTTGGACAACCATACTCCTAATGGGTTCTATTCAATGACACCGTCTAGGGAGAAAGACTTCAAGTGGGAACCAAGCATCTCAACATCCGACTACCTGACTCGTAGAACAATGGCACTGTATAGGCTGAGAAGACGTCACATACCACTGAGCCAGTGAGTCGAAGCTTTTCAAATGAGGACCTTTTTTAAAAACATGAAAATATTTTTCCAGCTCCCACATGACGGCACGTAGACTCCCGACCCCAGTGATTGTGGAAGTATATAAAGCCACGAATTCGAGGCCTCCTTGCAATTATTCTAAGGTTCATAATTTGGAAACTACTGATTTAGTCCAATCCTCTCATTTTGCACAGAGGAATTCAAAACCCAGAGAAATTAAACACATCGCCCAAGGACATAAAGCAAGTTATTCAAAGGACCAGGAGTGTGACGACTCCACGCTGCCTTTCCTCCTCTTCCATTTGGGAACAATTTCCTTTTTGTTTCCCTCTTGGCATTTGTGGTCGTAATTATCATGAGATTTTAATTCTATTTTGAGTGCTTGGTTGACTTGGCAGCACTATTTCCATGCAGTCCCCACTTCATTACAGCAGAGAATCCAGGGACTTCCTTGTTTTCTGCTGCTGACTGACAGAGTGCCAGCATGCTTTGAGGGAGATGCTGGGAAAGAGAGAGTCATTCAGAACGACCAAATAAAATTACGAGGAAAAATAAATTTGGGCCGTTTATCTTTGCCGACATTCGAATGATAAATTAAACTGAGTGTTTCTACTAATTCCATTCTTTCCTTTGCACTTTGGGGAAAACCTTTCTACGAGGCCTTGCAGAGTGAAGAGATACACCAAATACTACACGTATCTCACACATCTTTGGGATTATCTTGTATCTAGTTTTCTCGAAAGTTGTTATATGATTATCTCACTTGGAGTGAAGGAAAGGTAGTCATTTCAGCCTATATTTTGTAATTTTCTTACACAGTAGTCATAACTTTTGCACATAAAAAATAGTCCTAAATATGTATTTTGTTCAGACAATGACTTTGTTTTGTGTCAAAGTGAATAATTACTAAAAGAAAATTTTTTATTTGGTCACTGTGACTCGTCCTGAGACGAGTTTTATTTACAAATAAAGCTTGCATCCTTAAGCATGATAGAATAGCTGTGTCCAAAACGAATGACTGCTATCTCTCTCCAACTTGATCTAGGACCTCATGGAAAAAGCACCAATCAGGAACAACAGATGACAGAAGGAGCTGGGGCTGGAGTGATTCCAACATTCTTTTCTACAATTTTATTACGTAAAATATGTTTTATGGGACAAATGGACTTCATCTTATTCCACTGCCATTTAATTCCCATCACCCTTAATTTAAAATAAACCAAAACTGGTTATTGACATCAAAACAGAAAGTCAATTCTATGAAAAAGAAATGATTAAATTCCTTACCTAATGACCTAATTATTTGGCCCAACTAGTCATTCATGCAAAACCATTACTAGGTATCTTTGTACCAAGGTAATTAAGCCTGCTATAATTTTCTTCCTTTGTAAATTTTTCTTAAAAATATAAATAATAATTCTTCTAAAAATCCCCTACTGTCAAAACTCACAATAATTCATTGTCCCATTGTCACGTCGAAGAAATAACCAATATTTCAGCCCCTGTCCTGCTGAAGGAAAATGTGTGCTCCCTAAATTCACCCTGGGCTTACAGTGTGAAGGAGGGTTGTTTGTCTCCTTTACCCTAACTTTTCCTGGCCACTGATTTTCTGAACCTGTTGCATATGGCTTAAAACATTTTTTATATGGCTTCATCCAAAAAATATTTTAAAACTTAAGTTACATAAAAGGCCTAATTCAGTTGTTTTCTTTCTTGCTTTTTTTTGTCTCTTTCTTCTCCATCTCCCCATTCTCCCTCTTCCTCCTCCTTCTCACTTCTTACTCCCTCCTCCACCTTGTCTTTCTTTTTATTTTAAATAAATACCAACAACGAGCCATTTTTAAAGCCAGAACTTAAAGTCATATAATTTGCTAGCCAAATAGAAATCTGTGAATAATCTAGATTAATTGCTCCTTCTTCCTTCAGCCAACTCACTCAGTGTAGGGACTTAGATATTGAAACTCAGATAAATCAAACAAATTGCTCAGAATCTTATAAATGGAGACATAAAAATTATTTCCCACTTATTTTTATTTCTTCTTATTTTATAGTGCTGAAGAAAAAAAAACAAACAAAAACAAACAAACAAACAAACAAAACCACCCAGCTCTATGCCCATGTGTATGTCCCCCAAACCCTGACTATTGTCAGAGCACAAACACTGACTAGTATGAATTCCTCCCCAAATTAACACTTTCAGCTTCTATCCATGAGAAAATACTGCACGGTAAATCTGTAAAAGAAACTAGTAACCCTCACTCATCTCGGAGTAAACGAAAAGAGGAAGAGAACATGGCAGCCAGAATGGAAAGTGGTACGAGATGAATTAATGACAAGACAGGCAATAATTACGACCTAAGCAATCAAAATGCAGAGTATGGTATAGCTTCAAAATTGTCACTCAGGGCATTTGTTGTCTCTAAATTAAGACACAGTTTTTAAAAATGTCAATTCAATGATATTTGCACAATTTCTTTTCTCTTCTAATCTAAATGATATTTATTATTCTTAAAGACAGAACTTAAAATCACTAGTAACTCTTATAACACATGTTTCTAATTGATCAAAAATATCACGGTGTATATAGTACTAATACACAGCTATTTTTCAAGTGTCCAGTGGATCTAAGACAACTTTAAAAATAAAGTTGTCTTCAAAAATGTGCTGAAGGGAATCAATAATCAAAATAGATTTGTTCATGAAATATGAGAAGTGCACCTGTCCTAATATTTCAGCAGAGGCCTGAATCAAGACTACAGCTCAACAGTACAGCATTGTGTGTGTGTGTGTGTGTGTGTGTGTGTGTGTGTGTGTGTGTGTGTGTGTGTATGTTTTAATGTTAAGAAGTTTGGGGTGAGCATTTCTTTTTAAACACATAATGCATGCTGTTAGGTGGCTGAATAATTCATCAAACAATCACCGATGTGTGCCGATGTATATTTAATGCGGAAGGTCATCCTCTATTTCAGAAGCCTTTATCCTAACTCCACAGTGCTTCTGAATTCCATTTATAGAAACACCATAAATGCCATTGTCCCTTGATGTGACAGCCTGTAGTTTTAATCATTACTATACCTTCGGGCTCTTCCAACTAGTCTTAGAGCAAAATACTATAGCTTAAATTTAATTTTTAGTCATTTATATTTCATGCTCAGGCTGTTCATTTAGAGAAATTGAAATCGTGACCTAAGTGACGTGTGCGCCTTGCTGACAGTCTCTGCCCCGAGTGCTCCCTGGGCTGCTGCTGGCAGTCCTCAACTGCAACACACTCTGTTAACTCTTTAAAGCAGCAGAGGCAGATCACACGGTGGCTCTGAACCAACTACTTAATGAGGAAGCAGCCATGCTGAAGCAAGAGATACCTGAAGGGACTGGGTGCTGGTTACTGAACAAGGAAAAATGACGGTAAGGGTAAAAGAGAGAAATCATCTGTTTCAGTTTTCTTGGATAACATCAAATTTTTGAGGCAAAGAAAAAACATGGAATCCCTTTAGCTAGGCCATCATGCTGAGGCAAGAATCACAAGTGTGGGGCATCTTTGACTTGACATTGCTAGAGAAGCCAGCAGCCAGAATCCTTGAGTGAAACTAGCTTGTTCACATCATTTTTAGGGGGCCTTCATCTAATGTGTCAAGTTGTCCTGCAGAATATCAGACGTTATGCCGCACTCGAAGCCATGCAGCTCCTGAATCCGCTTAAAATATGATCGAACATTTGAGATAAAATGACTGTTAAATGCTATGTCCTCTTCTACAAAAAATAGTATTTTTGCAGAAAATATCATCATTAGAATAAAATTACCATCATGCAAGATAATGTTTTACTTTCTAACTTACCCATCTTAGAAGACTATTCTAAACCACAGAATGAAAATATAATCCTACCTTCGAATTCCATCTAGTAAAAATTGTATTCATAATTAACTTAGCCCTTTTGAAATAACAGACGTTTTTAATTTTGTTAATTTATTTCAGGATATAACTTCACAAAAACAAAATTATGATTTTTTTGCTGTGACTGATAAAGATTTGTTGGAATATTTTAGCAACTTGCTCTTTTAAAAGACCCTCTAACAAACTGCTTGAGGAATCAAGTCTAAAATTTATGCATGCAAACCAATGCATACTGCATCTTTGTCAAAGGTAATATAAAATTTATTATAGAAATTCCACTTTTAACCATTGGCTCAACAAATAATTTATTCATTCGGTCAGTCACCACCTGACTAAACATCTACTGTGCGACAAGTTGTGCTGTGTTTGGTCCACACCGTGAGGGCACCAGCATTAAATTAAATATCCTTTAATTGGCTAAGGTGGAGAACTCCAAGCAGGTGATTAAAAAATAGGATATTTTTCATAATCTCACTTTTCAGGACATCTCTGACTATGAATAGCATTCCCATAAATTAAGTCAATAAAAATAGCATATTAACAATTATTCCATTTGTTTATGTATTTATTTATTTACTTATTAATTTAGAATAATGCTACTTCATCAATCATCCAAGCCAGAACCTAATCTTATTCTAAAACTCTCTATTTTATTTTCAGTGAATCAGCAACCGACTAAATCCCTTTTAGCGACTTCCAGTCTGGAGTAAGGGGGAGGACACTGAAGTGTATGCCTGCCCCTCATGGGACTCTAACCCCAAAGTGAATGAGTTAAGACTAATTACAGAATAAATCGGAAGACTCAGAAAGTATACTGGTTTATTTATTTTTTTTTAATGATTGTGGTCATTAAGAATTGTTCTGAGTATTTTCTTGTCTTTTATATTCTCACATTTGATTTCAAAATAGTTTTACTATTTCTTGAAAAGTCCCTGCAGCTTTTTGAAATTCCCAGAAAGGAACCATAGTTACCCAGATCAATAATAACAATAATACTTTTCTACTTTTTAAAAGTATAAACAGTTTGAAAATTTCATGCAAACTTGAATGCTATTATAACTGTTTTAATTTTTAATCAATTCTAATAATTCTATTCAAAGACCAGTTAGGTATATTATCTTACACATGACAATTCCTATCCTAAGTCTTCGAGGTAATTTCCTTTATGGATTACATTTGCAAATCGGTCCACTATTAAAAGCAATGGCAACTGATTATTAAAAGGTCAACAACATAGATGAATAAGAAAACTACAGAACCCATGCCCTATAAACACCTCACATAAAGCCACTATTATAAATTTCTTGACAGTTGATTTTGCTGGCATAAAATAGGAAACTTTTTTTAACAATTATAAATCATGCATACATTTTTTTTTTTGTACTATTCCCTCATCTGATCTGATTGAGTTTTTGTCCAAAGCATTTGGTATTCACTCAGCTCTCACAGCCCCAGTTTACTCGTGGGCACCGCCTTCTGAGAAGTTCAGGTGGGGGTGATACCCAGGCACCGGGCGGGCCCTGGGCTGGAAGCAGAGAGCATTCAGTGTGGGGTGGAGGCAGCACAGGGAAGGCTGACACTTGAAGTAAACACCAGACTTACATTAACTCAGTTGCCTCTATTTATAAACTCTTACTGGGGGAAAAAGCCTCTCTAATGGCAATAAAACTCCATGTATTGTTTCTGGTCTCTAAGTGAGTTACAAAACTATCAATTAAAAGAGACTAGATCAAACATTGATCGAATAACCCCATTTTATGTTAAAAACAATGGCCACGTTATTTTAATCTGTTTATCAAAGACAGCCAAAATACATGAGATAAACAGAGACTGTATTCCAATATAGCCAAGGTCAAGTTTCAGTGGTGCTCACTGGGGATCAAACAGTAAATCTAAAAGCTCATCAAAAGGAGTTTCATGGAAGAAACATGGCCAGGACTTTGTTTCTGCATTGCAGATGCAACGCTGTAAATAACAGCATGGACGAATCTCAAGCTGAGAAGAAAGCATGTACGATTTAATATTTATGATAACCAGCTAACGTAGTGTTTCAGAACAAATAAGTAAACTGCTTGATGCTGGCTGACAATTAGCAGCTTTGAAATTGAAGGCCAAGCTGGAATGCTGTCACATTTTCCTTTTCCTCTCTGCTGGACGCCACAGGTATGCTCTAAAAGTGTTTTAGGAGGGAACATAAACCAGCAGGGACGTGGGCTGATGTCTCAGGTAAACATCCACACTCAGTAAAGGACATTTACAACAGATGGCCACTCGCCACCCAGCATCAGTGACCTACTTCCTTGCATGGCCAAGGCTCAGGCCACAGCGCTGCTGACACCTGGCCCAAACACAGCTGTCCTTCCCGAGGTTTATGGGGCCTGCCAGGCGGTGTGAGACGCCACTTTATGGCAGCCATTACTTTCTTTCTGGTTGTAAACACCACTGGGGAAGCGCAGTCACATAGCACTGCTCCCCAGCACTCCGCTTCGCCCAGCCGGGTTACTCCGCTGTTGGTCCTGTCACTCCATAGCGGGGAGCTGGCTAACTGTGCCCCGTCACAGCTTTGCCTTCTAGAGTTACATAGCAGGCTAATGCAGCAGCAACATTCCAAATTACAGATTCTGTCCTGTGTGAGGTCTCTCTCTAGTCTCATATTCCTGTCAGTAGCAAATAGCTACAATCCATTTTAATGGTTGACAATTAAACCTTTATGTTGAAGTCAGAATCGTATGAAAAGTTGCTATCTCTTCTAACTCTTGACAAAGGGGAAAAAGGAAAATCAGAAAACGTAATGGCTGCAAAACCAGAATGACTCACATTATTACAATAATATCACCCAGACAAAAAAAAAAAAAAAAGGATTTTCTATTAAAGTCAAACAATGAATCCTGTTTTTCCCCATGCCAGAGTCATTTCTTCTGAATGTAGGAGGCATAGCTGATCTTCTTTAGGAGAGGTTAACTGAGCCAACTAATGAAACAAGCTGAATTTAGTTGCTGACTTTAGGTGTCCAAAAAAGAGAACGCATTGCTTGATCAACCAAAGACTTAGTCGCTCAAAAAATGAATTTGAATTATTTAATTTTTCCATGTCAGCGTACCCCAATTTACACAGTAACACAAAACACTTGTCATTTTCCAGTTTCGCCCGGGGCCAGGATCCATGCCCTGCTCCACCTCCCACCAGACTCCCCATCGTGCATGCACACCTGTCACTCTCCATAGGGGGCACCTCCATGCATGGGAAGGACCTCACTTTATGGGTCTTTGACCCTCACAACCCTAGACCAATGCTAAGAGCGCAGGAGGTACCCAACAAATGAATGTTTGTTAAATAAATCGCACTTGACAAAGCACAGTGAATCAGATCACTTAAACATAGATACTGCAGATCAAAACATAAAAAGCTGCAGCATCGTGGTCTAAGCATGCCCTCCTGCACTGTGTAAGTATTGGATCTGGGAAGAGGAATCCTAAGTACTGTCTTATAAAATGATATTCACTACAAAAATTATTGACTTTGCAATTTATTTTTAACTTCCGATAAATTAGTAGAAGTGTAATAAGAGGGCTTTTCATAGCATAAAAACTCAGCAACAGAAATCAGTAAAATGTTTCATTCCATTTTTCCTACATTAAACGATCCATGTCTTGAAAAATCCATACTGTTAACATATAATATTCCTGATATATAACAGTCATTTTCATGATTGAGAAATAATAGTAATTTTATAGTCTTCCTTAACTTTTTCAAAGCTGCTTATTTTAGTTTTTCCTAGGAACAAAAACTCACTCTTGAAGACCAGAGAGCAGCATCCAAAGGCCTCCCCAGCTCGATGACTGCAGAGATATGGCGCTTTCTTTTCATTAGTCACACACATTTGTCCAACATCTGTTTGGAATTCTCCTTAGAACAGTATTAAATTTGAAATCAAGTATGTATGCGATTGGCAAAGAATCTCTGAAATTTTATCTAGAAGGTGGTAAATATGGCTTTGTATATAAAAATTATTGCAAGGCAATTACCATGTACATCTTTGTGGGCAAAAGTTATGCAGGAAATTTTGAAATAACTTAAGGCCTGCATTTCTTTGTCCATCGGGCATCCGCTGCGCACCTGCTGTGTGACCGGAACGGTGCCAGACGTGCACCTGAGCCTCCCGGACACGTTCTAAGGAGTGCACAGGCCCAGAGGGACTTGCATAAACCTGTTTCCAGATCTTTAGTTTCTCTATGTCCTCTCACCGAAACTGCATCAGGCAGAAATCTCGTCGTGATGGGTGTGTCGCTTCACAATTGCCCTCCCCTTACTTTCTAGAAGGAAGGTATACCTCGTGCCCCTCTTGAATTTTACCAGACTGCACCACTCAGGGGTGAGCAGATCTCGGGGACACTGAACAAAAGGGCATCGAAACACTGAAATCCAGGTGAGAAATCACACTTCTGACATACTGGGACATGAAGCGCCTGCCGATCAGATTCACAGCCTGACAGCCACTAAGGGGCCCAGGAAGTGTCACCTGGGGGCCTGTCAGAAATGGAGATCGGGCCTGTCACATGGATTTCAACATCTCCGGGCACTTCCTGTGCACACGGAGGTCTGAGACACCCTGGTTTATATATTCTTCTTTTGTTTTGTTTTCAACAAGGAGAGAGTAACCTAGCTGTCAGCTTATCATTACAAAAGTCATTTTTGATGTGAGACCATTACGTGATTTTTTCTCATAACAGAATTTTTTAAATCACCAAAAATTATCTTTCGCAACCATTTAAATTTATAATAAAAAATTTTTAATCATCATCTTTCAAATGTAGGGGGCATATTGTTTTTTAAAGACATGAAAGACTGTTTATGAGCAAAAATGGTAAAGACCACTGATCTCAGCTAGCCTCCCCACTGCCAAAAGGGGCCACTAGGATGGAGATAAGAGCAGTGACATCATGAGGATGATGTCCAACAAACAGATGCTGGCAACAGAGGAAAGCGAACAGGTATTTCATAGTGATTCTTAATCTACATCTACATATTGAAAATACATCTTTTTTTTAATAAGTAAACCTGGGCCTTATGACTGCAATTCTGAAAATAGGTCTGAAAGAGCATCTGTATTTCTAAATGGCTCTCGGAAGATCCTGCCGGCCAGCGGAATCGCTATGTCACTGGGTCTCTCTGGCGTGTCGGAGAAGTGGGCAGGCATAACGGGGGCTGCCTTCTGAACTGAGACTCTTCTGGTGAAATCCAACTACAGTAAATATCTTTATTTCTACAAACTCTGCCCATTTATCTTCCAGAAAATAAGAGTCAAAGAATATTTCACAAAAATTTGGCTAGATGCATTAGAAGGCTGGACTTTGTTTTATGAGTAGAATTATGGGGAGTAGAGTTATGGGAAGAACAGATAAAAAAAAATTTTTTTAATATTGCATTGTTTATTGGACATGCAAAGAAAGACACCGAGTTGGATATGTTAGTCTGGATTTCAGGTAATTATAGAGATATAAATTTGAGGGTCATCTGCGTATATGCAGTGTTTAGTTTAAGATCTAGGTGAGGCTGCCAAGAGAGTGAGTGTAGACGGAGAAAAGAGCTAAGACACGCGTCACGCTGGCAGCACGTCCCCACGTTCCATGAGCCAGCCTCCTTTCCTATCTCAGCAGAGCGCTCAAGAACATTTTAACCCAGTGTTCATTCCCTTCACTTCTCCTGGCATACGTTTTCTACATTTTTGAACATCGTTTGTCTGATTTTCCTTCTCTACGGTCATTTCTTTGTTGGCTCTGAACCTCTCTTTCTGATTCTACACACGCACTCACACACACATACACATATATGCGCACACACACACACACACACACACACACACATGCATGCAAGCGTGCAGTTGACAGGTAATTTCCTAGTCTTACTAATTCATTTTCAGCAATGACAAAAAGAAAAACCCCAGATTGAACTCACTGTGTAACAGCAACTCTTCTTAAAATCTGAAATACCGCTGTAGGCAAACAAAATCCCAACTCTAAGAAAACTTATTCTAACACAGAAGGAAGATGACAAATTAATAATGTATATAATGTCTTTGATGGTTATAAGACCAACTGAGAAAAATAAAGACACAGGTTTATAAAATCTTGAGGCTTATAATAATCAGAGCAATGTACTGAAACATATTAATTATTTAAGAATCCTTGATACCAAAAAAAAAACTTCCATTGATTGATTTCAGAGTTCCAAGGACAATAACTTATTAGAAAAAGTGATCCACAAAAGTAAAGAATCAATCATTTATCTTGTCTTTTCTGTATAAACTATTTTTTACAGAAACTAAACAGTGATGAGATAAATGTATTCTTTATAGAAGAATTCTAACTTATAAATGCCAAAGAATGATCTAATTGGAAAATTCCTACTTTGAGGCAAAGAATAAAAGAATTCATCTGGAAAAAGATCAAAATGCTAAAGTAATTAGATGAAAGACTGAGAATTTTACAAACTGTTCAAACTGACAACACCTGAACAAAATGATAGATTTTGTATCAATACACATCTCCTGATGTCATAGAATAAGAAGTACAAAGAATTACCTATAAAGTATTCTTGCAAAAAAAAAATTGACCTTGAATTCAGGCAAGCCTCCAAAGATAAAAGCCAATTTACAGAAAATTCCAAAGATAGAAAAATGCAAGGACACTACAAGCATACAGTCAGCTCAGTCCATAAGGTAGATCCTAGATAAATAAACCAACTGTAAGAAGATATTTTGAAGGCAAATGTGCAGCTATGGATATTTCCTGGGTGTTACATTATTCTAAGAAATTACTGTTAAGTTTGAAAGTACGATAAGTTATCATGTTTTTTTTAAGTATCTATAATCTAGTTCAATGAATGCTTAATTCATCTCTCCCACAGTGTTTTTTCTAAACTCCAACAATTTAAAATTGAGTTACTTTAAAGCAAATACCAGATGTCACAATTTAAATGTTAAAAAATAACTCTATATGTACCATTAAGAGAGAGGACATGTTATTTTTTTCATAATTGCATTTCTGAATTGGTAGACAAAGAGTAGAACTTCAACAAAGAAAAAGTTGCTCCTTCACACCACTATCATTGCATAGGGACACATCTGGGTTCTCTGGTCACCTGCACACAAGTTTGGGATTAGCCTGAGCGACAGTATTGGATTCAGCGTGGGAGGCAGTGTCTAAAACGGCCTCTGACAGTCCCTGCTCCTGGTCACCGTGTCCTGTGCAGTCCTCTCCCCTCGAGTGTCAGTGATTTAATGGTTCATTTCTAACTAACAGCATACGACAGAAGGGATAAGATGTCGCTTCTGAGATGAGACTATCAAAGACTGTGGCTTCCACTGTGAGTGCTTTGGCTCTCTCTTACTCTCTCATATCTCTCGCTTCTGGGGAAAGCCACCTGCCAAACCATGAAGAAGGCCAGTTGAGAGACCCCCACAGGAAAGGTTGGAAGTAGGTCTGAGCTTTGCCCAAAGTCCTGTGAGAGCTCAGAAGCAGATCCTTACCCAGTTTAAACTTCAGACGACAGGAGAGCCATCCAATAGTTCGTTACTTTCTAAGAGGCATATACTCTAACCAGCGGTCCCCAACCTGTTTGGTACCAGGGACCCGGGTGAGAATCTCATGCTTCTCACCTGCTGTAAGGCACAGTTCCTGACAGCAGGCCACTGACTGGCACCAGTCCACGACCCAGGGGTCGGGGACCCCTAATTTAAGCAAGAACCACCTCGTTATATACTCTGGGTTTCCTGACACACAGAATTGTGCAATTATAAATGGCTATTGCTTTCACTTGCTAAATCTGGGATACTTTATTACGCAGCTATAGATAATTAATGCTATCAGGATAAGAAAAGATAGTTAGAAACCTCCAGGGAAAACAAAAAGTGGCATAGACAAAGGGGTTCTGTTCACAGTGCTCTCATTTTCTAGGTTCTACATATCCCTAACCCACACCCCTGGAGAAGGTCCTCAGAGTCTAACTCATGCACTTAAGTTTCCTCAGGCTTCCCTGTATTTATCTTGCCTCAGCCCTTTCCTCCCTCTTTTTACTTTTATCTTCCCATAAAACCTACCTGCTTTCACTCAGTCTTTTAAGATTATGAAATCACTTAAGAATGACAATGTAAGCTGTATTAGCCATTAGGAAAACATTACATGTTTTATTATAGTATTATGGAGTTTCCTGTGCCTGTGGTGAGCAATCCAAAACAGGGGTAAGTATTTCACACCTCTGTGCTACATCAGGCAAGACATTGTCTTTTTAAAGATGAAAAAAAATGTTACTTCCTTGGAGTATTTGGGGATGGGGGGGGGAGGAGCTAGTTAGATTATTTACTGTGGGTGTTTCAAAACGCTAGTCCTTAGCTAGCAAATGAGGATTGCTTGGTCACAACGTTAAATCAAAATGCTAATTCAGGAGAAATAGGAAACTCTTTGCCGTTTGATTCAACGTTATAGAAACTGATCTACATGATGCATTTGTTTTAAAATAATTTCCAAACAGTTAAAACTATGCTATTTCACAACATTTTATTGTAATTTGTTTAAAATAAAACTAGCATCATGATTTTACAGCACTAAATCGAATGGCACACCGTCCTGAGGCAAGGGGGCGCCGGGAGTCGGTACAGCTGGCCCAGAGCCCACAGAGAAGGGGCTGGCGAATGCGCAAGCCCTGTCTGCATCTTCCTCACACGGAACTTAGCAGCCGACAGGGGCTCTTCCAGCACTCCCTGTCCCCTGTCTCTCTTAATTCTCACAGAAAGCCTGTGAGGTAGGTCCTGCTGTTAGCCTCACTTTAACGTAAGGAAAATGAGACCCAGAGACTGCTTTCCCATGCAACAGAGCTATCGCGTGTGTCGCCGCATTCTTCGTTCCTATGCAATATTTTAACACTGTTTAAAGCAGTATGTGGCTTGCCTGGAATCAGTATTAATAGGATCTGAACCAAGAGCAATGTGTCTATCACAGTGAGACCCTACAGAAATGCAGAAACACACACGCACATGCGTGCACTTACATGTGCATGCGTTAGTCCTAACACTCTAATGAGTAATATTTGTGCACGTCTGACTTTTTTAAAAAGTTGTCTTAAAGGTTTGTTGCCAAAGAAATAAGAACGAAGTCATAAATCTTCACATAACATCGTAAGTACAGTCAAAAATTATAAACACCAATTAATGAGGAGCAATCAACAGCTTCATGTTTTTTGTAATTAACACCTTGATTTTGACTTTAAAAAAGTAATCCCATTATTTTCTATCTAAGCAATAATTATCTCCATATTATATTTGTAAATCAAGTAAACATGTTGTTAATGATCGTAACTATTAATAGAATATTTGGGTTTCCAGTTCAGAGTATCATTATTAAAATGTATTTGTCTTCAACATATATATATATATTATTTGTAAAAAGTTATTCATACTTAACTGTGATTTATAATAAAGTCTAGATTTTTTAAATTACAGTTGACATTTAATATTTTAGGTGAGTTTCAGGTATACAGCATAGTGGTTAGACCTTTATATAATTTATGAAGTGCTCCCCCTGATCAGTGGAAACTAAAGAACAAAATAAACAAACAAAACAGACACAGATTCATCAATACAGAGAACAAATTGACGGCTGCCAGAGGGGAGGGGGCCAGTGAAAGGATGAAGTGATTGAAAGGTGCACGACAGTCACGGGGACGTGCAGCACAGACAGCACAGGGATTACAGGCAGTGCCAGCTGGGCACTGCCTTCTTGTTATTAAGAGAAAAACACAAATTGTAGGCTTTTACTCTATCCTGTGCCACCTTAAATATTTGTAAATACTAATGTTATTTTTGTCTGTTTCACTTGACTATTTATTTGCAGTACTTAATAAAGAGGTACTTACTAAATTAATAAATGTGAGAGGAACTAAATTCACTGCTTGGGCATCATCTGACTTTAAAGAACTCTACTGCCATCATTCTTGAGAGAGCACAAAGGTAACTGATGCTGAGCAAAAAATGAATGCATCACTTTGAGCCCATACTTTTTCTTATTTCTCTTTTATTCTACTAGTTCCAAAGATCATTAATTAAGAGAGAACAATGGCTGCCTTGCCCCTGTGCATGACAATGGGGGAAGACTACCTTTCCAGCTAGCTGATCAGTAAGACACATACAGTAGTGATATATTTCATGTCACCAAACTCGGCATGCACTTAGAGAGCGGAAGCGACTCCTGAGGACTTCCGGGGTGATGTACCCCGGGCGCCCTGCGGTACCACTTGTTTTACTTACACACAAAGGAGGAATCCTTTTCACAGGGTCCATGTGATTCCGTGATTGTTTTTAAATAACTTGGATGATTTCTATTTTGCCTTGATAGTTAAAATTTGGCCACTTCAGATTCTGTAAATGGAGCCTAACCTCACTGAGCTCAAGAGGCGAACATACTTGTCTAAAAGGTTCTTCTTTAAATGTAAATAAATGAGGTTTACAAAAATATGTTAAGAAATCATTTGAGCATAATATACATTTTACATTTATTCATGCACGACTTCATCTACGAGAATCAGAAAAATTTAGATTATTTCGCCCTCTTTGGAGTTTGTCTGGAGTATGAACCTGATTTTCATCTGTAATTGAGTACATTTTAATTAAATGAAAAATCTCAGGGCTGAATGCAATGCCTCCAGGTGAGCTGGTAGATTAAATAACTCTTTTTTCTAACTTCTACATAACACACTTCTGATTTCATAAAGTGTATCGAAAATTGTGTGGGGGCTTTATGCTCTCATGAACTCTTGAACCCACTGAGCTAATAAGACTGAGATTCCAATGAGTGAGAGACCTGCTCTATTTAAATATGTCCACAGACCCTTCCGTCTACTGCCCCCCCCCCACACACACACACAGGGCCAAGGTGCTGCCTGCCCACGAATACACATCTGGTCTTTTATTAGGTAGCACTATGGTCTCCTGGTACCAAACAGGCTTTAACAAAGAAAGGAAAATAAACCTCATGCCTCATTTTATACACACACACACACACACACACACACACACACGTATATATAGACACACATATATGTATATATACACATTTTATATCACATAGTATCATGTTATAATACCTTGTACATTTACCTTCTGTTACCTTATGTTCTTATATATTACCTTGCACAATTACATACGTGTATATATATATTCACACATACTCGCGCACACACACACAGCAACAGATGGACAGATCCACGGTTTGCAATCCTCACCGCCTTTAAGCCCAGACTATGAGGCTTCGACACGAATCTCCTGTCTAAATGCTTGCTAAAGATAAAGCACGGTTCTCTGAAGTGGGCTACTGAGCCCACAGGACAGAGTTCTCACTGAGCGCGCGGGTCAGGACGCCTGAGGTGTCAGTGAGCTGACAGCTGTGTCGACACTCTCAGCAATCACACCTCTTCTCCTATGGGGCTGGACTGGCTGTTGACCGAACAGGCCAGAGCGGGGACAGCCCCAGTCCCCCACACGTCCCCTAGGCCCTTCTCTGGTCAACTTTTTACTGCCCAGTTTTAAGTTTCCTTAAAGTTTAAATTTTCTTCATTTCTCTTTTCCAGTTGGAGTCTGATTGTCAACGTCAGTCTCATTCCAAGTGTTATTCCAGCTTCTGCGACTTTACGGAATTAGAGCCACAGGGTGGGGCACAGGGAAGGTTGAGGAGACGAGAGTAGCAAGTGCTGTCAAGTACAAAGACAGTACAAACGGATGGGAGGTTCTGGACCGTAAATCCCAGGAAGTAAGAGGCGGCGCCAGGCCTTCTGGCCTAAATGTTGTCAGAGCAGGGTGCGCTGGGAACACGGTATCACAGGAGCCAGCCAGCGAGGCGTCCCGTGTCACATGGTACACGTCATGGCCTGAGTGCACACAGAGAGACCTCGGGTATTTCATGTGTTCACCGACACCTTTCACTTGGAGTAAAGCTTGAACAAATATGAACAAACAGGTGTGTGCTACACTGATGCACGCACCTGCTGAGAACAGAGAAGCACATAGACTAACACGATTCTCTCCCCTCAAGATGCTCTAAAAACACTGCTTTATAGCAGGAAGAAATAGTTAAAACTCCAGCAGGCAAAAGCCTCCATGTTTTCTAACCGCCTGGTCTTGTGGACAGTTAGGAAATATGACAGACTGAGACTCCTCGGCAAAGCCAAGGGCAGGCTGGGGAGACAGGAGAACACCGTCGGGTCTCTGTCCGGATGGCTTCTGAGAAAAGCAAATGCCAGTTTGCAGAATGCTTTCTCCCCAGGGGAAGACCCACCCAGCAAGGGCTCCCTGACCAGTAAATCCCTGAATCTTGATTTCCTCCAGGAAATCCATTTCAATTAAGGAAGGGTCAAAGGAGCATATCCTTGTCTTTAAAATACAATGTAGTTGATGTCCCTGTTCTAGAAATGTTTCCAGCTTCCCCTGCCATGCAGTTACAACTGGATATAGATGGTGTACTCGTTCCTCCCGATTTCTCAGATAACGAATATATGGCCAAGGTCAAGACTGAATGTGCGTGTTCTATAAATATCTAACGCGCTGCGAGTGTTCCATTTACACAGTCCGTCAATTTTTGTGTTATTTTTTTATACTAATTACTAGGTCAGAAAGACAGCATCAATTCACTAAAGAATTAGGTTCTATTCACTCTATGGCAAATTAATTTCTTTCATAACTGATAGACTACATTGTATATATGAAGTATCAGAACAAAGAATATAGTCACCAAGGGCGGTATCCCCCAGAGATTTTTGTACATGCTTCTATGAATCAATTATAGGAGCAACTCTGAGATGCACATTATTTTCAAGTAATGAGCTATATTTTAGAATTTTCAAACCTGAAATTGTTAGAAATATATAATAATAATTCTATAATACAGAAACTGTTTTGATTACATAGCTAACATCTTACCTTATCTGAACACAGGAATAAGAACCTACATTAAAATCGATATCAAATTCTTTAAAATAAAAAATTAACTCCTCTTTCCCAAGCTAAATTAATCTGTAAAAAATAGTCCTGATAAAAACAGAACAATTATGTGAGGTTTAGCTGACTCTGCCTGTATCATGCATTCCCCGCAAGGATTTCTACAGTCCCTGGGGGTGTCCCTGCTGTCTGGACCACCACCTGGCACTCACTACTGCATTCTACCCCTCTGGTTTCTGTGCTAATTCCTTCCATTGTTCCCAGTGTGCGAAGCCATCACTGTGCCACGAAGCTGCCACTATTCCTGCCGACGCCTGCTCATGGCCCAAAGCAGCTGATGGGGCCAAGTGAGGGTGTGGATGCCCCGCCACAGGGACCCTCTCACTGCGGCCCCACTGCCCGCAGCTCCCACAGGACGCCCTGCACCCTTCAGTCCCTGGTGAAGTAAGTTTAATCACTTTCAAATATTTATCATGCATTTTTGCTTACGATAGAATTCAAGCAAGAGTCCATGTACAAGACCAGATCGGAGGATGATCTGAATAAAAGGTACAGGGGTGTTCTCAGGATGATCCTTCTCTACTAACACTTGCCCAGTATCCCTGAATCCCTTCTGTTCTTCCAACCTTGCGGTCCCTTCCCACAGCGCCCCAGACTTCTGTGCAAACGGTCCCGGCTGAGCTGCACCGCCCACCCTACAGTACAGGTCTTCCTGCCTGCACCTGAGAGAAACGCAGCCTGGGTCCAGCTAGGACATGTGTTCCACGATCACCGAGACACGTAAACCAATTCTTTAGGACAAATTATTTTCACACATTAATAAAATAAATTTCACATGAATCTTGACAACATTTACATGAAATATACTCGACACGGCTTAAATGCAGGTAGCACCGGTCTGCTTGGATGTGGAAGGGACGATGAACGCCTGACAGCTGGCTCCCGTGGGGCTGTGGGCGAGACGGGGGCCAGCCCGCCACACGGATCCTCAGCCCGCACCAGAGGACGTGTTTCATCTTCACATGGTTCTCTGACCAGCGGAAACCCTCATACTAACATCTTCTGGACAGAGTCAAATGAGACTATTAAACTAGGAAGATCACATTCATTTACTTGCCATGAAATATTACGGTAGAAGCAAAATAAATTATGAATTGGGGTTTGCTCCTGTGAAGACTAAGTTTCATGAGCACCCGTATAACTTGAATAAGAGAAAACAGAGTCATCGACAGTAACCTCAAAACATGGTGACAAAAGTGAGATGGACGGAACAAAGACGCAGCGCTGTCCTAGACAGGAGGTCCCTGCGTAAGCTCAAATCTTCCGCTGCAAACTCCAGATAATGAACATGAAAAAGAGCCAACCATTATGATAACGATGCTTTTTGTTAATAACACAGTGTTTCTGGAAGGAAGTGCTTTGCTGATAATTAGAGCTTATTAAGGAAGTTTGCTTTTCTCTTGAGTTATCTATTTCTTGGAATAATGATACTTTGCCTTTTTTACAATTTTGGGTGCACAGGGATCCCCTGGCCTCACTGTCCTCCCCTATCTCGGAGACGTGCACCGCTTTGCACAGAACAGACTGAGAATTCACAAACTAACACTGCTGAGGGAGCAGAGGCCAGGCAGTGCCCGACGCGCCTCCTCGCGACCCCACCCCCTACAAAATACCATGAGGACACTTAACAAAATGAAACGAAGCTCCCAATACTTTCGAACATAAGGGTAATGCCTATTGTTAGACTCCCTTAATTAACTGACTTAAGTCGTTAAAGCTCAGCCTAAATTAAAGGACAGGGAACAAAAAACGAGCAAAAAGAAGATCACACACACCAAGGCTGGGGTGAGGGCTGGGGACAGGGACACTGGGTTGGTAGATCCAGTCTCTCTCTGTCCCACCCCGAGGACAGCCTGTGCAAAGCTGAGCCCTAACCCGGGCTGATTCTCCTTTTTTGCGATTCCAATGTATTTCATAAGCTTTGGAACACTGACATGTGGCAGGTCTTGACATTAATGTCATATTATTACAAACAAATATTTGGTCACATCCTCTTACCAGTGAGCCCCATGAATACAAAGAGAATTCAATCCCTTATTAAAGAAATTTAGACGATACCGTCACATTCCCACTTAAGGACATGCTGTTTTCCTGTTTTTACAAAACGAACAGCAAACTCCTCTCCAGGCTTCCCACAATCCGGCCCTCCTCGGTCTCCCTCCATGCCCTCTTTTTGCTTCACAACATTGCCATAAAAATGTTTCCAGAAAAATCTGGTAAGAAATCTAGCAGCACCTGTCTATCACTAATCAAAAACCGGTGCCTGCAGAGGAGAGGGGAATCAGTGGGTTCGTTCCATCCATTTGAGATCCTTTCTTTCGTGGTTTTTACCGCTGGCAAATCCTGCGTCTGGAAGGATCGTCTCCCCTGAGCAAGGGCACGTGGGGCCACACGCGCATGACGGGCCTGGGCCAGGACGGGCCTGCCCCGCTGCTCAGCACAGCCTCCCTGTGAGGAGGGGGCACTGAGATACGGTTTCAGACGCTGCAAATTCTGACAACTGCTTCCACTTCCCGCCATCTGCCTCTCAACCGAGAACCACCGAAACGGGGGCTCTGGCTGTATCCCACACATGTATCACGTGTTGTCATCCTTCAAATGACAAATACGCATGAACGAAAAAGTAAGAAATTTAACCAACATCTGTAAGGGAGGAAAAAAAGCCCTAAAACATAAGCTAGAATAAAAAAAAAAAATGTCTTGATTCTCATTAATTTGCCATTCAGGAAGCATCAATTATCCCTGAAAGTTAATTTTCTTTCCTCTTTTCTTAAAATCACTGAACATTTTTTTCTTCTCGGCACTTTTGATTCTTGCTTCTCCCGCACTTAATTGACCATTCTAGTACGCATAAGGCTTGTAAAATACAATTTTCATACTTGGATTCCAACCATACTTGTAATTGAACTGTAAAAGCTAAGCTTTCAGATCATCAAGTAAATCAAACTTCTGTGAAATGTAGGGCCTCGAGTCATGACTGAACCTTTGGTATTCCCCTTGCTTTTAAAAGAGAAATAAAGAAATTCTTAGTTATTTTTCTCTTTACAAAAAAAAGAAAAACAGCCTCGGATGAGACACAATGAAAGGCGTGATGCGCAGCCCTGCTCTAGCCACGGGGCGCGCCGCAGCCACGCAGAGCAGCCCGGGCCTGGCGTGCCCAGACGCCGCCCAGCACCGGGGACAGCCTGCGGCCCGGGGCTTCACAGAAATGCGTCAGCTCCACTCCTCACTGCCAGTCCCGCTGTGTGTGATTTCACGAGCATCTGGGCTGATAAAGATGTTCTCTGAGATCAAAGATGACAGCGATGCCATCGGGGGTCCTGAGCAGCCCCGGGCGGAGCCCTGCAGGGTGACGTGGTTTGGTGGGGTCGTCTGTCAGGGCTCCGTCCTCCCCAGCCTGCAAGGCCAGCGTCATCTGAACGTCGCGCCCGGCCTTTCAGGGACTGGCTCTTACCAGCCACATGCAAAGGGAAACGGAACTGCCCGGGGGATGGAAGCCCCCGGCCACTGGAAGCCACTGGCGGGAGGCGAGGCGGGAAGCCAGGTGACAAAGAGGATGTTGGGTTGTGAACATGGGATCAGGGGAGGGAGAACTGGCCGGTGACTAATCAGCTGGTGCCAGTACCGTGTTCCCGCCACGGTGTTGTGGCTGCTGTGTGGAACTGGTGGCGATTAGAGAATGCTCGGACACGACCCCTGGGCAGAGCGAGACGTCGCTCTTCCTGCTTCTGGCCTGGGAGGCTGCACATTGTGTGACTACATAGATGTACCGTCACCGACTCAGTGTCATTTTTCTCTCTGAGTTTATGGTGCCTAAGCAGTTCCCTTATCCATCAAAAGGACAAGAAACGTACTGTTTCTTCTCCTTAGGGAGAAGCAGAGCCCTCCTCTGTCCACTCTCACTGTTCCACGTTTACGCCAGCCCGCGTCACGTCTGGTCGGCTCCGAACCTTTACCGCCGCCACTTACTCTGCCGTGGCTCATTCTCCATCCTGGCCCTCTCTCTCGTTATCCCCTCTGTAAGTAAAGTCGTTCAGCTCACTCAACCCTAAAAGAATTCTTTCCGGGCCCTTCGCTCCTCTGGCTAGAATCCTCTCTCTGTGCCAAACCTCTGGAAAGAGAAGTCTCTGTCTCCATCAATCACCTCATACTCAGGTTCAGTTTCAACACCAGTCCACGGAAACCAGGCTCTCCAAGGTCACCCATCTGTGCAGTGGGGATGTGCCTGCTTTGTGGCTTTGCCCACGCCCTCCATTTCGAAGGTGTGGCCCCATCCGGCCTCTAAAACGTCCTGACTCTCCAGCGCGAGACCACAGCTCGGGCATCTCCTGCCTGGTTCGCTTCCTCTGCTGCTCTAATGCTCTCTGCTCCTCGGAGTTTCATCTGTGTCCTTTTCTCTCGCTACTTACCCTGTCCGAGCAATCTGAATTGTTGTTATGACTTCAACTACCAGCTTGTCACATGTGGCAGCCAAGTCACCATCTCCGGCTCTCTGCCTAAGCTCCAGAGCTGTACACTCGGCACCTGAACCTTACAGAATGAAGTCCACACTTCTCCTCCAAACCTCCCTCCTGGGTCACACACCCAATTTCAGCAAAAGACATGGACATTCGTCCAGTCCTGCAAAGGAAAAGACTGCGAGTCACCTGTGCAACCGTTTCCTCCTCTGCCTCCAGCACCCCGTTAATCCCAGATGGCTCCTTGATAAAGGGACAGAAATATCTCTGATTGGTCCTTTTTCTCCGCTCTCCCCGCTGCCTCCTTCCGTCAGGCCCTGGCACGGCTCATCAGGCCGATTTCAATAACATCCTAAGTGGCATTCCCCCACAGGAGAAGAAAATTCTACAATGTTCAAGGAAGGACAAAATACATTTTGATGTGTAATTAGAGATAATAAGGAAGTGTGACATCAACTTCTAAAATCCTTTTAAAAGCGCACAGAAATCTAATTTGCCAGTTTGGATTGCTGGAGTTTTTTTACTGACATCAGAGAATAGAAAGAAATTCTGAATTCAACCACCCACTGCTCTTTTATTTAGAGTGACCCCCATTTACCCATTTGAGTCATCATCTAAGGCTTCTCTACTGTTGCTACTAGCTCTGGGTCAATGTGAAGTACATTAACTAGCCTCTAACAGCTTTTCTGAATCTTAGCTGCCATTAATAGTTCAAAGCCTTACTCCTGCCTCATACTTTCATTTATTTTCTCATGCCTCGCTAAAATTTGTGCATCTTCCATTGTATTTTCAGCTGTAAATTGCAAGGTCAGGAATTCACTGTTGTCATCTGAAGTTTTGGAGTCCATTTGTTCACATGATCCAATTTAACATATCATGTGTCCTCCAAATCATCGTGTGTAAACCAGAAACCTGACATGTTTTTAGCATGTCTTTTAAGCACGATTATGCCATATTCATCTTCTCGAAGTGCATGTGTCACACGCAGTCATTTCAGACTGAGCTCCAGGCATGATCAGGAAGAGGGCCCTTCCTCTCAGCTCCTTCCACGCTTCCTGGGAAGCCCCTTTCATCTCCTTTTCCTGCCCGAGAAGTAGGCCTTACAAACACCCACCACTCTCACTCTCTTCTGCTTCAAGGAAAACAGAGGCTGTCAGACAAACGCCTTCCGCATCCTTCTTCCAGTCCTCCAGCCTTGTTCCTGTGCAGCCATCGCTCCCTTTCCCCGTTACAAGGCAGAAGTTGCCCACTGTGCTGCTTCATCTCCATTACCAACTCCTCCAGCCTTCCCTGGGGCCACCCTCTACGAAACACATAACCAGAGCCAGGTCCTCTTCCATCCACTGCCCTCGTTTTATCTTCTACTTTGCAATCAAATGTCCGGAAAGAGTCAGCCACACACTCTTCTTGTTTCCTCCAGTTGAGTCTTTAGACTCTTGACATCTGATTTCTGGCCACCCTGCTCTGCTGAAACTTTTTCTGTCAAACTCACTGACAAGTTCATGAGTGGTCACTCCAAAGAATGTGTCTCCATCAGCCTTCCATGAACGCTGGGCTGTGTCTGACGCCACCTCCCATCATGGACTCCTGCCTCGGTCTCCATGTCACTGAACACTCCGGGTCATCCTCCCAGCAGTCAGGTGGCTCCTTCTCCCTTGTGTTTACATCACTATCTTCCTCTACCTCCTAACAGCTACAAAGCACTGCGAGAGATGGCTATGGAAAGTGGAAATTTATAGAAAGCTCACATTTGGCCTTAGATTAAGGGGAACATATATGATACATAGAAATATGTGAGAGGTTCTTAATGGTCATAATAGAATTAAAATATATCTATAAAAATATAGAGAATGGACAACAAAAGAATGAAAGTGTGGAGAAAGCCCCAAGATGCCTTTGTCTGGCGGCAGCACGGTCAGCTCACATGTGATCGGTAAGGGGGAAAGATGACGTTAGGGCAGCATGAAATTGGGCAGTCTCATAAACAAATTTCCCTAGGCACTGAAAGGCTGGTGTAGAAGGAACAGAATTATAATCTTGGCTACTGCACCAGTAAGAACATGTTTAGCTATAATATAAGAATATCAAGAACAAACACTTGCCCTGGGACTCTGGTCCTGCGCTTAGCCTGGCTCTCTCTGCAGGCTGCTCTCCCTTCAAAGAATGCAGCCCTTGGCTCGTGTCTGTATCACCTCTGTGGCCCCAAACACACACTTCTGTTTTGTATTTGCACTTATTTGATCTCCCTAACATAGCATCACTGGGCTAAATTATTTCATGACATACAAATTATCATCACCATCAGATTCATCATCATCACCATCATCACTATCACCATCACCATCACCATCACCATCATGATCATCATCATCGCTTTGGGTACAAAGTGACATATGTGTTGGGAAGTCTTTCCCCAAGCCTGATTTTTCCCATAAGCCCTGCTATCTTTAGTGTAGGACTCTTCAGATACAAAGATTTTCAGGAATTAGCACACTTGCTCACATCCCAAGTATGTCTTTACAAGTTTAATGGGAATCAAACATGGAATATCCTGTACTTTATTTTAAGCATATGCTTGAATTCCATAAATGCATTTTTAAAAAATTAGTGTCATACTTTGTCTTAATACAAGTGTCTTCAAACAAGACCGAGCGCACATTGTTACCTGTCTGCCGGCCTGAAGCACGCACAGAAAGCTATTTTTCAGCAACGTGAGTTATATGGTGTGAATCTGAGAAATCTCTTTCTTCCCATATTCAAAGATTGCAAACATACATGAGTGAATTTTAATCAGGAATGTAGAAAGGAATTCATTTTTGGCTGAATTCCAAGCCAAAGATGTTTTACTCTGAGTTTTTTTAAATGATAGAGCTAAGGGGGGAAATAGGTTCAAAAGGAAACATAAATTTAATCTCAGCCACACTGTTCTGCCATAATTTCTGTGAACATGAACCCGGCTCTTAGGCTTAACCTCTCTCTGCCCAGTGAACCGTGTTGCTGAGCCTTGCTCATAGGCGCCTTCCCAAAAGCACTCATCAGGATTCATGCTCACCTTTCCTCCGTAGCGCCCTTCACCGAAAGTCATGTCCCCAGACTTAGTCTGCCTTGTGAATGCTGGACCCCAGACGTTATGAGTCCAGCTGCCTTCACTGACTCCCAGAACTCTGTCTTATAAAATGCGGCCAACAGATGAGCTACAGAGATGCATGTAATTCCAGCAGACAAGGAAGCCACTCTTCTAAGGTATTCTTCTCAAGTTTAATGCCCCAACACTCATGATCCTGGGATTAGACAGAGAGAACATCTTCCTTTGTCACTCCCCTGTGCATTATGCTAACTTCTCAAAGAAAAACGCAAATGGGATTTCAGTTTTCATGATAAATAGTATGCAAGTAAGTTTGTTGCATTATTTTGAAGAAAGTATCTACCTTGCTCTCATGAAAAGATTTCAGATCAAGAATTAGCTCCAAAAAAAATAAACGGTCGTAGCAGCTAAAGCAGGAAAAGTGATAACCACTGGCCAGGCAACAGGGAGCTAAATGATAGAATTCATAAGGCCATGGGGACATGTGTCCAAGCCAAGGCCAAGCATGTGAAACGCTCAGGTGGTCTGACCTGGGCACGTTTCACGTGAGATCTGTTGATTCTTGTAAAAGCGTATGCTCGTGTTAATGTAACCAAGATGTTATTTGTAATCAATTTAAAAAGAGGTGACTAATATTTTAGGGTTGGTGTGCTTTTAAACTATTTTTTCCTTTTTTCATAAATAAATTTAGCATAGCTTTAGGTATGGCCATAATAATAGTGTTTGCATTTTCCTAATTACAGCTTGGGACGCATTGTAAAACATAAATAAATAAAATAGAAATTAAAGAAGTGTTGACCCAGATAATCCAGCCTATTATTTTCCACTTCACAGAATTCCAGCATGAGCCCAGAATTTAAGCGATGCAATGTCAATCCGTAAGCAAACACGATTATTTAATAAGAGTTTTATTTTCTACACGATACTGCCACCACTTCACTTCCTATGTCACACTGTGATGCTTTCTTTTATTAGATTGTTTGGTTTTCTGCAGTCCCTCCAGGATTTCCTAAAGAATTTAAATAATTTTATTAAGATGTTAACACATATTAGTATAAAATTGGTACTTAAGCCCTCTGGGTGCCTTGAAAGTTAAAGTATTCTAAATTTTGCCCACTAAAGGTCGTTAGCTGTGTTATTTTCATTGTGTAGTAACTGCCCCAACATTATCAGGTTACTTCTACCATAAGAATTAAAAAAGAGTGAGAAATACCAGCCAGCACTTGTTACCTCTGCTCATTTCCACCTAACGCTTTGCTGATGTGTTAACCGGCACCCTCTCATCTGCAGGACGAAAATGAGCTATGAAGTCACCTGTTCCAAAAGGATTACAGCAGCCGGTTCCCAGCCAGCCCGAGCCCTAGTGGCCGGTCCTAAGGAGCGAGCCACCAGCAGCGCTGATAAGACGCTTCTGTCTCCTGGCACAACATAACGACATTCCCACGACTGAGAAGCTCAGGGCCCCTCAGAGGAGCAGATCGCGGAGTCCTGCAGGTCACTTCTGTGATTCACCACTGGGGGAATTCAGTAGGACAGTCATTTGGAAGGAAATGGTGCTGGACCCAATACATAGCTTTCCTTTCAGCTAAACTAAAATCTATTATCGATTTTCTAATGTCAAGCTTTCTTACAAATATAAATGCTAGTATCATTCAGTACATTTTGGGGAGTATGGCTATGATGGAGGGAGGAATAAGAGATTATGTGTGCAAAAGAACCACCTTCGAAGTCCCTTTGTCCAACTCCTACCACGAGCCATTCTCCAAGCAGAGATGGCTTCCACCACTGAAGTCTGGGAGGTAATGATGATATCCCTTCACGATGTCTTTGCTTCTCCTGAAATAAAAAGCACTAGGTGTGCTTTCCTCTTCGTACAAAGTCCCTGGTTTACATACAGAGGTGAACAGCTTATAAGGCACTGAGATACTCAGAACTTTACCTGAATCATCCATTTACATTGGGAGAATTGCCATAGAAATATCACTTAAAAAAAAAAGTTTATTTCCAGAACAAGTCTATGAGCTCACATTTCTATAAAAATTCAGTATCAAATAAAACCCTGAAAGTGATTTTTAAATCAAATTGAGTAAAGAGTCTACTAAACCTTGATTTTCTCATATGTTAATGCATTAGTCTCTTTTCTTGTCATGTAACCTCATAAAAAAACGTGGCACATCCTGTGTATTCAGGAAGTGAGTACCTGATGAATAACGCACGGGGTCTGGGCCATGTCTCCCCACTTTGGGTCTAGCTTTTCTAGTCTCCACGCATTCCTATTAGGACTAAGGCCTTATTAAAAAAAAAAAAAAAATGTTCTTAAATGAAAGAGCACAAGTGTTAATTGCCACATATGGCAAGGTTAAGCAGTGCAATAATTAATTTTGTCATGAGAAGTAACTCCTTATCAAACATTTAAAATAATAAAAAAAATTGCTTAGCTTAACACTGCCATTTAATAGAAACTTTAATTCCAGATCTTGAAAAGTTCTGTCAAATAAAACATTATATATAATGATGTTTGCATTAGGAATTATCATGTATTCTTAAAGTTACAGCCTCCATCAGTTATTGCTATGCATGAGTCATCACGCGGGACTGAGTGCTATTTCCATGGCCTGCTTTTTAAATCATGACAACTTCGCACTGGCACTCGGCAGCAGTACGCGTGTGACCTGAGACTTCTTCTCCAGGGCCTCTGGCGTCAGAGTGCAGGTGACGTGGCTTGTGGAGCAGGGGGCGAGAACATAGTGTATCCCCAATGGCTTGGACAATGCAGGGGTCGGGGCGCCCGCCCCTGTGCATTCAAACATCCGCATACGACTTCTGACCCCCAAAACTTAAGTTGCCCCTCAGGATCCACAGGGCATTGGTTCCAGGACTGTCCCCTGTCCCCCACAGATACCCAAACCCACGGACGCACAAGTCCCCTACACGAGTCGCCTAGATGGAGGCAACCGGTCGGCCTTCCACAGCCCGCAGATCCCAACTGCAGACCAAAAACAGAACTAAGATGTGCGTGTCAGTGGACCGTGCAGTTCGACCGCATGTTTGCAAGGGTCAGTGGTCTGTTACCTGTAAGTGTATCTGTTTCACTGAAAATGTGTTCTTTTCCTGAAGACGATGCTGCGGATAATCTCTGAGGGCTCCTGTAATTGTGCGCCCCACTTCTGAGACAGCTGGGCACCCCACGGCTTCCCACTGGTGGGGACTTCTCAGCAGAGCCACTGTTTCCACCGGCAGCTGGCTGCTGAAGCTTCTCGTGGGAAACGGCTCTGCATCTCCTCCTGTTAACGCACTATTCATCCTTTAGCCACAGTTTCTCTGGGGAAAGCCATTTTATTCTGCAGAGTTAATTGAATCCCTCATCTCAGCGCAATGTAATAACCGTGAGGGAGGGAGCAATAAAAGAAAATCGTGTCCTCATCCTTAAGGAGATTGTAAGAGGGACCCATACAGGATGTGTGCCCCACGATTTAGCCCAGTGTCTCCTGAGGAAGCTGCAGAATCTCCAGCAGGAATGAAGCTTCCCCCTTGAATGAGGATGCTCACAGAAATGTTAAATTAGTTTTTGTCCCTTTGGGGACTGTTTCCTCCAGACGAGTGCTTCCCAAAGCAAATTGTTTTGTAAAATCACCCGTGGAGGATTTTAGGTTTAGGGATGGCCAAGTGTCACCTCCGAAGAGTTTTATTTGGTAGCTCCCCAGGCAATACTGATAATTAACTAGTCTGGGAACAACTGCTGGAGATGATTTGAACACTAAGAGAAAAACTCGTTTGATCAGAAATAAAAAGTAACCCTGAAAGGTTCAGCGTATTCAGTAAAGAGCCAGGTCCTCATCTTTACAAATCTACTTATGTCAAAGTAGATACAGTTTCTGAATCTTCTCTCATTAATTCACTTGAAATTAAGTGGCTCTTAGTTTATAAACTAATTTTCCCACCTTGACTACCTTGTCACTTTCCATTGTTTCTTGTTTATCACAGTATTGTAGATTTACACACATACTTCTTTTCACAGATTTTCAAGGACACTGGAATATTAAATCATAAGTTTATCTACATTTACTATCATAAAAATATAAACCTATTTGTATCACCTATGACATATTTTGCAAGTGACATTCTATCCCAAATCCATTTCCACTTAATAATAAAACTTTAAGCCCTTAATTCTCTAACTCTCAACATCTGAGCACAGACACAGCAGAAAGGGACAAATGACAAAAAAAAGAAAAGTAGAAAAGGGAAGAAAAATACTACTATTGCTAAATGATTATTATGAAATGTTAAAAAGTAGCAAAGCAAATTTATACCCAGAAAAAAAAATGGAGTATTCATTGCATCCTAAGTATTAGTATCTCTAATTTTAAATGGCATGAAGTGAAGTTTTCTCCCTGATACCATGTTCTCCTACGGTGTCGAGGGATGCCGAGATGGAGAAGTTCCACGAAGGTAGTTGCTTGTATTAATAAATACTGACCACCTTCTCAAATCCTCCAGTTCAATATTCATCTTTCCCCCAACAGTGCTGTGCTTGCTCAGCAGACAGCTTTAGGAAGCAGATATTGTGCTGTGTAACACCTCTTTTAAGGGTCATGCCAAACCGAATTTCATCTTGGTTTTCCTCTTTGAACACTGGTTTTTGAAGTAAGCATGCATGTGCACAAGTAAGAGTAGAATAGGCAATTAGCATAAAGCCTTTAAAGTTAGCAGCATGCAAGGAACTATGGTAAAGAAACTTTTAAAATTCCTTTTAATTCATGGATTGATAACTTTGTAAAATAGCATAACATTAATATCTAAAAGAACAAATAATATTTGGCAGATGAAATGCAAACCCATTCAGCTCAGTAGACATAAAAAAATACTCAACGAAATTGCTATAGAAGTTCCTAACCGCTTACTTTCCATGTCTGTATTTGTCCAGTGATGGACCAGCTGGTCTGCAAGCCATAGTCTGAGAAGCGTAAATTTAGCCTGTTTTGTTTATCAGAATGTTTACTGGGACCCTCAGTGGTTTGCATATCCAAATCTCATATAAAACAATAATAAAAGTTGTTATTCAACTTGGAATTTTATTAAGTCTCATATAAACATCATGAATATTTCATCTCCCAATGAACGTGTATATATAACCTCTGCATCCATGTGGGTCAAGGCCGGGTTCTTTCCCTCCAGATTTTTCTGCTTCTCTTTTGTCTCCCACACTGTCCACGTATTCACTCTAGGTGTTTTTTGCCTTATTTTTTAAGTGCCTTTCATTGTTTGTAGATTACTTTATGTTATTAAGAACATCGATTGTGAAGATGACTTTCAACTGAATATGTATCTGCTGACATCTGTGGACCTGTCTTCCTGCCAAGATGCTAGATGTCTGATACACCAGCCAATCCAGGAGCAGCTTCTTCCGCAGGCTAAGGAGTCTCTGCCTTTGCTTTTTGTACTTCGTTTCCTGACAGTACTCTCTAAATGAGAGCACATGCACAAAAAATACTGAAAAGATGATTGCATGGAAATATTTTGAACTGGAGATATTTTATTCATATATTTATTGAGGATGAAAAAAATCCAGGTCATCATCTCCCTATATTGCTTTATGTGTTTATGTGTACCCTGCCCAGGGAGATTCTTCAAAACCTTTATTTTTAAAAGTATTGTATTCCTGCTATATGTTAATAGGCATAGGGCACATCTCTTGAAAACCGTGTGTGTCTCTTCCACATGTCAGCGTGGACGGCCCATTGGGTGGACCCCTCTGGGGAGTGTGCACGCCTGACTCAGCTCTCATAAACACCAAGCTGGGCCCTGCCCCGGACCCAGCCTGCCCGGGCGGCGCTGACTCCCAGGAGCTGCTTTTCTAGGCCCAGCCTGGCCTCCACAGAAGGAGGGTGTGACTACAGTCGGCAGGGTCACACG
This sequence comes from Macroglossus sobrinus, assembly GCA_004027375.1. Taxonomy (NCBI): domain Eukaryota; kingdom Metazoa; phylum Chordata; class Mammalia; order Chiroptera; family Pteropodidae; genus Macroglossus; species Macroglossus sobrinus. The sequence continues at coordinate 210,488 of PVKZ01000393.1, forward strand.
GGGTAATTCGATCAGCATGCGGCATGTCCCCATGCCCTGCTGGCAGTCAGCGCACGGGCTCTGTCAGCTGTCTGGACCCCCGACTCTGCTCGGGCCACGCATGTGCACACTCTTGACACGGACGTGGCAGCCGCAGGCCCGAGCTCCGGGCTGTGACGTGTGCGGCCAGCGGTAACCGTGCCGTCGGCATTGGGAGCAGACGTTTTCCCCTCGGGTTTCCTCCTTGCTCTGTAAGGGCTGTCATTTTAGTTTGTACGTCAGAAAGAGGAAGACAGACCAGGGAGAAGGCAACGAGGAAGGAGCTCCATCTGCCATGAAGTCTGCAGCTCAGAGATCGCACTGGATGAAATCACTTTGCTAATTAGCTGCACTGGCCTGACTGTCCTACCAGTATTCCCACACGTCTTGCGGTAGGCAGGTGACGCAAAAAGTGATCGGGAAGCCCCCACCTCTCCTCTCTCACCTGCCCCAACCACCGTCAATGTGCACTTTCAACTCCAGTCACCCAAGTCTCCACGCTATTTTCTGACATGCTCATTTTTGCTTCCAAAGTGCTAATGTGTTTTAATTTTGCTCTCCCTGACTCAAATCAACTCTCAGATCAAAGTACAGAAAGCCAGGTCACTTCTGTCCAGGCTGCCATTTACCACCCTAACCTCGATGGCCCATTCATGCTCAAGGGAACCCGCGCTGAGCGCCCGTGGGCACACACAGCTAATCACCCTCCAGCACTGGGTCACTGGCTCATCAGCTAGGAATCCACAAGTGCTTTTCGCTTTGACTCTGATCTGCAGCCGGCTTTATGATGGGAAGAGAACTGGGCTCTGGGCTGAGTGATTCCACCACTAAGTGACACGGCGCAGATCCTCACCCTGGCCTCTCGCTGCTCGCAAGTCCTTTCGCTCAGCTGGACACGATCGCTGCTGATTCTTAGAATGCTTACTCCAAGAGGCTACAGGCGGAGGCTGTGAATTCTGCCGAATTCCATGCAGAATATATTGCTCACAGTTATTCCGGGCCTGCAGCCTTCACCACTGGCACAGGCTGGACGGCTCGGGAGGCTGCCTGTGCACGACCTATGCTGAGTTACACGAGCAGACGCTCTTGAATGTGCATTCAGGCCTGCACCTTTGTGTACCTGTGTGCCCTCTGTCATGGTACCGTTTGTGCTGTGACGATGTCTGGTCTTGCTTTTCCTTTCTCACCAAAGTCCTGTCCTATTCGTAGGGGAGAAGCTAAAAGAAGCCCAGTCGCAGTGAAGGAATTACAGTGAAGGAAAGGGCCTGCTGTGTGGGCATAAATCAGGACCTCTTCAACAGACACACAATGCCAAAGTGATAAGCTTCCCAGAGAGAGATCCTCCTTAAAGCGACTGGTTTGCATGGCAAAGCCGTCCTGATTAAAACAGGCCCAATAAATCAGGCTTGACAGCACCTTTAGGTTTGGCCTTTGAAATAAAGCATTTGCATTTTGTACAGAAAAGTGACACTTTATGCTATCAGAGAAAACACAGCATTCTTCTCTTATTCAGTATAAAAAGACAGACATATACCATGTCCAGAATATAATAAAGCCATTCTTAAAAATTCTTTAAAACCTAAAAGTCTGAATGCTTGTATTTTATATATATAATTTCTATGATCTACATACTGAATTAATACATAATAAAATTCTTTAAAGAATGTTTACTATAATAATTAATATTAAGCATTTCCTATGTGTTGAGCTCTAAGTCCTTTGCAATTGTTAATTATTATTCCTGTCTGAGGACAATGAAACACAAAAAATTAATTTATCCAAAAAGACAAAAGTAATGACGAGTGATCTTGGTTTTTAATCCACGCGTTCAGCTGCGGCGCCCACAGCCCCCTGTGCCATCTGCGTGAACCCCTGAAGACTGAACTTGCATCCTGTTCTGGGACTGACCAGGGCATCTCCCGACACGGCATCTAACGTGGGAGCATCGGTTTCTTCACCTCTAACAGGCCGTGTAACGAGAGCTCGGGGCCATCTCAAGAGCTCGCTTTGCAAATTAAAGGAGAAAACGTGCGAAAAGCTCCCTACACTCTGCCTGCCGTCTACGTGAGTTTCATAATATACTTTGCCAGTTCTCATGTCACAACATCTGGGAGAAGAAACAAATCTAAAGGAAGCAGGGACCGTCCTGAAATTAACCCTCCCTAATCGTCCTAGTTCCCGAAAAGCGCAGGTAAGTAAGTTGCTCCAGACTGACCGCGGACACACGGAGGACTGTCGGCCAGGCCTCCCGAGGGCGGGCTTCTCGAGCGCCGTCCCCTGTGAGCCCTGCCCCTGAACGACCTGGCATCATGAGCATGTGAACGCTCCGCCTTAAGGGAAAGGATCTGCCGACAGTCACTCCTGGTGATTGATTCCCTTCATCGACATGTTTTGGATTCCATATAACCAAAGGAGATGAAAACGACATTTATTAAAGACAAGTGAATTTATCTGGAAAAGAAAAATATTCTATAGATCATTTAACGATAGCATATTGGCCAAAAAGTGCTTCTTCATATTCTTTTTTTCCCCGAAATTAAATCACTTTTGCTAGCAACTGCAGAAAGAGGTAATGATAATGTCATTGACCTTGACATGTTGACAGGCCTAATCTATTCGACCGGACACTTCAAGAAATCAAGCGGGCACTGAGACTCGGAAGGCAGGAATAAAGAATCAGAAAGATCACTAGGACCAAAGACATGTCACTAGAGACCAAGGCTAATGTCACCCACATCCTCACCTTCCCAGTTATTGTATATGATGTGTAAGTTGAACAGTGAAATACAGTATTGGAGCGGAGCTTGACAGACACCCTAGACGGCCAGAAAGACGGACAAGTGGGTCCTCCAGTAAATTCAGCCTGAACGTCATGGAGGCAGAAATGATAACCCAGTCCCACGTCGGGCACGCCACGAGAAGGCGGGGATCCTCTGGAAAGACCCCGGAGCTGGGGCAGCAGCAGGCAGAGGGAGAGAGGGAGACCAAGTACGAGACGGACCGACGCCATCAGGGAAGCCCTGGGCGCGCGTCCACAGGCACCAAGCAAGGCGGCTGACGATGGAACACGGGGGATGTCACTCATGCACGGGGTCGCCGGGGTCGGAGCCGGCTCAGCAGCTCATAGCACACACAATCTCTTCTTTATTGATTAAAGGCACTTTGTTCTCAAAACAAGTTAAAAGGGCTTGTCTGTTTCCTGTATAACATCTCATCAGATATCATCTTTTTCTTACACTTCCCTCAGAAAGCAAACTTCCATTCCTGCAACTGACCTACTATCCTATAATAAAACTATCGCTTCAGAAATTACGGTGTCTCTCAACAAATGTAGCACTATAATTTATATCAATGAGCCATACTCAGTAAAAAGCAGATAGCTATAAGTGGGCAGCTTATAAACCAAGTATGTTTAATAGAATCAAGAAAAGCAAGTTTGGGATATATTCAGTGACCCACACAGCCAATCAATGACAAGACTGTATGGATATACATGTTGTAAAAATTAAGCAAATGAAGTATGCAGAAGGATTAAACTACGAATTCACATGAGTGCGTCTGTCAGGAGTTGTAATGCAGCAAACCAGTGACGGGAGACAGGGAGGCTGATGGCTTTGGCGCGCAAGTACAAAGCACTGGCCAGGACAGCATCACAGTGAGGAGGACAATAAAAAGTGAAATGTGAAGAACCAAACACACGAGTGGTGGCTTACGGATGGTTTAGAAAGATCATAGCGGTAACAGCGGCTAGCGCGTGCTGTCACTGGTGACAGCGTGGCTCAGGCCACCCCCGCGTCTGCTGGAAGCTCACGAGCTGTGCCCTTTCCACCTGACTGTGTGGTATTCTTGGTTAGCAAATGCCTTATAATTGAAGAGGGAGAAACAGCTCTTCTCTTAAAAATGTGCAAAAAACACATTTTCCATTATCTACAATAAAAAAAAAGCTATAGGCAGAAGTGACCATATGACTCCTGATAGTGATGTTCTACTTGCTCATGAAGTCTCATGGATCAAAAAAACACAACAACGACAAAAAAACCCAGGAAACAGAAAACAGATAATTTAATTGGCACCCCTAAAATTGGACTACTGCTACATCTGTCCACAGATACACCCTCCAAGTGGAAGGGAGCCTTTGTAAATATGGAGCCCACCTCATAACGTGTCGACTGATAAATCTAAGACTTATTAAAATGTTCAGATTTAAAAAATTAAACAATAAGCTGAACATAGCTAAAAAAAACAGTAGAAAAGAGAGTACTAATGCCTATAAAAAAAGGCTAAAAGGCTATTCTATTTCTTATCTTATTGGGGTTTCATTTTCTTTTCTGGCCTATTAGGACTTGTCTTTAATTCTCTGGCAATCAGAGTTAGTCATTATTAATAAAACATAATAAACATTTTTCTCTTTACGGCTGCATAGTGACTCAGAACAACTGAAAGAAATATATATATACACACGTTTTCTCAACAATTCTGATATAGATTTTCATAAATACTTTTCCTGAATCTTTTCAACTGATTCCTAAAATAGAAACAGGCCCTAAAATGATGATATCTAAACAGATTTAGAAGCATAAAGAATGTCAAAAAACGTCTCAGTCATTCTATCTAAAACTAGGAGATATAAAAACAGTTTAAAAAGAAAACCTAAGGACAATAAATTCTTAGAATAAGAAAGCCAAAAAAATCATTTAGGTCAAAAATCTACTGAAGATGATTTGAAGCGGAAAATGAAGAGGTTATGTCCATTTCATGTCTCTTAGCCATTTTTTAAAATGCATAGATAGTGTCTTGAAAATCAACTGTGGATGTCACTTCTCTAACACATTTTGGAAACTTTTTCATTATCGAATGCTGGAATGCACCGGGTCATTCCCCCATGTGCAGGATAATGCCCGCAGGCTGCAGAGACGTGTGCACACGTGGCTCCGAGTGTCCCTGAGGGATGGAAGGCGAGTGGGAAGGCTGGACGCAGCACTGTCCCACTCCACGCCTCAAGGACCGTCCTGCTAGTCTTTGGGAGGTGGTTACTTTCCCTGGCCCCACGTGGTCAAAACTCACTACTCTTAGGATTGTCTTGGTCCACGAACTACGTGAAATATTTTTAGAATGTGTAACAGTATTAAAACAGTTATCTGTTATAATAGTTTTCTGTTACTTAATAGAAATTGTGCCACAGCTTCAAATGATAGACTCACTGTATGCTTTTAATTTAGAAAACAGTGATGATAAAATAAATGTACACAGAAAGAACATTTTTTAAACCCAGGAAAGGCACATTTAAATGACTCATTAAGGGTAGCATTTTACTCTGTATAAAAGTCATGGATTTTACACATAGCCCTGCCTTTAAGAGGATCCAAGGAGGACCAGACTTTTAATTCATTAAGCAGTACCTAGGATTAGATACGGCTTTCCAAGTGAAACCCAAACCCTTCACAAAACATTCTTGGTTTCAGATATCAGCAGAAACCACCACACTGTATGGAGGGTCACTCAGAGGCTTCCTGAGGTTCACAGACCTTTAAGCAAACTCCAGATGATTTTTTTTCCAAGAGCAAATGCCAAGTTTTTAGCTAGCCCTAGTTAAGTTTCACGGGAACTTTACTGGCATGCCGAACCTGGACCAATTAATAATTCTAAGGAAACACTGGGCAAAGCTTAGCGGTTTCAAGTTAAGTCCTGCTGTTCTTCAGGTCACAAGTTGTAAATATCACACAGATGGCGTAAAGTTTGTCATCGAACCCAGAAAGCTGCAATGCAGTGTGCATTTTCTTTTTCATTTTATGTGTCATCGATGACATCTTGGTCAACGTTTTCAAGAAATCAATGAACATTATCTTCCCCCAAAATACGTGCTGGCACATAAGCCAGTTAAAGATGGGGCGTTCGCATCCTCTGCTCCGAATGCACCTCTCCCTTGTGCCCCATCCATGGAGCTTCGGCTGAGGGGACGAGGTGTCCTCAGTCCCAGCGGGGCTCACATGGTCTATACAATTCAGACACGTTTCTAGGGTTCAACTCTCTAGGCAGGCAGAGGGCTGGGGTCATGTGTGTCTGCCCCACATCCTTTACCCACAACCCGGCGGGGGTCTCCAACAGGCGCCAACCAGCAGTTTTTACTAGTCTGCTGAAATTCTTGATAAAGAAAATTAATACATTAAAGACTACAACTAGAATTCTTTTTTCCTTAACAGTTGCCCTTCCAAACTGAACGGTTTTCACGATGCTATTTGGATGACAAATATTTTCAAGTAAAATGTGTATTTAACACTTCCCAATTACTCTTATTCTTTGTCTTTTTCATTTAAAATAAAAATGAACGTGGCATGATAAAAAGAATATTAAGATGAAAAATTAACCTTTCAGAAGCCCATCACCACAATTCATTCACTTGGTGGATTTCTACGGACTTTCACTTTCCATTAAACATTTACATATTTATCGTGCATTTTTGTAGTTATAATCATAAGGTCCTTATGATTTTGCATGAACACAGGTTATAGTTTCAGAAAACATATTCTTTTATTTTAAATGTTATTTTTTAGTCCTCAAATATTATTCCAAAGCTAATGAAAGTATGCTTTTCACTCATCATGAGTGCAATAATTATTTGGAACTGTCTAAATTGGATTCACTTTTATTTAGGTATAGAGTCGTGCAAATGTCAGATTATAACAGATTACAGTACATTAGAGCCCAGAGGGCCCTGAAATCGGAGTTATATTTGAAACATTTTTAGAGATGAGAACATAAAAGATCCTCTGTGTCTACTTAAATTAAAGTCTCCAGAGTCAACACAAAACACTTTCCACCAACCATTACAACTGTATTTATGCCTTGTCAACAGCAAAATGCCAAGGGCAGGAATTATATCACGCATATGGTTTAGTGTCTAACTTTAAAGTGAATGCTCTCATGATATTATATATACCTACATCTTTCTATTTATGTACGTACTTATACAAATTATGTATTTTGCATGTATTTCTATATTTTCCTTTTCACATTTCTATGGAAGGGAGAAATGTCTTTCTTCTAGGAAATACAACAAAAATTATATTCTAAAGTCAGATCCCATGTCTGATGAGTAACTCCTCCACTTTAACTGTAGATTCAAGTTTCCATAACTGGTGCAAACAGTGGAGACCAAACCAAATCTTGCTTACTCTAAATGTTCTGTTCTGTTTAGCAGATGGAATATCATTTAATAACCACATACCACATCTGACCAAGTAGCTACTAGTTTAAATACTTGGCACTACGTTTGCAGCGAAAGAATCTCAGAGAAGTACAATACACACCCTGTACAGGTCAGCGAAGCTCTACCGAATGGTCAGCTTTCTGTAAGACACCGATAACTGCCCAAGTGCCCCTGCAGAGGTGACGTTTCAGCTGACATGGTTATCAGCAGGAATGTCTGAAAGCAACAGGGAAGCATCCAGCCCTCCCATCCTCATGCTCCAGGGGAAGCACCACGGGTCTTCACTGGACAGAGTTTATTTAGAAAAGTGTTTTACCCAAAGGCAAACTCCCTCTAGATCATTTAAATATTTTGTTATTACAAAGACTTTTTAAAAAGTTGATTTACTTTGCACTATTTTTTACTTACCTCTCTTTATCAGGTAGACATTGGCTAAGACATATAAGATTTTTCTCATAATTTGCTTATCTAAAATAATCACTTTAGCATTATCAATATGGAATTAAACCCTTTTATAGAATATTTCTTGGCATGACTTTTACTTTCTCCAGAAAGACAGGTAGGTGTAAGATAGGGGTAGGGTTAGTACTCACAGGAGAAAGAAGTAGCTATGGCTGAATGATAGAAACACTGTGCTCTTTGTCCCTGTATTTACAGGCCACTCAGGGTAAGAAATCTCAGTGTAGTCCCTGCTTACCTGTGTGGCTCTGGGAAGCTGGTGTTTACATTGACCCATTTAGTGACTGTGAAAGGCCTCCTGGCCCACTGATCTCAAGGCTAGCATTACAGTTAATTCCTCATTAATTGGTCAAATCCTTTACTACTTATTGAAATGCAAATTGCCGTAGAAGAAGAAAAACATTCACACTCATCAGTGTTTTGGAGGCTCTCCCAGAGCCAGTGAACTCTGCTCAGCCTGCCACTCAGAGACACCCCACCCATCCCTGTTAGAGGAGACAGCCAGGGATCACTGGGTTCTGCCAGGTTCCAGCCAGGGACCAGAACGCTGGCAGCACACACATACCTTTAAGTTTATCCCAAGGAAAAACTTGGTTGGGGTCCTTGGGTGGGAGCTCTCATCAGCCTCCAACATGAATGTCTTCCAGCGATCACACTGTGGATAAATTAAAAGTTTATTAGATATAAGTATAAACATGTTCTAACAAATGTGAGCTAACTTTTGAATAATATTTCCAAAATAGGGACTTTACAAGAAGAGCCTAAGAAAGATGAAGAGCAAAAGAGAACTATAACAGATTCCTTTCCAATGGGCAAGAAACATATGTATCTCTTTCTGTATAAAGTTCCCATTGGTATCATTTGCCCATTTATGGAGGAGTCATATTAATTTGTAAGATTTTAAAAAATATATTATCTGAATCTTAATTTTTCATTAGTGTTTCTTCCTCAATTAAAATCATTTTTCTTATGTCAGTCTTACTTTCTCATTGGACCCGTAATAAATTCTTTCATACTCAAAACACCTCAGACTCTTCAGTAATTTTTGGTAGATAAGAAGTCTGTCTTAAAAGCATTAAATAGCCAACACAAATACTCCTTTTTGATAAGTGAACATTGCTCTTGTTAATGCCTCTCATTACCACTTATCCTTAATCCTTCTGACAAAAGCCTGAATACCTGTAACTGCCATCCTCTTTTACTTGCAAAGATCACATGAAATATAGTCTAGGTCTTATCAAGGTTGTCTTGACAGGAATTATATGATCGATGAATTCTCACATTAGGATGCCTGCATACTGCTGATTATATATGGACGTATACTTCTGCATCTGAGTAAGAAACCAATCAGGCCCATCCCCCAGACATTCACATACACACCCAGCAAATTCTCTTGTTTTGTAGATTTATCCCAGAAGCATATTTAGTTTTCAGGCTTTGACCATATTAACAGAAGTAGATTCTCATTTGTGCGTGTCCTTCCATTTTCTTCCGTTCAATGACAATTAAAAAAGGAAAAAATATGAACCACTGGGGTCCTTTATTAATCAGAAAAATAAACCAGATTTTCCCATTAGAAGTATGGCAAAACATTATTAAATCTGTAAAGAATCAGGTATCTTGCTCTAGAGAGAGCAGAGACCTTGAGGTAAGACTAACCTTGATTTATAGATTGCATAAAAATGTTCTAAGAATTGTATTCTTCTGGATTTGGAAAGGCAAAGGAAATTAGCAGAAGTGATGAAAAGGAAAAGTGTCTTGAAGTATATGCCTGTAGGAACATGTTTTAAGATAAGACAGCATGCATTCAATCTCAGTTTTCTAAATAGACTTGAAGTATGACCAGAAGCCAAGCTGACTAAAGAAAATTCCGGCATAAGTTTACTTCCTCTCTCCTTGATATCAAACCTTTCTTGGAAATAGTGCTGCCATTTTGTTTTCATTGTTAGTTTTGTTGTTGTTTGTTTGTACATCAATTGTTTGCCTTCAGACACTTTAACATTCCAGCAAATTCTTAGCACTCATGCACATATGTGTGTGATTAATATACATGTTAAATCTTTTCCTGAATCAGCTATTTGTACTGTTATTTAATTTTATTTGTTCTAAAAAATGTTGGATTTTCTTATTGAACCACTAACTCCTCAGAAAAGGGGTCTCTGACTTCCACTATGTCACTCAGCAATATAACAGAAAAGCTTACAGTGGATGTGATTTCTGATCTGAAATTCAGGGAATGAGGTCTGAAAATTTGTTAGTCATATGACTCAAGATTTGCTATGAATCTTAGAATAACTTTGGGGATTTTAACCCAAGTGAAGTGAAATCTTATTAAATAAGAAAATATACCCTCACTGTAACAAACATTTCACACTTTAAAACAAATTATTTTTATTTACACTATTTCATTTAATCTTCAGAAAATTATTTTTAATATATGTTTTATCTTTCTCCATTTAAGACCCAAGAACACTCAGTATCAGAGGATATGTGACTTTTCCAGAGTCACACACCTCACCCCCTATGTAACCAACACCTATGGCGATGAATTTCCCTTAATACTTTGGACAAATTGACCTGTGATGAAAACCATGCCCTACAGAATTGCAGACATCTCCTTGTGAAGAAGAGTCATTAATCCAACACAATGCAACAAACATTGAGGCATATGGATGGCAGATATGTTTCATCGTGTTCAGAGGAACTCTGAAGAGTTTGCCTCTGAAATTATTAATCCCCAGCAGAGAAGTCAGTAGAGCATGTCCTCTTACAGATGGATAACTTTAGCGAATCCAAGTTCTGGACAAGTTGTCATTGGCTGAAATTCCTTGTTAGTCCTCATTTACTAGACGCACATTCTAACGATCACATGGATTCTGATGTGAAATGTAGCTAAATAAGAAAAGTACTTGCTCCTATTGAAAAAAGGCCCACGTTAATTAAATCAGCCTTTAAGTGTCAGATATGTGGTACCCAATGACACAGAAGAAATGTTACTTTTAAAATAACTTATATAAGCCAAATATACATCTTTTAGATTGCACTTTGAGTACCAGGACATAATATAAAGTAGACAGCATTGGTAGTACAAGCTCTGTCAAGTAAGAAAAGAGTAGACAAATGAGGATTTCCATTAAAACCTGAGAATAAGTACTCCTTAGAAATAAGATCCATACCCCATAATTAAAGAAAACTATGAAAGAGATATATGGTAACAAAACCTAAAATCAGGACTCCACAGGTCCAGAGTGATCCACAGACTCTCTTCCAAACCCAAATTCAACACTCTTTAGAAGAAATCAGAATCTGAAGTCACTATAATGCATCACTCAAGCATGCAATATTTACTCGAAAACCAACAGATATAGAAGTAGCAGAAAAAGATGATTCATACTTAAGAAAAAGTCAAAGGAAAGACTCTCAGATATCCCATATTTTGAAATTTAAAGCAATGGATTTGAGATGTGTAAAATTCTGAAAAGGACTCTATGAAACACCTATAATCATACGAAACATGCAATATCAAAAAAAAAAGTCTCTAGATTACATATTACAAATAGAGAAATTAAAAGAAAGGACCAGTAAATGTGAAAACAAGCCAACAAAATTATACAAACTGAAGTATGGGGTGAGAGAGAGTAGCGGAGAATGAAAACTATGGACAATATTCACTGGTCTAAGATACAACTGGAGTTTCTGAAGGAGAAAATGAAGTTCATGGGGTGAAAAATATTTGTAGAAATATTAGTTAAAATGTTTATTTTTTTTAAATGCAAAGTCAGGAAGGTAAGTAATATCCAAGTAGAATGAATACAAAAACACTGCACTTATTTATATTATAGCCAAATTGTTGAAAATCGAAGGTCAAGAGAGAATCTTAAAAACACCCAGAGTAAAGATATATTACATATAAGAGGACAAAAATAAGAATGATAATGCCTGTTATCTCATTAGAAGCAACGAAGCTAAAATAAGATAAACTAGTTAAAGCATTGAAATAAAAAAATACTGTCAATATATAACTTTATATTAAGCAAAAATACCCCTTAAAATCAAAGGTGAAATAAAGACACTTTTAGATAAACAAAAGCCAAGAATTCTGTGCCAAGGAACACAGCCACCCTGCAAACACTTCGGAAGGAATTTCTTCAAGCAGAAGCTAAATGGTGCCAGATAGATTTTAGATGTATAGGAGAAAATAAAGAGCACTAAAAATTGTAAATGTGTGGGTCAATAAGCAACAGTGTTTTTCTTGCTTTTACTGAATTATTTTAAATCAATTAAAAATAGAAAACAAAAAGCTCAGTTAATTCTTTAAGTAAAAGTAACAATATAGCATGGAGTTCATAACATTTGTAAAAGTGAAACACATGATGAAAATAATATAAAGGGTGTTATAAATTTCTAGCATTATAAAGTGTTATAATATTAAAGGTAGATTATGATAAATTAACAAAAATATTATAATCTCTGGGGAAAATTCCAACCATATGCTGTTTACAGAAGAACTCTGAAGACAGAGACCTATTGAAAGTGAAAGAAGAAAGAAGAGATACCAAATAACACTAAGCATAAAAATACTGGTGTTGCTATATTAACATCAGACACAGATTTCTAGACAGGAAGCATTACCAGAAATAAAGAGAGCCATTTCATAATGTTAAAAGTTATCACTTTTAGTAGATTTGAAAACTGTTATCAACTGACTTAATAATATTAGAACATAGCACTCAATAACTGCAGAACATACTTTTATTTAACGCACCCGCCATGTTCACTGAGACAGGCCATTTGGGGAGCTTCAAGGAGGACAGTCACTGAGCTGTTTTTTAGCTATCATCATTAGCAGAAACGTCGACAGACTGTCCTCACAGTTTTCTGAACTTCTCCTAAATGCACACAGTTGTCTGAACTTTCCTTATGGTTTTCTAAACTTCTTTGTAAATAGACACAAATTATGCTAAAATAATAAGTCAGACAGAGAAAGATAAATACCAAATGATTTCACTTATTTGGAGAATCTAAGGAACAAGAACAAACTAATCAAAAGTAAACTACAAATATAGTGGATAATTTGGTGACAGACAGAGGGGAGGGTGTGGGGGGCTGGGAGAATAGAGTGAAAGGTTCAAGAAGTACAAATCAGTAGTTGACAGTTGGTCGGGGGAAGAGGAGCATGGCAGAGGGAATGCAGTCAGCATTAATATGATGGCTAGGTGGCGGGCCCGGGGAGGGAGGGAGCAACTGGGAGGATCATTTTGTGAACCATATAGATGTCTAACCAATGTTCTGTGTACTTCAATGTTCTATATCCTTGAGACTAATTTAAATAAATGTTTTTAAAAAGTGCAATTTTTAAACAAATATAAACCCTCTACTATTCCAACCAAAGAAACCCGAACTCTCTATTTGTTTTTCTTTTTTTTTTTCTTTTCTAAAATTCTTCCATCTTACTTAGGAGTGAGGATGAAAAAAAGTTCAGTATTTTATTCATGGAGATTATGAGTCTGTGGTTAGTAGAGAATAATATTTACTCTCAGGAACCATGCTGCCGTGTGATGAAGGGGAAAGACCACCAGTAAGTTTTAAGAGGCAGAGGTGAAATACTGGCCTAATTGCATCTTAATGAGAAATGGTCAATTTACATAAAATAACCTAGAAAGAGCATATAAATACAATTATTATATCTGTATATATGTACAAATACAATTATTTTTACCAGTGACTGAGTCTGACAAATTCCATCTAAAGAAATTTCTGCTCCAAATTTTCAAATGAAAAATGTATATCCTTCAAAGAAATATATAAAGAGTTGAGGGTCAAATTCTTAGAAAATTCATTAAAATCTTCTGTGAATTAGACCATGCCAGTCATTTCCTGATGCTAATCATTTTTTCCACAATAGTTTCAATTAAAAAAAAATGTAAGCATCATGTGTTAAGGCCATTTAAGGCTGTCAGGTGGCAAGCAAATAAATCACTTAGATAATGATTCAGGGTTTCTTTTTTTATAAAATTCCTCATAAAATTTCTCTGGCTTTGTCTACTTCATAAAATAAAAAAGGGAACCTGGGGAAGTTAAGCCAGCAGAATCACGTGGGGCAAAAAAGTGGAGAGAAAAGAGAAAGAAACTGGCTGGTGGATTTATGAACTCAGGATGGGAAACCATGGTGAGAGTGAAACAGTAAAATATACTGCACGAAACTAACAATCTTATGACTATTCACGAGAAAGGAAAAAAATGACAAGAGAAACTATCCAAATGTCATAAACACAAGGGATGGAAAATTTGTTTAAAACCACTTAGTGTCTCTATATGACAAGTATTATATCAAAATATATAGCCTGCCCACTCTCTTTCTTATTCCCTCATCCAAATTTGCAGTCTTTTATATTCATCTTCCTCAAAAAAGTGTTCTTAGGATATACATATACTTTTTAATACTATATATTTCTTTTCATGAAAAGTAATGAATGTATTACCTCTATTAAAGATTCCTGCATTTGAAGCATCACCTTGCCAGAATCTAAGCCTAATTAAATTTATTTTCTTGGCGTTCAAAATAAAATAACTTACTCCTCAAAAACCATTAGATCTGCAAGTCCCAATACGCCCTAAGTCACATCAAGTCCATTCATTTCTTTCCTCGAGAAATTTTTTAGTATCTCTGAGGAACTGTTCTCTACTCTCTGAATTCCTCCAGGAGGGTGATTCTTTCTCCCACTGTCGTTGTCCCACTAGAGCATAAGCTCCAGGAGAGCAAGAATATTTTCCGCCTTATTCCTGTTGCATCCCTGCAATGCCAGTGGTGACCTGCACGCAGAGAGCACAAAATAAACGTCTGATGCGTGAAAGGATGAGCCGATGAAACTCTGCTGCTCCTGAACTCTCCAGACCATTGAACACAGTGTGCGACTCATAGGAAGTCATCTAATCACTTTCCCTCTGTGTTCCTAGCTGTAAAATAGCGATCCTAATGATCATAATACCACCTCCTTCGTAGGATTACTGACAGGGTACAAACAGCTGTTCTTGCATTGTTCAACTCAATTTCTCACTGATCTTTACTCTGAGCAAGGACAGGACTGTAGCCCTTAAAACTTCAAAACAAAGATGAGGGCAGAATATATGCATACCATTTATTTTCAGAATATCTGGGGCACAGAGGAAAACTATGTTCATGTCCATGTGTCGGTGTCGCAAGTTGCTCATAGAGCCCACAGGAACCCCAGTGAATCTCAAGATCCCTGCCGAGTTCTCGAAGGCTGCTATCAAGCATCTCCAGGACGTTGAAACATGGAATCCAGTAACGCCTTACTCTTCCATGACAAAACAAAGGGGAGAAGCCCCCTTCTCCATCACCCCAGGCGTGCTCAGTGGAGAACAGCGGGAACAGCATTCCCTTCAGGGAACACACCGTTTCCGATTTCCACCTCCAACTCAGTCCCGGAGACATGATCTGATCGCTGTGACTCCCTCCGGGAGATGCAAAGAACAATTATTTCCCCAAATCTGGCTCATTAAATATGAAATTTAAACCAAGGAGAACCCCTAAAATCCAGTATAATTACCGGGTAAAAATAAAAAAAAAAAAACTTTAACTGAGGGGTTGTAGACTTAAAAACACTGCTGGGAAGATTAACATAACAATAATACAACATACACAAGTGACAAATGGTCCTGGAGGCTATTCACCAGAGGATAAACAAAACAAAGTGAAAAACAGTCTAGCTAATTAATTGGCCAACTTAGATACTAAGTTGGACACTTAAAATTTTAGTTTCTAAACCCTTCACTTAGGTGTGTAAATGACATGATGTTTTTCTCTAACACGGGATAACCGTGGTGACCATTTGCTTTACTTTTCTGAACCCAGCAGACCCAGCCCAGTAATTTCCCCAAAACAAAGGGCGGGTCTGTCAAAAGTAAACAAAATTTCTACTTCCAGGAAGTGAAAACTAGACAGCACCCCTCAAAGAAAGCTCCCCCACGGAACCAACAATAATAATGGTGATGAATTATGATCCTTCCACACTGGGTAAAAGAAACGTTTATAGTAATTTTGCCAACGCCTGTGAAGACAGGCCTTGGCCTGGGGTGGGCAGCCCCTGTCATTAACACTTCTCAGGGAGAATCAATGTACTTTTTTCCAATCAGTGTCTACGGAATGAATGGTAACATACATGCCAGAAAAAAACTGATACAAATCCTTCTGAGGGAAGGCAAGAGTCTCCTTACTTGGGGGACCTAGAAAACTGCACCGGGCTGGGGTGAGGGCTCAGCTAATCTGGGTGAGTGGGGCAGGGGCCCCAGCTACCTCTGCAGCTGGAAGCAGAACGGCGCTGTGCTGGACAGGGGGGCAACAGGGCCGGTGCCCGTGATCAGAGCCTCGAGCCAGGAATTCCTGGTGCACGTGCACGGCGGGGGCGGCAGGAACATCCTAAGGTGCGCCAGGCTCTGGCGAAGACGCTCAAGGTCCCTCGTGCGCCCTGCACAGCAAGTGGCCCATCACCCTGAACACTGAAGCCCTCCCCGCGGTGCTGACACTAGAACCAGGAGTGAAAGTAGTGTTTCCCAACGCCGCCTCACGGCACGAGCCAGGCGACCGTGCTGAGTGGGTGCACTGCGGACCGGCTGTCCGTCGAACCCGCGCCCACGGAGAGCTGCGCGTCCGCTGAAAACACTCGGGAATGAGATCCGGGCCCCGGACGTGCGGTTCTGTTCAGCGCATGGCAACGCAGTGCCATGAGTGACTGCAGGTTTCCAAAACCTCTGGAAAGCAGGGTTTTTGTTTTTGCTAAACTTTTCTGAAACATTCTAAATACTGGTGTGACAATTTGTACTTTCTTCAAATAGACACCTAAAACTTTCATTTGAAAATGGGCCTTGGTCACAGGGTTTGGACACCATGGACATAGGACACAAAGGGAGCAGGTCGGGCGGACAGGAGGCCACGCCAGGGCACCCCACCAACGCAGGTCGTGAGGCAAGGCTGCACCTGGGCCGGCCCATGGCTCTCCTGCAGGCCTCCGCTAACGCAGCTCGTCACCAGGAAGAGGCCGCACGGTGTGGACACTGTCACTGCCACGTGCTCGCACACATAGAAGGAGGTGTTGGGCTGTGAGCAGCGCAGTGCAAATATTTCCTGAGTGCTCTGGGCAGCAGCCAAAGCCAAGAGAAAGTGACACCCCACAAAGCAGTCTGGGCCACTGGGCTTGGGCTCCTCTGAGTCACGTTTCTAATAACAAGTTAAAGCTTCTGTCCCTGGAACAGGGATGGCCTCAGTCCGTGAACAGGTGTGGAAAGCGGATTTTTGGAATGGGGCAAGGAAGGTGGCTTCTGGAAGCGCAGCACTCAGAAGCTGCCCACCCCACCCAGACAGACACCCGGCCCTTTGCAGCCACCGAAAACAGATTTGGGACTGGCTGAGGCATGAACCAGATGTCAGTGTTTGAAAACATACTGGAGAAAATAGGAATACTGTCAAAATGATCAGCGAGGGTTCTACTCGGCTTCAGGGCGCACGTGGCCTTCCACAACATCGTTCTGATGAATGCGCACGTTTCGGTGCCACTGCTGTACAGAGTCACAGGCATCAGTGGATATTTCCATGACGACAACAATGAAGGGATGACTAACGGGCTACCACATAATTTTACGTTTACAATCCAAAACAAAATTGATGAGGTTTTTATCCCATGAATTATTGCAAAACTGACATATAGTATCCATAATAAAAAGAAATCCAAAAACTTTACAAAATCATGCTTTCCACCAGAGCTGAACGCATCAATTCAAAATAGAAATAACTGACTGCGGGTCTGAACATTGCATAGTAGCCTTGCTGGATGTCAGGAGTTGTTTTCACGCGTGTGTGTGTGTGTGTGTGTGTGTGTGTGTGTGTGTGTGCGTGTGTGTGATCTTTGCTTCCATGGAAACAGCAAACTCGGTTATTTATTACAGCTGGTGATTGCTGGCGTCTTCCTCCATCCCAAAAGCTGCGGGCCACGTCCATTACTGTCAGCCTGTGTCACTGTCCTGTCTGCAGAAGAGCAAACCGAACGCTTGGACACAGGCGCTGCTTCGGCAGGGTGCTCAGTACCTTGGCCAGAGCAGTCAACGCCACACAGCTTGAGATCCACAGCGAGCAGTCGTGGCCAGAGGCACCGAGGACAATACATACAAGGAAGGAGCGTCTCTCACAGGACCTGCGAAAAGAATCGGATGTGCTCCTCTGCTCCTCTGGACGAGCGGAAACTGATGGAGACACGAGGTGTCTGAGGAAACGCCGTCACGAGTCACATTTCGCTGACTCTGATTCCTGTGCTGAGAACACGGTCCCCACCGCAGCGCTGGCAGTGTTTCAAAGGGTTCACACGCCATCTCTGGCGGCTGCGCTGAGCAGTGTTCGAGGCAGGCACACGCAAACTCTGACATCCTCAGAGGGGCTGTAAGTAGTACACCCTTAGTGCTCGCGCATCTGCTTGGTAAACAAGAGTGCTCCTCACCACTCACCTGGGATGTTTCAGTGAAGAGTGAGGGACCAAGTGTGTTTGCACACGCAGAGACTGGGCTTGGGAGATATTTATTATTCTGCCAGGTAACCAGCCGCTGCTGTGATTAGTTCCTGACCTGTGGGAGAGGTCTCAACTGGGACATCTGGGCCAGTGGCTCTGAATTATCAAACTTGCTCCTCTGCCACTGAAGGTCCTCACGAGGAAAGGAAACAATCTTCACCACAAGAGAGAGAAAGTTCAGCTGACTGGAAACCAGCAAAACGGCATAAGCTCCACTGAAGATAAGGATGTTATAACTGTGTCGCTGGCCGCTCCATCATGGGCCACATAATTTCCTATAGCTGTATTCAAAGCCGTCTGTCTTTTATGCGGGAAGACAGGTAACTGTTCAGGATAGGTTATTTACCCACAAGCTTATTTAATTTCACTAGGCAATTGAAAAATTAAGATACAATTTGTAGATCAACTCAGCATTTTCTTATCTTATTCACAAACCTGTTGAAGAAAATATTGTTTCACTATAATTCCTGACCAATTTTCCAATATCTATTGAGAATATAGTTAAATATTGACTCTTTCAGATGAGTTTTTTTCTTTTCTTTTAATGCATTACCTTAGAATGAACAGAACAGGCGATGGTTCAGAAGTGCATACCCTTAGCCAGAAGACAACACAATTCTAGAATGTACGAGCTCTGACACCAGGTCTCTCTTCAAGACCTTCTTTCTCTGTGACATGAGATGACTAAAGGTACTTGTTTTTCTAGGGTGCTGGGAGGATGAAACGGCTTACTAAATGTGGAGCATTTAGATCAGCCCCCACACACGGCACAGCACTCAGTGCCCGTTAGCTTCTTTCATTCTGAATAAAATGGTTATCAATACGCTCTTTTTAAAGAAAAGACACCAGTACCTAATTCATTAACCATTGCGTTTAAATAAACAATAATAATAAAATTTTAACTCTTGGCTAAAGCTCCTTTTAACACAATGGTCAACTTAATACTGAATTGAAAGTACACATTATCTTCAAGCTCATCCACCTAAATTAAGTGATAAATCATAGTATTACCAACAGATGACATATTCGAAATGATGAAAGATAATCCTAAGGTATCACAGTAACATTTTATAAGCTTTGGGGAAACCCTCCCGAGATTAAGCAGAATAAGAAGTCCAAGAAAGCAACTGCCAGGTTTTGAATTTTTACATGTAGCTTTGTGTATTGATGTTTTATGCATGCATTCATGCAGTATGCAGTCTGACTTGCTATTTAAATAGCTCTTTAATAATGATCTATTTTTCTTCAGTTTTTCTGCATGAATAAATATCGGTAAGATTCAGAAAGTGCCAAATTAATTCTGCATCACAACACATGGTGTTTAAAGGAGAAAAGCACCAGGCAGTTAATAATGGGAATCCAAAATCAGTGGAGTAAAAGCAGCAAGATGTGAATGCACGTGACTGATCATCTAGAACAGTGTATCACGGTCAGATCCTGGATTTGATTAAATATTGTATTTCAAAGGGAGAAATTATAAATTATGTTTACTCCTCAATAACTCATTATTTGGATTTTCAGTATCACTTGTACCACTAAGATGTTTCTTGACACCAGAAGTCACGATTCGTGGATAACTTTCCACCTGTTCTGCTATCTCCGGAAACACCGGGGGCATCTCTGCTCTTCCAGGCTGGGGACGCCATTCGGGCACCGTCAGCTGTGGCTGGCTAGGAGGCGTTCCTGTCCTCGAACACTGTCCATGTTTATTCTGTAATATTTTCTATGCTATTTTGAGTTGTTTTGTGTTGACTCCTTATGACTTCCAAAACAAAGATTTTAAGGATCTTACTCCACAAAGGTCACAGGAAGCAAAAGGCACAATCTGAATTTATCGCTGGGACCCTGAAGTGGAAGAAGCGTCATGAGGTCCGGCTCGGCCAACCAGCTCATTCTGCTGGGGAACAACTCCTGCTCCGTCCTAAAGCCCCCGATTTAAAAAGGGGGCTCAGGTGCACCCCAGCCGCTCTGCCCTCCACAGACCCGCCGTGACCCCACTCTGCTTTGGTGTCCGGCCTCCTGCCCAGCGGAACCCGGGTTTGGAGATGACCCTCTCTCATCTCGAACCAGGGGCTACGTGGGCACAGCCCCCTCCGCCTGCTCATCTGCCCTCCTCAGGCTGGGCTCCAGAAGCTTCCTTTGTGAACAGTCACATGATGTTAAACCGAAGGCGCTCCCCAGGCAGAAGGAAGATGTAGACGGAGAAGGAACCAGCGCCTCCAAAAAAGGAGGAGACCGCGGGGCCCAGCAGCGGCGCGTCACTGCAGAGCGCAGGGCCTGCCTGTCTCCTCCAGGGCGGATGGGGGAGCCGGGTCACCCCTCTCAGCCCCGCCTGGGAAAGGAAAGGAGGCCACCTTGTCCTGAATGCCAAACTGCCACACTGAAAGCCTGCACTATTATTTTCTGGAATGGTGAAAATACTCCAAAATAAATGAAGAATAGAAAGAAACGTGCACTCTGAAAGATACACAATTTCATTTCACTTGTTATTGAATATGGATTTTTTTGGCCTTTGTATCCTATTCTATATCTTAAAGGGGTTTCTGAAATTTAAAAAGGAAACAGCATTAAAACACAAGCTAAACTTCAAAGTAAAGAGATGCCACAGAGAAATAAGACTTCCCTCAGGGATGCACTGAATAACGAAACTGTAGTTTAAATTATTCAGTTATTTAGAGTCAAAGGTATGTTAACTGGAGAATATCCTTGACTTCAGATGTACCCACTTTAACAACCATCCATTGCTCCGGCTGTCACTGTCTCCCCACTGTCTCCCCTCTCTCTCCCCCTCTTCTCCCCCTCTTCTCCCCCTCTCCTCTCCCTCTCCCCTCCTCCTCCTCCTCTTCCTCCTCTCTTTCTCTCTTTCTCTGTCTCTCTCTCTCTGTCTGTCTGCCTGTCTCTCTCTCTCTCTCTCTCCCTCCTTCCTTTTCTGTCACTGACCAACTGACCAGTCCCCAGGCATTTTCCCCTAAAGGGAAACCTAGGTCTGAAATAAATGTGTGTTGCTTAAAACCTACTTATAATAGAAACAGTGGGGAACTATACACTATTGTCTGTGTAACAATATCTTTTTTAATGTGGCATGTTATCACACCTAAATAAATTGTAAGTAGTTAATTATACTATCAATTTGGAAATGGTAACAATACTTTTAAAAGTTTTGATTGTAAATTAACTATAAATGAATTTAACTTTAAGCAACCTGCATGTGCCCCATTTTCTAGGCCTCCTCTGCCCAAATTTCTCTCTAGGAATAAGTTAAGAGAATGGAAAAGACTCATTTTTAGAGAATAAAAAATAGTACTGCCATATACTCGGGTGTATAGTATGACACTGAAACATATCGTTTATTTTGACCTTTCTTCCAGCTCGCATGGATCCTAAATGGTGCCCATAAGACTAACTGGAGGAACTTTTTCAAAATACACATGCCTGTGGCCCACTCTGCAGAGCTCCACATTCGCTAAGGCCTGTACAACTGGCACTGGGTAAGGGAGGCTCTAGCTCCTGATGAGGCCGCGCCACGCTCTTGGCGCCGCACAGAGACGGCCACAGTGACTACGCACACAGGCGCATGGAGCAGACCCCGCTGTGACATCTGCTGCACAGAGGGTGCCAGAGGCTGCGGAGCACACAGGTCCCATGCGCGCACGCAGCTCGCAAGCACTGCGACTGGATTCAAACTCAGACACACACACCCTGGGGGCTATGGTCTTAACCACCGTGAGATGCTTCTCCTGTTTTTATATCAGCATTCCTAAATTTACCAAATTTAAGTCACATTTAACATTCCAGGACATGATAAATTAAAATAGATAACAGAAGTATGCACATGAGAGACTCATTAAACATTCATTGCTGTGAAAATAAGATTAACTTGGACACGACCCAAATATTTGAAATAATAAAGTGTCATAAATATCATAGAGTTGTTTTTGTTTTTTTTTTTTTAACTCCAGGAAATACTTTGAAAACTGAACTCTTTTCTGAAATACCAATATGTGATAGTTGACTTTACCTGTCTTCTTCACTGGGTCACAGGGTGACCCAATATGTGATTTAAAGTCATTTCTGGGTGTGTCTGTGAGGGGGCTTCCAGGAGGGACAACGGTTTGAATCAGCGGAGGGAGTGAAGCAGATGCCCCAGGGCGGGCACTGTCAGTCCCTCGAGGGCCTGAGGGGAACAAAAATGTCAGGGAGAGACAATGCGTGCTCTCTGCCTGACTGCTGGGCTGGGGATTAGGTGCTCTCCTGTCCTTGAGCAGGACCAACGCCACCGGCTCCCCCCAGTTCTCAGGTCTTCAGACACAGGGGGGAATGACACCTCTGGTTTTCCAACTTGCAGATGGCAGATCATGGAACCTCTCAGCCTCCGTGATCACGTGAGCCCATTTCTGTAAGAGACATCTTTATCTATATCCTGCTGGTTCTCTCTCCCTGGAGAACCCTGACTAATACGCAATACCGTAATTTTTAAGCATAAGCTAAATTTGGCAAACTATTTCTCTTCTGTAACAAAATCGTCATCTTCAGAGATAATAGTATGTGACCTACAAGCATTCTAGCTCAAGGTGTTCTTATCTCTACTGATGAGAAAATATCTATTGGTAGTTAGAATAATTCAAAGATTCATCTTTAGAAAATAGTAAAAAATAGCACTTTCATGATACTCAGGTATAAAGCATTAAGAAAAAACAAACCATTTACATAGAATGGTCTTTCAGCTAGCTTGGATCCTAAAACTTGCCTTTGACTCTTAACATTCCCGCTGAAACTATGAGCCTTTAGCAGAGACAGATTTTTGGTTCTCAAGTTATTTTCAAATAAAAAGCTCTGTAGAAATTGATTTTCATTTTTAAAACCTTGTGCAGAAATGGGAAAAAAAATAATGTTCTACATTTAATTGGAGTGTCAGCAAGACACATAAATCCCATTACTGAAAACTTAGTTCAGGAAGTTGTCAAGGTTTGAAGGGTTTGACATTGTACAGTCTGCGAATAAAGTGCTGTAGAGACACACATACATTTAATTTCAATTAACGATGTGATTAAACAGGCTTCCAAACTTGCAGAAAGGCTACGAGAGTCAGGTTATTGGCTAGCCTGACCAATTCATCCACTGCGATACAAACACATACTTACACGCATACTGAATCACTAAGCATTCACAGCACAACACGTAACCCTTGCCTGAACACTATGATTCTGCTTGGAAGACTCCCGACTGAAATTTTAAGTTTTCTAAATTTATGATCTAATTGTCACTGTTCAATTCAACATCGTGGTTGGAAATTTTGGCCTTAATCTGTCTCCTGTGTTTAGTGTATATGGGATTCTTTCTCCAAGGCTGCTAGGGAGCTACAGAGGGTGCCATAACCTGGGCTCGTCTTCTCGGCTTAGTACTCCCTCCATCTAACATAAGACAGTGCCCCAATCTCAACTGATGCACATTAAAGGCAGATATATTGCAACGTCAAGGGAAGGAGGAAGGAAAAAAAAAAGACTGGAGAAAGGGAGAAACAAATTGTGCACCAAAAAAAAAAAAAATTTAGAAATGTTCTGAAAACTCAGACTGTTGGGTATTCAAGGAAAGAAATCTGTAAAACTAATGAGTGTGTCCTGCTGCCTTACCTGGAGAACTTGCAACGATTCAAAAATCAAATTATATCCATTTAGTAACCAGTCTTCTTGTACCAATGCTTTAAAACTTATCTTCTCTCAACTCAGTGTAATTCAGGTAACATTTTACAACTCAAAGATTTAGATCTTCCTCCAGTTGGCCATCTAAATTTGTTCAGAATGGTAATGCCCTTTCTGTACTAAAGCACTGGTGTAAGAGATTATATGTGTTTAAAGCATGACATAATTAATTTTTTATTTCTACAACAACATTATTCTCTCATTCATTTGATTTACATATTCTCCATTAAATCCTGGAATGTATGCAAATTGTAAATTACAGTAATTAAGTTCCTATGCATAGTAAATCTCTTAATATTGAATCAACCAATAAAAGTTTCTTTAGAATCTCATTAATTAAACAATAAAAAGGTTTTCTACTATAATTTTTTGGATTTAAGTGGGTCATTTTTGTGATTTTTTGTTTTCCTATTTGCAAGAGATGTGTGATAATAATAAAAACAAGCTATAAAAGCAAAATAATTCGGGCTTTTTCAAAGCAAATCCTACCATAATTAAAAGTCTGCATTAAATTTTAAAGAAGAAATAAAGCTTTCAATTATATATAGCATTTTTATATGCATTTAAATACAAAAACAAAGTATCAGACTGAGGAGCATGAACGTCATTCCTCCAGCCTGCCCCTTCTCTGCCTCTCTCTCTCTGACAGCCCTGCTGGTGGTGCGGCCTCTGCTTTAACCCCCTCCCAAGAAGTGCGTAGCTACAGGGCAACCCGTTCTGACAGCGAAGGGCAGGGTTTATTCATCATAGCAACGAGGTAAGAAGGAGTGGAATTCCAGCTTTACCCTACATTTCTCTCCTTATTACCTACTGCACTTCAACTGATTTTCTCTTCCTGACACAATGAAGAATTAACAACACTGATGATCTTTCAAAAGACAACATAAAGGATCTTCATCTACTTGTGAAGTATAAGGAAACTGTTGCTTTCCCTAATAAGATAAATACAGACCTACCAAGCCTGACAACGAAGAGAAGCTCTCCCAGTTATTTGGGACCTCTCACATCTAAACCTAAGACTTTTGAATCACATGGTTCACTTCTTCCTCGTTCATTTCCTGCTAATCTTTTTCTGTCAAGGTTATGTAAGCCTCGGGATGGGGGGCAAAAGGTTTATTTGCAGACATCTAAAATAAGGGGCAAATTTTACTAAGATTTAGGGCTTGACTTAATTAAAGAATGATGTACAAATCAATAATATGGCTTTCGAGATTTGACATTCCCTAACTTTGGCTTACCCACGGGGACTTTCTATGATGCTCCCTGCCCATAAGCGTTTTCTCAAAACAGAACCCTGAAGGACATGGTCCATAGACAGAGATCCTCTTTCTGGCCAGTTTATGACCCAACGTAAAGAGTTCTGCTTCTCCGATAAAATCAAATTCCACCCCGGGTGGTTACTACCTGGGGTAGAGTTTACCCCCTGCATAAACTAGTAATTTTGACAAATTATGTTATTTCTGGTATTATGGTAATTATTTCAATATCTTTGTCACTTCCTTTTTTTAATCAGTAACTAAAAATTTAGATTTAGATTCTCCACTAGAACACGGAGAGACTTAGATTTAGAATTAGCGCTTGTAGACACGGCTGCAAGTAGGAAGTAATACAATAGAAGCCAGATTCTCCAGCAGTTCTTTCTATTATAATTCACAGAAAGGCTCCACAGGTATGCAATAATCCGGTATCAGGCAATATAAGATCATTCTTTGTTGCAAAGAGGAGGAGGAAAAAACAAATACGAAGTTAAGTGAACCTTTAACAACAGACCTTTGCAGGGTCATAAAGTACTTCAGTGGGTTTTCCTGGAAAGCCCTTCAGCTCTGGGGAAAACGCACTAAGAAGGAACCATGGCACCTCTGGGAATCCAGCAATAGCCGCGTCTCCCAAATGGCCTTCTGTGCTTCCTGGGGTGTCCTGGTAATGGGAAGAGGCTAGCATGAACACGTGTGCGTGGAAAGCAGGCAGGAGAAGAAAGAGGTAGAGTTCTAAATGAAACGTTCCCACAGGCACCATGTGGTAGAGCCCAGATGTAATTCCTGCAAGCAAAAGATGGGGTAGATTTGATTTCCAACTTCTGTGAGCAGACGTGTAACTACAGTGCACCATGCTGCATATGCTGTGCCAATGTCATTTCAGTAAGGATATGGCTGTCACGTTAGGTGACAGGCTGGCATTGCATCAGATCTCCAGTCTTCCTGTTGTAGCAGAATTAGCAGTCTCTAATTTAGACAACAGTCTACGGGGGCGGGGGGGGGGCGGAATACGACCCACTCAGCAACACTGGACTTCACGATACAGTGACCCCTGGAGTTGTGTATTACACAAGCTTTGCAACTGCAAATGTTTCAGAAATAATAACAATAACATGTGCATCTATACAAAAAGTGCTAAAGAAAAAAACAGATAAAGGTACAGGGCATTCACCCTGTTACTTTTGTAACTTTTCTGTGAATTTGAAATTATTTGAAACAGAAAAAATTTCTGACCATCAAATAATGCTATTAAAGAAACAAAGAAGAGATAAGCCACTCTTAACCAACGAAAAATAAATAGCTGCAGTGGACAGCAAGAACTCCTACCATCTGACAATTAAAAAGTAAAAAAAAAAAAAAATAGAAAAATGGGGAAAAGACAAAGAAAGATATTCAACCAAAGATCAAGCATGAAAGAAACGAACACATAAAGATATGCACAACTTCATATCTTTGGACCAGTCAAGTTGACATATAAAATTAACCATCACAACACTCAAATTTCATTCAAAATTTACTATCTAAATTCATAATCAAAATCATTCTGAGCTAATTGAAAATTTGTACTGATTTCACCTGTGTCAAACTAAAGCCTTAAAAGGACTTTCCGGAATTTTGCTCTACCTGGTGCTTAGGCATGCTTCTTTGAGACATGAGGCAAGGGCTGGTAAGTGAATGTGAGGGTCTGAAGCAGTTTTAATTTATAGTAAACATTACAAAGTAGAGTTACTATCAATTTAATCACTTAGCTATATGTGTAGTCTTTCTTTTTATAGGAGTTTTGTGATTCACATGACATAGGAAAATTGGAATAGTATGTTAAAACTTAGTTACATTTAAAAATCTGGAAAGGGAGATAACTCAAAGACCATTAATAGACATAATACCACGGAAATAATATCAGACATAGAAGAATACAGACTCTATGGTTCCATTTGTATAAAATTCCAAACAGCTTTATGATGGCAGAGGTCAGAGGGTAGTATCTTCTGGGGCGGCTGCCAGAAGAGGCTCGAGGGAGATTTCTGGGTGAGGGCTCCGTTCTGGATCTGGATCCACACGGCGGTCACATAGCTGTGACCATTCATGAAGTGGTCCACTTCAGATTTACACACTTTACCATATGTGACTTGTGGGGGCTGAGACAGTTACCTCTTTTCCTATCTTTTAAATTCTTCTAACTGGCCTAATACTCAGTTTAACAGAGACAGATTAACAGGAAAAAATATCCATAGTTTATTGTGGATGCCATGCTGGGGGTGTCATAAGATATGAGACCCAAAGTGCTTTGGGCGGTTAAGGTTTATATGTCACTACACACAGAAGAGAAAGAGGGTAGGGATCTGAGATTTCGAAGAAGAAAGGCAATTTACAGGTAGCTGAGGAAGAGCAGCATACACAGACGCAGAGGGAGACCCAGCTAGCAGCCCCTGCTTGGCGCCATCCCACCTGCCGTACCTAATCCTAGTGAGCCTGGGGTGAGAAAGCTCAGGTCCCCTCCCGGACCAGGTCTTCCCATCTGCCTTTAGGGCAGCCACGGCGGAGGGTCAAACGGCCTTTCTGAGTCTTGTTTCCCAATAAGCAACTTAAAGCCAACATCCCGAAAGGCAGTTTTAGGGTGGCAAGACTCTGGTCCCCTGCAGGGTTATACATTAATTTAAAAGCTTTTAAAAATCGTGGTGTTTTTTCACACAATCCTGCACGGGCCACCTGCAGTATGTGCTAAGGATGGGGGAAGGGAAGCAAGCGCAAACAAATTCTAGAGAAAAGTAAATCAGCATGTTTTGGCCAGATAAGATGAGCGCCATTTAGAAAGAGCCAAATGTCACTCGATACAAAGTCATTACCGTCTCACTGTAACAGGATCTCTGGTGCTGTTGGCTTCTCACCTAGAGCAGAGGCTGCTGTAGTCTCTATTCTTCTTAGAAGCTTAAGGCTTTCAAAACATGCAAGGTGACATCAAAACGCATGCAGTGCAGTGTACTCTATTAAGACACAATGTGTCACTTTAAAAAAATGTTACTTGTTAAAATAATTATTGACCTTAAATATAAGGATGGCTTTTTCTACTGTTTAGAATTTACAGCATTTGTTACACCAAAAATAAAGGTTTAAATAAAGAGAAATAAAAGTTTCCCTAAATCTAAATGAGTAGAATAATTTAAAAAAAAAAAGTATTTGCAGATTCTCTACTTAAATTTTAAATTCCACACATCCAAGTTCTCAAACATTTCTCTCGACTGACTAAGCATTGAAGGGTGTTCTTTGCTTACTTCTCTTGCAGAATGTGACACGCTGATAATTTCCATCTCAAGTCTTTGTCTTGAACACTTCATTACTCTGTGACAGCCACAGGATGAATCAGATGTCATTCTTTTGAAGGAAACAGATAAGGCCTTGGGTCGTCAGACCAGAGGAAGGTGAGAAATTCCAAATAAGCAGAGCTCCCTCCAAATTCCCCAGTCCTCTCCTGGACTTGCTCACACTTTCAAATCCTGAAGAATTTGATTTGCATTTTAAAGTACTTGCTATCTCTTGTCAACATGTAAACAGAAGGTACAGAGGCTCAGCAGAAGGGTCACTGATAGAGGAGCAGGAGCTCCTGGTTCTCCGCATTGTGAGACCTCCAAGCTATATCATGTCATATAAAAACATTGAAGACTTCAATGTCCTTCAATGGCCGCCATAAATGCTTTGAGGAGATTCCAGGAATTGGTATGCTAATGGACCCACTCTCCCCTTCACACACTTGCTGCCACTGCCTGTGTGTTGCACGTCCTTTTAAACCTGAAGGGGAGACAGCGTTCCACACGGGCATGACTTGGTCCCATCTCTGTGTTTTCTACGTAAGCTGCCTGTCCAAACAAATAAAACCTTGTTAATGACACTGATTGATGTCATTCATTACGAGCCGCTGTGTTTAAACAGGCAGGTTCTTTGCTCTTCAGCGCGTGCGTTTCCCAAACTATCGTGTGGGGAAGCCATCAGGGTGCAGCGGTGACGCTGCAGCCGAAGGAGCCTCGTGGAGGCCACACGGTTGGGGAACATGTCTGGTCTGGGACCACAACCCTCAGACACTGCGCTGAGGTCCACCTGCCATACAAGTAGAAACAGGAGAGAGGTGAGAGGTGATTCTTCTCAGGTCCTGGGGAAAAGAAGGACCTCAACATTTTCAGCTTTTAAATGTATTATTATTTTCTATCGCAACTACTTATGAATACATAATTCACAGTGATCTCTCTAAAGTGGAGTGCAGACTAAGAAGTGACCTTGTAGTATTTTACTGTCATGCCACTCTGACATGGCATCGATGCAGATACTCGAGGGCACTTCTAGTTAATATGAGATAATGTTTGGATGCAACTACACACATTTCATGCATGGAAAGTAAAGCAGCCTGAATCTCGAGAATGTTGCAGAGGCGGCCCTGCACGCAGGGAGACCATGATGCCTCTAGGGATGGACAGAAGGCAAACGCCTGAAACGTCATTCATCTCAGACAGGGGTTGTTCTTTTCAAGTGTTCAGGCCTGGAAGGTCGAAAACTGAGTCAGGCACATTTGAAGACAAGGCAGTAAGGACTGAAGTTTGCTGCTGCCAGCGGGAAAGGGAACACCAAGTCCGCTTCGGCGAAGCTAGACAGCAGTGACGCAGGACGAGGCAACCCCCCGAAGGGGAGGCTCTAGCCCCGGACTGAGAGACGAGGGCCATCGGCAGAGTGTAAGGAAGCACTCCAGCACATGGTAAAGTTAGAGTCAACACTCCGCAGACAGAGCGTGGTCTCAGAGGCAGAGAATGAGAGAGCGTGAGACTCAGAGGGACAGAGACAGTAGATGAGGACAGCGAGGGAGACAGAGTAAAGACACTGAAGGGACTCCATTCACATATCATTCTCTAGTTCCTGGGAGTTACGGTTTAACGACTTCGTCTACCCATTTCCCTTGATAAACACACCGTGAGGAAGGGGAAGAGTACGCGGCCTGAGAAGGTGAGAACACAAGCGTGAAAGGCCCGCCGCAGATCCCAGCCTGCAACGCTTACGTTCCCTACAGTTTCAGCCGTAGGGAACAAAGATTTTATTTCGTATAGGGGCCACTTAAAGACTCTGTTTTTCCTGTTTCCCCTTCGGGGTGTGGGGAAAGTTTGTTAGCATCCCAGCAGAACTCTTCCTTTGTTCCGTGGGTTTCCTCTGGTCTGGCTGCCAGCTGATCAGCCTATTGCAGTCTCTGAACGTAGCCTGACTTAACATTTAAGTTATCTTGCCTCCTCCCTGCGTTAGTAGAAAGCTAAGGGGACAGCTGAGAGAGCACCAGGCATGACACAGAAACACATTCTATGTGCTTTCCCGAGTGCAGATGATAAAAACTACGGAATCGTCAGGAGTCGTCCGAAAGTGACAAATGCAGAGAAGAGGCATGACCCAAGCTGTGTCATCCACGGGCACTCACCTTTTATTTACATGAGTCTACAGTCAGAAGAAGAGAGGGCAAGAAGCATTTCACATTGTATGTGAAATTTCTCACTGCTTGAAGTGACTGATAAATGCTCCGTGAAACTGATTGACTTAAAGGATCAAAATATGAATGCTCTGAGAGTTTTCTGTGTCTTTTGAAAAATGCTGATGGGGTAAGGCACCGTCTTTATAGTTGTAAAAGGATTTTCTTTTTCAATACAGTGGGCCCTGTGTCTCTGCTCATACACGATTCCTGTCACATTCTACTTTTAGTAAAGGTACTAATAGGAAGCAAATGGTACTTTACAAACGATGTTCCTTTAGGACAGAGTATCCCATTACCTTTCATAAAAATGCATGTGTGAGGATGCGTGGACCTTCAGAGATTATTTCATAATAGTATAAAAGACACCTTTCTTCACTGGGCACCTGACTCTGGGCCTTGCTGGGTCCCCAGCCCATCTGAATTCAGGACTCGACGGCTATGCCAAGGTGTTTCCAGTGCCCATGATGCTCCTTTGTCCCCTCTGCATCTCCTCTCCGCCTTCTCCGCACTCGCCTGGCACCGGGCTCTCTCACTTCTATTTACTCTGCCAACCAAATCCCCTTCCCTCCCCTCCCAATTCCAGGTGGGTTCACACGCTAGAAGGCATGAGCAAGGGAGGAGAGCCAGAGAGACACACTGAACAGTTACTCCCTCGGCTGCTCGGGCCCCAGCTTAGGGCCACACCTCCTGCCAGGCGGTCACTCACTCTCCTGTAACTGCTCTCTCAGTGGCTCCACCCTGCCCTGGGGTGCCCAGCCACTCAGCATCAGCTTCCCCCGCTCCTTGCCACAACTCATAAATAGTTCCTTCATGAAACTTTCTTCATTATCCCTTCTGTGCAGCATCTGAATATTGTCCAGATGCTAAGCTGGACACTGAAAAAGAGTCCACACAATGAAGACGGAACTATGTCAATTTTACCACGCAGTTAACAGAAGAAAAATGATAAAGCACAAACATCAGATAATAGGCTGTGGGGTTCTGATTCCTAACTCCCTTCTTAATAAGGAAAAATCTTCTCTCTCCTCTCCTCTCCTCTCCTCTCCTCTCCTCTCCCTCTCTCTCCCTCTCCCTCTCTCTCTCCCCCTCCCATTCTCTCTCTTCCCAGTATTGCGAGATGAATAATCTCCAGGCAGGAATATTAATTTTCATAAGCTTTACTAGTTTTCCAGTTGTGTATATTAATAACAGATTTTATTAATTCTATTCTTAAGTGTGGGTGGGGAGTGGCTTCTTCTAAATGCCTGCCACTAAATATATATAACCACAAAACTCACTGTTCTTCTATTTGTGTGGTCCTCAAGTTTTTCATCTTTCCCTAATTTTAGGGCTTTAAGTTTCTTCAGCAACTGCTTCAGGATTATTCCAAGAGGCTGCAATGAGAACCTTGCATCAGAATAACTTTCCATTGAGACCCAGGCAGGTAGAAGCTCCCCAAGCGGTGCACATCCCGCCCCCGACCGCCCTCCACACCTGCTCCCACGTGGGCGACACAGACGAGACATGCTCGTTTATGGCCCTGGTATAGTTTCGACTTTCACACTAAGCATCTCTTGATCACATTTGTTTCACTTGCAGATGCTTTGTTAGTCTCTAGTTTAATATTGTTAATATTCTGAAATAAAGGCGTTTCAGACTCCCTAGGAAACAACTTTCCGAAGTTGGCACATACGTGCCCTACCTTTTCCTCGGTTCACTTCTGAGGAGAACTAAGAGGACTTCTTCCTGCTCTGGCCCTACTTTTGAGAAGTGACACTGAGTGAGAAGTGAGAAGAACAGGGACTCTGTTTCTTCAAAGACACGATGCCCCTCATCGGCTGAATAACAGTATGTGTGCTCTGGCATCGCCGCTCCCAGGAGGTACCACTGCAGAATTATCTGTGCACCATTCACCTCACACATGAGGCCATTTCCACGAGACAACTGGTTGTATGTCCTTCTGTTTGAATAAGTCATTGTTCCATCCTGAGACGTTTTGGAAGTAGTGTAGCCTGTGTCTTCACACATAACATGACTGTCCGAGTGTGGAGCATTTGGCCAGGTTGGAAATCCTGTTGTTTGCTGGTAAGGACCCAAAAGCCACCCAAATTCAGACTACAGTCTCTGAAACGACAATACACTACTATATAACATATTCATGAGAATGAAGTTTCTGTCACAAAATTTCCCATGAAAGTTAATTGGAAAATACTGTATTATGTCAGCTACTTAATTGATTTAGTGCCAGTGTGCGCATATGCACCGTATACGACATGTGCCAGTGTGTATATGTATAGACTAAATGACATACGTACCAGTGTGTAGCTATGTACAGTACAGGACACACGTGCCAGTGTGTGCGTACGTACAGCACGTGACACATGTGCCAGTGTGCACATATGCACAGTGTAGGACACGTGTGTGCTGACAGACAGCTCATCGAGGTCTTTCCCTTTGGCCTCTAAACAATTACAGTTGAAACTGCATCAAGATTGTCACCCAGATAATAGACTCTCTTCAAAAATTTTTTTCTCTTTATAGATGATTCTATAGTTTCAAGACTGAACACTGTAGAAGTGACTTTTCTCTACACAGACCACACTTCACTGTGTAAAGACCCCAGAACGGTGACTTCTCAGTATAGCTTCCACGCCCTCGGCTATCTTTGTTAGCCGTGAAAACGGAGAGCCGTTCCCTTGTTTACATTGATTTAAAAAACAGCTCTACATAGTGACAGCAATTCCGTCCTTCCGCTGTAAAAGCTACGAGGAAAGCGCGGGCTCTGAGAAGGGGTCTGACAGCACCGCTGTGCTGCGCTGCACGGCCCCTCCAGGGCGGCCTGCATGAGACAAACCCCACGTGCCCCGGTCACACGGCACCTCTGCCCGTCCCTGGTGCTGTGACCTGAGCGAGCTCCTCGACTCTCTCCGAAACGGGATGTTAAGAGTACCCGTCTCACAGACTACCTAAACCCACGCTGTGGGTGGTGAGTCTTCAGTACGTTCCGGTTGTTCTGGTCTAGAAGCGATGCTCTTTCCTCTGCATCCGTAAGATCTGGGTCCCGCGACGTCCGCCCAGTCAGCACATCGCACAGAGGGAGCCAGAGCGCCTCCGCATCTACACACCCAGGCTCTCTGGTCAGCAGCAGAAAGCACGATTGGTATTCCTATCGTGTTCTGACAAAGTTCCATATTGCTTTTACGATTCAAAATGGGGAACCTCATTTAGCAGCTGGCCACATTCTTGCCTTTCACAGTAATTCATCTTGGCATAAAAACTTTTTAAGTTCCTCCCTTGGCCAACGTGAAGCCTAAATCATGAGTATACCTGAAATATAAAATTGGTAGCATTCTTTCTTTAGTCCGTAGTGTGGAATTTAGGATTTTCTCAGCTATCAGAAAAATGATCCTACTAAGAAAACATTCATGGTTTCTTTTTCCTTGTGTTTTAAAATATTAAAGGAAAAAAAAAGGAAAATGTTTTCTTTGCCCCATAAAGAAGGGAAAAACAAATTCCACAGTGTTCACAATCTCCCTTTGGAAATATGTGTTTCATGGAGTGAAAACGTTCCAGTGATGTTGTTTTGAGATCATCTGGCTTGTTTTCACTCTATGTCACACACAAAGAATTCTCCCACATAGGATGAGAAAACTGGACATCAGGTTTTCAAGCATCTGCTTTCAGATGTGACTTAAGCACTTGTTTCTTAATAGTTTAAAAGTCCCCAGAGTCCCAGGCTGTGTGAAAATGGGATAAGTATTAAAAGGTTATAGAAGAGCAGAATCTGATCTGGGCCTAGTAGCATTTCAACTGTCCTGATGGCTAATTATAAATTTGTTAAGAATTTTGGGGAGACAAATGCATCCTCAAGCAGTTTTTACTGTTTGGAGACTGTATCAATAGGTAGAAACATTTTTTTTTGGGGGGGGGATTGTTATATAATTTAATATGTGTAAAGATTTGGCAAAATGTTTGATTTAAGAACCTAAAAATCTGAATCATGCAAGTTACTTAATTGTAGAAATTATAGCTTATAAAATTTTCTTCTTCACTAATTATAATAGTTCTGTCAGAAATACCTTTTTTCCAAAAGCAAATTATATACATTCAATCACTGGCACATTATTAAATTTAAGTAGTTTAGTGTATATAGTGCTGTCAGTAGTATTTATTTTATGCTTTATGTAATAGGGAGGCACTAGTCACGATTCCTGGCATCTTAATATGAAAATTGTTCTCTGTTTTGATCTGACAAAATACTATGAAAATCATAAAAATATTTTAACATTGATTGCCATATTATTGCCTGGACATATGCAAGTTCTTTTGTTGGCATAACAAAATATGTAAGAAATTAATTGCTTGCTTCTTAATTCATTCCATGCCATCAAGTTTACATAAAAGAACTTTTAATATTATACTATTTTGCATTGAGTATTTTATATAAAGCTAATACTGTGTTTCTGAGCTTCTAACCACAGCAACAAAGATCATGAAATGCCATGACCTGAGAAGAAAATATTAATCTTTTTAGCATTTCTAGACTTAAACATAAATTCATTTCTGCAGACTATTTCTTAATACTCACAATGATAATAAATCTAGCCTTGAATTATAAAAGGCTCAAAAGTTTTCAAAAGAAATCACTGAAATGACTAGACTTCAGGATGTGTGCATACAACCTAAAACCTTTAGAGGAACTAATAAAAAAGACTGTCTCTCAGAGTAAGTTTTCGTTTGTTCTTCAAATCAGCCTGAAGCCAATTCTATAGCTAAAAGTTAAGCTCCTTAAAACTGGGTAAAAGGTGCAAATCTAACATATAAATTGTAAAATATCCATATATTCTGGCAATCTCTTTTCTCCTTT
Organism: Macroglossus sobrinus; assembly: GCA_004027375.1. Classification (NCBI taxonomy): domain Eukaryota; kingdom Metazoa; phylum Chordata; class Mammalia; order Chiroptera; family Pteropodidae; genus Macroglossus; species Macroglossus sobrinus. The sequence continues at coordinate 246,047 of PVKZ01000393.1, forward strand.
ATCTGCATGGTAGCCATTTTTGTTACAGCCTGCTGATGATAAATCTAACAATTACAAACCTGGCATTGCTTTTCTTTTGGCTGAGCATTACGTAAGTGACCCACACAACTTCTGCTTACTTGCCTAGTGAATGCGAACCAAGCAAGTGGACAAAATGGAATGTCTGTAAACACATCTACACCTCCAGCCCTAACCCCACCCCTATGAGCCGTAGAATTACAACTGTGTTCCAGAGAGCACCATGAGATGTACCTTCTCCCCTAAAATGAGGCTCAATTTACTATCCTCTCTTATAGACCAAACACCTTATTTACTTCCCAGGTATGTGGCCTTGATTCTGACTTTAACTTTTCTTAAATTCGCTCCCCTCCTAACTCTCTTTTATTTACTAATCAAAATGTCCTGTTAATATTAACTTTTGTCAGTCACTCTAGAGTTTATGCCATTCCCACTAAATACCTAAACTATGCTATTTCACATTTAGCTTATTGTAAAAAGTTTTTTAGTCTACTTCTTCACATCCTAAATCATCCCAAATTACGACTACTAGATTAATCACCAATAAAAAGAACATTCAATGTGTCATGCACCTTTAAAATAAATTGTTCTTAGGAAGGCAAAATTTGGTTTCTTCAAACTAGAACCAAAACTCTTCATGCACTGCTGCCGTCTATGGGGCACAGCTCAGTGGCAGAGCATCTGACTGCACTGATGCCCCCTTACCTGCTGTCATTTACTTATTGCTTCTCCCATAAAATTTCCTTCACTTCCATGCCCAAGCAAATCACCCACGTGCATTCGATCATCTTGAGCCACCACGCTAGCGTAACGACCCCTGCCATCACCATGCCCTTCACCGATTCTTACCCCACATGCTTTTAGAAGTCCAGCTTACACTGACGAGGTTTAAGACTTCCTAAGCACTCAGTAGATATTTCTTGAATAATTATTGTGTTAGTCAGGATAAGATGAATTTCTGCCCAACACTGAAATCTCAGTGGATTCAAACAGTACAGGGAGACACCTCGCCTGTGCGCCACGGCAGGGGACCAGGGACCGGCTCTGCATCATCCTCGCTCAGGGGCCAGGCTACGCACCCTGTTCTATTTGGAATCTCCTGTTTCCACGGTGAAAAGAAGGGATTATGGAGGATCGTCAGTGCTTACAGCAGGGAATCGCGTCTCCTCACATTCCAACCCTAACTGTAAGAGCAAGGTTGTGAAACCTTTGGTCTGGAAATGTGGCTGGGTACCTCTGGTGCCTTTAGATCACGGGCTGCTGACTGGTCTTCCACAGGGCGTCTTCTTTCTCTTTCCTCACCTTTCCCTGCTTCTGTAATGATACACAGTCGGCTTCTTCCAACAGCCGGACCCCATACTGACAGCTCGAAGCTCCCATTACAGAACAGGAGCGGGAGGAGACCTGGTCATTGAACACGCACGCACCTCGGTGGCCTGGGTCTTGGCATCTCAGGCTGTGCCATTCACCGGTGCAGTCAGCCCTCGCTCCAGGCACACGATAGAACTGTACGTCCCACCTCCAGGTGACTGGTGGAGGCCCCTAACTTCAGGCCAGAAGTGACGCGCGTCCCCACCAGCCCGGGGATGCACTGACTGAGGTGGGACCCTCGAGAGCCCTTTCTCTCTCGACCTGGATGCAGCACGCGTAAAGGTGGTGGCATCTTTGACAGCCTAAGTCTAGAGTGAGCACAAACTGCACGAGCACAGACTCCTTGCCAACCTATGGGGCACGTGGAGCTGGCCGAGGAATAAGCTTCCTTGGTTTGGAAGAGTGGGTCTTGGGGCTCCTCAACGAGGCACACATATTCGAGGCTTCCTGACTACTGTGGAGCTTATAAAAGGGGCAGTGGGGGTCTTCGTTCTTGTGACAGAATGTCACAACCCCGACAGGCTGTTCTCAGGAGCGTGTCTAGTTCTGGTCCGCTGCCAGGCATGGGGCATTAGAATCCTGTTTCCCTGGGCAAGTGACCTCTGGCAACCGTGTTTGCTTTTGGAGTCAGATGGTGGCGAGCCCAGGCTGTGTGTGTCCATGCCATTTCTGGTCCACAGAGATTTTTCTCCTGTTTACAGATTCTTCTTTTGATGTTTTGAATTAGTTTACCCAACACTGCTCTGTGCGTGGCATGAAAAGGGTGCTTTTGAAAACAGGCTCTCACAGTGCCACTTTGTCCTCAAATGATTTTGATGGTTTTCAAATATCGAATCCTCATGCCCAGCCAAGCATCTGCCAACACTGTGACACAAAAGTCTGATCCAGGATCTAACTCAGGGTCGCTTAGCCTGGGCATCAGCAACATTTGGGGCCAGATAATTCCTCGTGGGGGGTACATTGTAGGATTGTTTAGCGGCATCCCTGGCCTCTACTCACTAGATTCCAGTAATCAGCACCTCCCAACACACACTTGCACGTGCACACGTGTGACAAGCACACACTTCCTCAGTCACTGACGGATGTCCTTCAGAGGAAGGGGACAAGATCACTACCAGTTGAGATCCACTGACCTCACGGTATCTCCCAAAGAAAAATGACAAAAATACATTGAATAAATTATTAGGGTGGCTATTAAGGATGATTGCTTTACATAATTATCAGGGAAGGGGTGAAAGATCAGGTTTGGGTTTTTTAATTTAAAAATGTTATATTACTATTACATATTTTACAAAGAAAATCATCACTAACAATTCAAAAAACTGTGTGTTAAGTGTCATATGTATGCCAGAGAGAGTGCCTGTGGCACACGGACGTCAGCTAGTGTCCTCCTGTCCTTTATGAGGTTGAACAACTCGCAGTTTGCCGGGGACATTCGGGTTTCAGCACTGTCCGCACCCCGGGAAAGCCCTCAGTGCTGGGCAAACCAAGACGGTCGGTCCCCTGCAGCAAAGCTGAGCAACAGCCCTAGGTATGTCCTGTGAAAAGCCCAAGCCATCGCTAAGAACTTGCCTGGATCCTAAGGGAAAGATATTTCTCAAGCCACCTCTGGCTCTTATTTCCTGCTTTCCTTTAATTTTTATTTTTTGCCTTAAATCTTGAAGCACTTCACTCATCTCCTCACTGACAATTAAACAAATATGGACTTTATACTCCTTTTTCTATTTCAAAAGACAAAGAAAACATGTGAAAGGCCTTTTGTGTGTAGCAGAACCTATGAAGCTTAGAATATCATATAAATTTATTGCCTAAAATATCATATATTCTAGCTTCTAAAATTTCCAGAACGAATCACACAAGCGGCATACCCACTTATTTCCTCTCTTCCCTCACTGCCCTTCCACTAGCCCCTCCACTCACTCACCCCTCTCTCTTCTTCTTCCCTTTTCCTGTTCATTCTTGACCAGAGTATTTTAGATCTTGGATTTACTCCCATGACATGTTGGTTTCTCTGCAAAGACAGCTATCTTGCTCAGATGTACTCTGGAATGTGTAGTAAGATTGTGTTTCTTTTGTCCGGTCAGCCATGTGATGGAGATTTGGAGAAAGAGAACTGTGTTCTCGCTGGGCAGGGGCAGAAGACTTCTCGCCAAGACAGGAGACAAGGAAAGCAAAGGCATGGAGATGAGATGAGCGCGGCAGATAGATGAGTACAGCTCAAGAGAAGGATGTGTGGAGGGAGATAACTGGAAAAGATGAGGTTGGGGATACATTAAGAAGGAGCTTAGGTGTCCAAAAACAGACGAGAATTTATCGCATAAAGAGTAAGAAGCTATGGAGTGATCTTCAGCCATGGAGTGATAGGATTAAATTGAAACTTTTATAATTGTCAGCAAACAATTATTTTCCCCTTATTTTAATTATTTCAGTCTTATACCACTTTCTCATGTTAACACAAAAGATAATCTCAATATTTAATTCTATAACAGTATAAAAGTCTCCACGTTAGAAATTGTACTATATCTTCCTTTTTCCTTTTATTACCTAAAGTAATTTCAAACCAACGAGAAATACAAATTAAGCTTCTTAAGTGATTTTTATGTCATTATATTTATTATTCAATATATTGTGTATCTTTCTGTTAAAGGAAAAAAAAAAGTATTGTCAGAAACCCAAATAAAAGGTAGCAAAACAAAGCACAAATTTCTGAAGTGTGATACCACCTTAGTTCTTATTTTTTCCCCATAGGTAACCATATTTTTTCCAGTGTAAATAAAATATATATAATAGTAAAGTATTTAGAACATTTTACATTTGAAGTATTCTTAAGCTTTTTGGGACAATATTTAATGAGATTTTAAATTCTTCCCTTGCCATGTCAGAACTCACACAGGAATTCATTCGGAAAATAAATGAAACCATTTTCTGTCTATAAATTCTCAAATACATTGTAGAAAAGTTATTTGCAATCTGTTGAGTCATTAATGAAAAAGGGCGATTGTTCCTCTCTCTGATTTTAGTACTTTGCTAGTGTTAAAATGAAAATACTTCTTGCTGATTTTTATATAATTTGTGTGTGTGTGTATGTGTATGTGTGTGTGTGTGTGTGTGTGTGTATATATATATATACACACACACACACAAACTCAAGAATATTTTTACCTTCCTGCTACTTTTAGTCTATTTTCTGTCTTTGGTCCATTTACATACATAATTTAAGCTAGGTCTCCAGATATACTCATTTGTTAGCTGAACTTTGTCAGATGAATATTACAAAGCAGCCATCCGCACTGTACATTTTCAAAAAGAGACAAAGTTAAAAAAATACAGTAATGCATAATGTATCCACAAGCTGAGCAAGGTCTCAGGCCTCTATGTTCCTCATTTCTTTTTATAAAAACCCATCACAAATTTCCATAACTATAGTTAAATTGAGAATAAAATGACACATACTGCATTGTTCTAGTGCCATTAAACTACACAGAAACTACTGTACTGCTGTCTTTCTTAATTTGAAGCTTTTTAAAAATAATATTAGCTTATTTTAATGAGCAAAGAAAAAGGAAGAATGAAAAAAATTTCTATGACCTCACTAATATAATCACCATGCATTTGCAATGGCTTCAAGCTAAAAGCAATAAAACTATGACCAACATACACAGATATGTGTAGCCAAGTTGCTTGAAATATCCATTACCCCCCAATTTTTCGTGCTTCATTATGTAGTTCTGACTTTCAAACAACAGGTCAACAAGAATTATGCTGAATACAAATGGGTTTATTTCATAAATCAACTCACGGTCAGGCTGAAATTTTCATCCTTTAAGGATCAATTACCCTTTAAGATTGATTACTCAGGCCCACTTAATTTGTTATTTCTGAAATATTGTTCCTTGTATATAAAGGTCTGCACCCACACGTGCGGACTGGGATTCAGGCATCGTTCTTCCCGGGCCTGGCTCACTCTCTCAACAGCCCCTTCACTTCTTCGGTGCTGTGTGCGTTAGCATGCCCTTTCGGCTGGTTTCCGGCATTGCTAGAAGATGGATACTAGCAGCCATCGAGGGAATGTGAATTATGTCCAGGAAGAGAGCAGCACTTATTCCTACAACCACCAGATCCTGAAATGCACTCTGACTAGACTACTCCCCAGGCATCCCCTACGACCAGGCGACTGCGATGTGCTAGTTTTCTAGCCCTGGACTATGTGAACCTGTGACTATGACAAGTTAGATAAGAAATGCTGCTACACACTGGGACAGGGATACAGTGGATGTTGGGTCAAAATGACCAAACGTTTATTCTCGGACGTAGATCAGCCACTGGGTGTGGCTGCTGGGGAAAGGGGTATAACTTTGGTGACTCTCTGCAGGTGAGGCAATTCCTGAGGGGCTGAAGGCACCTGATGACAGGAGTCTCAGGCTACAAGTCCTTCCCTCAAAGGAGGACTGGGCAGCATGTCACCATGCTGGCCTCATTTTCTACGACCCCCCCAAAGGTCATGTGTGAAACTCTGTTCATGAATAAACCATGTGGATGGATTGAACTTAAAAGCTAATTATTTCCCAAACTGACTGCGGAATTCAGATTGGTTTAATTAATTCCATTGGTTTAATTAATTCTTCCAGCTGATCAGAGTTGGACTGAAACAAAAGGAACCATTTTCCTCTCCTGTCCAATCACTCCATGTCCAGCTCACGCCCTGAAGAGGCAGAGCACAGGGTCAACATTCCGCCTCACGTCTTAGCTTTAAAAACATCAGTTTGGGGGTTACTAGCTGAGTTATACAGCAGCATAAAATCATCCTCCCCATACTAATAAAATGAACAAAAATAGTTTTTAAATGGAGAGAAAAAAATAATCCTTCATAAGTAGCAACCAAATAAGGAAATAAGAAAAGATGAAAGCCAGAAACCTCACAAAGTGAATCTAAGGAAAGAAACAGAGGATTACGATGTGACAGGTGGCATGGTGTGGGCCTCTGAGTCAGCTTTCTCACTCCTAGAATCAACCCTGGAAAAAGAAAACTCTACAAAATTCTCTAAATTCTCACTAAAATCTTCCACTTGGAAATATGTGAAGAAGCAGACCTTTTAATTTTTTTTTCATTTTACTGTTCTATATGATTTGAGTTTCTTTATAATGAGTGAGCATATATTACTTTTATTAAAATCGAGGTTATTTAAGTAAAAAAAATCAAAATAAGAAGTAAAAAAAATGCCCCATGTATCACATAAATAGTACTTATATAAAAGCATTAGGACAATATATGAAAATCTGAGAGTTGAACATGGCCGATATATTTTTTACTCATCGGGTCCTCAACAGACATAGTTCAAAAAAAAGAAATGTTTGATTTAAACCAAGTAATAGAAACTATACTATGCCAATTTAACTTTTCCCTTAAGACCTTCCTATTGTAGCTTTTGCTCTATAAGTTTATAGTCTAGGTAGTATCAGTGACACATTAAAACCATGTATTTGTTTAATTTTCACTGCCATGTGTCCTTACTCCCCTAGCATTAGCCACATTGTGAACGTCACTCAAGCTCACACTTCACTTTTGATCCCTATTAGCTTAGCAGCTGGTCATTTTGCCCAGCACCGTGCAAGGCACTACGGGACACCCATGAAACAGTGCCTGCTCCCAGTAAGCTCATAGCAGCTGGAATAAAGCAGTCCCCAGAGGCCACCGTATCTGCCAAGAGCAGATGCTCTAGAGGGAACTACTAGCTTGGGTTCCCCCTAATAGCACCCACGTAGGCCCGACCACGGACTACTGAAGCCCAACTTTCATGGCTCAAATAATGGTCCTGGAAGCCTGTCCAGTCCACATTCAGGGGTACGGGAATTCTGTGGTTCAGCGGATGTTCTCCTTTATCTATTCTTCGCCTACCCTCCCATCATGCTTTAAGTGGCTCAACCTAAAAAGAAAGAAGCGGGGATGAGAAGAGCAAAAAGATAACTTGGCTAGAAGGAGAAAAGAGTGCATGTGAGCCCAGTCCTTGAGGACCATCCTGTGTGAAGGCCGTCCCGCCACCATCGCTGCCCTGGGCAACAAGGTCCAAGAAGACAGGTGTCTCAGCTCCAGCACAGAGAACCTTCGCCCTTCCTTTGCCTTTCTGTCCTAGGGGCCCTCCACAGATAGGCTGATGCCCAGAGCACCAGTGAGGGGTTCTGCTCTCCTCGGCAAAGGCACACAGCAGCTCATCTCTCCCAGACACACCCTCCCGGACACATGCCGAGATGCCTGCTCAGCTGTCTGGGTACCCTTTACTCCGGTCAGGCTGATGCATAACATTGACCGTCACACAGAACTAACTCCTCCTGTGGCCCCGGTAATCTGGGCCTTTTTATACCTGTTTCCTTATCTGTAAATTGGCAATAGACAAGGATTTAGTATTATTAGGGACAGTAAGAGAATTTAATATCCGAAACCACTTTATAAATGAAATGGTAGCACACTAGAAAAACAACTGAGACCGCCTGTTGCACCCAGCCCAAACCAATTTGCAATAAGTTTGCCAAGTCAGATTGATGAGGACCACACCCAAAATCAATCTGCATGTGTTAGTGTGCAGGTAGTATCCCCGGCTGATATACGCACACGCGCATGTATGTCTGTGTGTGTTCGTTCGTTCGTTCGTTCAGCACCAGGGCTAGACTGGGGGAAGAGAAGTAAAGCAGAAGAACTGAGGAAATAACTGGGAGTCTGTTCAGAAGCAATGTGAGAGGTCTCTCTCCTCCAGCGAAGGTAAGGATTAATGCAAATATTGAGGAAGGTGTTCACAAGAAAGTCTGTGCATCTCTAAGTCCTAGCGTGATGGCATGGTTCTTGGCTCAAGTGACAAAATGTGACAAAACTGAGAAGCAGGCTCACTCTCTGTGTCCTCAAACTATTGTAGATCCTTGCAGTGTTCAGGGCCAAATTCAACCAGCAGGAGAGAGCTGCTGTGCTTAGAGGGGCAGCAGACAGACGATGGCATCTGGGGGCACCAGGGGAAGTGGCCACCCCACTGCAGTGGTCTGCAGAGAGCAGATTCCCTCCAGGAAGCCAAACTGAGAAGAACAGGCAGACCTGCTTCTGAGTATGTACTGGAAACCCTTTCAGGTGCCTGATTCTGTGTAGATGATGACATAGTCTACTGTACTCTGCACATCCCATGCAACTGAAATTATGCCCTGAAATCCAAACTCATAAAGTAACGATTTTCAAATTTTGAAGCCATGAAACACTTTTTTCAAATGAAATATCTTGAATCTCAAAATAAATTGCAATTAAAAGCCAACATAATGAGCAAAGAAAATATCATTACCTTTAGATCTGATACTGGATTTTTATATATATATATATAGAGAGAGAGAAACATGTTTTATTGAGAAATAAAACAGTGGCACTAAAGGGAGATTCTATGCTTCCTTTGTCCCTACAGAAGGTCCGTGTGTGGGTTGGGGCCAAGCATAAGCAGGAGTAAAGAGAGAGAAAGTCTGTTCCTAGGCCCATGTGGGAAGGCAAAAAGGATGAGAGATCTACGGGGCTCATAAATGCTTGGGCGCTGTTTCCATAAGTATGTACGTCGATGAATTTTACTATTAGATGGAGATCAGAAACAGCATATACATTTTTAAGAGCCAAGAGATAGAGATAGGTTTTAAATGACCAGGATCTTGTAACTTGGCGTTGGACTGAGCCAATTTCACTCACTTTCCTTTCTATTGGAGGTAGGCCTGAGCTAACATTTGGAATGCAGTGGTGAAAGCTGTCCCCTCTGATAGAAATGTATGTGGGGCCCAGACAGCCATGCACTGGGCAGGCTCAGTCTGTCTGGACAGCTCCTGAACCATCTCCAAACACCCTCGGCAGAAAAAGTATGAAAAACAATATATTAGATAACCATTAAAGTTATTTCCAGGAAAAAAAGTAAACTGACTTTACAGATTTTGTGTAAAACTTTTATTTCTATGATGTGTTTCTTTGTTGTGAGTTATGCCAAGTTCAAGGATTGTGCTCTCGGGCTGTTGCCCCGCCCACGAACACACGTAAACGGGATGAAACCTGGTATACTATGGGTCGCTTTTCTGTGTCTCCCTCTTTTCTACCCTAAGACTATACAAGAAAGAACTGTAACTACTCAGAATTATAATGAACCTATCCATTTCCTAGCAATGTGCAGAACTAGTCGTTGATCAGACATGCAAGCCATCCCTGTGAAAAGTTGTTCATTCATTCATCACTTTGAATGCTAAGTTCAAGATGCTCTGGGAAAGGCAGGAAATGACATGAGACATAGGTTTATCTTTGATAAATTTCCAGTCCCATGAGGAAGAAAGGCAAAAAAATAAAATCTATTATAGCACAACGTGATACATATTACAAAACAGAAATAAATATATTATGAAAACACGGAGGGAAAAAAAGACAACAAAATCTGTTTAGAATAGTCATCACCTGCTAAAATAACGCTTCCAGATCAATCTTAGAGGCTGTGTGGACATTAGTCACACAGGGTAAAGAGAAAGAATAATGAGAGATGGAGGGAGGTGAACACGGTCTGGACAGAAGGACCAGCATGGACATAAGCATGGAGGAGCGAGCAGCCCAAAAGGTCAGCCTCACAACTGACAATCAATCAGGCTTTCAAGTGAAAAAAAAAAAAAAAAAGTAAGGCTAAACTGACAAATCTTTATTATCTTTACTAATAAAACCAAATAAAAAGCATCAACTTTTTGCTGTCATTACTGTTACATTTTTATACTGTTTTCCCCTGGAGAATACAACACACGGTCTCGTTACATTGTCCTCACTGTGTTCTCCGGAAAAATGTCTGGACTCAGGCAAATCTTTTTGAAATTTGCCAACCCTTTGGCCAGCAAACACCAACCGCAGATATGATAACTGAAATTTGACATTATAAAGTTTTCCAGCTAAATTCAAGAGAAATGGAATAAATCACATCAGGTTTCAACATGCTTACCCAGAGAGCCTTCAACCACTTAAAATTTCACTCATCATTACTAATTATAATTCTATATGTTGTCGAAGGCTTTGTAGTTCAACTGTAACATTTTGCTCATGGCTGACACTTGGGCTTTCCTTTCCCTTCAAAGCTTCATAAGAACTAGAATCAGGTAAAACCAGTTTAGCAGATTCTGTCAGTTACAGCAGTATAGGAGTTACAACCTCCTGTACTGTCCCATACTGCAAACACTTACCCCAAACTGATGGGCGCTGCTGCTGCTGAAATGTCAACATTCTCAGAAATACTGTCAACAAAAGCAGGGCTGGTCTCCAAGACATTCAGAGCAAGACTGAATAAGGTATTATTTTGGAACATGACTTCTCTATGGCTGATTTTAGAATTATTGACCACATGTAACTTTATTTATCTGGCCTCCGAGAGAAAACCTCCCAGAGCTGTGTGCATTGATAATGTATTATTTATTTTCTTAAATGTTAGGTCATGAAAAATCAAGAAGGTAGTGGAATTGCCTGGGAAGTCATATAAAATTACAATCATTTGTAATTCTAACAGGCAAAGAAAAAGACTACCCATACAATCCCACAGGCAATCATGAGATTAAAAACTGGAAAATGTGCTCACTTCGGCGGCACATGTACTAAAAACTGGAAAAATGAAGCATTTTATTTCTATTCATTTTAACGTGTTGTTAGAAAGTGGACCTTCAGAAGACTGGACGAACTTAAGGGCATCCTCACAGAGGCACAGAGTCTAACGGCGGGAAGGATTCAGACATCACCTACACTAAACTTCTGATGTTACAGATGAGTAACCGAGGTGCATAAACAGTAAGCAGCAGGACGACATTCATTAGAAGAGTTGCAATGAGATACTGGAGCATTTGACTACTCGTGCTAGGTTTTTGACAGTTCTCATGTAGAGGAATGCCTTTTGGAAATCTTAAACTCTGGTTTATAACCTGTCTTATCCTTTTAACTAAGATACTCCTTTCAGGTGAAAGATGGCATACTATAGCTTCAAGAAACCAAAGTCTAAGGCGGGCACACCTTGGTTTTCCACTGCAGGCTCTGTTCCAGATGAAAAAGGGGTGACAAAGTGTTATATGCTTAGGGAGAATCAGTTCTTCTTTCCCCCATTCCCTCTCCTGCCCTTACATATAAAGTTAAAAAAAAAAATCTAACCAAACAAACAAAAAAACTTCAAGATGAGGGGGAAAGGAGAGAACTGGGGACAAGGACAGTTAAGAAGCTGACTGAATTCGTGCTCATCTCAAGAGGAAGATAATAAATCAGCAGACAAGTTTGGGAGTTTTAAAGCAAAGAAGATCTGGTACATACTCACAGGGAGGTGGTAACCTTGAAGGAACTGCTGAGCTAGAGGACAAAACGATGCCACCTGGAGTATCGCAGAGAGAAGGCCTAAAGCAATCTGTGCAAGACAGATCTATCCATGGAGAAAGATTTGGACCTTCTGTCAAATCCCAGAAGGGTATAGAAATTAAAATGGCAAGTCCACAGACCCAGTGTTCTCATGGTGGGACAGGCACCTGCAAAAAGGCATGTGGATCCTGTAACTATAGCTCAAAGAGTGTAATGGCCAAACTAGACAGACACCTCTAGACATGGCAGAGAGCCCAGAAGCTACCGAAGCCCCAGCATCACCCACCAACGCCATGGCTTCTGCAAGCGCTGGCCCCTGCTCTGAACTGCACTGCGTCTCCCATGCTCAAATGTTTAAATACAAGCCCCCATTACCCTAGAATGTGACTGTATTTGGGGATAGGGGTTTTAAAGAGTTAATTAAATTAAAGTCATCAAGGTGGACCCTAACCCAATATGACTGGTATACTTAAAATAACAGGAAATTGAATAAAGACATGTGTAGAGGGGAACACCTTGTGAACACAAAGACAGTTACTTGTAAGCCAAGGAGAAAGGCCTCAGAAGAAATTAAGACTGCTGACACCTTGATCTCAGTCTTCTAGTCTCTAGAACTGTGAGAAAATAAATTGCTGTTGCATAAAACACTCAATTTGTGTTATCCTGGCAGCCCTAGCAAACTAAGAAATCATCCTCAGTTGGAAATGAAAGTTTCATATGATTCATAAACTGGCCAAGAATAAATCCACCAAAATTTATCTTCTTGGAAATTACAAGATTATATGTTCTGCCATCAGCAGAAATCACAATAGAGATTAAGTTAAGAAATATTTAAAAAATAAAAACAAAAACATCTCCCCTTTTTGTATTATCATTTTGTACCTCAGAACCTATAAATTAGGAAAGTCAAAAGTATGAAATAAGTGGCTATTTGGAGAACTATGAAACTCTTAAAAAGTATAGCAATACATATTAATACAATAACTTTCCATTTTATATTGTTAGATTACTGGGATAGATTATTATCAGTTCAGTTAGAAAGCAAAATGAATTAAAACACTGAAAAAAGGGTTTTTTTAATAGTTACTTTTTGGTTATTGGTTTGACTAGTGATCCATTTCTAAGTCAGTCATGTATTTGTCTAACATGGAAGGCAATGTGAATAAAATTTGGAGTCATAAAGAATGGTAGACTTCCCTGTTTTTTCACTAGAAAAATTTATGACCTTAGACAAGTTACAAAACCTTTCTAGGCCTTCACACCCTTGCCTGTAAAATGTCAATAATAAAATCTAATTCATAGGGTTGTTGTGAGAATAAAATTAATGGCACAGAAAAAATACAGTAAGTGGCTGAGATGAATGAGAAATTAGTCTGAAATGTCAACTAGGACCAAACTATGGAGAATTTATGATATCCATGATATGGAGTTTGCACTTGATTTTTAAGTTAAAGAAGAATATAAATACAGAAATGCTGCAGCTGAGAGGGCCTACTGTTTTATATTTTATTATAACTATATTTTAAGGATAATGGTTCATTGTTAATCTCTTGAGTTTGGATTCGATGGGGTAGAGCATCAAGACACCTGTCATCTACGGATAAAACTTAGTCATATATTCTACTTTCCTACTCTGGGAAATTATCATCCTGGTTTCAAATATACATTATATCCTATCCGCCCAGAACCATCATCAGCTGTCTGCCATTTGGGGTATCTGACTTAACCAAGAAGAGCCACTTAATCCAAATTTATAGCCCCCAGAAGCAGTTTACAGCTCATGAGTGATGGAGGGGTCCCTTGTGAGAGACTGACAGAGGAAGTGGAGAACAATCATGAGTCATGGATGGCTTGGTTAAGTATGTGGGTGCAAGGTGGAAATGGCTGGAGGTTGCACTTGAAATAAGGTAACCCTAGCAAGAACTTAGTGAGGGAAAATATCTCCAAACAGCAAAGCTCTAGCCAGTACAGCTGGTGAGCCGTACTGCGTGGAAAGGGAATGCACACTAAACTAAGCAAACAGAGCCATCAGCCAGCAAAGTGAGCCGTCCTCATCTATCAGTCAGCCCAGTGGTGTCATGACAGCTGCATGACTAGAATAGCCACAGGGATGGAGGCTCCACAGAGCCAAACAGCACTGGCTCTCGAAGCAGCAGACTAAGTACTGCCACAGCTACATGGTCAAAGACCAGCGATGGAGACCAATAATGATCCTCATATGGCACAAACCCGTGAGTTCACCGATCAGCCACACAGTGGTAAATTGAGTGTATCGGACACTTTCCACCCAGAAAGCAGCAGTGATGTATTTTGATAAATACAGACATATACTCTCATTATGGGTTTGCACTTTCTGACTGCAGGGTCTCAGCCAACAGTACCATCTGAGGAGTTAAAGACTGTTTAACCTACAAGTACAGGACAGTACTTCATAGCAAAGGCTTGCGGCTGTGAGCTATGGCCATGGAATTCATTATCGCTATACCACCCAGAAGCTTCTGGCCTAATAAAATGATAGAAGGAGGTGCGAAAACACAGGTGAAGCACCAGCTCAGAGAGGGTAGCTGGGAGGATTTGAGGCCAACTTCTAAGAATTGTCAATGACTTTAATACGGTGCAGTGTCTTCAGTGGGTAGACTACTGGGACCACCCAATCTAGGAAAGTAGAAATCTAGGTGGTAGAAAGAGGAGACACTCTACTACTGTCCCCGCTAGTGATATTATTCAGGATGTGTGCTTTCAATTCTTGGGACTCTGAACTGTGAGGGTGTAGAAGTCCTGGTTCCCTAAAAGGGAACAAACACTTCCACCAGGGAATACAAAAAGAGTTCCATTTGACTATAAAGAGCAGTTGCCAATGGATCACTTTTGGCAACTTATGCCAAGAGACCAGAAACCCAGAAGAGGAGTCACCATCTTAGAAGGGATAATTGATCCTGAGCACCAGGTAGGGCTACCACACAAAGCGGGTGGCAGAAATGTGTTCCAACCAAGGTAATCTCCTTGGTGCCTCTACACATTCCTGTGCAAACTTTCATGGACGACAGAAGAAAAGGTGTGGCAGTAATGGCAGGGAAAAGTACACTGAACAGGGCTCAGACTTCAGGGAGGGAGGTCTGGGTCATATCACCAGGTAAACCATGAAGAACAGTAGGGAAGCTATCTTAAGATCCAGGAAATCTGAAAAGAATAGTGGAGCAAGGAGACAGGAAGTTTCTGCAGTGGCTCAGAGACAACCACAGTCATGGGTCCTCTCACTATTTTTTCAGGATTAAAAGCACTCAGAAAGCTGAAGAAGTTATTCCTAAATTTCATACAGATATATGAATCTGAATGGTACAAGATGTGGGCCTCTGCACATGCTGTGATTGTCAGCTGGTTTCCCCTTCTACAGCGAAGGTCTCATTCTTCCATCTGTGAGGAGTGTTTCATGCAGAGAGCCCTCAACAGTGAGCCCACTTCCAGAGGCACCTTGTGAAGAGAGCTGCCTCACTCAAGGGCACACTCTCTTCCCCGGGACGCTCACATTCAGTGACTGATTGACATGAGGGATAAAGCCTGAGTCCCTCACACCAACTCATGACAATTCCGAAGGGTCATTCAGGCTTCAGATCTCTCCATGGGACTTGCTGAGGCCTTTGTTGAGACCTTGACACAGCTTACTTTTCCCTTTGCCTATTCTTATTTCCTCCCTTTCCCTTCTGTGGTTCCAGGCACACCCCTAATAAATCTCCTGTGTGATAATCTCCATCTCCAAATCTGCTTCCTGAGAACTAAACCTATAAGAAATACAACCGTGGGACAGAAAAAATGAGCAGCTTCAGAGAAAAAGAGAAAAAAGAAGGAGAAATTAGGGGGCCTTAAAGTTAGTAATCAACTAGAATAAGGTCAAGTAGCTGAAACGCAAGACAAGCTTGGAATGGTTCCCACATTATAAAGTCTAATATTAACAGCAAGAGAAACTCAATTTAAAATCTGAGAAAAGATAGCTCCAGTCAAGATAATGGAGTAGAAAACACTGTGCTCACCTCCTCTCACATCCACATCAAAATACAACTAAACTACACAACAACCGTCACTGAGGACAACCTAAAGACTAGCTAAACATAAGTCTTAAAACTAAGGGCATAGAAAAGATGCCACATTGAGACTGATAGGAGAAGTAGATACTCAAAATGAGCTGGTCCCACACTCACAATTAAAAATTGAGAGAGATATTTTGGCTGTGGAGGTTCTCTCTGAGGAGTAAGGGGTCTCACCCCATACCAGCCTCCCCAACCCAGGGTTCCAGTGCTGGAGAGAAGTCCCCACAACTTCTGGCTGTGAGAACTAGCAGATACTGTGGCTAAGTGAGATGGAAGGAGGCTGTAGACATAGATATTCCTCTTTAAGAGCTGTGAGTGAACTTAGTGACAGACTCACTCTGGGCTCCATTGCTGAGACAGCAGCTCAACAGGTGCCAGGGACATCTAGAGGGGAACTGAGCAGTCTAGCTGTAGAACAAGGGCTGGAGGGGCAGCTTTCTCCCAGACCGAAGTGCTGACAGAGTCCACTGTTCCTTTGTTGAGCCCTCCCCACTGTGGGCGTGCAGATGCAGGTGGCTGCCATATCTGAGTCTCCATCAACCTGGCTAATACTAGTTGCCTCATCCTGGTAATTCTCTAAGACTCCGCCCCTCCCAAATTACGGACCCACCCAAGCTGTTTCCAGTAGCTTTTTCATACAAACAACCTGCCTTAGCTCAAGCTGAAGACTTTCCTAAAATCTCTAAAAGGTTCACAAACCCAAAACATGCAGCACCTGGTCTTCATTTAGAATCTTTTAAACTATCATTTAGAATCTTCCAAGGACAAAAAAAACCTAAAGAGTTCATCACCACCAAACTAGTATTACAAGAAATGATAAAGAGACTTCTTTAAGAAGAAAAAAAAAAGATCAAAAATATAAATAATAAAATGGCAATAGCTACACATCTATCAATAATTACTACTACACATCTATCAATAATTAAATACTTCAATCAAAATATAAATGGATAAGAAAGCAAGACCCTTACATATGCCATGTACAAGAGACTCCCTTCAGATCTAAAGACACCCACAGACTGCAAGTTAAGAAATTGAAAAAGGTATTTCATGAAAATGGAAACAAACAAAAAAGACCTGGGGTAGCAATATTTATAGCAGACAAAATAGACTTTAAAAAAAATGCTATAACAGGAAACAAAGAAAAACCGAGTAATCCTACTTTGGGGTATTTAACCAAAGAAGCCCAAAACACTACTTCGAGGGGACGTATGCATCAATATGTTCATTGCAGCATTGTTTACAATAGCCAAGATATGGAAGCCACCTGGGTGTCCATCCACGAATGAGTGGATAAAGAAGAGATACTACAGGTATACAATGGAACATTACTCGGCCATAAAAAGCAAAAAAAAAAAAGAATGAAATCTTTCCATCTACAACAACATGGATGGACCTAAAGAGTACTGTGGTGAGTGAAGTAAGTCAAAGACAAATGCCAAATAATTTCACTTATATGTGAAATCTAAAGAGCAAAATAAATGAATAAACAAAATAAAAACAAACACATAGATACAGAGAACATTTTCATGGTTGTCAGATAGGAGTGAAGCAGGGAGAATGGAAAAGGGGAAGGTTTTAAAGTACAAACTGGTAGTTATAGAAGTCATGGACATATAAAAGTACAGCACAGGGAATATAGTCAATAATATTGTAATAACTATGTATGGTGTCAGATGGGTACTAGATTTATCAGGGTGCTTACTTTGTAGGTTACATAAATGTCTAATCACTATGTTGTACATCTTAAACTAATATAATATTGTAGGCCAACTGTAATTAAAAAATAAAATCTTATTAAAAAACCTGTGAAGAGAACAGAGCATTTTTTCCATCTTCCTTCTTGTTTCATTGAATAAAAATTTTGGGGGAGTGTTGGGAAAATAATGGAGTCATATCTTATCCCTGATTGCTTATATATTCATCTGTCTAGGAGTCCTTTCATAAAAAAAAAAAATCAATCTGTGTTGCCTCAACAGACAAAGAAATGCACAATCCAACACTATACTATTAAAAAATAATTAGAAATAGTTCCAATCATTTTCTCAAAGTTTGTGTGTGTGTTAAAAAAATAAAAATAAAACAGATTGTATCCTAAGGCACTACTAAATGTATAAACCTAATGGATTTTTCAATTTCTCTGTAAGCAAAAACAATTCTAACTATCCTGCAAAAGGCTCTCATCTGATGGCTATTAATTTCAACTAAGCAATAACAGTTTGAGCTGCAGAGAACTCTGTCACAAATGTGTGTGCTCATCGAATTCTCATAAATGCATTCAAGTTTATTTAGTTTGCATTTGGATTCCAATGAAACAAATTATAAAACATTAATATGGAAAATGGAGTTTATTTTCTTCCAAAAGTTTTACTTGATTGATACAAATAATAAGTATTTTACAATTCAGCTACTCCAGAGTTTTGTTGTAAACTGCAGGCTAAGAGTTTTAAGGACATTTTATTGTTATTAGCTTTTTGATATTTAAAATTACTTTGTCAAAACAGCAATACTTTATTAAAAAGTTAATTAAAGCAAAATGTATAAAGTAATTACAGATTGAATTAGCTTTTCATGTGAGAATCTGAAAAAAAGCACCATGTAAAATTTGATTTGCATTTCCTTTAGTATTTTAGGTGATATTACACACAAAACATATAATATTATTTAGTATGTGGGAATTGGCATCCATCACATTCAAGCCCAGGAGACATATCTGTATGCTCCTTATATTTCTAGTCTTCCAGAAAGTGATTCTTAGGCAATGATACTGTAAGGGTGACAAGTAAAAGGCAGTCTTATACTATAAACTTACATCACAGGGGATTAGCATTAAAGAAGATGTTGTATATAAAATTTCTGACACAGATTAAGAGTCATTAAACAGAAGGCAGTGTTATTAAGGTCAAAGTAGGGAATTTTTTTGAAATAACAAAGAGGTTTTCTTTTCTTGCAAGAACACATTATATTTCATTAAAAAGAAAAACACCTAAATTTGGCTATTAGTCTTCTGTTTAGGATTTCAAAAGATGGAAAGAGCAACACTCTCACTATTTTAACAAAATTCATAACAAATAACCTACAAATTCAAGTTTTTCAAACTCATCAGATTGCTGAGGTCGCAGATCAACAAACTAAGCTGAAATCTAAGGAAAGACAGGTGCGTCAAATGAGTGATGAGACATGGGCACTCACTCACCTGGGACAGATGCCACTGGACACCAGGATGAAGAATTCAGATAAAAATGTAATAATGTACTCATGGGAAAGTGTAAGTGACTGAGGGAACACGGAACTCCTGGAAATTCCTGGAAGCAGCAGAAGAAAGGGGAATTTGCACCCACTCAAAGTCAGCTCTCACTGGCTACTCACGAGAAGAGCTGAGGGCAGGGCGAGTACCTTGAGAAAGCACCCTTGACCTTGAGACGCAGGCCTGGGGGAGAGGAGCGAACAGCCAGGTGGGCAGGGCGCGATGCTCTGCTGGATTTCCATCGACCACCACAGGGAAGAAAGGCCTAAGGCATGGGTAGAAGGCAAAATGCTGTCCCTGCGGCCTCTGGTGAAAACGGCGGCAGTCAGAGGAAGCGAGGAGTGAAACACTCACATCCACAGAGGGGCCGGAATAGACAAGGGGCTAGGACCTGCCAGGACTCGCAGCTTGAGACAGGAGGCCCACCCTCAAGACCCAGGTCTGCCGTTAATCAGAGCGACAGAACCACTGCTGTCCCACCACCACACATGCGGTCCATCACCAAGTTAGCAAGTGTCATGTGTCGACATGGAGTAGCGGGGTGTATACTCCTGGGGGGGGGGCAGGGGCATGGAGAGATCTTCTCTGAGGCACAATGCAAAGGAACGGCTTAAGGCTGTGGGTAGAAGACAGAAAGGAAACACCTCAGAAAACCAGCCCCACCTCAAACATAAGTCCATGCCGGAGGAATCTGAAGTGTGTGGGACATTGAGGATTACCATGGCAATGAAAAAAGCCAAACCCAGATCAACTACTCATGAGATTTACTGAGTACTCCCAGAAATGTCCACAGAAGGAAAAGGGTGCCCATATCTAGGCATACGAATTACTTACCTCCACCTCTCCTGTCCTGCATAAAATGTCTGGTTTTGTCAAAAATTACAAGAGAGGCAAAGAAGAAAAACAAAAGCACACTGTTGAGAGGCAGAGCATCCATCAGACCCACATTCGGTTAAGACACAGGTACTGAAATAGTTAGACACAGAATTAAAATGATGACTGTTAATAGGTTAATGACTCCAGCAGAAAAGGTGAACATATAGATGATCAGATGGCTAATTTCAACAGAGAGATGAAAAATATAAGAAAGGATCAGATAAAATTACTAAAATAAAAAACAGTATGACATATGTAGAATGCCTTTGATAGGTACATTTATAGATTGTGAAATTAATTAAGAAACCCGAAAAATAGGTCAATAAATTTACGCAAAGTAAAACATATACACACACACAAAAGAAAAGCAACCAAGAACTGTGGGATAACATCAAGTGACCTAACATATATGTATTTGTAATCTCAGAAGGAGATTAAAGAGAGAGCAAGACAGAAAAAATATTTGAATAAATAATGGCTGTAAATTTTCCAAAAGTTAATGACAGATATTATACCACAGGTCTCAGAATCTCAGAAGATACAAACTGAATAAGCATTTTTACAAAAGAAGGAAATTTAGATCTATCATATAGGGTCTGTAAACCATAGAGAAAGAAAAATTAAAATAGCCAGAAAAAAAAGACACATCGTATATAATGCTATAGAACAAGCTTCATAACAGAACCTATACAAGCCAGTATCTTTCAAGTACTGTTAGAAAAAAAACTGTCAATGCAAAATTTTGTACACACTGAAAACATATTTCAAAAATGAAAAAGAAAGCTTTACTCAGAAAACAAAAAAGTGAATTTTTTTGTTAGCTTCTTTGATAAACTGAGTGAAAACACTGTCAGCAGTACGAGAAATGTTAAGGGAAATTTTACAGGCAAAGCAATAAGATATAAGTCAAAAACTTAGATTTACACAAAGAAATGGAGAATGTTAAAAATGAAATAAATGAAGATTATAAAATTCATTTTTGATTTTTAAGTGCTTTAAAAGAAACCATCGAAAGCTATGATAGCTCACAAAATATTTTGAGTTGATAGCACAAGTAAAACAAGATATATGATAATAACAGTACAAAGCCAGAAGGCTGAAATTAGGAGTATATGTTCGTAAGGTTCTAGTCACACATATAAAATTCTATAGTGTGATCTGAATATATACTCTAAAGATGTACAAATGTATAATGTAAACCTGAGGGCAACCATTGAAAATATTTTTAAAGATATAAATAATAACTAGTAGAGATTAAGCGGAATCCTAAAAATTGCTAAAACAAGACAAAAGATGGAAAAAATAGAGGAAAGAAACAAAAAGATGGAACAAGTAGAAAACAGCTAACATAATAGTAGGTTTTACTCCAACTACACTAATAATAACACTCATTATAAACAATCTAAACATACCAATTAAAACACAGATATTATCACATTTGATAAAGAAGCAAAATTCAACTACATGCTTTCTACAAAACATGTTAAATATGAAGTCACAGGTTGAAAGTAAAAGGATGAAAAAATTATAGCATGCAAACACTTATCAAAAGAAGCTAAAAGGCAATATTAATAAATTATATAAAGGGGAAAATTAGGAAATGATAAAGGCATCAGTTCTCAAAGGAGATATAACAATCCTAAATGAGTGTGAATTTAATGGAAGAGCTTCAAAATACATAAGATAAAAAATAACAGAACCAAATGCGGAACTAGAGAATTCCTCCATTACAGCATTACATTTCAAAAACCCTCTCCCAGTAACTGATGAAGTCAGAGAGCAGCAAGGACATCGAAGACCTGAACACTACCAACCAAATCGACATTTATAGAAAACACCCCTAACCGTGGCAGAACACACAATAGTCTCAAGAGCACATGAAACATCACCCAGATAAACTATATTATGGGCCAGAAAACCAGCTTTTAAAATGTTTTTCAAAGTAGAAATCACATATTGTATTTCCTTGGACAACAAGGAAATTAAACTAGAAATCAACAATAGAAAAATACCTAGTAAATCTCAAAATATTTTGAAATTTAAGCAACATACTTATAAATAGCCCAGTTGTCAAAACGGAAATGACATGGAATATTAGAAATATTTTCATTAAATAAAAAGTAAAACAGAATGCTAAATTTGTGGTTTGCAACTAAAACAATACTTAGAGTAAAATTTATAGTATTTAAGGTTTATATTAGATGCAGAGAGAGATTTAAAATCAGTAACCAAAGGTTTCAACTCAAAAAAACTAGTAGAAGAGCAAATTAAAACCCAGAAATAGAAGGAAGGAAATAATGACAATAACAGGAATTA
This sequence comes from Macroglossus sobrinus, assembly GCA_004027375.1. Lineage (NCBI taxonomy): Eukaryota > Metazoa > Chordata > Mammalia > Chiroptera > Pteropodidae > Macroglossus > Macroglossus sobrinus. The sequence goes on from PVKZ01000393.1 coordinate 268,320, forward strand.
GTGAAATTGAAAAAAGAGAAACAATACAGAAAATCAATGAAACCAAAGTTTACTCTTTGAAGTGATTGATGAAATTGATAAATCTTTATCCAGATTCAAAACAGAGAAATGAGAGAAAACAGAAAAATACATATAACAGGGAAACAAAAAGGAAATATCACTATATACCCCACAGATATTAAAAGAAGAAGAAGAAAGCATATATAACTATACAGGAATAAATTTGACAATTAAGAAGAAATGAAAAAAATTCCTCAAAATCATGGAAAGACAAGAAACTAACCCTCCACTTCAGTTAATTTGGAATTTCTAGTGAATTGCACAATCCAGTCAAAAATTTCTTCTTTTTTGTTGTCTTTAAAATTCTTCAAGAAGAAATTGATAACCTGCACATGAGGGGAGTGGACGACAAGAATCTTGAAGGGCCTGGGAGACCACTTGCTTAAGAGCTTAAAAAGGTAAGCAGAAGAGAAATAGAATAGTAGTGACGAAGGGAAGCAGAGCGAAGTAAAGACTGTCCACTCAAGGGGAATTTACAGGTATAATTATGCATGCAAATATGTAAAAGATACAGGGTCCAAGGCGATACTAGAACCCAGTGTGTGTTAGTGTATCTATGTGCAAAAATTGAGAGAGATAAATTGTGGTTTGACCACACTCAATTGATTGTTGAACTCCCAGGTTGTCATAAGAAAATTCAAAAAGACGATATTGACTTTACAAAGGCAATGTATTAATAATTTAAAAGGTAAGGAACATTAGCATTATTTAAATTCCTTAAAAGGAGGATGAGTGGTTATGCCTGAAGTTCATTGCATGCTAAAATACTTCAAATATGTTAAATATTTGAAAATAATATGATAAAATACATTATTATAATATTGCTACATTAAAGCTAGGTAATGAATGGAGAGACACTTATAAAATATCATCACAGACTAATATCTCTGTCAAAACCAGTCATGGCAAAGATAAAACTAACATTCCACTTCGGCAAAATGAAGTTCCAAGTGAATTTCAGAGTTATCAGCAATGTATTATTCTTCCCTCTTCTACTTGAGCTGGAACAACGGACACACACACACACACACACACACACACACACACACACACACACTCAAAATCAGAATGCTTTGCTCTTCAAAATCTGAAACTGTGATTCATGGCAGCTAAGTGATATTATTTCTGAGTGCAATTCAATTTATTTTCCATTTGGTGGAACTCCTTTTGAAGTGTTGAAATGAAGCCAGTGCTAATTTGGACTGCTTCTAACCAAAGGGAAAGAAATCACAGCTGTTCATAAAGCACATAAGATAACAAAACAACAAACAACACTATTTTGCAAATTTAGAGAGAATTTTTTAAAACAATCTGTGAAATTGGCTCTATTGAAACAATCCCCATATACAGCACATTTACACGGTGTTATTATTTTATTTCTAACTCTGCCAATAATAATACAACAGAAATACTATGATTGCTCTGCTGGAATGCTGCTGATGACGTACATGACAGTGGTGCTGTTCCAATATCCATATGAATCAGTCATTTGTTTCTATGAAAAAAATTAATCTTTACTTGCTGTTGTTTATTGAGCCTTAGTGCAAGTTTGAAGACATCCAACATAACTTTTACGAAAAAGGATTGCTTATCATTTTCCTGATTTCAATTTGGTATTAACTCTTAAAGAAACATATAAGAGAAATACTACCATAAAGAACTAAACTGGAGGTGATCTAAAAATGCTCTTTTAACCCAGGTTAAAACATCCATGTCCATGAATAGATGAATAGATATTTGGTCTCTAGCATTCACTGACTGACATTCACGGTCATCAAACATCATTGTTCTCAGGAAAAAATGAAAGTGATCGAAGATCATTAACAGGATGGCATTTTATTCTCTGGAGAGCAATGCCATCAAAGGATAAATTAGTTTTGTTTTTAAGTTTTATACTTATATATGTATTAGTTTTTAAAAATATTTTACACAATTGACAATATTAAGATTAAACTATATTTAATCTTTAGCCCCTTTGAAAGATAAGACAACGAAAAAATTTTTTTTCTTAATAATACTGCAGGAAGTCTTGAGTTCCTCAGACTAGGACCTCACGTCCCCAAATCCTCCCTTCCACATCACCAGATTAGAGACTGCAGATTTAGGAACACTATCCATTTGCCTCAGCAGATGGGATATTTGAAGTAGGAAAGCTCAATGTCAGGAAAATTCTGTGAATTTTGAATTTGTTCATACTACCATTACTGTTAATAATCTAATCTAATTTCTAGAATTTTTGCTTTACTTATGCCTCACTTAGCTGAAAACATGTGAATTCAGGTTACATCTTTAGCGCTCCTCAAATTATTGCTAAAGTTAATAGAAATAGAAATGACAGATTTCTCTGGTGTTTTTGTTCAAGGTTAGGCTTGTATTTCTAGAATTGTTTGCTGTTGTTTTATGGCATTTCACTGGTTTTCTCTATATAAAGGCATTATTTAAGAACCAGTTAGCTTATAATGCCTTCATGTTATACATATGTACATATGTAATACAAAGAAATACATGTGTATATAGATATAAATACATACACATATTTGAATATCAATATAAAAAATTATGCTTAAATGATACTCAAAAAGCCTTCATATATGGTAAATAACATATACATACATTTGATAAAAGACCTTTTAATTCTCATAAAAATATGCTGAAATTTATTACCAAATAAATCTTTATTTGGATCTTGAATTTTGTCGGAGCCCATAATGCAACTATGTCTATTTATAAGAAAACAAGAACAATATATTTTCCAGCCAGACGCTAAACATCAATATATAGCAAATAAAATAATTAATTTTAGAGTTCAGTGTAAGAACAATAAATAAAACTGCTCCAAGGAATTTGGTTCAATTGATTTATCAAATAAAATAACTTGCATTGAATTTTTTGTATGCAACAGTATTTAAGAAATGATAGTATGTGAAGTGTGCAATAAGTCAGAGGGTTTCCTTTACCACTGACTTATTGAAGATAATATTTTGATATTGATTTCAAGAATATTCGCTATTTTTTCTTTTACTAGAATTCTGATTCATCTAGGTTACTTTCACCTAATTTAAACTACAGCGAAGTACTCACTTTGTTTCTAGCAGCATGCAGACTTGCTGAACCACATGGGAAATGACATATTCTGTCTATGAAGCTGCCTGACATCAAAATGAGAAAGCCTCGAGTCCATGGGCCCTGGTAAGATGATAGATATGTTTACCCACTACCCCCGCGAAAGAAAAAAAGGTATATATTTTTTTAATAATATAATTATATAATATTGAATAATATAACCATATACTTATATATAATTTAATATTTATATGTGAAAATATATATAACTGAATATTATAAAATATGTAAATACATATAATATAAAAATACTTATAGATACATATAATTGAACACTGAATAGTGTGACTGATATCCTAAAATGTGCAGCAAAAACCAAATCAGCTACTCTGGCTCTTATGTAAAACTAGATCACAATTAACAATCGGTCAGTTCCTAAAATTATCTTCTCTATATCCTAAGCTGCCTCAATGTTCAACAGCATTATATTTTAAAATTAAAATACTTTATCAAATAAAGCTAAAAATAAATTCATTAAACTTAATGCATGTAATTATAGGTATAGAGTTCAGAAATTTCTCTAATTGAAATCAGACACTTTCCTTCAGATGATCTTTTTATTAAATGGACAGTAGGATGATCTCAACTCATTTTGCCCATTTAGAAGGCTAACTGACTGTGTTCTACTTGGTTACTATTCAGCAAATTTTCTCTCCCACAGAACTGCATTCGTGGGAGAAGTATACTTTCCCACTCCGCTGATATCAGGCTAGAACATGTGCCTTGGTCAATGAAATAAAGGCGAAGGTTCCAGTGTGTGTACCAGTCCTGAATAGTGCTTGTTTCCACTCACCTATCTGGGAGCCTCTGGCTTCCTAAGACCATGTCCTAGGGCGAACCTGCCCTCCCCTGAGGGGGTCACCCAAGTCAACCAATACACATACGAGTGGAAAATAAATACTGATTTATGCCTCCCCAAAATTTTCTAGTCATTTCTTATGTAGCAAATACTGACCAGTACACTAACCAGAACATGTAGTATTAATTAAGGTATTGTTCACAATAACATTAATATATTATATATATCATATATATATATATATATATCATATATATATATATATCATATATATAATAAATATATATAATATTTGCAAAGAAACTTACAGAAGAATATATGAAAACTCATCAGAAAGATGTTTTTAATATACGGTTTAAGATGATGCTCTGAATAAATGAACAGCATTGCATATTCTTGACTTAAAATTATAAAGATGTCAATTGACCCCAAATTAAAATTGAAGTTCAATATGATCTAAATTAAAATCTGAGTTAATATTTTTAAGAAACAAGATATACTTATTCTAAAGTTCATACAAAGAAATACCATTTGGATTATAGCTCAATCAACCTTTATAAAAGAGAATAGCCCAGTAGAAGAATGTTTAGAGATATATGATTGTATATATAAGAACTTACTATAGATGAAAGTGACATCACACATCAGTGCAGGAAGGACACCTTATTTCATAGGTTGGGGGGGATGAGAGAAAGAGCTCTTATCCAGGCAAAAACAAAATAAAATTCCAATCAAAGACAGGCAAAAATAAAATAAGATTCCAATCAAACACCACATATAAGAATGCACTGCAGGCAGAATAATGAAATGAGAAAAGTAAAAATATAAAAGTAAATAGAAAGAATACAGGTAAACATCTTTTATACTTAGTGGCAGTAAAAGAATTATTAAATGAAACTTCAAAAGTACATAAGGCAAGGAATGAATTATTTAACTAAACTAAGATAAGGGTATCTGTTCAAGGAAACATACCATAAAAAAAAAATGAAAAGTCCAATGAAAAAATAGATCAAGATATTTTTAATGTCTAAAATAAACAAAATGCCAATCTCTAGATATACAAGAAGTTTCTGAAAAGCAAGATGTCAGCAAACCTAATAGAAAAGTGACAATACTTATGAACAGGTAATTTACAATCAAGGAAACACAAAAGGCCAATATGCACCAAATGCAGTTCAACATCAATTGCAATCAGAAATATGTGTATTAAAAATAGATTTAATTTTGATCTATTATACAGAAAAAATTGAGAAAGTTGGATAATTTCAATTATTGGAGAGAATGCGGTGATCTAAGAACTTCACACCTCGTTACGGTCATACTGGAGAGAATCTGTCATTACTTATGCAAGTGAGGTACAGTCACAGCCTCTGATAGAATCATCCTGCTCCCACAAACTCAGAGGAACTCTCACACAAGCAGGCAAAGAAAATTTGCCAAGATCTTCCTCACAGCATTATGTGTAGCAGCTGGAAGTTGGAGGCAACCTGGGTGTCCATCACTGGGAGAAAAAAAAAACAGATAAAATCTGGATGAACACATGAGTGTACATAACAAACAGACGTAACAGAGAGACATGTAGATTGTAACATGAATGGATATCAGGCACATTGTGCTTAGTTGAAAAGAGAATGTTTATTTCACAATAACATTTAAATAAATCAAAGTACCTGCACACACACACACAAATTTATTTTCTAAGAACATATACATGGGGGCGGGGGGAATTGTACATTAAACCTAATAGAATGGTTATTCCAGTTGTTATGCTGAGCAACAAACCACTGTCTCTAAAAGTTAGTGGCTAAAAACAACAACAATCATTCATTTTGCTCACAAATCTGAGAGTCAGGAACTCAGGCACATCTTGAGTAGGTGACAACTGTGCCCCCTTGGTGTCCACAGAGATTATCGGATCTTTCTATTGGTAGCTGAGTTGGTCTATATTGTCCAAGACCTCACCAGTCACGTTCTGACATGTTGGCAGAGATACCAGAAGGCTTGGCTCAGTGGGGACACCCTCCTGCTCCACTCCACACTCAGGGGCTGTCAGTGTGGTTCCTCCAGCAAAGCAGTCAGGTCACGAGAGCGAGACAGAAGCTGCCAGTCCTCTTACAGGCTGGTCTTGGAGTTTACACGGCCCGCTGCCATCACAGTTAGCACTATACAGTCAGAATCATGTCGCTGATCACAGACCAACTCGGATTCAAGGTAAATAAAAGCAGTCCCATCTTTTGAAGGGAGACACGTCAAAGTATTTACAGTCATCTTTATTCAGTCATTGTCGTCTACAGAGAAAGAGAAATGAGAGTAGGGTTCGAAGATAAAGGGAATATGTACGTTAAATAAAAGAGGGTATGGAAAAAAACAATGATAATGTGCCATGAACTGAGGAGAATATATCTGATATTTTAAAAATCAGATTCAGATTTTAAAGAATGGAGAATCCCATGATGCTGAGGCTGCCTCTTGTCTAATTATTTCTATAGGCCCATTGTTTTCTGCTTAAACATTATGACCAATATTTCCATGGCAACTGTAACACATACTTTAGTAGGTTTGAGTCGGTTAGGATAACAATGTCTTCTTCCATTTTCCAGATCAGAGCAAATATTGCAAAAATCTTAATTTGTTAAAGCTGAGTGGTGTTTATATGAGTATATGTAATATGATTTTAATAGCTTCCTGTGAATTACAAATATTTCTTAATTAAAAAAAAATTAACTTCTACCACTACCAAATAGTCACCTGGGAAAAAATTAAATACCAACATTTGAGTGTGTAAACAATATCAAAATTCTGAAGGAAAAATGGTTAATCCAGTTGAAAGTGTCTCTAAAACTAAACAGAGGCACAGCTATATTTTCTAAACAAAAGCAATTTGCATACTCATTTTCCTTGGCTTAACATGAAACACAAACACATATTGTTTGGAATTTTTTAAAAAATAAAACCATAACTCATTTTTTAGAGGAAGATTACAGTTTATAGCTAGAACTCTATAAGATTGAGTGTTCATTTATGCATTGCATTGCTGAATGCAGAAATTTGTGTTTAAATATTAATAACAAATGTCTAAAGAAGGCATTTATTACAACTACAGATATTTTTACATCAATCAGCACATATGTATGCAACACCTGTTATACTCGAGGCACTTTGAAAAGCCTCTGGAATCTGCATGTAACTGACAATATGGAGGAGGGTTTACTCACTCTCTCCAAGTCTAGTCATGAGGGGTTGTACTACAAATCTCCCAAGGTCTTTGCCATAAAAGTTTCATCTTTAAAAAAAAGTCTTAGCAGAAGTAACAGTAAAATTAAAGCTACTATATGACAGAGTCACAAATTAGATCATTGGGTTTTATATATACATATAAAAAAACCTCAGAGGAAGGTGATATTGAAAAGAGGCTAAAAATTGACACAGAATTTGAAGAATGATGTATCTGAATAGGTACAGAGGTAAGAGAAGCTCTTAAAGTTAAGCAAACATTATGAGAAAGACTAAGGAAACAGGAATGAAGAGTTGCCCGGGGCAAAGACAATACACCGACTTGGACTGAGCAGGCAGAGGTTGCAACCAGTAGCTGAATCCTGCCGTTGGATTTTGTTGGCAAGCAGAGTAGTTTTCAAATATTTGCCAGTTGCCCACATTAAAAAAAAAAAAGGCGACTTTACCTAGCTCTCAAAGTATCCAACAAAGTTTGCCCTCAGTCCCACATGGTAAATCTCAGCTGTAACTAAACAGCTCTGCCCACCTGCAGGCGTGTTCACTCTGCAGGTGTCTGCAGTCCCTGCTCAGTTCTATTGCACTTCACTGGTTTTCCTTATCTATATTCCCCACTTAGTCCTGTTGACATTTCAATGTGTCAAAGCCACAGAATGAGTCCATTTTTAAGAAGTTGTAGTATTATAGTCACCAGGCAATAACATTGAATTCTATCTTATGAGATTTTACTACATGCATTTTATGACAAGAGGTTTATGTTTTTGAAATGCAGTCTTTTGAATATTAAATAAAAGTTATAATTAAGTGACTCAAGATGCTGGAATCAGAGAAAGGTCTCCTCAGGAATTGGAAAGAGAATCATGAGCCAAAAGAAAGTTGATTTTAGAGGAACGTTGCTTTCTCAGAAGTAGGAGAAAAGTATAGAAAAAAAATAGGGTTGTGAAAGGCAAAAGCTGGGCAAGCCCTGGACGATGAGGGGTGAGATGTATAATTTTACAGGGTTTCTTCTCACGCAGGGGCGTCTTCTAGGTGAAACGCTGTCTCGGCAAGCTGCTCTCTTCCTGCTCTGAGGTAGCTTTACAAACAGAAACTTATTTTATCTACAAAAGGGAAAAATTATACTTTATTTTTAGGCGTTTTGTCAGGGAAAGTAAAGAGTTTTTTCTGCATTCATGGTTTTGAACAGCCTTTAGTTCAAAATAATTCTTATGCCAAAGTGGCAGGCATTTCTTGGGGTGGCATATTCATTCAGGGACTCTTCGAACTGTTGGTGCTCATCCTTATCCACTTGCCAATTTTATCCACAGCCCGTGTTCTTGAAAATAAGAGAAATGGGTTGAAATTTGGGACAAACAATGCAAAAGGAATTCCTGAGAGTCAAAGCATCCTTTTTACTGGTAAAAGCAGTGTGTGTTCATTCGTTTGTTTGTTTTAACAGATAAAGGAACTGAGCTTTGTTTGCTGAAACTTAAGTGAATTAATTCTCACGCCTTGAATATTGCAATTTTAATCTCTATTTTCCCACTTGAATGTATTCCACATTAGGGATAACTTTCTTTGATTGATCAAAACCCAATTACCATGAACTTGTTACTAGAAACCTGTTTATCAAAATTACTGACAAAAAAATATTATTTTAAATTCAGCCATTTTTAGCCTGCTGAGTCTGAATGTTAAGGAACTTCATTGGTCCTCCAAAGGACTTTGTTTCAGTAATGTGTTGATGAGAGCTATTTGCTGGCTCAAATTTAAATGTTCTTTGTCTGGGCTATTTAAATTATAATTGGCACTGACAGCCAGTGGTCACAAAGAGACCATAGTTACACAATGTGTATTCTTAGCAACAGAAAAATAATGAGAGAAAAAAAAATCACTAAAGCAGAAACACAAGAGGACAGACTTAATATGGTCTGCTGAATGTCTAAAATATGCATTTAATATGACAAAAATTATAGCAGTCTCGATAGTAATATTCCTCATCCTCATTGCTCCTACTGTTAAGATGACAGTTAAAAACTGCAATAGTCATAGCAACTCTGAAGTGCCATTCCCCTTTGTGATAACCTAAATATGATTTATTGCCTTTGTTTTTTTTATATGGTTTTTGCCAATACTCACTAAGCACCTACACTGCTCTGAATATTTTATACAAAATAAAGTTTCAATGCTGCAATGGAAACTGTCAAGTTTTCTGTTTTCTTTTTCTTTGTCGCATACATTTAGATTATGCCATTGGTCATTTTAGCACTATTAGGCTGCAAGTTGGTATATGTAATCAGCTGTATGGAATCAAAATTGCTCCATTCTCTTTCAAGTGATTCAGATAAATTTAATAGACACAACATGCACATAAAATAAGATGAAGATTAAAAAATTCTTTGCTTTTCTTGAAAATAAAAGCTAAAGAAGGATGAACTGAAATGTAATTAATGCACTATTTTGGGGCTGCAGCTATGCCCTTTGTTACAAACTCTAAACAACTCTAGCAGCTCCGAGTGACGGGTCAGAGCAAGCTCCTCCAAAATCTGCCTCGTTGGCATACGGAGATTTTGAGCTGATGGCCAGTAAGAACCAGCAGATACAAGAAAAGCTCTAAAAGCAGGATACAAGATTTCCTTTAGTATAGGACATTCCCATTTGTTGAGCTGTCTCCTGTACCAGAAGAGGAAGACTCTGTAACTGTTAGTAAGAAGGCACCAAGGCCATCCAGAAGCCCCCAAACCCTTTTCCTTTGTTTAGCCTACATACAAGTTACTTTTCTTACTATTAGTTAAATTAATTCTATATTGAGAGACATGGATGTATCTAAGATCGATTTCTTGTAAAGAGAGATGATACTAAAGATTTTTAAATACAGGCCTAGTTATAAAGCCATTTCAGCAGGAGAGTAGAAGGTAGCTATGTCACACGACACTAGCGAGGAGGCCACTTCAGAAGGCCATGACTAAGGATTCAGTCCTGAATCAATCTGTGGTTCTCAGAAATAAGTTAAAAGAAGAAAGACTGAGAGAAAGGCATACCCACGGGTTACCTGCAGACATTAAACTAGAGGCTGAATTTTAAAGGAAGATGGATACTTTGTCTTGGCTAAAATGATACGTGCCATTTATCTCACTGTGCTTCCTTTTAGCGACCATGCTCAAAGACCTAAAAGTGGCTACTGCTGCAGGTATGAATGCGGTCCTTTGAACTCTGTCTTTACCTGAGATTTTAAGTATTACACTATTTTGACATTATAAGCTCACACTCCCTTTCTGACAGTATATTTTCATTACATTTTGTTTTTGAGGAAGCACCATTAGGTTAGTACACAGTTGAGTGAAATGTATAAGGGATGTGGTTCAGTAGTTATAACATTTCCGATTTTAATTCTTCATCATAGGCAAAATAAACAAAAGAGCAGTAGTAAAGCCTTATGGTTAGATATATCCTGAAATGCTAAGTCATAAATAAAATAATTTTGATACAATATAAAATTAAAAATAAAATATAACATTTGGAAGTCTGGGAATACACCAAAGAAATAATTGTCTATTTAACTGCCCATGTTAGTGATTACATAATCAGAAAAATTCCCCAGGAATATTTCACACTGAAGGGTTATTCATTTCCTCTCTCTTCTCTTGTAGGTCATTACTTTAAAATGAGCCATTCACTTTGAATTACAGGTTAGGCCTTTTTTCCTATAATTCTATGTTGATGGTATAATAATCAGGAAAATGAGAAGGATAATAGATGAAGCAGAGAAAAGATAAAAAGGAAAATATACTTTCTTATTATCTGCTTTTGACCTAAGGCTTAATGGAGGTTATTTACAATTAAATTGGATCAGAGCTTTTATTTTAAGCAATATGTAGAAATGTTTAAGACAGATTTGAATTTGGTAATTTTTAAAAATTCTGATTTCCTTTGCCTGTAATTTTTTCCTCACCTATGTTTCTCCATTTCACTTATGCACACTAGTGCCAGTTGATCCTTAGTTTGCCTTTTTATGATGTATTTTTAATTGCCTTTATCTTACTTAATTGTAAGTACCTGATTTTCAAAACAATGACATAGCTTACATTCTGCTTCTTAAAAAATCTCATAGGACCATACTGAGGAGAGGAGTGTTTCATAAGAAATGGTACTGTCACATCAAAGAAGAGCCTTCAACCAATGTATACCCAGTTTCATCTGTAATCACTTAAGTCATACGCACTTTACCCCCAGCCCCTCCTTCATCTTCTTGTGATCTTATACAGCAATAGCAAGCCATTTCTAGGAGGACAAGAGTCCCTCTGAAGGGCTTCGTAATTCATACATGCCTCTGACAGTTTATTTCATTCATAAAATGGCAAAAATACTTGAGTACATCAACCATTGCCATGAAACTTTATCTGTGCAGAGGGGGGAAAATCTGGCTTGTTCATTCATTCAAGATTTATTGGGTACTTACTATGTGTCAAGTCTGTACTAGGCAAATGAGGAGAAAATGTACATAGTAATATCTGGAACCCAATAGATTTAGGATTAGAACTTGGTCCTGATATTTATTAGCTGGGTATGTAATAAAGAACTTGGCTGACCTTTGTTTCTGATTCATCGGATATGGCCTCTAAGCCTTTGGATTTCCCTGAGTGATGGCAGTGTCTTCCTTATTCATGGTGGGCCCCTGGGACTACACCTGGATTGCCTATGCTAACAAAGATCCCTAGACAGTATATGTTAATGAGGTGTCTCAGGATAGGGGTTGACCTATCTCAAAAAACCAACCACATGATGTGAGAGGTGGGACTTTGAGCCATTGTGATATCAGCCTGACCTTGAGGGGGGCTGGATATTGAGTTCAACCATCCTGACGAAGATTTCATTAATTCCATCTACATAATGAAGCCTCAATAGAAACTCTAGACACCAAAGCTTAGGTGAGCCTCTTGGGTGGGCAATATCTTTGGTATGCCTTTTCACACATCGATGCCAGGAGGTAAAGTATTCCTGGTGACTTAGAAGTTTCACCGTTGGACCCTTCTCTGTCCCAGATTCTACCCTATGTACTTGTTTTCATGTGTACTCTGCTTATAATAAACAGGACTGTGAAAGTAGTAAGTTTCAGTGATTTCTGTGAGTCCTCCTAGAAAATTCTAGACAGTGAGGGTGGTTTTGGGAAGCTGAGGAACTTGTAGTTGGTATCAGAGGTATTGGGAAGACTTGGCAGTCTGGAAGACCTCCCCAAGTCTGGCTAACTCCAGGGACTAAGCAGCCTTTTGTGACAAATTACTTACTTTTTAAAGTCTTACCTTTTTATCTTTAAAATGGGTAAAATAATAGTATCTAAGATAGTGCATTGTTATAAAGATAAAATAGTTAATTCCATAAAGTGTTTATCATATGGCTTGCACTAACAGTTGCTCACTTAATGCTTTATTATTATTGGCTAGGAATTAAAAAATCCAGCCTGATACATTATCTTATGAAAGAAGACTCTTAGTAAACATCTGTCTTGTGGCACACAAGCACTGGATGTGGCAAATTTCACGTACCAGGTCTCTGACTTGTTGACCTTGCCAGTGAGATATGAAACTCAGTCCCGTCTGTAACCGCTCACCACCAGGGTCAAAGACTTGAATATATCAGGAGTATTAGGCCTATGACTAATGCTTTCATCTTAATCTCTTGAGATTTTGTTTAAAGCATGAGAATTACAAGACAGAGCTCCATTCTAAATATCTAAAGTTTAACAGAAAGGTAAATTATTCTGGGAAGTAGTAGCTGAGAAACCATGGCATCACAGAAAACTCGGTGGATAAGAAACACTAGACCTTGCTGGGTGCCGTGATGCAGGCAAGATGTCCTCACTCGTCCAGCTCTGAGACACTGGAAGTGGCCTTTGCCACTCACAAATGCAGTTGTGAGGCTGACTTCCAGAGCTGGAGTAAAGGCGAAATGACGAGGGGCTTGCAAAAGGGCGTCAGAAGCCCTGATTATGTTTTATTTAATGTATATAATTATTGATTTGGACACATAATACTGTTCTAATACGTAAGTGAAATACTTTTGAGTAGTGAGATAAGCCAATTGCCTGACTCAATAATGATAAGAGATTTGGCTAAAATAAAGTTGGCACAGAGAAATAAACCCCTGTAGTTGTAATTAATGTAATTTAAGGATTAATCATGGTATATAAAAAAAGAATAGGCTATAGGCCAAATTGCCCACAAATATGTTCTAATTAGTCTGCAGAGTTTAAAAAAATTCTTTCTAATTTTGGCTCTATGTTCCCAGTGGCAACCATCAATTGGAGATAAATGGGGTCCCGTCCCTTCCAGTTTTTCACAGTTCTCCCCCAAATCCTGTTTCTTCATTTATATCACTGACCTAGTGCCTACGGCCATGGGAGCCTGTGACGTACGTTGCAGAGTTGAGTAATGTCTAGATTCAGAGCATTTGTGAACATAGAAAAGCAGGAGACAGATGTGAACAAGGAGGACAGAAGATCAAAGGGCCTTGCTGAGAACAAAATGACAGGCAAGTCAGCATAAGGCCAAGCAGGCAGGGGGAGGGATTATAGTTCAAGTCCCCAGAAAGCTTTGCGATGCAATGCCTATTAGCACAAATCTCGTGCTGGATTTGCAGAAGAGCCAAAGGCCATGAGCATAACTGGCCCTCCAGGAAGCCCGTCTGCAGAGCAGGCTTGCCAGGAGGCTGCAGCTGTGGCACGCAGGTCTTGATTGTCCCCATCCACCCAGATCTATGAAATGCAGTATTTCTGATTTGGCATTTGTTAACATATGCATCTGTAAACCTTCTTCTCAATGCTTGCTAAAATATAAAAAATAATGCCTAAATTATTCTGATAATTTAGGCTGTGACAATCGAATATTTTGGGAATCACAATGAATACATTCACAACATAAAGGGGCCAAGAAATCTCCCTTTGGATGCAGGCTACTGAGTGCTACTGGGTGCCTGCTCCTTCCTTGGGCACTGCTCTAGTCCGCTGACATCTTAGGAAACCATAAGCAAGAACTTATAATGTGGTAGAGAAACGGAGACCTGACTGTCAAGTGGGAATCATGGTGGTGGCTAAATACAAGTGAGTGAACTTGAACCTGACTGACAGCACTGCATTGGAACATGCAGGGGTGCAGGAGTCACTACAGAGGTTCTGCCTCTGCATTGCTCACCTCCAGAGCCACGTGGGGAAGACGGGGTTGGGAGACTGTGTGCACTGAGGCCCAGGCTGGCACACCCCGTAAATGTTCATATTTCTGAGGAAGATGATTCATATTCATAGGTTGTACAATATTGTAAGAAAAGTAAAGTAGAAGCTAAACTTCACTCATTTATTCAGTAATTTATCCAAGAAATATCAGTTGATAAACTAATATAAGTTCGCTGACAACGTAAAGAATTACAAACTTCAAGGAACTTAAAATTCACTAAGAAAAACTAGACAGGTATCTCCAGAATCTATATAAGCTTTTGTAATTAAATACCTTCAGAGCATTACTGACAAAGAGCACTACCAGTTTCCAAGCAGGAGGAAGGCTACAGATTTTGCAGGTGCACCCAGAGAAAGTAAAACCGGACTAATGCAGCACTTGGGCAGCAAAAGGAAGCAGAGGGTGTGATATGCAAGCCTTTGCTTACACCTCCTTTAAGACTTCCCACCTCCGAATGGTGATGGACTTTCTCTAAAGACAGTCCAGACACCGAAAATCTGGTTCCAAGCTGAATCCCAGCCTGATGTGTAACTGCTCCCTGGCTACGTCAGTCCTTCCAGGTGCCAGCATCTCCCAGACACGACATTTTCGGACCTCCACATCAGCGCTGGTGCTGCCCGGGCTTGCTCCGTGAGGCCCAGCTCAGCCTTCAGAATGCAGCTCAGAGGCCAGCGCTGTGGAAACTTCCCGAAGCGCTGGTCTCCGCAGGAAGCGCTCATTGGCTGGAGCCCGTGCTCACACGGAGCTGCAGCGGCAGAAGCTACACTGGTGTGGGAGAGCAGCACCCCAAAGTCTCCTCAGTCACCTCTACTCCTTACATAAGAACAGATTTTTTAGTTTTCCGTTATTAGCTATGCAACTGTATCTTAATGGTTTCGTACTATTATGCGTTAGTAACAGAGCACTTTGCCATTACATGAATTCAGTTCTCTCCCCTTTCACACTGTGAACTCTTTGAATTCAATAAATATTTCTGAATGGTGACTGTGCAGAGCAATGCCCCCGAGGAAGCTTGGGTCAGTGTATTCATGTTGCAGTAAACTAAGAAAGTCAGTTTGAACTGGATTTGGGTCATAGATTATATTAAATGCTAGGAAATTATACTTACCTTGAAAGCAATAGGTAACTATTTTGTCTTTTGAGCACGAGTGACAGCATTGCAGGTATGGTTTAGAAAATGTGTTCACTACATTTTGAAGCTCTTCACACAGAAGGAAACGTGAGGGTGACAGGCACTCTTAGATATTTTTCTGTAGTCAAAGTTTGAGATGATCAGCCCCTAAACTAGACTGTAACTAGTGTAAATGCGTGGAAACAGAAAAATATGGCAGACAGACACTGCATGAAAGGTGATGCCACTTGTTAAATTCTAGATGACTTAGGTGATGACAGAGGTATTACTAATGTGACGTAGATGTTAATTCCCATTTTGCACATGTGCAGTGACAAGTGACACTTAGGTATCAAGATGGAAAGGTTTGGTGAGTAATGGAAGGTGTCAGGACAACGCTCACTCAGTAAACATCTCTGAGTGTCCACTCAGAGTCGGACAACTCACTGTACGCCGGAGGTCACAAATTCAGTCAGGCCCTCCTGATTCCCTCAAGCAGCAGTGAGCACCCAGCAAGAGATGGCAAGCAGACCATCACGACTGGGTAGGATGATTAACACAGTCGAAGTGTGGAGAGTTGACACAGTCGTAAAAAGAAGAAACATTTAAGTGTGTTTTAGTTTGAAGGTAGAAGACAGAACTACGAATTTGAAAACTGACAGAGCTGTGAGGCAAGAACTTCACGAGGAGGCTGATGTCTTCATTATTCAGTCTAAACATTAGTGAAGAAGAAAGAATTGGCAGATAGACAAGTTGGGAGCAGTTTTAGTAGAAAAATATAAATATATAATGTGTCATGAACTTGTACTAGAATAAGATATTTAGATTTGAGAGACAACGACAAAAACGTTACTCTGAGTTATCTGCAGCACAGAGAAGAGGAAAAGGTCAGACGCGGAGCTGCGGGGAACGGCAGCTGTAGCATGAAGGTAGAAAATAATCAGGAAACAATGAAAATCAGTATGAAATGCAGCAGTAGTGTTTGCAGAGGATGAGAACTGAGAAGGCTTTGGGACGCTCGAGGACTTCGGTGGGGAGAAGGGACGCCAGAGTGGCTCTCAGAAGTGAACGGGTTGTGAATGAAGAGAAGCAGCAGGTACAGGCAGACATTTGAGCAGTTTTCCTATTAAGACACGAGGGAGGGGGCGCTAAGATTATGTCACCAATTTACAATTTACTGAATGGTGACAGATCGTGTTTCGAGACAGCGAAGGCCCCCATACGATGGTGCTTAGGCTTAGAGAAAGACCCCCGTCCAAGGAGACCGGGGACCTCCCCGTGCTGAGTCAGGGGTGCAGGAAGAGGAAAGGGGCAGAGTTAATACGCTGGCTGCTGACCGGTGGGCTGAGGGTCCCAGACGCACGAGCCCTGGAGAAGGTGTGAAGGAGGGCACCGTGGGGATTTTCCCGAGGAGGACAAGGGTCATTTCCTCCTCTGACTGAAAACAAAGGTTAGTCCCCTTGGTTGACATTTTTCCCACTACGCATTATACTTTTTTCTATTTCCTGAACATAGTGGCACTTTTATTCCAGTGATTGTCATTGTGTATAATTATTCCTCAGGAAGCATGTAAATAGCGGTTCTGTGGTTACAGATGTTACTGGGTTGAACAGGTGTCCGAATTCTTATGTTATTTAATCATTGTACATGTTGAGAATGAGAAATCAACATTAAAGCTATACAGTGGATTTCATGGTTTTATGCCAATGAAAAATTCACATATTAATATTCTTAGATAATTTGACTTTAGCTCTAGATTAGCTTCTCACATATAACTCTATTAATCTGATTTTTCACGATAACCTCCTGGAAACTACACACAGCAGGAGGTTACGACCCGTAACCTTCACAGCCAGAAACTCCCCTCACTGTGAAATTCATTCTTTTGTTGTTTTCATTTGCCTTATTAGGCATTTTAGATTATAGATACATATACTTCTAAGGCTCTGCTGAATTTTAAGTCTCATAAGATACAAGATCTTATTCTGTTGATTTTTCTAATTAGACTTTTCAGTTAAACTATTATTTTTACAAATTTTGTTTCTTATTATTTTTACAAATGTCATTTCAATATTTTACAGTTTTACTTTTCTTCTTACAATTAGAGTTGAATCGGTTTAGACAGAATGCATAAGGATGAGCTTCCATTTTTGTCTGAAATATTGCCAAACGACCCTTTTTCATGCTGAAAACAAGCATGGCAACCTACAACTTTTAAAGATAGACTCAGGAAGCTCTATGAACAGCCGTAAAACATAGTCACAAAAATTAATTATAACCTGTTGTTTATTTAAGAATCAAATATAGAGTTATACAGAAGCCCCTTAAACAATAATTTTCCTAGGTTATCTTAAAGCTAAAAGACAATTATGTTTTTTCAAAAATTTATTGTATAAAAGCTTTCTTATGCCCAGTTGATATAAAATAACTCGTTTTGGATTCCATACATCAGGAGAGCCTGTAGTCTTCCAGGTGACCATTTTCTTTCCTAATTTTTTATTGTAGTTATGACATATAATGTAAAACAAAGAATACCAAAAATATTTCCCTCGATATTTTAATTAAAAAAACGGAGTACCAGGCAGGAAATACAGATGCTCCTCAGCTTATGGGTGGTGAAGCCACGTTGAAACAGACCCATGTAAGCTGAAAAAGCATTTAACACATGCAGGCCCCCGAATATCACAGCTTAGCCTCATGTACCTTAAAAGTGCTCAGGACACTTGCACTAGCCTGCAGCTGGGCAAAACCATCAAACACAGTGAATGCACTGTAGGTAGCGGTCACTTACCTGTGTGATCGCGCGGCTGACTGGGGACTGCAGCTCGCTGCCCAGCATCATGAGGGAGCATCGTACCACATGTCACTAGCCTGTGAGAAAAACAAAATTCAAAATTCAAAGGACAGTTTCTACTGAATGCATATGGCTTTCATATCATTATATCATTGAAAAATCATTAAAGTCAAAATGTAAGTTAGGGTCCGTCTGTATATTGAAATAAATGACAAGCTTTCTACCCAATCTTCAAACACTATAACTTGAAGTTAACAGCTTTTTCTAAAGAGAAAAGGCAAATGAACGATATCCATTTTAGCAGATTTCTAGTTTTTTTCCCAGTCTGTTCCTCCTTTTCCCATAATCACCCAGTTATATACTAAATATTTTCTAGTCTCCTTTGAAGTTGTGGCCATGTGACTAAATTCTTCATAAGAGAAAGAAAAAGAAAGTAATATTTACATTTATCACATTGTTTACCTAAAAAAAAAAGTGATTTTCTTGGAGGTCCATTTTTGGCACCTTCTTCCCAGTGGGCAGATAGAGGTGTCAATGGTCCAGTGACTACAGAACGACACAATGGAGGAATCTTGAGTCCCCGAACAACCTGGTGGAGCAGAGCTGCTCCCGAGGCCCCGAGGCCCAGCTATTGCATTGGAGAAGACAGAATTTTGCTTTGCCCATACACTGTACTTTGGACTCTCTTTATGACAACTCGCACTCTACTTTGACTAATACTGTTACAGAGCTTAGAGATTTCACTGGAAAATGCCACCTCTTCAAAACCATTACATTTCTGCCCTCTTCTCTAAATCAAAAATAGCGATCTATAGTTCAAGATTATAGTCGGTGAGTCATAAATACAAAACATTAATTTTAAGATTATATATAATCTAAATAATGCCATAAATCAAATTTTTTCATTATATCTGATAGCATAGTACATATTACTTATTATACTACTATAATGAATCATAAAACTCCATCACTGTAAACACAAAATGATTACGTTGTACAAATACTCGACAGTTGCATGAAAACGTAGATCAAGCACGAGGACTTCTAACAGACCTCTCTCCACAATCATTTTATCTGCTCCCCATTCCCCAGCTTCATAACATTGTTTATAGCATTTGGCTGGAAATGCCACAAATAAAATAAAACAACAAATTCTATTACCTTCCTATAATCTATATCAATAACTCTGAAGGATGATTTGCTTCCCAATAATTAACTCATTTTTTCTCTGCAGTTTTTTGCCATTCTACTCAATGTACTTTTTAAAAATCTGAGTTAAAGACTCTTTCCTGGATAGACAACATCTTTGGAAGCCTGAACAAGACAATTATGTACAAGACAATTCCTGTATCCTCAGGAACTAATGAGGTAGCTTATAAAGCCCCTCGGTAGCCTACGTGATTACTAATGTCCCTTTTATAAAAAACTATCCTAATTAGATGAAATTATTTCAAAGTTCTACTACATCATTCAGTATGATTAGAAATAGTTTCTAATAATTTGATAGTATAATACAGGCAAAGCACTAGAGAACTTTTGGGATGAAAAGGATTAATGAAATTGAGTCAGGATAAACATGGAAGTTTAAAATGATTCTATCAAAAGAAGAAGAAAAATAGGAAAGTAATTCATATAGGAAAAGTATCATGGACTTTAAGAAAAATATTTTCAAAGTTAATGGAAGAATAACATGAACTTGGAACATAATTTAAAACTGGAAAATTGTGACTCATTTTAGCAAACACTTTACAAATTTCAAAACATACTTCTTTGCCGAACATCTAAAATATTCCATTCCATATAGATATCGAATTAATCTTTGAATATCATTTTTTAGGTTTGGATTACACATTTCCAATCAGTAACAAGAATCACTAAGACTGAAAAAAATAGAACTTTGAATTGTGTACGTATGACATATGAGCTGTCATCAACTTTCACCAAGTGAATGTTAAATAATCGTATTTCAAAGCAAGTTTTTTAACATGTATCATTTGAAAAAAACAAGCTGATATATAAATATGCCTTAATGGTATGTGCATGAAAATAATCTCAGTGATATATTACTCCTAAAATTATCTTGCTAAAAAAGAAACTAAATACAAGAGATAGGCAAATTCACAGAAGCCTACATGTTAAGACAAATAAGAAAACTGGCTTTGCTAAGAATTTTAGTTTAAAATTTCAAAATGTAATATTTGCTGCTTTATTTCTTTTAACTATGCTGATTCATTGTCATCACATGTAGTTTCAAAGTCATTCTAGTATTTATTTCTTAACTTATTGCTTCACTTCCTGAGATTCTACTCAGAAAAATTTGCTCATATAATCAGATCATGAGAACAAAATCGCTATACAATTTAAAATCTGACTTATTTTGCATTTTAAATCTATGATACCAGCCTTTAAAACTTATATAAGGTTTTAAATGCAAGTTTTTATTTATTAAAGTTTTCGTGTCAAACTTATATTTTAGGTCAACATTAAAAAAAATTAATTCACCTAGTCCTCAGGATTTATTAATAAGTATATGTTTGTTAATGAACCATAAATTCACATCTCAAGAAGCTACTTGAGATACTTCAAAGAGCAGTTCTTAGAGACACACAGACCTGAGTGTCAGTCATGGCTCCACCAAGTTCTAGCTGTAGTTACTCACACAGTTTATAAGAGCCCACACAGCTAAGACCCCAATAGTAAAATGTAGGTAAAGTCACCTTTTGCAATTAAAAGTGTTTGTAAAGCAAACAATACAATGGAATCACTGAAATACTGGCACACAATAAACACTGGCTATCCTTCCCTTCTATAGAGAAAGATATCTTTAAATTGTTCAGTTTTTAAATAGAATATTTTAGTATTTGTGTTGGAAATCGATGGGTGTAACTTTTGTAATTGCTTTTATTTATCCATTTACGGGTAATAAAACTCAACATACACACACACAAATACCTATTCAGATTACCTTCAGCTGTCAAATCCCAATGACACTGACATTTGCAAATAACTTTGAAAATCAGTATTTGGAATTTCCTTCATGGTATTTTCTTTTGAAATTGTTCAATGATGTTAAATATCCACATTTCATGAGAAGCATTTTTTAAACAAGAAATACATAGAAATAATTCAGAAAAAAAAGCAGGAAACAATTTGATGAAAAAATAAATTGTCCAAATTTGGTTAAATATAAAGTATCTAAAATAATAAAGTTGTGTTGTATCAACTATAAATTCACTTCACCTACTAGCTAGATAGAAAATTTGTCTTGTAACTATGTGAAATCATATTAGGTATATTTGCTTTTATAAAAAGGTAGATCAAATAATGTGCTACGTATTTCACAAATCGTATAGTTACCTTGGAGACATCAGGGGATGCATCCTATGCATACTAACGGGAGGGGTGTAGAGGAGTCATGTCTCACTCTGTGGTCTGGGCTTGTATCGAGAGCCCCTTCAGTCTCTGGACAACCCCTACTTCTGAGTAGTAACTATGAATGTAGCCAAGAAAAAAAAAACAAATGACAGATGAGGTAAAACACAGTTGTTGGGACCATATTGGGGAAAATTCTCCTTGTAAATGTAAGAGGGGATTATTTGTAGTCTGCTTCAACAAGTATTTATGAAGCATCTGCTCAGTGTTCAGAACTGTGCTATTTGGCACTACTTCTTTTTCTAAACTTGGATATTCCGGCTAACATTTCTAAGTGTCAAGGAGAAATATTGAGTCTTTCATTGGCAGTCATTGCCAAATTGCTTGAAATGGTATTTGAACATATGGACAGTTTCATTTCTAAGTTTGAGTAAACCTCTATTTTAAAAGGTAGTCTATAATCAATTTGTAAAAGCTCTCTCTACATTATTTGTAAGTCATAAAACAGTAACAAATAAATCATAATCGTTTCTATAACCTGATTTGCAGGATGAGGCATGGAATAATTTTTAAAGCATTCATTAAATAAGTTTCAGACAGCAACAGCTGAGACTTTATCTTCCTATTGTACATTCAGTACCTTAAATAAGAGCTGGTACATAAAAAGAAGCATTTAATAAATATTCCTTGAACTGACCTGAACTGAACATCAATTCAGAATGTGTTTATGAAACATCTAGGGAATGGGGAATAGTGATTTTTTAGAGATAATTTAGTTTGATTTTAGTGAAATACTTTCCTGAGTTGTGTTTTTAAGAGAACAAAAAATTTAAATTAAAATTTAAAAAAGACACAGACATTGTTTTGAGATAATCTAGTAAAACTCTGAACAGGCCTATATAACTCTATTGATTTGTTCAATAACTTACAGCAGGGTAATTTCAAATTTTACAGTAACAAAATCTTGGATGTAGAATAAGGCACAACACCCAAGGTGAGAAAAGGTGATTATCTCACTGGCAAGCAAATAACAACCAAAAACATGACTAAGTAACTTACACAGTTAGCCACTGCACGGCCTCTCTAATCAGAGGGGACAGAACTGCCTTTCTCCGTGTGCCATAGTTTGATTCACACAGAGATGGGGCCCTGTGTGGGGGCTTTAATCACACAGTGGAAAGAGAAACATGTCTCACTACTTCAAAATGAAGGGAGCACTTGTTATTTCTGTGCTATGTAATGGAAAATGAGCTGAAAGTATGAAAGATCAATCAGTCAAATAATATTTCTTCTTTTAAGAAGATAACACATTAGAAAGCACCATAATGTTATTTCTTATCCAGGAGTGTTCCAGATTTTGGTTAGAAAACAACTTAAAATAGCCTGATCTGAAATTAGAAAGAGTGGTGAATACTGTGAAACCATGTGTTCAGGGTGGAGTGATGAAGATTCAGTCTTAAAAAGCACTCATGAGTAGAGAATCCCTTTTTTCTGTACTGCAGTACATTTGACACAATATTCATAATGAGCATAGTATAATCTAAGGAGCATTCCAAGATTTTAGCAGAACACCCAAAATATTTTGGCCAGAACTATAATAATCAGTTATCACCACTGGCAAGCAACTGTTGATACAACTGACATATTCGCAGCTGTAACGGAAATAGGACAAGCTATGGATTACACTACATTCCTTCTGCTTCTCTTGCTCATTCTCTCACCCTCAAGCAAGACACTTGAATAAAATTAAGAGTGATATTATTTTAGGAAAATGCCTAAGTTGTTCTTGAATAGCACCTGTATTTTAACTTCTATTAGTAGCATATTACTTGTGACATACTTCACAGAAAATACTTACACCTGAGAGTAGTGCCCCATACTGGGAAAGTTAAAAGCCTACGCATTTCTGTCATAAATATTTGTCTTAGAAGGAAAGTTTTCACTACAAAAAATTACAGACATCTGGGAGGAAAGTGTCATGTGTGTCATAATTAGCTGGTCCATGCTTAATAAATTTTGGTCATTGCAATGTGAGAATTTGGTCAAATTTCTGTCAAAAAGAAAATTCTAGTCCACATTAGCTTAAATTAGATCAAAATTGCTTCTTAAATTATCTTAAACATAAAGAAGAAGCTGATTTAACACCTTTGGTCTTGTGCCACCAAATACCACTTCTAGTACCAAGGTTTCTATTTCACCACCCGTGTCCACGGAGGGTCTACATTGGTGGTGTTTGGATGGGAGGGTTATGTGTGATTTATTTCATCTGTCATGCTTTTCTGGGCTTGCCAAATTTTCTACAGGGACCATAAATATCAATGCATACAACATATATTAGAATAGATTTTTGTACATACATGCATATACTTACATATATAAATACATATTATATATATATGTGTGTGTGTACATATGTAAATTATAATCAGATGAAACACTAAACAAGTCCATTTTTAAAATACTAACAATAAATAATACATGTTGAATACTGATAATTATTTTTACATTTGTTCAAGTAGAGTAAGCACATTTTCTTCCTGCTTGGAGACTGAGGCTTATTGATATTAGTGAAACTGCTGAATACAGTGTACTATATCAAAGGCTTAAGACCAGGACATACTGAATAGTAATCATGTCTTCTATGCTTAGCATGCACAAATGCAATTTATTTGTTTTTCATATAGTTATAATTCTGGGGTTAGAAACAACTTATGAATCTTTGGCTATAATAGGAAATTTTCAAATGTCAAATAAACAATAGATACATATTTTGGTTCTTAATAGGCTACTTAAAAATTGGGGGCATGTGCACTGAAAGCAAGAAAAGTACACAAAAAATAACTTGACCCAGTTGTGTATTTATTCTAGTCAGAAAGCATTCCTGCAAAGTAACTTATTAAGAAATATACTCTTCACTGCTTGATAGACTGCACACGGTAAAAACATACTTGCTTGATTAAATTTTTTATCTAACAGCTTAAAACGTAATAATCAGACTAAGGAACTCTACATTATCTACCATGTACCTCACAGGTAATGCTGATTCCGGCTGGCATTCACTAAGCAGGTAGAAAATTGTGGCAATTACTGAAAATTATTGGGTTTTAAACACAATGTACTCAACTCTCTCCTCTCATCCTCCCCAACCACGTGCAAATTATATTAGGAAACTAATATTATTCATTAGGAAACTAATAAATTATTCTGCTTCAGCACAAGCAACATAGATTTGGGAAAATACTGAGTTATATGTTTTTATTGGTTTGTTCCAAAAAATACACATGCACTTTTTTTCTCCCAATCCAAAACATGGTTTTCACTTTTCACTAGTTTCCCTATGTTTAACATACTCCATATTTAACTATCCTTACCAAAAAAGTTATAACTCAAATCTTCGTTCTAAAAGAAAGTCTCTTCCAATTTCCCTAACACAAGTTCGTAATTTTCTCTCGCGCGTTTTCAGTGCTGGCTGTGGCTCCACCCGGCCCTGCTCGGGCGGTGTGCGCATGTGCACCGACTACAGGGCGAGCGCTCCGTGGGACTGGAGTGAGGCACATCCTCTCTGCCCCAGCAACGCCTACCCACTCACCCGCCCCCTACCGGAATCTACTGAAGAGGCAAAGACACCTCAAGCTTAATGACTCTGAAAACAAAAATACCTTATTCTCCTTATTAATTCCATAAAAATTTCTTTTTTGCTCTTTGTTTTGTTTTGTTTGAGTCAGATACAAGGATATATGGTTAGATGATTAAAAACATTAAAAAAAATGAAACTATCATGCAGTTGTAAACAAACTTTATCTTTTTAGTTATTTTCTAGGGCAAATTATCTTTTGAAATGAGCTGGCATATCATTTCAAAAAACTAATTCTAAGTGAATTTCTACTTACTAAATTTGACTAATCATAACAACATGCTAGTTGAAATATGATAAATCTATTTATAATAATAAAGTATTCCCAGGTGAAATTAGATTTTAAAATTCTTAAGTAAACTTAAAAAAATTAATCCTATATTGCACCAGATTCAAAGTTAACTTTTCAAAAGTAAATATGTTTATATTATTAATCCCAGAGAATATATCTTCCAATTTATGTCACTGAGAAATGGGTAATTATGTACATGAGGCCACTGAAAATTCATCAAAGGTTTTCATTGCCATTATCAAGTTCTTATCTAGTATGACACTTTACTAAACCCAACTTGTAGAGCATACCACTGCTATTTTGGAATAGAAATAAAGGAAATCTATTTTCTCTAAATGAGCCTTTGAAATTGAGCAACATAAGGAGCAGAAAACATTAAAATACCTTATTTATGAAACAAAGACTTGAACTTATGTCTTAAAAAGTTTTCTTTCTAAATTAGTTATTAATGACTACAAAATTACATATTACATTAGTAAGAAAATTGCCAGCTTTGTCCTTAGCCTATATGGTTTCAGAAATATCACAAAATAGGCTAAATGAGTGTGTCTCTAGTATTTTGAATATTCAAATTAGGTGCCTAACCCATGGCAGGCCTGTGCTTAGCACTGACTTGAGTCACAAAGACAAATAAGATTGTGGGACATCATACTGTTAGCTAAATGTATATTGATGTTTCATAACTAAAATAATATCTACTAAATTAATTTTACCCTGGATATTCTGAGAACTAGTTTCTCAGTCATTATAGTCTCATAATAGCTCCTCCAAGTAGTACCAATAATCAAAAGAGAAAAGATAGCAATTTATTTCATACTGGTTACAATTACTAAAAAGGAGATGGAAGTGGTAGAGTTCAATGTATTTACTTAATATAAGTTGAAACCTAAATCATTGCAATAAAAAATCATGGTTCATAACATAAATTATACTGGATTGTTTCCAGAAGGTTCTGTTTTCTGATTAAACACATTTGAATCATATTACCACCATTTAGCGAACATACATATTTTTAGCTCACTATAAATATTACTGATGCTAATTAGGTTAAATATTATAAGCAAGGACTCGTGAATCCTGACATCACTTTAATTTCTACTTCGTTGCAGTGAGTCATTCGCGAGATCACCTGAATGTAGCTTAATAATTTTTTCATCATGCCAAATCGAGTTGTTTCTTTTCATGCCTGGAAATCACAGGACCCCTGCAGCCGAGTGGACCTTTCCCAGGCTGTCCGGGGAGCCAGCGGAGGCAGATCAGTTACTACAAGCGCCTGACCAGAGCTGGAAAGATCAGTGGCCTGCAGCACACAATAATCTCTAATAGACTTGGTGTAGTGGATGTAAAATCTTAGTTCAAAGGTGGAATTATCATCCAATTGTTTTTTTCTAAAGCTTGAAAAATCTCCGCGGGGGTGGGTATGTCTGTACAAGCACTATACTCAGCTCCGTAATATATTTTAACACAGACTGAATTCTAGCTTTACATTATTATAACTACTTCCTGTTTATACAGAATTTACCATGAAATGGCTGCTCCACATCAAATGGTTTTATAAAGGCACAGGCAGACCACAGATTAAGCCTCAGGAAATCCTGGATCAGGTTATCAATACGGGCTTTTCTGTTTATATATCGAGATATGGTTTTGCTCATTATATTTAAATTATTCATTTGAATTCTACTTCAGAAAACAGAGCTGAGAACTCAGGAGTCAACAGTTAAGTGAACATTTATACTTGATGGGTTATTCTTTATTTGCACATTCCCTTAAATTTAACGAGCCAGTTTACATGAAGCTCCAATGCTGTTCTTTTTCTGTGAGAAAGCGGGAAGTTGCAGTGGGGATGAAGGAAGAGGGACATGGTTTTGGTCAGAGCGCCACACTTCTGCTTGATAACTGGCACTTTCCAGTCCTGGAAGGATAACCAATGACCTTTCCAGAGATCTTTTCTCATACCCCTGCAAAGGAATTAGTGGCACAGTTATCGCTTAGAGTATCCTTCTTTAATTCAGCAAGATTAGGGGCAGAAAGGCCCTAATCTTGGGTCTCTAAAGCAACAGATTTCTGAACAGCTGTTCATCTGGCATACAATGTGGCTTGGCTACAATAACCAAGTTGGGGTTATTAAACCTTGGTGTTAATCTGAACCTATGAAAGGTTTATGGTGTGAATTCAGAATTGGGGTCTGAGATCCAAATTTCTGAATTCTAAAGGTCCAGTTAGTCCACAGACTGTTGCATATTTAAATGATATTTCTATAATCATTCCTAAGTATGCATTTCAGACAAAAACAAAGATTTCTTACCATGTAGAAAGCATGGGTTTATTTTGATTAATCCTCAGGAGATTCTGGATCAGGCCATCAGTACAGGTATTTCAGTTTATGTGTTGGGGTAAGTCTTGTTTTACTGTGTTTCAACTATCCACATAAATGCTATACTACAGAAAACAGAGCAGAGAATTTGTGTGCCAGTTAAAGAAACTCACAATTCCATAGCATTTTTCACTTTCATGCCTTGGCCTTAGCCTTTCTCTCTGCCTAGAATTCTCTCTGTATTTCCACAGCTATCTACTGAAGCCCCGGCCTTCTCAAGGTATGCCTGCTCTGCGGCATCCAGGCAACCTGCAAACTTGTCCGAGCAAGATGCTTTCATTCTCTTCTGTCCCCATAGTCGACACCACTCACAAGGTATGAATTGCCTTGTATTTAAGACATTTCACTACTTTTCTAGGTTTTAAATCCCATCAGTGCTTGAAATGTGGGAACTGCCATATGTTGCAGAGTGTATGATATACAATATGTACTCAATGAATATATACAAGTAACATATTATTCGAAGTCTGGTTTAAAACTAAATTACAACCATCCGAAAATTGATTTTACTCCAGGAGGCCGTTTTCATTGATGCTAGGTAATGGGTTTGCAAGTGCTCTGCATACTGATTATCATAGTAGCAATCAATATTAAGCATATTTCCTACAAATCACAACTGAGGGTGTTTGAAACCTCTAGAGAGAAAAGGTAATGTTGAAAATGAGTCAATAAACTCTTTAATATCCATTAACAGAACATCATTTTTTTTTAATTTAGCAAGTGGTTTAAGTAGTGACACATAATTTATTTTCAAAGTAGAAAAGAAGAGGTACTCACACTGATCCCTTTGTTATTTAAAAATGTAATCCTCACAGTCTGATCAAGATTCATATATATATATATATATATATATATATATATATATATATATATGTTATATATCATATATACTATATATAAAATAAATTATGGTATAGTAATCATTATTCAAGGCAAAGTAAAATATGTGAATTTGAGATAAGTATAGAGCATCCAAGAGGTAAAGTATATAGACAGTAAAGTATATAGTTGGACATAAGAAAATAATGGGTAATGGGAAACAATTTGTATCTTTTAAAAACTGACTAAGGCTATAATATGCTTTATAGGACAGTGACAAATACTTATCTCCAAAAGAAAAGAAAAATCGGTTTGGTAATCAGTTAAGAGACACAAGGACCACTAGATACAGCCAAATAGGTGCCACTGAGATGACCAGCAATAACAGGAACTCTGGAGTTGCCTGCCAGCACCCAGGATAAAAAGCAAAGTCCTGGAATAGACAATGAGAAAGTCTGGCGATGGGGGACCCCAGGACACAGCTGGGGCCAGAACCTGTGAGGAAAAGCACACTTAGGGGATCTGCACTGTGTTACTTTGTATTTTAACTGATTTCATTTACCTGGAAAACTTCGTAAACTCCCCTTTAAGAACACGAGAAAAGAAATATTTACAGACAAACATAAAATTTCCACTAAAAATTGCTTCAAGGATGTACTTTAACAAGAAAAGTGAACAAGTACATAAAATGGCTATACATAAAACAAAATTGAGCATAGAGATTGAGAAATATATGTTGTTAAATTTAATTACTATCAACAATAAAACAGAGAAATAAACATATGTACAAAGAATCCATGTATATTTCTGTGTTCATAATATTAAAAAGCCTGTTCCCTTGCTAAATATTTATCCACTTCCTGCCACCATCTCACACTTTTCTTCCTCTCATTCGTCCTTCCTATTTTTTTTTCAACTCCTATGAAACTCATTGCTTCTGGTAGGAAGCAGACCTGGGTTTCTTTTGGTCGTCAAGACAAGAACATAAATGTCAGGATATCTGACTTCCTCTGCTCTGACACTTAGCAGTCACATTTCGACCTTTGGCCTAATTGAGCAAAACCAGTCCTGAGCCTAAGATAACGAGACACTAGCAAAAAGGTCAAGACCAAGGGCTAAGACTTTAGCAAACTTTTGGCCACAGCCCGTGAGCCTTCCCTTATGTTACCAGTGCAAATACAGAGTATGATGCTTATGCTTTATAAAAACTGTGCAACTATAACATGCTTTCCAGACAAAAGATTTCTTACTTTACATATATCTCCTAATTATATGATAATGCATAGTATTCATATAGACATTATTTTCATTCCCTTTGCAAAAAAAATGAGTTAAAATACAGTAGCTTTCAAACCAGCATTTACTGATGTCAATTATCTCAGTCCACACTAGACGTGCTTTATCAATTATTTTCCATAAGATGATTCAGTTTCAGGGCAACTTACTTGTTTCCTTCCTAAATCAGGACATAACATTATAAACCAAATTTTCAAACTCTGCTTCAAACTGGAATTCATTAAGAATTGAGGCATTAGTTCCAGGTTCAAATCATTGGTCTCCTGGAATAATGTTGGTTTTATCTTCACACTCCTAATGTCAATGATAAGAAAACTAATATATTCCTATCTCCTCAAAGCTGCAATAAATAAAAGTACCATTCATATAAATTAAATGCAATGACATAATCTCCAAAGTCAATTCTTGAAGTGAATTCAGGAATGACAAGCAAATTAACAGGCTACCGTGTTGGTACGAAAATATCCATGGGGAGAGAGTCTTCCGAGTGCCAGCAAAAATAAAGATATGTTTTTAAGAGATTAAATTTATATATAATTTAGTAGAATTAAGGTTAAATTATTTTCAAAATGAATAGTAAAATAAAAAGTTAAGAATGCAAATTGCAGCCAGAATGCAAGGTTTGTGTGTAGTTACGGCTCTGTGAGGGAGAGGCAGGCATTCAGCTAGAATGCGCAACTTGTCACTTTACCAGAGAACATGCACAAACAAAAAGTAAATCAGAAATTAAACACTTGTATCACTCCCAAAAGACTTTGGGAGGGTGGGGCTCATGAGTTACACAAACGATCTACTTATTCTTACGAATTGTGACTATTAAAGAAAAGCCTGGTCTCTCTCACCTCTTCGGTTTCTCTCCTCTAACACCGTTTATGAGCTATCTTACAGGCATGGGCATATCATTTAAAATATTTAGCTAACTGAATAACTGGTTGCAGATCTCCTCTAAGAACCTATCAACCATAACTAAAATAGGACACCAAAAGCAAAATAAGGAGAAATAAATGTAAATAAAAATAGTTCTAATATACAACTGAGATATACAGTGGAAGCCAAATTATACAAAAAGACTAACTACTCACGGAAATATAAATGTCAATAATTTATCCTAACTGTTCAAACGCTCTGCATTCAAAACATCTGACACATCCTTCTTATGACATCAAAGTGACAGTGCCATATGGAGAACAGAATGAAAAATTAACAATGCACTATGTGCTCAGTCAGATGAATGGTACAATTATTAGCAAAGCTGGTGATTCCAAGAAAATAAAACACAAAGCATCTTTTGGTCTCTTTATGACCAAAGGATTTCTAAGAGTATTAAAACAGTCATAATAAGATTCAACTCACCCAAAAAAGGAAAGATCCAAAGGCCCTCAAGTATAAAACATACAGATATCAATAGTCCATATGTCATGTATAATAAGAAATGTTTATACTTCAGTGAAACTGGCTTATTATAGTGATCATAAATAGAATCTATTTCAGCTAGCAAAATAGCAATAAAATAGGCCTGACTTTTGTGAGCACCAAAAAAAAAAAAAAAGTAAAAGCTGATATGCACTGGCTCTCTGTACCAGAGTTCTCCATCTTAAAACCAGGGTTTTGTGACTTAATTACATATACTGAGAAGTCTGGCTGGATGGACATATAAGGAAAGTAAAGTAAGCTTCATCGCTGGGCATTTTTCTTTCCCGAAGGCTCTGAGTACGTTGTTGATGTGCTCCATTTTCTCCATTTGTTATGTGGTTTTAAGAGTGTGGATGGACACACACCTGCATCCAATTTGAGTAACATGAACACATGGCCTTGCTGGCAGAAGAGAGAGAAACTGGAATGCACAGAGGGGTTTTTCTCTTCTCAGTGATGCTGGTTGCCTATTTTCACTGTCTCTTCTTTTTTGGAACTAAAGAATACTTAAGATTGCAGAGTAAGACAGTACAGATAAGATTTTTTTTTTCAAGTTCAACTAGAATCTGAAAATAGCAATAATAATTTATATTGACATAACTGCCATCCTTTTTCCTAAGTCTTTAATGTTGAAGTAAATGACTCAGAGTTTAAAAATAGCCTTACATGGTGTGTCTATGAATATGTGTGTGTGTGTGTGTGTGTGTGTGTATGCTGGTTCTTGTTTTATAATAGGTGAACTAATGCACAAATAGACTACATATTATAAGAGGAAATATGTATAATCAAAATT
This sequence comes from Macroglossus sobrinus, assembly GCA_004027375.1. Taxonomy (NCBI): domain Eukaryota; kingdom Metazoa; phylum Chordata; class Mammalia; order Chiroptera; family Pteropodidae; genus Macroglossus; species Macroglossus sobrinus. The sequence continues at coordinate 300,639 of PVKZ01000393.1, forward strand.
TTCATTTTTCAATATTTCAGAAGTCAACTGAAGTAGCTAAAACTTGAATACTCTTAAAAATGTTCAAAATATCTTTTTCAAAACAGCAAAACAAAACAAAAACTTATAGTTTATAACTAATTAACATAAATTGATATTTGGAAAATGTATGACTATAAATTAGAAGAAGAAAACTATAGATAATATAATATTTTTATAAAATATGGTAATACCCTATAATTATCCATTATTGATCAGATTTTACATTTAATTTACTGTAATTCAATTAAACTATTTTTGGAGTGCCAAGCTCTGAATCCCATATTGGACATAGCAAACGTGAGCTAATAGGCAAACTAATGCACAAATAGATGTTCTATTTCTATATAAATATAACATACACACTATTTATTCTATACATTTATATATACACACACACATATATATGTACACATATATATATTTCTTCTTTCCATTCTCACATAGCAAACATGAGCCTTCAATAACTAGTTGTGCAGAAAACTTTAGAATTTTAAGCAAGTAACAAGATTCTGTGATTTCTACATTTGTTTGTTTGTTCTGGAGAATCTTTAACCTCCAAGACCTTACGTCTTTCATTATCTGGCTCTGTGTGTGTGATTATAACATTTCTCTTAAGTTAAACTATGAATTAAAGTGCCCTTTATGATTTCTTTCACACCTAACTTTCTCATCATTTTAGCAAAAAGTAATCAAACTTATCATTTATTTAAATTATCAACATAAAAAATCATAGTCATATCTTTTAGGGAAAGAGAAAATACTGTCTTAGCCTCATGACAGTTTAATAATATGGAGACAATAAAATCCACTGCTAGTCTCCCCATGAGAACATGACGGAGTCAGCCTGGCTTAGGTTCGTTCTGGATTTCATCACATATAACATAGTCAGACTCTCTAAGCCTGTTTCCTCTGCTATAAGAGACACAAGTGCTTCACAGGATAATTATGAAGACTAATTAAAAGAACATATAAGAAGCATTTTAGGACTCTGGCATATATAGAAATGTACAGAAAAAATATATATTAAAATATATACACAAATACATATATTCTCCCTTCCATTCTCAAATGCATTCTTCAAACTCCTCCAAAATCCACTTTACCATTTCAAATACAGTAAGAATTTATGAAGTCTCTACTTAAATTATTCTAGATACTACAAGGATGGAAAAGAATTATTAGTCATGTTCTTAATTTTCCATTATTACTGAGGAGGCAAATCGTAAACACATGAAATGTTTGGAGAACACCATAAAACACCATTAAAATTTAAAAATTCAAGAGGTATGGTAAGGAAACATGACTATCAGAAAGGGAAAAAAAATCAGAATAAACGAGAAGTTTGCTGGGAAATTCTAAGGCAGTTTGCTAGACACTCGAGAGAGCTTAATTTTTCAATCTCATCTCACCACAGGCCTGAATTTCTACACTTTTAGATTATTTTATTAGTATTACTTTTCCTTTGTAAAACCCATCGTGATCTCCAGAAAGCTTGAGTTTCCTCCTTTCATTTCTCTAAGAGGCTGATCTCCCAGCTGTGTGTATCTAACTTCCTTTTTCCCACTAAAAACACAAAAACACCACCAAAAACACAATTTGGGGAGTGGCCTAAAGTTATAAAAACGATTCCATTTCTAACAGTGACATGGCAGTTATGTCCTTGGCCTTATCAGAGGTACACGGTACCTAGTGGTATCAAAGTAAAGGCACCCTTGTGGGAAATGAGCCACCCCAGCAGGGCTAGAGGTGGAAAGAAGGGCACTAGCTTAGCATCAGTCTCTGACTGGACACAGAGCTAATGACATGTGCAGTGGCGCTCTCCGTCACTGCCAGCCTCGGGGCTGGTCCAGCAAAAGATTTCTCTTAAATGTGCTTCACTTTTTTTACAGCAAAAAGTGTTTCAATTTTATAAGAAAAATGTTTCTCATGATCAAAAACTAAATACAAATTAGTTTAAAATTAGAAAGGAAGTAAAAATGAACTAGTATAGTTTGAACTAAATTCACTATCTGTAACAGTGACCTCCAACTTTTTTGCCCCAGGGACCTGTGCTCCTATGAGCATCAAATGCCAGATGATCTGAGGAGGAGCTTAGGCGGTGATGCTGGCGCTGGGGAGTAGCTGCGAATACAGACAAAGCTTCGCTGCTCACCTGCCTCTCACCTCCTGCTGTGTGGCCCGTTTTCTAAGAGGCCACGGTACCAGTCTATAGCCGGGGTGCTGGGAATCCTTGATCTATCTAGAAGATGTCATGATGGACCCCAGTGGAAATACAAAGGTGGATAAGACTCAAATCCCTGTCCACATTGCAGTAAGGAGGCACAATTGTAAACGAGTAACTATAATTTAAGCTACAGTATGATAAATAATATTGAGGCATGCAAAATGTTAAAAAAAACAATGAAACAATATTTGTTCTTGCTTAGGGAGAGCAGAGTCATCTGTGTTAATTGCCTCCCCTTCTCCCTGTTCTTGAGAGAGGGACCCCACCCCAGGGTTATGGAGATAAGCAAATACGGGGCACCTATCTCTGAACAGACAAGACCCACAGCAGTGTACACTCACAGCTGGGGGAGGAGGAGACTGAGAGATGCATTTGCACAAGGCCACAGGAGTCACACGCAGGGACAGAGGGCACGACTAGTGGCCGTGGGAGGCAGAGCAGTCAGAGGGCAAGATGCCCCATGGCTTCTGCTGGAGGACGCACTTGGCTTGTTTAAATAAGTCTATGAACTGGAAACAGCTGCTGAGGGATGAGCAGGAATTCTGCCTGGTCCCCTTGATAAGGAGTGTTGTCTGGCTGGGGGACCATGGGAGCAGAATGGGGAAAATTTTCAGTTAGGCCATTCAAGTCACTCTTGGTTTCACCAGATGTCAACGCAGCACATAACACTGAACCTTAATTTTAGGACTTACAACACAACACAATCTGCATTCAGGGGGTTACATATAATTCTTAAGTCAGATAGATAGTGGTTCAACAGATACAGATGGAAGGAGGCAAGAAACCACTGTAAGCCAATGCATGGAGAATGGGGAGAGTTGGAAATGTTCAAGAAAGTTAATTTTTTATGAATGCACATTTCATTGTGTAATGGCCCCTGATATGTGTATTCTTCCAATTTTAGTAGATGTGCTGCTTATGCAAAAATCACCTTTTCATAAAGTATAGATTGTAAAATGGTAGGAAACAAAATCATATGTGATTTAATGCCAATATCTGAGTAACTGTATAAGGCCTATGGAGGCAAAATAATGTAGCTGGGAAGTATGGACTGAAAGTTAATGTTTATCCCAACCAGATAAAAATGTATTTTAGCCATTACTGTCTGTTCCAACTGAGCTCCAAGTCTTTATATTTATGGCAACTTTGTGGATTAAAACTAAAAGCAACAAATCTTAGAGTTGGAGACCACATTTATTCTAATCATCCCCTAGGAATCTTGATTTACACATCATTCCAACAGCAGAAAATGAACAGCTTTGAGAGGCAAATCACTTCATTCTTAGATGCCAAATCATGTCCTACATTGAGCTGGAGGTCTCCTTTTGACAACTTCATTTACTAGTTCAAATGCACGTTCCAAATCCACATAGTCTGTCCTACATGTGGCTGAGAAAAAAAAAAATGGCTCTGAAAGCTGACAACTAAGCCATGATGTTCCCAACTGGACATGAACTTGATCACAGGATATTAACCACACGAACCATGGCTACGATGGAATAAGACAGCGACATTGCCCCTCAGGGACCATGTCTGAGATAAGATGGAGACGAGGACTCTGCAACCTCAAGACTAAGCAAAACCCTGTTCTGGCTAACGTAAGTGACTACTGCTTCCTTACCAAAGACGACGCCAACCCCACTTCAGTACTCCCTCCTTCTAGATAAAGGTTACCTAGATATCCAATCACCAGTTGTCCCCTCTTCCAGACACAGAAGGAACTCAACTTCCTTCAACCGTCTTTAGAATCACACAGCATAATCCCAAACTTAGTGATAAGCCCTTCTCTCTTGCCTCTTACCATGCCATCCTGCACTCTCTATGATGTGCTTCTCTCTTGCTGCAAAAACTTCCCTGACTCTACAATCTATTCCTGGTGGCTGACTGGTGGCCTGTGACATTGCTGTCATACTCCCCAACTCTAAGATGGAAGAGAGAATGTAGTGTTACAGTGGAATCGGCACATTCCTAGGAGTCCAGGGGCCTAGCTCCTAGTCCAGTTAGATGGGATACCTTGGGTGGGACACCAAATTCTGTATGCCTCAGTGTTAATACAAAATAAAAAGTTTAGATTAGCCTGGTGTTTTCTGACTACTAAGGGTTTGAACTCCAGGGGCTATGGATTATTGCAAGCTACCCTTGAGTTGGTGTGACATGTGGATCTCCTCGGTCAGTGTATACTGAAACTACAGCTACTTCAATAGAGGGACTCGGACCCTTCATACTTGCTCCTGGAAAACTGGACTCTTGGTGAAAGTTCATGTAACTGTAACCCTGCAAGTGAACGCTTTCGCACTGATGTAACCATCATAAATTCTGTTCCAGCTTGGAAAGTAGAGAGAGTGTGTGGGCAAGTCCACAGAGTTTCTGTCAGTGCAATGGAAGGTGAAGTGTCGCTAGCAGTCTAAGTCCCAAATGCAAAGCATAAAGCAACTTGATGAGATGCTTGTGGGAGTCTGAGCCCCTGGCATGGTGGATGCTGCACAGAACTTCACTCTTTTCCCGTTATGCTCAGAGCCATGACAGAACTACTGAGACTAACGAGTGGGTAAGTTCTGTGGCTAAATGCAAAATCCCACCCTGGCTTGCTAAGAAAGAAAAGCCTCCCTTGGAAGAGTTAATTCAGAATAATAATGAGTTGTAAGGTTAATTATTATAGGCATGTTTTAAGTCATTAAGGTTTAGAATTTTTAAAATCTCCAATTTAGCCTGGAATTAACCTTTGCATACAATACCTTATTTTTCCTTCCAGATTCTCGAGCTTTCAGCCATCATTTTTTGTATACTACTTTATGAACCTAAAAATTGTCTCCTGAATGCAGTTTTTGTGCTATATTTAGCAGAAAGATGCTTCCTGCTCTTCCTCTGTAGATATCCCTCAATGAGTGCAGTATTTACTCACTGACACTGTGAACAGTCTTTCTTTAGACACAGCATCAGAAAGAGCTTCCCATTCTGTTAGGGGAAATTTATTTGATTTATGTGAATATATTAAAGGGAACTTGAATATCAGCATCTGTTCTTTAGACCATTAGGAATTTACCCAGATTGTTGTTAATCATTTTCGTGCTTTTGCAATGGAGTCAATGCTGCCCAAAACCTTGACATGATTCAAAACAAAATAGCTACAATTTTAACTGCTTCTGTAGAAATACATTAAACTTAAAATTTTTTTTAAATATATTCATTTACTGGTTTCATAAAAATTCAGGATAGGCTTAAGGTTACACCTATTTTTACATTGAATAAAATTATTATTAATAATAAATTATCATTTATTCAAAAAATTATAGCAAAAATTCAGAAATTGTTATTTGGCAAGTATTTTGAGTGTTCGGAAAAAAATCTTAAACAGATAATTTAATTGAATTATTAGATTAGCTAGATTATATTATGTATGATATATAATATCATATGTATGTATATGTGTGTGTGTTTATTACATATGCATAACATTGAAGAGGATGTACCAGATTGAAATGTGACAAGAAGCCTAACAGAAATACCAACTTAACTATTCTACCTATGTAAACTGATTTTATTTTTATCTCAGACTTAAGTCTAGCACTGTTCTTGAGATTTATTAGCAGAAAAATGGATGACCAAATTAATGACCTCCCTTTAGTTAAAATCTTATTTCTTCAACTTCACATTTGGGGAAAGCTTAGATGTAGTAAATGCTTCTCTAATTATTTTACTGAAACTGTTTGAAGTTCACTATCCACATTCCAATTACCAAATTCAAAGGATTTTTTTTTTTGTCATCACTCACCACCCTGTACCTCTGGAAAAGCTGGAATAATTTACCATTTAAAAAAATCTCTTATCCCTCAACCATGGTATCTGTTCTCCCATTGTCTTATGAAAGTTATAGCCTTTCCAAGTCTTTCACTTAACTTCCTGTCTTCTGCATGTAACATTTCTCGCTCACGTTTTTATCGCCTCCTCCTCTTATCTTCTTTCCCTCGGAGGGGACACCTGCCATAACCTTATATCCTGATGATTTCAAATTTATTTCTGCAACAACAACCTCCCTTTGGAATCCTTGTCATTTCCTAACACTTGTCCATCCCATAACTTGGAAGATTTCCCAGCATCTCAACTTGATTTATCCAGACTGAACTCATCATCTTCACCCTAAAATATATTACTTTGTGACTTACAGACTTTTGTTAATGGCACTACAACCACCATAATCATACTTAGGGTTTAACAACTACAACACGAGACCACAACACCACATATTCACTCCACCATCTTCAGGAAGGCTCACAGCATGGGGCTTAAAACAGTATATTCCAGCAGCTTCACAGCCCACTCCCAGCCTAAGCTCTCACTGGCAGATGGCTGTCTTCCTGCTGCACGGAGCTAACCAGCCTTGCCAGCCACTCGACACGTCCCATGTCTTACCTCACCACCGAGCAATGTGCAAACCCATCGTCCTCTTTGACATGACCTCAGACTATCTTCTTTATTTCAGTATTATTCACACATACTCCCCACCCCGCCCCCGAATACTTCACATAACTTAATGAGACTGGTACACTCGGAATATGTTCTATGATTTTCTGTCTCTGTGCATTTCCTTATATAGAATTAAATTACTATGGGTAGAGCTAAAATTGGAAGAAATTACTTCTCTATATTTTAGGCACAAATTCTAAAAGATATAAAACAGCTGAATCTTCTTATCCCTTCTCTTAATGTATCTAATAATTTGATTCTATTTTAGGTTAATTAAAAGCATGTTGTATTAGTTTGTATGAAAATGAATGCTGTGTAACAAATCAGCACAGACTTACCAAGGAGTATCACCTCACAGTTTCTGCAGAATCTAGCACGACATGGACAGGTTCCCTGCTCAGGATCTCACCAGGCTGAAGGCAAGGTGTTGCCTGGGGTTAGGGTTCTCTTTGAGGCTCTCTTTAAAGCTGTGTTTGGACAGAATCCATCTCCTTGTGGTCCTAGGACTGAGGTCCCTATTTTTCTTTCAGCTCTAGACCATGGACCACTCCCCTCTCCTAGGTGTCTCCTGCAGATTCTTGCCAGGTGGCTGCCATAAGCCATCACACAATATGAATGTTTGCTTTTTTCTAGGCCAGCTACAATACGTCTCACTGACTTCTAATGCAACCAGCTAGAGAGAACTTCACTTTGAAAGACTTCATGTGATTAGATCAGGCCACAGGCTAATCTCCCTATAATAAAATCAACTGTTTTGGAACCTTAATTACAAGTACAAAATCAATTCACAATAGTACCTTTATAGAGTTTGAGCAAATAACCAGGGGAGGTGTGTAAATGCCAGGGGCTGGGAGTCTTAGGGAGCCACTCAGACTTTGCCTATCATACACGTATACTTCTTTTTTCAATACTGTTGACATATTTAACTATTTACATTTTTACTATTTACAAGCTATTACTATTATAAGCCAATAGTCCTATTCCAGGATCAGAAAAGAGAAATCTAGTATTGTAACATAGTTCTTTCCATCAAATTCTTGGGTATTGGTGTTGTGTCCAATGTTTCACTATCATTTTAAAAACTTACTGCAGTGCATATCTTTAAAGATGAATTTCTACATAATTTCATGATGACTGATTTAGAAGAAATTCTTAGAAGAGAAATTGAGGGGTCAAAATATGTATACCATTTTAAGACTTCTAATTTGTATTCATACGTCCTCCAGAAAGGTTATGCTGAGTCACAGCAGATCGCAGATCACCAGCTGTGCTGTGCGTGAGAATGCTTTCCTTCCCCTTCGTAATGGTGGGTATACTCTCAACCGCTCTCGCTCTCGCTCTCGCTCTCTCCTCTTAACTTGACTCTCTCTTCCCCACAAATACACATCAATCACCTACTAAAGAGATACATTTTAAAGCACAAGAGAGAGTTTTAAATCAATTTTTCCAGGGTTTACTTAACTTGACTAAAAAAAAAGAATGAATTAAATCTAGAGGGCTTGTAAAAATCCAAATTTCTGGGCCTCTAAACACAACCTTTAAGGGAAGGCACAGGAAAATTTATTTTTAAGAAGTGCCAAGTTTTTTTTTTTCCTTTTATAAGGCAGAGAAGGAAAAAGCCCAACTTATCCTTGGAAATATCTGTTAAAATGCTTAAAGAACAGCAAGGCATGGATTGTACAGTCCATTGCTATCGAAAAAAAAAAAAACAAGAATAATATTTATGTGCTGTCTTAAGCATATCAGTGAAGCAAGTTTACTGTTCTACAGAAAATGTCAGGATTCCTGGGTCTAATACTTAATGACTTTGAAAAGCTATTGGTTCAAGGACCTGCTTTGTCTAAACTTTTGAGAGTGAAATTTATTACAAAGTTCAGGAAAAAGCAGGTAAAATTGGTATCAGTATTTCCTTTATTTATTTTACATTCTTTGACCCAAATTGATGAATGAGAGAACAACAAATTTACATCAGTGAAGCAATTAATGTTTTTCTCACTATATGAATATTTGAGCAGGAAGTAGCTATGATTTGCAAGATAATATGTATTCGACATTTATGAAACATGTATTAGATTTCTACAATGTACCAGATTCTATGTAAATTTAAAATAAAGAGATGAGTGTACAGTTTCCTGCAACAGACAGCTCATATCTGATCTGGGGACAGATTTATTTTTTAAAATGTTACTATAAGATGATAATACACTGCAGTGGAAACATATGCAAAGTACTGTAGGACTACTGAGAGTGCAGATCAAAGAAGACCAAATGATTGCACTTAGAACACTGTTCAAGATAAAGAGAAGCTCGGTTCCATTTAAAAATCTAAATGTACAATCAAAAAAATGGTAATTTGCAAATTAATTTCATCTATTAGCATTTTGGAGCACATTTCTAAAAAATTATATATATAAAATCTTAAAGCCCTATAAAGACTGTCATTTCATTTACACAGACGCGTAGCTTCCATTAGGGAGGTAGTACCCTTAGTGACACTTTGTCCTGAGCAAGCAGCATTCATTAAACTATTTATTTTAAAGCAAATCTGGTTGGCTATATAAAGGAAATAGCATCAGATTGAACTATCACATGGACAATGTCTAATTTAAAGCCATGGGTTTATGTCGGTGTGCTCACTACTAGTCTAAAATGTGTGTAATCAACTGTCTTTAATGAGATGAGACATGCTCGTCTGTCCTCAGGACAGCTTTCCTTAGTCCATAAATCTCATGCACCAGCACTACCTAAATCAGCTCCTTAATCTAAACAGTTGCAGGTCATCTATGTAAATTATATGTTTAGTTGGCCCATGACATATTCAGAACTTCTCTATCACATTAACCCAGAATATGAAAGAATGTATCATATAAAACACTCTGTTGTTTCTTCCCTGTAATAAATCCTTATCTGCAGAATGCCTATGAATATTGGCTTTCAGTGAGATCATTATATTTGCAGCAATAGTTCCTTAATTAAAATACGACCATCAACATTCATGCAAATTTTCAAATATTTTAACATCCATCATAGATTCCTATACAGCTAATTTTGTCTTTCTTTTAAAATTATTCACCATAGTTCCAAGTAGCCCTTATCAGTCATAACTAAAATAAACTTTCAGAATAACATTCCAAGAAATAATTCAAAAAAGTAGTGCCTTTTGGTGTATTTCAAAGATAAATTTGTGAGGAAACAAGAACACTTCAGAATGAGTAAGAGTTCTTCTGTTTGTATAACTCCCGATGTGTTAGCTAATCTTGTTTTAACAGTGACCAATAGTGGTGTTTTCACTGCTTCCTCTCAGAAACTAGGTCTATACAACCATCCAAACAAAATGGTTTTGCAAATAGACAGTGAGTTGGAAATAATACGAAAGTCTCAAGCCAGAGGATTTGGGGGCTCCATGTAAATATTTGACTACTAGAATATTCCAAATGAAGCAAATACTTGGGCAGCACTCCACTCTGCTGGAACTAAATCTGGCAAAGGCTCCCTTTGTGTGACAAATGGAATATGTATAGTCAAAAGGGGCAGATACTTGTACGGAAGCACATCACTGCTAGGGACAGATGACCAAATGCAGATTTTTTTAAATTCTTATATCATTACAAATACACAAAAGTTTTAATAAATATTTTCAATGGAAATCCACTGAAAACCCATGAGATTTCCTAGCTGATGGGAAGGTTTAGAGGAGAAAGAGGTGGGGCAGGAAGAGATGGTGGGAACTTTGGGACATGGGGAGATAACTAGTAAACATTTTCATGGGTCTGTTGCCAAATAATTTGGGAATTACGACTGCGCTAACAAACTCTTTTGGAAAATTTTGACATGAACTTCGTATTTATTTCTGAATTCTGTGGTTGACCTGGCCAGAAAAGATTCAGCTAAGAAACTGATTTACCAAACATTCATTTAATTATAAAAGTCTTCAGCAGTAATGTGCTTTAAAGTTATGGATTTAGAAATGTTCATAATATGCAATATTTTCAAGCAAATAATAAAACCATTTTTATTATGTGTATCTAATTATAGGCATCCATCTTTTAGTTCAAGACTTCAGTGTACACCAAGAATATGCATTCCATATTTTTGAAGGTCGCATTATCTATCCAATGCCAAAAACAGACACTGTCTTGACATTGCAGTTGATAACTAATGCAGTAGCTGCTACATTTTTTGATCCAGATGATCAGAACTATTGATAAAACAAAAACCTAAGTTCTGAATAATGTGCTCACAGACTCCTAAGATAACTCTCAGAAGACTAGCAATTTCTCTCTGAAATCAAGTCACTCCTTGAAAACAAAATTCTTCAGTTTACTCTCTGTCCCTCTAACCCTCACTGGAACTGCCTTCTTCTTTGGTGACATATCCCAACCCTACTCTATTTCCCTGCATCGTTTGTTGCCTAAATCTGCGTCATCATACTTAAGCAGAACTTCTTCTCTCACCATTAAACTATTTCCCATATGATTCAACTCATTTTATCTGTGCTAAACATTGGGTGATTTGGCATTTTCTGCCATCTATAGATGTATTATCTACTAGATATCAAAAGAAAAGATTAAGAAAGGACATATAATTATACAAAAGAATAGGTGAGCACATAGAAAGTACTAAATTCTACAGAGATTGGAAAGAAGACACTATATCCAATGTGTTTAGAAATGAAGAGAAGACTTCATGGATTAAATGAGACTTGAACTGGACTTAAATATAAATAGATCTCACAAATTAAAGAGAGGATGTTTTAAGGTACAAAAAAAAAAAAAAGGGAAAAAAAAAAAAAGGGATCACACCACCACCTGGGTGAAAGTCCTCCCTGAAAACCTATAGCCTTATGGCCTTCAGAATCCGATGCAAACGTGGGAACAGAAAATAAGGTCCTGCATCATCTAGGCCCTGTCTGCCGCTCTGCCCTTCGTCTCAGCCCGGCTTCACCCTGAAGACTGTGCTCTTGTCACACAGAACTATGCGTGGTCTCACGCAGAAGAGAGTGCTCTTGACTTTGGACCATTTACTGTACAGCTGCTTCTGCTCAGAATGTGAAGTCCTCCTCCTTCTGCTAAGTTTTCCCTCTTTATCACTGGCCAGTCAACTCCTACGCATCCTCACAAAGCCTGTCACACACCTCACCTCCTCTTTGACCCCCCATGACAGCTGTTTCACTTGAGCATGTGTTTTGGGCTGTGCAAGTGCTCATTCCACGCATGCTATCACAGGTCCCAACAAGGTGTCTCTCTCACTGGAGGTACTTATTACCTTTTAACTCTTCATATCTACCTGTCCTTAAGAAGAATCATTTTTATTTGCTTATTTTTACAAAATACATACATATATATATATATAGCTTGAGCACATGTACCTAATGCACCTACATGTGTTGTTTCAAAGTTCTCACTGTTTCCTACTCTCACCAACACTATGCATTCACAACCCAGCTGTGTTGCTCTGACCCCGTGTGACCCTTATTCCTAACTGCTGTATGCAGTCCATGGCGTGATCACTTTCCCCGTGCTCTCTGGGTCGCCTCGATAAAACCTGCCATTATACATACACACGCGTGTGCACACGCACCTACATTCATACTCACATACACACTTGGATGCACTCACACCCATGCAAATACACACATACACATACACAAATGCTTTCACACACTGTCTCACATACACACTCACCTCACACATGTACAAATGATGTGATGACAATGCTCCTAAATGCCCCATCTGAACAGATAAGAACTCCTTTGTCCATGGACCCTGGAGTGGAACCACTGAGTCATAATTCATGTCTCCACATAATATTCCCAAATACTCCACACTGCTCGCCAGAATGGCAAGGGGGGGCCCTACCCCCACATCTCTGCCAGCACTTGGCATCATTCGGCTTTCTCCTGTTTCCAGTCTAATGGCGGGTGAGGGAACCTTACTGGAACAACTCCTTGACTTTTATGCTGGATTCTGTCTATTTGTAGTCTGTCTAGCCTGTAAAAGCATAGAGGCCTTTAAAACAGCAAGTCCTGAAACATATCTGAAGAAAAGAGATTTCAAGAATGCAAGGCTAAGTGTGAAAAAGAGAGAATATTCTCAAATTCATTAAGCTAGAAACTGGCTAAGGTAACACAGATGTGATCCAAATCCAATTCTAACTCCAGGCTCATTTCCACATAGCAGAAGGCAATATACTCATGCTTCCTGTCAAGACTCATGATAAATATAAATATTTTTTACATATTTCACTTTTTTGGTGACAGTAATAATCAATGCCTCAAGGCCCTTTAGGTATCTCGCTAATTCTAACACGCCTCTGAAATGTGCAGTATTACTTCTCACAGTATCAGGAACAGGAAACAGGCCAACGCGAGCGGTTAGGAAGCTGTCTTAGCACGGGTCACATGAGCCTCTTGGCCTGAGGTTTCATCCTCGGGGACTCCGTCTGGCTTGGCAAGGCTCTGCGCATCTGCTCTGCTCCTCTGAGCGCCACAACATGCGGTCCACACACCAGCACGGCCTCCTAACTCACGGATGTTGCGATGCCCAAGGACTTCTGTTTGCTCTGCTCTGACCTTCTCAGAGTCTTTATTAACTTATCCCTTCACAAGGTAGTCTTTGAAGTATGTTGTAATAAACCATTTAATCTGTTTGTCGTTGATTTACATCTTGCTCATTCCAAAAGGAATTTTAAGTGGCAAACAGTGTATCACTTTTTATTTCAATAAAATACCATGTTTTATGTCCTGTTCCTATAAACTGGACATTTTTTCCCCTCATGCTCTTTGTTCCTTCTTAGAGAAAAGGTCACAGTGATCCTCTGTGACGGGGCCCAGCGATATCCTCAGGGTAACACTGTGTCACACACACACATCAGCTTTTCTCAGAGGTCTTCAACTTTATCTTTAGCAGAGCTAAATGGGATTCTTCTTACACTCCAGCCCGTGTAGCAGAGGATTTCCAGATCTGTGTGGCTTGACAGGAAAGAGTGGGCACACATGTGGCTGACAGAATTGAAAATCAGGGAGTTATTCTCTCTTGTGAATTCCACTCAATGCTTTGGAGCACTTGATAGTGATTCTTCAATTCCCTTGTTTATAATTTATAGTAATACACTTGTATATCATTAATTATTGCTTAATGAACACACAAACCTTTTACAGAGCTATGTGCAAGACACTGTTCTTTCAGTATTTTACACAAAAAGGGCTCGTACCTTCAGTCAGCTCTCTTAGGCAGGTGCTGGCATTATCTCTGCTTCACAAGGGAAGAACTCAAGGTCAGATTGGGTAACTAAGTTCCCCACTCCTACACAGCTTGTCAATGGCAACGCAAGGATTCTAACTCTGGCAGTCTGGCTACACACTCAATGGTCCCAGCATGTTTCTAACTAAAGGACCTAAAATACAACATACTCTTACTGGTTTCAGTCAAATTACTATGTAACAGGAAAAGCTCACTCTGTGAAAAGGAAGAGAGATACTACTCCATGAAACCAGATCATATGATGTGGTTTTCTCCACTTTCCTAGTTAGTTTTTTTCCAATGATCTCGTAAACCTGTTCCATGTATCACAGTGCTACAGGAAAGGCTGGACAAACCCCCCTAACCCCTCACCACCCTGCCTATCTTATTTGTCACTGTCACTCAATCTTTTTGAACAAAAAAATACATAAATATTTTTATATATTTCACTCTTTTCACTCAAAAATAGAATATATCATATCATAAGTTAAAACCACTTCAAATTTCATCCAAAAGAAAACTGACCCATATCTAACCACCACAGTACCAAAGCTTATATGTCTGTCATTCAGTTATTTGGTATAGAAACCTAAAAGTAACCTTTCCACTATCAGTATCTCATATATTACTTAAAAAGACAATAACACACCGTTTATCCTTTTAAATTAAGGAGAACGTGTCAATAAACCTTTATAAGACATTCACCACGTGCCATCTGCCTTGACGGGGACTGAGAATGCCACCATGAATAGGTAATGCCTAGCCTCTAAAACTGTATACAGAAAACAGAAAAATTAGAACTTGTTATAGATTCTAGAAATCTATGAAAGTAAACCAAGGGTTTTAAAAAGAATTTATTTGCATTAGAAGCACAAGATGCAAGACTTAATTTTTTAAATAATAAAATGGCCATAAGAATTTATTTTAATTAAGGATGTATACTAATAGAGACCTACTTTTAGGTCTCATATGAATGAAAATAAAAAAGGGCTTAAAATTTAGATTGCTTTCCAAGATCAGGTTAAAAACACTTTGAAAACAACTTTACTAACCAAGTTGACACATTTGAACAATTTATTCAAATAAAAATTCTATAGGAAATCATCTAATTTTAGGCCTGCTATGTTGGAAACAATACATTTTTGGATGTTTCTGACAGATTTATGTTTTGATCTTGTGCCCCTTTGAACTCCCACATTATCCATCAGTGTAACCACGTCTCTCAGACAGAAACAATGTAGTGATGTCATGGTAAGAACCAGAAGGGCTTTGAAAACAGAGATAACAAGCATGTTCTGTCTAGCATACATCACAAACGCAGAGTCCAACCGAATGGAGGAAAATCTGTATTAACCCTGTGACCTCAGTCTGCAGTGCTCACAGCTGGTTATTACTCATTCTTCAGATCCGGCCTTGCAATCTCTCCGGCGAGGCCCTCCCTGATACCCTATCTAAAGCAGGCCTTTCATATTCTTGCAAATAAACCTGTACATGAATAATGCGTATTAGTTAGCTCTGGCTACCATAAGAAGGTAGCTTGGATGGCTTAAACGGAAACTTCCTTTCTCACAGTCCGAGAGGCTGAGAGCCTGAAATCAGGGCACCAGCATGGTCTAGTTCTGGTGGGGTTTCTCTTCCCAGCTCACAGATGCAGTCTTCTCACGGTGTCCTCACAGGGGGAAGAAAGAGCTCTGGTGCCTCTCTGTTCTTACAAGGGCACCAGTCCTATCAGATTAGGGCTCCACCGCTGTGACCTCATTTAACCTGAATCACCTCCTGAATGGCCCTATCTCCAGCAGGAGGAGGGGTTTAGGGCTACAACATGCGACTGGTGGGGGGCAGAAGGGTTCACAGAAGAAATTCAGTTCATAGTAAGTATCACCTTTTTTCCATCAACTAATAACTTATTTATGTGATGACTCTTTCCCCTAATCAATTGTAAGCTGTGGGGATCAGGGACCCATTTGCCTTGGGCAGTACCAAACGTCCAGCACCCACCACAGGACCTGGAATAAACCACTCTGGTTGAATAGTCTATGAATCCAGTTAAAGTGGGCATGATCTACATGATCCTCATACAGAACCAAAATTTCTGAAATTCATCTGCTGATGAAAAGTATTCTCCGCAGTAGCTTCAGGACTTATGTCCTACGTACACCTCTATGTATACATTACTCTCTCCCGTTTAAACCTTTAAAAACAATGTAGTGCAAAACAGCGTCAATTGATCGTTCACATAATGCCCACCTTATTGATGTCCAACTTTAACCTTTTACATGAGGGAGCTATTCTGGAGGTAAGAAGTATAAAGAAACAGTAGTGAACAGAGTTTGTATTTTGATTGAAGGACAAAAATTCTTGTTTTATAAGTCTCAAAATAACTCATAAAGAACATGGAAAATTAGCTGCACTGATTAAATCAATACCTCACAAAACGTAAACCTATTTATCTTGGACTGTTCAGCCTCAGAACACAGAAATGATCTAAGCAGTGTCTGCAGAGAGGGATTTGTGGCACTGATTATATCCAGCACAGGCTTAACAAAGCACTCCTGTGATTTATCTTCCCATCCTATTCTAAAATTTCAATCTATGTATTTTGAAGTTCTATAGTCAACTGTATTCAGTTCTACCAATAATTTCAAGGATACATTTTTCAAATTTATCTCAGACAGGCTGTATTACTTGTACTGAGAGGAACATCTGGTTCTAAGACTCTGAGACACCCAGATATAATGGCAAAACTGAGGAGCGTCACTGACATGAAATTAGCCTTAGTGTTATTACGTCTTATAAACTAAATCTGTTACTTTAACTTTCCTTTTTACTCATATCAAAAATGAGGATATTGTTAAAATTAAATGAGAAAATTCACATAAAGAGCTTTTTGACTGCAAAGAACTTTACAAAGTTAGGCAATTATTGTGCTTATTTTCACCAAAATGCTATGAATTAATGCACTAGCTTAAAGGATTTGTGCTCGTAAATTTGTATGATGTGTTAGTGGCAGAACTATTATTTCCCACTTTAATATATCCTTGCATTATGACACTTTTAACCTCTAGCTTCCCTCTCCCTCTCCCAGGTGAATTGGACCACTAACCAGATTGTTGAGTTTGGAACAGGAAACTTGGCCCCCACAGCTTAGACCCTCCTCCCTCTCTCTTTTAATAGTGAGTTCTACTGTAGAAAGTCATCCATTTTCTCTACTGTGTTCTCCTAGGGGCAAGTTCAGAGACTGATGAGGAGGCCTGCCCCTCCTGGTGACAGGAGGTTTGGTAGCCAGCATCCAACAAGGCCACCAATGATTCATGCCTCTTAGAATTCTTGCTATTGTGTTGTCCCCACCCACACTGAATTCATCTGGCTTGTGAAACGAATAAAATAATGAAGAAATGACAGTGTGTGACTTCTGAGGCAAAGCCATAAAATAAATTATGACTTCTATCTTGCTCTTTCTATCTTGCTCCCTCTGGGGGCAGCCAACTGCCAATGTCATGAAGCCACTCAAACGGCCAAATGGAAAGCAATCGAGGCCTACTGTCAACAGCCAGCACTCACTTGTCAGAGATGTGACTGAGCTCTCTTGGGAGCAGAGCTGCTAGTGCCAATCAAGCTTCCCACTGAAGCCCAGGACAACATCTTGACTACAACCTCACAGGAGACCTCGACTCAGGAACATTCAGCTGAGCCACTCTGAATTCCTCATCTGTAGAAAATGTGATATGATAAGAGTTTGTTATTTACACTGCTATCTTGAAATAATGTTTGCACAGCAATAGATAATTAATGTAAGAGATTAAGTGCTCTTAAATTTTGCAGCTGTTAGCAGATATAAACTGCATTCTCTAATATTGGCTTGAAATATCAGAAGTAAAATTTTACCTCCCAAATACTGAATTTTTTTTGTCTTTATTGTCATTATGTCAGAACTTGAGCAGAGAAGTTTGAGCCCTCTCAAACATCTTAGTATTATGACTTACATTTTATTATTTACCCATCTATCCAAAAAGCTTTCTATTGAACATCCACCAAATTCTAAGCACTGTGCAAAGGCTTTGAACACTGAAGGATTTAGAGCCTGAGTAAGAACTTCCACCAAATCTGATTATCCCATTAAAAAAACAAAAAGGCAGAACTATGAAAAACTACTCAAAGAAATCATAGAGAGTCAAATTTCAATTAACTCATCAGGGGAGAATAATGGCAGGAAGAGATTTCAGCAAGTGTAAAATTGATTTGATATATTTAATTACAATTACCTCCTGTATGTATGCAGCATATATGAGTCAACACAGCCCCAAGTGTTACCTAGTCAAAAAAACAAAGCAGAGTGTTGAGAGCACAGTTTCCAGAGCCAGACTGTCTCAGGTTCTACCTTGGTTCTGCCTCTTGGGATTTGTGCGATCTTCGACTACTTGCTTAAACTTTCTGTGCCTATTTCCTCAACTGTAAAATGGGATTAAATGAGTTAATATATGTTAACTATTTAGAATAGAGCCTAACACTATTATCATTTGATATTATCAAGATTTACAAAATCATTTAATTTTGTTGACCATGGTTAGTCTCAACTTCCTCAAACTGTTTCTCATACATAAGAGTCAAGTCATTCATTCATGTTATATTCATCAATTGGTTTGCCAAAAGATATGTTAGAGATGTTACCTAACTTTCCGTGATTGTTCACCTTTTAATATTGTTTACAAAATGACAAAAAATAAATTGTTTATCTCTTTCAAATAAAGAATAAATCAAGCCATGCCTAATTCATATTTTAAATCAAGTTGTTCAGTAGTCCCTTCTTTTTATAATTGTTCTAAATTATTACATATTGTTTCTGAATGTAAAGCACCAGATTTTTTTTATTGGATCAAATATTTCAATTACCGAGTTGTATATTAGATGAATAACAGACCTTAGCTTTCCCACTCTGAATTAGATACACGATAGCGAGTTTTGCTCATTATGGTTCAAAATAGAAGTTTTTAAAAAAGTTTTTATTGATTCATGGAAGTTTCAGCTTTTTCATGGACGCAGTGTCTATTCTTTTGACTGTGTAACTGGAAAGTTAGTTCACATATCCCTAAGTAATCAAGAGTGGAGTGACATCAGTAAGGTGATGGAATAGGCGTTTTCTACCTTCTTTCTCCCAGAGAACACCAGTCTAACAATCACTCACAGGCAAAAATAACTTTTAGGAGTCCAGGAGTCCAGCTAAGTCCCAGCACACCATTAGAGCAAAACAAAACAAACAAAAACAAAAACAAAATAAACAAACAAAAACACTGAGCACAGGTGCTCTGGAGAGGTTAGGAGGAAGAGTTTCATCTTACCCATGCCACTCCTCCCCCAAGGCAGTCCAAGTTGGTACCAGGAGAGATCCCCTTTCCTGCAATACCTCCCATGGGGGAAGTGAGAGTATGTGAGCATCTGGCTTCCCCAGCTGTGAGGATGCTGACAGAGGCCCACTCCTTTCTCACCTCATTCATAATACTGAGGTGAGCCCCATGACTGCGGTTCATGGAGAGGCTGGAAACACCGCCTCAGAATCACTAATCATCGGAAAAATGCAAATCAAAACCACAATGAGACATCACCTCACATCTGTTAGGATCGCTATTATGGAAAAGACAAAGGATAACAGTGTTAGTGAGGATACGGGAAAAAAGAAAGTCCTGTGCACCATTGGTGGGATGGTATACTGGTGCGGCCACTGTGGAAAATAGTACACAGGTTCCTCACAACATTAAAAATAGAACTGCCACGTTATCAAGGACTCCCACTCTGGGTATATATCCAAAGGAAATAAAACCACAAACTCTAAGAGATCCCCGCACTCCCACGTTCACTGCAGCATCATGCACGGTAGCTAAGATACAGAAACAATGTCCAGGGGTGTCAAATCATTATACTGTACACCTTAATATATACAGTTTCATCAATTATATCTAAATGAAGCTGGGAAACATTATGAAAGAATAAAATGACAGCAACTGCAAAAAAAAAAAGTATTGTGATATAGGTATGAATAGGTATACAGTCCTAAAGAAATACAGGAGAGAGTAGAGATGGTCCCAGTGAAGGTGATATTTTGGCAAGTACTTGAGTATTTGATAGCCAGCTTTCAGGGTCAAAAAAAAAATGAAAAAGCAAAAAAAAAGAAGAGGTAGAGCATATTTTAAAAATTAACACTTAAACAAGCAGGAAGGAGTTAATGCCCAGGGAGAAGGACGCTGTAGACGGATGTGTAGGATCATTACTGACATGTTAGGTGGGTTCGTACTTAGCTCATGGACCAGAATGGCCAATCTTTTGTCCATGGACCAAACCCAACCTGGAGGTAAAGTTTTACTGGAACACAGCCACGTGCATTCGTTTAAGAAACGCCCATCGAAGCTCTCACACTCTGCATGCGGGGCGAGTCACTGCCCCAGAGGTCACGGAAATTATTACCCATGTGGCTCTTCCCGAAACAAGTTTGCTGACCCCTGCTGTGGACAACGCCACCAACAGAACATTCTGAGCAGAGGACGACTAAGAGAAAATGCTTAATGAGTTTTCCCCTTAATATTAGTTTTGAGAAAGAGAATTCTTATAAAACAGAAAAACTTACACACCGTCATCCCCCTCATCCTTTGAAGGGGTCCCCAGAACCACCGACGAAAGCCTGGGGGGCCGCAGACAGGGCCGAACCCCGTATTCGCTATGCTTTGTGGGCACGTGCACGCCCCTTTGAAATTTATGAACTGGGCGCAGTGAGAGGCTGACAACGGGACCTGACGGTAAGACAGGGCCATTCTGCAGTGCAGCGTGGCGCAGCCGTGTGACCGCGCCTTTTCCCGCCAAACGTCGATGGGACGCCACTCACCTCGTCCGCGTGCGATGGGGGGCGACACCATGCGCAGCCCGTGCCCGAATGAGGCGGCCGCCCTCACAGCATGCAGTGGGGCCACCGTGCCAGCGGGTCCCCTGCGCGTCGTCGTCGTCCACGTCCAGGCCAGGGCTTCCCGCTGCGTCCCGGTCACGTCTCCCGCCACCAGCGTGCCGCCTGTCCCACGTGGTCTCTGCAGGACGCCCGAGGGGCGCGCCCTTCCTTCTCCTGCTCCGCAGCGCCGCGACGCTCCTCCGTGAGTCCCCGATGCCGCCAAGTCTCTGTCCCCGTCCCCATCCCCGACGGGAGCACCACGCGGCTCCTCTTGGGCGTCAAGTCATTCAGACGATGGGGATGTTCGCACGAGCGCGGCGACCTCGACGCTCCACCTGCGGCCAAGATGGCTGCCGACAGCGAGCGGGGAGCGCGTCCCGCGAGAAGGCGCCCGCGGGAGCGATGACCACGTGCTGCGCGCGCCTCGCGAGACTTCGCCGCGCTCATCGCGAGACTTCGCCGTGATTGAAACCTGATTGTTTGTTTCTGGAATGTTCTATGTCTCATTTTCAGACAGAGGTAGAGCGTTAGTAACTGCAACTGCGGCAGAACTGCGGATGGGACTGTCGTGGCTTCGTGTGTATTATTTCATTTAGAAACTCCGCAGAGTAAGTATTCATAAACCCATTGCATTTTCTGCTGCATTGTCACTGCCTCGATCAATGTGTGTGTTATCTAGCTGGAGTAGGTAGCAGCTTATCCATCATACATACTTACTTTAGCAACGACGGAGACACTGAAGAAATGAAAGGGATTAATCACTGTTAATGGAAAACAAATGGGAGAGGTGACTGGGGAGAAGAACCGGAAAACGGGGTTTACTTGCAGAGAAGAGCAGGTCCCAGTGGAGTCCAGAAAGAAGCCAGCAATAGCTAGACAGGCAGAGGAATAAACTGAGAAAGACGCTGCCAATAAAAATTAGATAAGAGTCGTGAGAAAGAGGCAGGGTGTTAAAGAAGACAAACCACCCACATCACCATTTTTCCTAGAGTTTACTCGAAGTTTACTGGATACTTTGATGCTTGAAAGATCTGAATGTAATAGCTGCAAAGTGTTAAAATTAATTAAAATTTTGAGAGCTGATGCTTGTGTTTCGTTACAACGGGGACAGCTCTAGTTAGCTCCGATGGCATAAGGAAAAGGAAGCCGATGAATCTTAAGAAACCTTAGCAGGAAACTAGAAAAGCGTATTAGTACACCTCAGCAAAACACGGCCATGAACAGCTTCTGCAGAAACAATCCCATGAATACTGAGGTGAATAGATCTTGATCTTTATTATTTTTAAAACTTAAACCATATTTTTATTCTGATAATAATAAAAGCTTATCAATAAAAAAAAATAAATGTGTATGAGCAAGAAAGAATCTCAGCATCCAGGAATACCGCTGTTCACATTTTGATGTATGTCTTCTTAAATGTTTACTAAGTCGAAATCACATCATCCAATTACACGTCTCACATTCTCCATTTACCATTTTGCAAATTAAGCAGTCTCCCAAGTTTTTATTTCAAACTCTTTATTAACCTTTTTTAACACAGTAGTTCATCATCTCGATATACTACGCCTTAACCATTCCCATATTCTGGACATTTAGGTTGCTTTCAAGTTTTTGCAGCTGTAAATCATACAACTTGATGATGAGCATCTTTATGCCTGAATCTAAAACGACTTCCTTAAGAGAGATTTAGAATGACTTCCTTAAGAGAGATTTCTGGATGTATGTTTATTAGATAAAAGGCTGTGGATGTTTTTAGGAATTGTGATCTTTCATTCCAAAATATTTTCCAAAATTGCCGGTCATTTTACACAATCTCCTCCCACTAGCGTGGGGGAGTAAATAGACAACATTTTGATGTGAGTGAAACCAAGTTCAAAAAAGGAAAGACAAATCGGATTCACCAGCAAACTTTAGCCTAAAAGGAAAGGTCAGAAAGGGATAGTAAAGTGTCACTTTTTGCACAAAGAACAACTTTTGCAAAAGGGTTACATAAATAAGAGCCTATCAGGACTTAATAGGGAACTGTGCAGCAAGGCACCCTGAAGCTTAAGATTCATAAGCTTCACGTTGGATTTGCCTTACATTGCTCATGAGTTGAAATAAAAATTCAATAAAGTTATATCCTGTAAAATCTAATTTAATTGAATCTGCCTATTCAGGTTTTTATTTAAAATGTGTTTATGGCCCCATTTGTTATACAATGAGAACAATTTCAAATAATAATTTTAAGCCAAATTTTATTTACAAACAAAATTGGAGTTAAAGGGAGGAAGAAAGGACAAGTTTGCTCAATCAGATTTGCAGTGTTGTAGCCTAGGATTTAAAACGAGAAATCAATGGGAAGTGGTTTGTGATTTCTTTTTTCCTTTTCCAAACACATTGCTGCCATTGATTGAACACCGTTAGTAATCCTGTTGAAAGCGTTTTTGTGATGCAATGCACAAAGGACTTCGAGTCCTTTTTTGAATCTGGAGAATGAACTGTCTTTAACATGACATAACCGAAATATTTTCAACGAAGCTCTAAAGCGTGTTCAGATAAATATACATGCCGTTTCCACGACAGGACTGTCCCCGCGTGAAGACACACCTCTAGCAGTCTGGAAAGTGCGTGTGGCAGGGTGGGAGCTAGAAAAATGAGAAAACACAAACCACCCCTTTCCGCCTCCCTGGCCTTTTCTCTATGTGTTCAAGTCAACTAAAAAGGAGTCTCCGTGGCATACCTCTTCTAAACAAGTAAAATAGCTCTTGGGAACCAGGCACTGAGCATCGATAAGTTTAAGACGTGAACTGACCTTTAAAAACACAGACCTTGGAAATAAAATGATAAATGGTATTGAATAATGTGAATACCCCTTGCAGCAACAACAAAAAAATCAACTGTACATCTGCATCGACAGCATTCACTCCTAAACTTTAAAACTAAAACAATCTTCTCTTGGCAAAGCAGGTGGCAATCCACTCTGTGGTCCTCGATAGTCCCCGCCTACCGTGACAGTTTTCTCCAGGATCTCGCCTGGTTCGCGCCAGCAGCCTTGACTGGAGAGTCCTTGTGTTGGACCACTGACACTGAAGTGTTTGAACGAAGGTTGGCACGAGCCTCAAAATATGTTTCACTTTCCTTTGTTTCCAAAAAATCCAGTGCTCGCACATGGACACAGGTTGCCGAGGTAGAGAGAGGTGTGTGCAGTGTGGTACCCACCCGAGATTCTCTACGGCCCTCGGTGCTTAGCAACTGGAGGCATCAGTTTAAATGGCAGACATCCGGATCTTTGAGAAATTGATTATAAAGCACACCATTTACAAGACTAATTGAAAATCATGCCTGACCTAGAACAGGGGGATTAAGACTGCACCCTAGGTGGTTGTTTGGGCCAAGAGAAAGAAGACTCATAAAGGACAAATGGAAATACTTCATTTCATGTCTTTATCTTTGAGTGGCTGCTCTGTTCAGGATGACATCATTTTAAATGTGTTGTGTGTATAGTGGACCACATTTAACGTGTTTCTTCCTTTAGGAAACAAAACCATGCTTATTGACTACACAGAAAAGAGAGTTCAGATGCAAGAATAAAAATATATATACTGAATTTTTATTATCCTATTAAGAAAGCAAAAGCCTGAAAACTTCTGAAGGAGTCAAGAAGGAGTAACGTGGATGCAGCCACGACGTTTGTAAGAGTGGTTGTAACTGTAAGCAGACCCGGCCTTGCGTTCATATTCTTATCCAGAGCCCTTCCTATGAGAGGCAGCTCTCTTGTTCTACTTTCCAATCTACTAATTTAATTAAATGCATCTGCCATGCTAAAGGGAACTGTAAAATGATAAATATACATAATGCTGAAGACTCCAGTTGCTCATCAAGCACATTTGGCCATTTCCCTCACACAGAGGCTTTACGAAAAGGAAACTAAATCTGGGTGATTCACTTTCTAAAGTCTTATTGAGAAATATTCTTTTCTCTTCTTTTTCACAAGAGAAACACACATTTCTTAAGAGAATGTGAAACAACATTCTTTGGGTATGTACTCTGTGCAAAACTGTCACAACAAAAGGTGGCATCATACAAAATGAGTCACTGGGACAGTTCCCACAGGCTGTCCCTGCTGTCTTTAGTCCATTAGAATTACTAGATTTTATTTTTCTCTTCAGTTAACACAGCTCACTTGCCCCAGAATCTTGTATTAGCCAAGTGGAATTTTTGGAAAAGAATGGTAGTCCTGCTTTTAAAAATCTGTACTCATAGCGATTAACTAGCAATGTGCCCAAGAGGTCAGTCCTGACCCATCATGTGCCACCATCTCCTACAGATACAGTCCAGCAAGATAAAAACTTTATGCGGTGGAGATGACAAAGTAGTGATCAGATCCAATATTAAATGTCACCTAAGAAAAGTAGAATGTAAAATGAACAGAAATTTAGCTATCATGGAGAAATAAAGCTTACAACTTTATGACGGCAAGATTTATGGAGCTTCTTAATACTCTAAAATTACTTAAGAGTATTTCTGGTCTATAATGTGAGAGCTACAGATGGGATATTGCCCAATTCAACTGTCCTGGTGTAAAATATACTCAGCTTGATTCAGGTAGAATACTTCTTGCTACTATGATGTATTTTTTGGTAAGTGCATAAAATTTGCATATCATCCCAGGAACAGACACGCCTTCATCCTCTTTCTTTAACAGATATAGAGTTTAAGAGCCCCAGGATGACAAAAATGATGGTAATTATTATCGATAAAAGCCAAATCAATGATCCTCATCATTGAAAATGAACTTAAATGTGTTTTAAGGTGTCACAGTAAGAAACTACAAAATTGTTTTATTTAATTTCACCGAAGAATAAATTTAGGTATAATTTAGCATTCTATGTTGCCATTGGTTACTAATTTTACTTTCATTACTAAAAGAAATAAAAATTCTGTCTATATTATGGCATAATTTTTATTCCTGGCTGTTCTTTTCCAATGAACAAAGGTAATGTTTAATGCCCTTTTTCACACCTTAAGAAATGATTTGAGAATAGAATACATGACTTAAAGTTTAAGAAATACAGTAGTCTCATTACCTATAATTCATATTAATTTATTCAATTCTTTTTCCCAAGAATTGATCAGGTGCCTATCGAATGACTGTATGAAATACATTTTACTACATTTTAAAGGTGCATGGTAAAAAATCTGTATCCCTGAGTCTAATGACAAAGGAGACAAACACAACATGACAACGTGACTGCTTTAATGGAACAGGCATAACACATATAATGTGGACAAAGAAGAAGGAATAGCTAAGACTGTTAGAGGAATCAGGAAAGGTTTCACAAAGATGCTTAAGGCTGAAGTTTACGTAAGAGTTTTCCTAGTGAACTGAAGATGTGAGAAGTCTTCTACAGAGAATGCTTCCAAAGGTGTGGAAGTATTAAGAGCTCAAGTAATTCAGTGTGCCCAGAGAGTACATAGGGAAAAGACCAAAAGCTAATCTGGACTGCCTGTCAGGCGCCCTATCATAGAGCTATACAAAGACGCTTAGCTCTTACCTACATTAGGGGCAGTCAGTGGGGGGGAAATTAACAAAGAAGCATGATACTAGATTTTTGTATTCCACAGAACAATTGGGGCCAGAAGAAGGAATGCATAAGGTTGAGGCTGGCAGTAGGGAGATGAGAGAGGTGAGACTCTGAACTAAACGGTAATGGTGAGAAAAAGTGAGGGCAGCCATGAAAGATAGTTGGGAGGGAAGCTAGAGTTCAGGATGAAGAGTCGAGGAAAGGAAGATGTGTGGGGTGATCCCGAGGTTCCCGTCTTGGGCACCCAAGTGTTTAATGTAGCCAAACAGTAAGAGCAAACCCAGGATGAGGAACAGATTGGTGTGGGATGGGAAAATGTGTTCATTTGAATTAGAATGAAAATATCATGCTCTGGGTGTGTTAAATGAGGTTGCTTTTTATACAAGTAGCTGCACAGTCCTCTGCGTTCGTCATGGCGCATTTACTCATCCGGCATTCTTGCTGAGGACTAACAGTGCCCAGCAAGGTGATGGGGTGGGAGGCACGAGGTGCATGGTCCCTGCCCTGCAGGAGCTTAAAGCTGAGTGGAGAGTGGCCGTAAATTACACATAACCAGCTTGTATCATAAGAGATGTCCGAAACGATGACAGGTAATTCTCTTCATGAAAGGTAGATCCTATTTGCAGCCAAGTAGTGTATTAGCCCCTGCTTCTTGCCTGAAGGCACGAGTCTCTCTTTATTTCATAAGCTTTCTGTCCCTTCCGGTCCCAGCTGGCAGTGCTCCTGCTGTGAAAATATTACCAAGCACCTTGTGGACTTCAGATGGGATTTACTCCATTAGACAAAATGCTCAGCCACAGATTTTTTTTTGGAAATTCCTTTTTTAGTTTTGGCTTTAGCTGAGGTAGCCAAGGGACACTGTCACTGAGCTGCTTTGAGGGTGCCCGCTTTGACCGGGACCTGTGAAGCACACCTTTAATCTCTCATGATGGAATGCCTCGGACTTTTTTGATTCCTCCAGGGTTGCAGGCAAAGGCTGTGCGGCCGCCCCACAGCCTCTACTCTGTGCCACACTTTCTGGAGCAAGCTTCTCATTTTAGCATCTTTTGCCATCACAGTAGGGTGGGAATTTCCCAAATCATCAAGTCCTGGTTCCTTTGTTGTGTAACAGTTCTTTCCTCAATTTCTTTCTTTCTTCTCACATTTTACTATAAGCAGAAAAAAAAGAAATCAGGCCTCATCTGCAACACTTGGCTTCGAAATCTCCTCAACTCAATATCCAAGTCCACCACGTACAAGTTCCGTTACTACCTACCTGCTGGAAGCAACTTTCCTAAACTTCCCACTGCTGAACAGGGATCTCTAGTCCCCTGATTTCCGGGAGCACGTTCCTCACTTCCGAGCCCTCACAAAGCAGCGTTCTTAGTGTCCATATTTCTGCTAATGGTCTTTTCAAAGAGAGCAAGGTCATTTCTATCGTACTCCTCAAAATTCTGACAGCCTCAGTTCATTACCTGATCCCAAAACCCTCTTCACATTTTTGGGTATTTGTTATGTTACTACCCTTGGTACCAAAATCTGTATTAGTTCTCTATTGCTACAAAATCAATGATCACATAAAGGGAATTTCAAACGACACTCACTGATAATCTCCATTTCCGTTCATAGGAAGCCCAGGCAGTCTCAAGTGGGTTCAAGGTATTCACGGCTGAAATGGCGGTGTCTGCTGGCTGTGTTTCCATCGTGAACTCAAAGTCCTCTTCCAGGCTCATTCTTATTGACTGAGTCCTCTGCAGTTATGGAAGTACGATCCCCCTTTCTTTGTTGGCAATTGGCCTGGGTCACTCTCAACTCCTTGTCCTTGTATATGGCCTTCTCCATCTTCACAGTCAGCAGTGATGCACCAAATCCTCCGAGGTGGGATTTTTCATTTCCATTTAGTGTCTAATTTGTGGACTTTGATTCTGATATAACCTCCCTACAATGAACTTTTCAATAATGATTTCTGCCTTGGTCTGAAAGCATACCTTGACTGAGATATTTTCCTCTCTCCAGCCTCTGGCTCTTGTTATCAAAAAGCAGCGCCCTGTTCCTCTCAAATTTCAGGAACCCTGTGAGGGTTTCCTTTCTGTGACCTATGCATATACCTGCATGCCTTGCTTTTATCTTATCAACTACAGATTGCAGGGTGAAATGCCAGGCTCTTACTCATGTGACATTTCTAAATTCCTCTGGAAGCAAATAATAAATGTTATATAAATGAATATACAAGTAATAAAAGAAAATAGTCTTTATTCACTTTAATTGAAATTTAGCCAAATTAAACTATCAAGGTAATTAATTTGTCAAAGACTATATTAAATACATTTTGAGGTGTTACAAATGTCAGTTCCTAACTAGTACGAAATCATTTTTGAAAAATGGTCATGTTCATGTACATTTCCATGTACACTAGTTAAACCACTAGTTAATTCACTAAGTAAAAGCTAACACTAAGAAAAACTCTACTTCACCTTCCTGTCTGAGGGAAGTTCCTTCAATCACCAACAACTAATGAAGATAAAAATTTGTTTTTAACCTCCTTAAATTAAAAGACTTTAATCAGAAATAGAATGACAGGTTGATTAAAATCAGAATGTTTCAGCAGAACTAAAAAAGAAAATATTGTCTTATTAGGTATTAAGTAATATTAGGTAATATTTCTTTCAAGTTTTCTGAATCTTTTCAAAGTCCAGCGATGTTGAGCAAAAATGAAATATTTGATAAACATAGAACCTAATACTGAAAAAAAGGTCAGTGCAGATGAATATATTCATATAATTTTTGGACTATAGTTCTGTTTATTCATGTTAAGTGGAACACTAAATTTAAGGGAACTTTTTAAGTCAGAGTTTCTTGATCTAGAGCCCTGTGACATAGAAGGGCATTATTCTTTTACAGTAACACAGATTTTGTGTGTGTGTGTGTGTGTGTGTGTAGCGTTTAAATTTGTCAAATTCTCAAAGGTTTTCATTTGTGGAATGTTAAAAACATGATCATAATATTCTGCACCTCATCCTTCAAAAGGTGGAGTCTATTCTGGCCTTTGAATCTGGCCTGTCCTTGTGAATTGCTTTAATCCATTAAACATGGCAGAAGTGACAGTGAGTTCCAGAGTAAGGCCTGGAGGGGCTCTCCAGATGCTGCCTTAGCTCTCAAGGATCTCTAAGACCACCATGTGAAGAAGCCGTGGGGAGAACACCTCACTCTCTGCAGCCAAATTAGCTATTGACCCCCACTCATGGAAGTCAAGCCAGCTGAATGCAACTGCCTGCAAAGAGCCCAGGGGACACCAGAAGAACCATCCAGTCAATCTGCAGAATTGTGAGAGATAATAAACCAGTGCTGTTTTAAGCCACCAAGCTTTAAGTTCTGGTATATGATGTAGCAACAGACAACTGGTACACTAAAAATCTAACCCCCCACGAAAGCTAATTTAGAGGTGAAAAGCAAGTTTACCTTCAAATACTTTTTCCCTTTACTACAGAGCCTTTATGACAAACGTGCTAGAAAAGATGACTTTGGTCAGTGTTTTAATGATATTTTTCTTCTATTAAGTCAAAAGTTGGTAATACTGATTTTCAAAAAAAAGTATCATTTTACAATATTTTTGTAATTTTTAAAACACTTTTGAATTAATAAATAAAAAATATGCATATATTTTTAGCTTTGAAGAAGTCAAAATTTCCAGGATCATTTATCAAGAAGAGCTCACACGTCTATGTCCATATTCTTCAGCTTAAACAGCTATTTTTGCAGATAATATTTGCTTTGTTCTGTTATCATCTGACTTCTTTTTCTTGATTTTTCTCCTTGGCTTACAGAAGTAATAAATCCTTGAGAGGAAAAATTGGTCTAGGCCAATTCTGGGAAGTAAGTCTTGCTCTAAGACAGAATAGCAAGAGTTACCTGCCTCAGCAGATGGCAAACCAGATGCGGCTATCACACACTGGCTGGGAACTGATCGCTTGCTTTAGCTACCCAGTGAGCTTATCTTGTTATTTTTCTTCATCTCAAATTCTTGGAATGTTGTCAGTGGAATTTCCTGACTTTCTTTATACAAATATATAGAATCTCCAATTTGAACTTTTTAAAGCGCTCGTGTGGAGGAGTCTCCCTCAGAAATTGATTTTATGTTCAATGTGTCTTGACTCAAAAATAATTATATATTTATATCATCTATTCTATATCTCCCTTGTCTTATTTATTTCGTCTGAACAAATGCATATGAGTTTCAGTGTGGTCTAACTGAAATAGAAAGTGATCTCACTTCAGTTGCCACTAATGATTTACAGATAAATGGTGTTGCTTTTCAATCCTTGATTTATTCAACCGCAGGTTTTAAAAAATCAATTCAATCATCCTAATTCAGAGAATTTCTACTGCTTTTTTAAATTTGTGTTTTGGAAAAGAACTTCAGAATTCACAGTAAATGAATTAAAGTTAAAGTTAGATATTAAAGTTAATAAGCCTCAACTCCACCTTAGAACAGGAATAAGAGAGAATGGAAGAGTCAGCTCAAGTGCAATCTATTTGGTCATCTGTATTTCTAGTTAAGTGTGATAGCTATACTTCGAAATTCCTAAAACTAGATGGGAGATTTTCGTATTATTTGGGAAATAAACACGTTCGAATGGAGAGCCCGTGGATTTAGCATCAGCAGTAAAGACAGTACATTTTCCACTCTATCCGTTGAAAGTACATTTACCTGCCCAGCGGAACTCTGAAAGCTAAGTGATCCAGGTCCCCATGAGAGCCAAAGACCGGGCCACTTAGCAGTGACTGCCTGTGGCCATGCCCTCCAGGGCAGTCCCTCCGACCCCACATTCGGACCTCAGCCATGGATTCTTTCCCCTTTGGTGGCCCCTGCAGGTCATCAAACTGTCCAGAAGGGCAGGGACCAGAGACCCAGTCACGACTGCTTTGAATCTCCATCTGGTGCAGTCCTTGTCCTTTTCATGAGACAGGTGGGAACGTCGCCCTATGTCCCTGTTATTTTTATTTTTGCATTCTTCCCAGTCCTTTCTTTGCTCCTCTTAGTCCAGGGCTAAGAAAGTAAAAGCATTACCGGAATTTAATGGATCGAAAGGGGACTCAGAAGAGTGAGGACGACGGGTCAGCAGTGGCCTTTAGGGGCAGAGGGGTTAAGGGAGAGTCAAGGGGCTACTCTCTCAACCAGGCTGCCCCTCCTACGAGCGGATATGGCCCCCAAAGCCAGCGAGTCCCTCCGGCCTGGAGACAAAGGAAGGCTCGGGGCCGAGCGGTGACGGGGTGGGTGGGAGCAGCGACTCGCGTGAGCTCGGGGACGAGAGAACGCAGCCCCGCCCCTTGCCCTCCCCCGCCCCGGAGGGCGGGGCCCCGCGGCCGCGGGTCGAAGGGTCCCCCCGCGGCGCGAGCAGCGGGTCCCGGGCGGGCGCACACGCCCGGGCACGGGCGGCGACGGGCCCGCGCGGCGGGGGAGGGGGGCGGGTCGGCGGCTGCGAGGGGCCGGCGGCCGGGGGCGGGGCCTGCCGCGAGGGGCGGGGCCGGGGCGGGCCGGGGGCGGGGCCCGGGGCGGGGCGGAGCCCGCGGCGGGGCGCTGAGACAGTCACTGCCCTGGCGGCGGCGGCGGCGGCTGGCGGTGGGGGCTGGGACGAGCACGACCCGGCTGCCGGGGCCGCTGGAGCTGGTCGCGGCCGGGGGCCGAGGGCGGATCGCGAGCGGCGAGCGCGCGCCGGGCCGCGCGGAGGCGGCGGCGGCGGCTGGAGCGCCGCGAGCGCCGGCGACGGCGCCGCCTCGGGCAGCGAGCGCCTGAGACCGAGCCCGCGGCGGCGCGGGGGCCGAGGTAACCGAGCGCGGCGGCGGCGGCGGCGTTGGGGGAAGCCGGGCCCCCTCGGGTCGGGAGCGCGGGGGCTGCGGCCGCGGCGCGTGCCTCCCCCAGCCTCGCCTCCCCTGCCGGTCTCGGACCCCGGACCCCGCTTCTCCCCCGGCCCCGCCGAGGGCCGGGCGGGGGCGGGATCGGAGCGCGGGCGGGCGCGGAGCCGGACGCCGGTCGCCGGCGACCCCTCGGCAGGGGTGGGCAGGGACGTCGGCCCCCCTCCCCCTTCAGGACACACCCCGATCCCGGGGCGGCGGCGGGGCGAGGCGCGCCCGGCCTCGGCCGGGGAAGACCTGGCGTGCAGGCTGCGCCTCCGTCCGGGGCCTCGCGTGGGTGGCCCCCCTGTGGCTCCCCGGGGCTGCTCCGACGCAGCTGGGTCTGTCGCTGGGAATCCCGGAGTCCTTTTGTCTGTCAGCTGAACCCCGAGGCCGGAACTGTGGGCGAGCTGCAGGCAGCGCCGGAGCGCTCGGCTCCCGGGCGCGCTCCGCCTGGGAGGGCGCTCCGCCCGCAGCCTCCTCCCCGTGCACGGTCGTAGACTGCTCTCCTCGCCCCCGTCCCAGACCGGCGGCTCTGGCGCAGGGCGAGGAGGCATTCACGTTGTTCTTGTGTTTGGATTCACCGTTCGTGTGAGGTCATCCCCTGCCTCCCGCTTTTTAACCCGTTGCCGTCCAGCCCCCACTCTGGTCGCTCGTCCCCCAGATTCTGCAAACTAGCAACAAAGAAATGTGGCTGGTCGAGTAAACAGTTCTTGCCTGGCTGGACCGTGCAAGTTAACCGAGCTTCCTTCGCTGGCGCTATTCCGCCGAGCCGGTCGGAAGGCGTTTCTGACTTGACTTAAGATGTTACTGTATGTGCACATAGTCTTTTCCGCTCCCCTTCCACAGTGAGGTTTAAAAAATCTAGGGTAACTTGATTAAAATGTAGCTGTTTGGGAAACGTAACCGTAGAAGGAAAGAAATACAGAGAGGAAAATAATATGACTGAGGTAATCGCCCAACTTCTTGAAAGTGCCAAAGATGCAGTCTATGGACTTTTGATATTACTTTAACTGGTAAATTGTATCCTTTGATAAGTTAGCTTTTAACATATAGGAAATTCCGCTAAGATATTTTTGTTTGTTGTATTTTAGTTACCTGTGGAAATTGTCGGTTACCCAGGGCATCTTACAAAGAGAAACCTGTGAACAGGTTCATTAAGAATCTAGCTTGAAAAATGCATTTTTTGAATGCTTTGAATTAAGGCGTGTTAACAGTGGTCTGTCATTCCTGACGCCTAAAACAGTTCCTTCCCTGGCAGTCGCCTGCATGCCCGAGAGTGCCAGGGTCTAGTAGTTTGAGTGGCTATCCTTCAGCAAGAAGGAAGTATAGTGCTACCACCTACCTACTGTGTAAATGTAATCTGTGATGACATTCATTATAATGGACGCATTTCTGCATCTAATTTTCAGATACCGAATTAACACTTGGAATCTGGAGAAGCATTTTGTACAAATTGAAAGATTGGGCTTTCTCTTTAGTTTTCCAGATGTATTATCTCATCTGCATACTTGAAACATCCACAGTCACATAAACTCTGGCTGTAACCATGGAGTTATGTGACCCATCAAGATATAGGAAAACTGTTGCCAAGCTTTGGACCCGGGCCATTTTCTACCAGTTCAACCCTTAAACTAATATATTCTCTGCTGATAATCAAGAATAAAGAGCCAAATAAAGTCATGCACATTCTGTTGACAGATGGACTCTGTGGCTGTTGCATTTTACTATAATGGGTTACTCTGTCATTCCAATGCAAGTTTCATCCTGATGGAGGTAAAGACCTGTGTTCATGTATTATAGCAAGTGTTGAAGATAGGAAACCTATTATGACTAATCCTTGGGAAGAGAAAGTCTGCAAAATGGCTCAAACGAGTTTACTGCAGGGGAAGCCGTTTTACTGTAGGGAGTGGGTTTTCCACAAGCTTCAGCATTGTCTTCAGGAGAAAACTAACTGTTGCAATAGTGCTGTCAGCACACCACCCCTTTTAATGAATTCTGGGAATAATGCTAGTGTTGTCTCTGGAAAAGGAGCTGCCTGGGGTGTGCTGTTGGTAGGAGGGCCTGGCAGTGGCAAGACAGCCCTGTGCACTGAGCTCTTGTGGCCAAGTTCACCTACGAGCCTGCAGAGAGGTTTACATCGCCAGGCTTTGGCCTTTCATTTCTGCAAAGCCCAGGACTCTGATACTTTGTGTGTTGGAGGGTTTATCAGGGGTCTGGTTGCCCAGATCTGCCGCAGTGGACTGCTCCAAGGATTTGAAGACAAGCTGAGGGACCCAGCAATCCAAAGCCTCTTACAGCCTGGAGAATGCGAGCGGAACCCAGCGGAAGCATTTAAAAGGTAACGAGAAAAATGCCATGCTGTTCCAGTTTCTGTGCAAGATTTAAGGTTTTTTTTTTTTTTTTTTTTTTTTTTTTTTTTTAGCTGCTTTAACTTTGTGGGGTACCTACCTATACTACTGCTGTAAAGCTGAGGTTAATCTGTGGTTGTGAATAAACCTGTTTATCTGAATACTGAAGGAAACAATTTAAGCTTTGTATTGCAGAGGATATGGATTAAAAGTATGCCATTTATTTGTTTAACAACAGAATGTGAAGCCCTGCAGAAACATATTATTTTTCAAATTTATGCCAATCACTTAACTTTTCTAATGTTAGTGGCAGGGGATGTTTGTTCCTAGTAGAGATACTTAGCTGCCTGGAAGCTTAGGCTGCATTTTCAGCCAGGGTAAATTACATGGCACTGAAATTAGAGGACCTCTCAGCATGTAACAACTACCTTTTTTGTTTATAGTATCATTATTTCTTTAAATAAGAAATGTTCAATTTGTAAGAGACCACTGGCCATTGAAGATTTGGAAAAAATCTGCTAACGTGTTTTAGGATTTATTCCCCTATCAAACAAAAAGTTGCGCTCTGTTTTGAAATATGTGATCTGTATAAAATAAGGAAAATTTGGCATCGTTTTATTACTTTTTTAGTGGGTGATATAAAAATGATTTTCCAAACCTTAATTGAGCATTTTTCCATGGTACATGGATTGGTCTAAGAAGTGATTAAATTGCTTTTCAGAATAGTTCTAGATTCAAAATGTATTTTTTCTTTAAAAAAAAAAATACTTCCTTGAAAATAATTTTTGCAAATCGCCCCTCTGCTCATTGTAAAAGGAGGCAGATTGTTATCTTGTGCTTGCTAGTGCCTGTCACTGCTGCTTTAAGTAGTCATTTTACTATATACTTTTTCCCTTATACAATAAGTAGTTCTTAGCAGGCAAAAATCTGTTTTCCAAAGATGCAGGTATACTTCCCTGCAGGTTAGTGTGCAGGGGGACAGGTGGGGAGGGGCGATGAGAGGGGAAAAGTGGGGAGAGGGAGGAAGGGAGGAAGAGAGGGAGGGAGAGAGGGAGAGAGTGTGAGAGAGTGTGTGTGTGTGTGTGTGTGTGTGTGTGTGTGTGTGTGTGTATCTATCTGTCTCTGTGTGTGTCTCCAGGAGTCATTTTAACAGGATTTGAATTGCTACGAAGAGTGATGTTCTTATGATGTCCTCAGATCTAATGGTATGAAATCTATTATTTTGATGTGATATTGAAAATAGTATCAGCATGTACTTTGTGCCGGCTACTGTTCTAAGTTTTTTACCAGCATTAAAACCAGCCTTCATAAAAGTCCCATGAGGTAAGTCCTGTTATTAGTCTCATTTTATAGATGAGGAAACTGAGGCACAGAGAGCCAAAGTGACTTGGTCAAAGTTATGTGGCAGTAAGTGGCAGAGCTGGGATTTGAAACGCATGGGTGTGTGCAGGTTTGTAATCACAGAAACTTTGTGGAGGACTTGAGGGGAAGAAGGGTAGTTTAGAAGTTTGTGGAAGATGGGGGTGTGGGGGGTGGTCACAGTTGTGGTTTCAGTGTGGTTTTCGCATCACCCGTATATGAAACGAGAGGCAGTCTGGAGTGATGGTTATGAATAGCAGTATTGAGTTCAAACACGGGAGGGGTTATTAAGGCGGCCAAAGGAATGTGTCTGAGAGGCAGAGGCGTGAGGGGCTTGCACACTGTTTCACGAGTAGTTGTCATCCAGAACCCAGGGCTGATCTATTGTCTTTTGCCGTTAACCATCAAAATCGGGATAAAACTCCTGTATCTCTCTTACGTCAGGGAGGAAGTCTGCTTAAGTGATGCCAGTGGCACGGGTACGAGGTGCCAGGTTCGATGGCTGGTTCAACCTGCGTCGTGTGTGGAATCAGCGATGTAGTCTTCAGGGTCAACTTTTACTTCTTAGAGACTTCAAGGCTCTGCATATCAACTACTCTTTTCCTCTTGACGCTCTGCTTTTTCTGAAGACACTATCACTAGTCAAAGAGCTGTTTTCATTTTGTAAAGGCATTTCAGGAGCTGTTTGGATTTATAGACCCCTTAGAAAATTCGTTTCAAAGAGCTTAGTCTAAGTTAAACTTAGTCTAAGTAAACTGTGTCATTATACAATTTATTTTATTGGAATTCATATGTAAATTTCTAACATTTTTAAATGTTTAAAATCATCTCTGATCACTGTATGTATTCGTTAAATTCTGTTCCTGAGCAGATCTTTCTCTATAGTCCATAGATTTTCCTGAAAAAGATCCTTCTACTCAGATGGTCCTGTCACTGATTTTTTTTTTTTCCTGTGTGAATTTGAGTTATTAACTCATTGGAGGGAAATCAGCATGATTGGAGCTGTGTGGAAAAACCACGCCAGAGCTGATTTTCTGATTGGCAGAGGGAGCTAATCTCTTCATGTTCCCAGTCTAGACTCTGGGAGAGAAAACAGTCTTTCTACTAACCGTAGTAGTGGTGGTCTTTATTTAATCTCATACTCTTTCGATTATTTAATCTCCTACTGGGTTTTTCAAAACCCTGGGTCACTTTTTAAAATTTATCACTAAAGTAATTAATCATTAAATCAGGTAATTTTGGTATTAGATCAACTTTCTGATCATTCATTAGATACACACTTCCACTGAAACTGAGGCTGTAATATAACCACCATCAAATGTGAACGTGATCACAATTCACAGTTAAAAAGAAATGTTTTTGCATAGTCTATGGTATTAGACGATCTAGGCCTCTACTTTTGAATCAAGTTTTATTGTAGGTTCTATCAGTGACTGACTTGTTAAATAAGTCCTTTTGAGATTTTTCAGCAGAATGCATATTATTTAGGCAGGACAGATGTACTTCAACAGGAGCACGATGAGAAGATCATCATTTCCAAGGAGTTAACATTTTGAGGGAGACGAGATCAGGTAGCTAATTACAACAGAAGGAGCAGGGCTCCAGGTGAGGGATGGAGGGGTGGGCTGTGGCTTTGGGCCCTGTGACGCATTTAGAAGCACAACTGAAGATGGGTATTTCATTCTGCCAGATACTGTTTCCAGACCTTACTGTCATGGTCCCTGAACCCCAGGGTCTCTTTGGATGTGGAGCTGGGATACAAGCCTCTGCTCCCGACTTTTATTTCTGTTTAACAATCTGCAAGACCGTGTGCGGGTTTTCTATGTGTGATGTCGGTTTTCCCCATGTTGAGTGTTGAGTAAAAGTACTTTATTCTGTGTCATATCGACAGTGGTTCGTTAAAACATCTTCAGGGGTACCACAAATTAAGTGTAAATGGAATGAAACTGTGATGAATTAAGGATGAATGATTCTAAACTTTGAGCGCTTAACAGCAAAGTTGTGTTAATGGTGAAGGTGACAGTGGCTTGTTGGATCTGGAATGTGGAAGTTTATACTCTGACCTTTGAGTTTTAGGTGGTATGGGAATCCTTGAATGACAGAGTCACCTTCTTTCTGTTTATCTCCTTGAACAGTTCCAGCTCTTCGTGTATCCCTTTAGATTTTGGCTGCTTTTGTAGTTAAGCATGTATCTTGCTATCTCCTCTGTGAGGCTTCTCATGACATTATTCGTGACTGATGAATTTTTTACGTTGACCATTGTGCTTCGAACCTCACTTTTCATATAGTAAGTGCTAAATAATTATCATTTAAGTGACTGGATAATGCTACTTGCCCGTCTAGAGTGTGTTTGCATCTAACTGAAGGCCATGGGAAACTGCTGCATAAAGGAGGAAACTGAAATGTTGTATCATTTAGGTCAGTTTTAAATGCGGATGAAGCTGGTGTAGTGATTATTAATTTATTAACCTGCCGTCTGCTCCTCAGCATCTATGAATATGGCACTGGTCCAGATAGTTTTAAGTGGCCAGATGTCTATCTTCTGTCTCAACTGGCTCCAAGTATTTTTGGCAAACTCAACAAAGAGACAAAAAAACAGAATGGGACTGGAACGTTTGCTTCCTTCGTACTCTCAGTTGTGGGGTATTTATTTTCAAAGCAAAATATTCCCTTTCCTTATCTGTCTTGTATAACTAATATACAAAGTTACAGGTAACTGTGTTTATTCATTCTTATATATTGTCGGATTAAAAGATCTTGTGAAAGTGTCTCACATTTTGAATAAATGAATACATTTAATTTTCATAAGTACAATTCTACATTTCTTTGAGTTTAAGATGATTACTTTTCACTGAAATATCTGCCGTTTCCAGCTCTTAACTATATTATACTTAGTAGGACCTCCAGTCATTCAAACCCTCCCACTTTCCCTTCCTAAAATCTTGTCTTTCTACCCTGGATGGGCTTTCTCGTCTACACTTCCTCACTGCTGCTGCTGCTGCCTCCATTGGTTCCTGGTCCTCTTTATGCGCTGAACCAGCCCTCAGCCCTTAATCACTCCTGCATAACAAGGGCATGAAGTATCGCTCCATCTTTCTACTGTTTAGTATTCGCCCCAGTCTTAGTTCTGCTTGGCCATTCTTTTGTTTACATACTTCTTGATAACTCAGATTTTCTTGCTTAGACCAGAGAGAGTTAACTGGTGCCCTATAGGCTGAATGTTTTTTTACCCCATTCAGGAAATTGCACAGGCATGTCCAGATTTTTGTTTTTTTCTTGAAAAAAATGGGATATTTTGACAATATTCGGTTCTCATTGCTTTGAAGCAGTAGTCTGGTTGAGCTCAGCTAGCTGCTGTCATTAGATAGGACTACATACTCTAATTAGATTCACCCCGCCTCACCCCTTCCCCCAATTATTCTTTCCCAGGACCCTTGCATCTGTTTACACTGGCCAGCCTGGCTCCTATAAGCATTTTCAAACATGAACATGTTTCCCATTCCTCTGAGAAGATAAACACTATATATTTTTTTTTTATCTCCCTCTAAATTTGCCTTCAGAATATCTCAAATCTATGTATACAAGTGCTACTGCTTCTTCCCTATCTCCCATGTCTTCCTAACCTATTGAAGTGTGACTTCTCTCTGTACATATTCAAAGAAAGTTGTTTAGGTATTATCATGTCTGAACTCACTATTCAACATATCTTCAGCCTTAGATTACGTATTTTAGGATTTTTTCCCCCACTTACTTGAATCCCCTGTCGCAACTGCATCCTTTGGTGGCCTTTCCTCTACGTTCTGTTTGGATGTTTGTCCAGCACGACTCACTTAGATTCTCTCCTTTTATACTTATTCCTTCTTATTGTGTATTTCCTTAGATGGCTGCCAGCACTTACATCTAGCAATTGAATCTACACCAACAGCCTTTATTTTCACTCTGGTCAATATATACCTTTTTACTGGAGTGTCCCTCACTTACTTTTCAGTATTCAAACCAGCATCTCTGCCAGCATTTCTGTCCACTGACTCATTCATTCATTTCTTAAATATTCAGTGCCTACTATGTGCCAGATACGTGCTGAGTGACAAGACCAAAGTGGTGAGCCAAACAGAACTCTGAGTTAAGTGGGAAGAAATACATTTAACAAATAATCACAAAAGTAAATGTGAAAATGCAGCTTTGATAAATACTAAGGAAGAAAGACAAAGGATGATTTAAAAAAAAAAAGCATATAATACGAAGCTTGCTCATTATCTGGAATTAAGGGAAAACTAATGAGCTCAGCTGTCCCATAATTACTCTTATTTCCTAGATCCTTTTTATTTAAAAAAGGTGACCCTAAGATCAACAGTATCAACAGCGCTTGGGAGGTGGCTAGAAATAGAGAACCTCGGGCTGTGAATCTGAGTCTGCCGCTTAGATCCCCCGTGAATCCTGTGCACTCTGAAATTGGAGAAGCATCACCCTAGGCTAGATTCTAGAGTTTTCTTTGACTATTTTCTATTATGTTACTCTAGTTTAAGGTATTCAGTCCTTTTCTTGGAATGTTTCTTGAATTCTTTTACTCTAATCTAGAATTTTTATTCATCTACTCCTAATTGGTATACTTAATTTTACCCCCTCTATATTCTCATTCAGTTTAGTCACAGTTGGTCAATCAACTGTAGTAAAACAGTGCTCTCTTTAGGTCATTCCTCTGAGCCTGTGATAATCTACACAAGTTCATATTTCTCTGCTGGGCTTTAAAAGCTCTCGATAATTTGGTTCTGCTCCATCTGACGTGTGTATCATGTGTCCAAACTTCATCAAAGCATATTAAGCTCATTTTTTTAAAAGAAATTTCTATAAACATATGAGAGTGTTAAAGTTGATAGAAAATATGATTAAATTAGTGTTTGGTAAGAACTTCCTATTCATAGTAAGGATATAGCCTTTTATTATATATGTTACAGATTTTTTTTTACTTTGTTTTTTAGCCCTTCACTTTGGTTTTCACAGTTTTGCTTTCTTAGAAAAATTAGGAAGTAATACGATTTCTACATACTAAAACGATTTTATTTTTTGAAATGAGTAAATACTTATTTTTCTGCCCATAAAAAATATGTTTGAAGTGTATTCTGATTGGTGGCTTGTCTTTACTCTCTAGCTGATCTGATGATGTCTTTGCCCAAACATTATAATTGTCTTAAGTTTCATCCAGTTTTTCTCTTTGATGTTGTCCCAGTCTCAGAAAAATTCCTTATCATTTTTTTTCCTACTATACACATGTAAAGCTAAATATAGTTATTGGTAATAAAATAGAATTTGAAATGTTCGTGTAATGGCTTAATAAAAGTAAGTGTTGATTAAGAGGACTGATCATGTCTTACCTGTGGTTATCCTGAAAAACGGTTTGGAGCTTTCCAGAAACTGGAGACCTTCTGCAGCTATGACTCATGACTTGAACATATGGAAACTGTGGTAGAGTTACTTGCTTTCGGTCTTCATCTCTGCATGCACCCTTGGCCTCTGCCGCGTGCTACTGCTGGTCCTCGTACCAGAGGAGAGGGGGACTCCTCTGCCTTTGCTTTTGGCTCAGCCCTGTGATCTGTGATGTGCTTTGGCCAGTGGGAAGCTGTTAACAGGCCGGATCCAGACAGAGGCTTAAAATGCCCACGAAGGGTTGGACGTGTCCTCTTCGCGTCTCCATCGCCATGAGAAGGACATGTTCTGGCTGGCCTGTTGGTCCGAGGAAGATGACAGATGTGGAGTGGACCAGACCCAACCTGCAGCGAGACTCCAAGCCTAGAGTCACGAGCAGACACACAGACATGGGACAAAGCGTAAATGATGGCTATTTTCAGCCACTGGGTTTTGGGGTGGTTTGTGATATACTACTTTTGTGAAAATAGTTAACAGTACAAAAACTAAAGAAATAATTTTCCAAATAGGAAATCGTTGCACTTATCCCTTACACGGATCCATCAGTGACTTTTGTTCTGTCTCCAAGATGAAGCAAACACCTCCAGTTCCCCATCCGCAGCGCTGCCGCTCCCTGTTCTCTCTTGCCCCCAAGCTCCTTCAGTGGCCTCCTAACTGGGCTTGTTGCCCTAGTCCCTTTTAACAAAGCAGTTAGAAGATCAGATCACATTACCCACGCTTAAAACCTGCCCCTGGCTTCTCACTACCTAGAATAGAATCTAAGCTTCACCTTGCTCAGCTCTTGCCTAACCTTTGACCTCAGCTTGTACCGCTTTCATCCTGGTTCACTGCTCTTCACCCACATTGCCCTTCTGATATTCTGAAAGTGGTCAAGTTCTGGCCAGCAAATTTTTGGATGGCGACTTGCTCTGGTAGCACTTAGGTGTGCAAGCCCTACTGTCACCTCAGAGAGCCTCCCTTGTCCACTGAGTCTTTAGAAGTCTCCCCACCTGGTCATTTTGTCCAGCCACATCATCACACTTTGTTTGTTTTATTTCTTAATGCTTAGTGTCTTTCCCGATCTGGAAGTACTTTCTGCATTCGTTTACTTTGATTTCCTGCCTGCTTACTGGAGTGAGCAGAGTACTTGCCTGTCTTGTGTGCTTTTTATCTCCAGGGCTTAGAATATAGTAGAGACTCAGTAACGATTTCTAGAATTAATGAATAATTAACATTTTAATTTAAAACATTATGTCACATTGATCATTTATATTTTATCAGTTAAAATTCATTTTCTCTTAGAAAGGAGAAAAACTTTTGTAGCTTAAATCTCAGTTCATACGTTTGTTAAATTGCTACTTTAGAGAGAGAAGCATTTTACAAACCCATGGACTTCACAGGAACTGAAAAGGAAAAACCAGTGGCACCAAAGGGGATATGTGTGGGGGATATGACAGATTTCTCCTATCCCCAGAGTGTTTCAGTTCTTAAGGAAAATAAATAAAATGAGAAAACAAATATGCATGTCACTACCCATTTTGCCATATTTGCTTTAAATCTGGGTTTTCCATTTTACGTTAAAGAAAAATAATCCACATTGGAAGCCCCCTACGTAGCTCTTCTAATTCTGATCTGCTCGCACTCCATTCATGGGCCTTCCTGTGAATTTACATATGTGCTATTTGACTAGTGTATGCAGCTTGACTCATAGGGAAATACATACATGTACACACGTGCTTGTGGTGGGCTCTAATTCGGTACATTTTTTATTCCATGATAGCAGTTCTCAAACTTTTTTATTCCAGGTTCCATTTACACTGTTAAAAATTATTTAGGACCTCAAAGAACTTTTGTTTTTAGGAATTATATCAATACTAACTTGAAATTTAAAACGATAAACTTACAAAATATATATTATTTAATAAGAATAAATTATTACATATTGACATAACATTTTAATGACAGAATAGCTATATTGTCCAAGACAAAAAAAATATTTTAAGGAGTGACACTGTTTTACATTTTTTCAAATCTTTTTAATATTAGGCTTAATAAAAGGCAGCTGGATTATCATATCCACTTCTGCAGACAGCCTCTGGAAAACTACACTGTATTCTTCAGAGAGAACAAGAGTAAAACAAGACAATAACTTGGTTTTACTGTGGCCTTGAAAGGGTCCAGAGTGTAGGAGGCTCGGGGACCCCGGACCACACCTGTGTGGCCAGCACCTGTCTCTGCAGCATGCTCTGAGTAACACTGTGTTGTTTATCCACATTGTTACTTGCCCCAACCTCCTATGCAGCATACAATCTCATTCTTCTGTTT
Organism: Macroglossus sobrinus; assembly: GCA_004027375.1. Lineage (NCBI taxonomy): Eukaryota > Metazoa > Chordata > Mammalia > Chiroptera > Pteropodidae > Macroglossus > Macroglossus sobrinus. The sequence continues at coordinate 344,393 of PVKZ01000393.1, forward strand.
TATATTGTAATTCATTTGTTGTTGTCATGTTGATATGCATTTAACAGTGCTGCTTAGAATGGGGTGCCCTCATAGGCATATTCTAGAAGTAGTAGAGTGGTGTCAAGTTGCATTTTTGGAAGTAAAATTTTGGAGCCTAAGGTATGTATATTTGTCTTCAATTCTGAGATAGTGCCAAACTACCCTCTAAGATTGTTTCAATTTATACTTTTAGAGTAGCATGTCTGTGGATTTCTGTGACTCTACTGGGTCACCAAAATGTGCTCTACTGTCAAAGTTCTTTATGCTTTGTAACATGAGCATGAAATGGTATCTTTTTATTTTAAATATCTTTGATCCTGTGGCTTGTCATTTTGCTTGTGAATTTTTTTTTTGTTTCAAAATCTAAGAAATGAGTATAAGTTAAATATGTCAATCTCTTAAATTCCCTTTATGGTCTGGCCTTTCTGTGTCTTGATATTTAAAAAACGTGTTTTCTACCTAACTGTTGTAGCAGCAGTTGTTGAATGGCTCATCCTTCACTATTAATGAGCAATACTATATGTATGTAACACATAAATATGGAGCTATGTATTTCTGAGTTTTCTATTCTACTTTTTTTTTTTTCACTTATTCATTGATTTAAAAATATACATTGGATACCAGGAGTACACCAGATGCCATTCTTAATACTGGGGTAGCTTAGTAAATACAAGTGGCAAATGTCATCTGTGTTTACTGAGCTTATATTTTACGAGTTGGGGTGGGTGGGCGGTAGAGAAATTAAAAGCTAGGAAGACACTGTACAGCGTATCACTTGGCAGTAAGTGCTCTGTGGAGCAGCGAAGCAGAGCGAGCAGGATAGGAGTGAGGCACTGGGCAGGCTGGGGAGAGGGGTTGCTGCTTCCGTAGTGGAGGGTAGGGTGCCCTGAAGGACGTCTCTGACAGCATTCCAGCCTTGGGTGGGAGCTGAGAACAAAGGGGTGGGGGGCTTGTGTGGCTGCAGCAGAGTGAGCAAGGGAGCCAGTGTCAGGGGACAAGTAGTAGGGAAGCAGTGTGGACTGGGAGGCTGTTGCAAGGACATGCGTTTCTATTGCTGCTTTGAGAAGACCGGAAGCCAGGAAGTCTTTCAAACAAAGCAGTGAGGGCACCTGACTTAAGGTTTCAAAGGTTTGTGTGGAGACCTGTGGCAGTAAAGGTGTTGGCGAGGAAACCAGGGAGTGGCAAGCACAGCAACCGAAGTGAGAGGCTTGGTGCGGGGACTTGGGTGAAGTGAAGAGGTGGAGATGGTGAGAAGTTTGTAATATGATTTTTTTCTGTCTAATAATTTTTTATTGTATGTTAGACAGTGTGCAGATGATTGTAGAGTTCCAGAGAATGCCTTTGTCTGAAAAGGTTTTTCTTTCCGGCGTTGAGCAGATTGGGAGAGGGGCTGAGGCAGCCAAGGCTCAAGCTGGGCCTGTGGCTCCTGTGAAGTCTTAGTGGCACTGCTGGCTTGTTTCTGTTATTTTGGTGTGGTCCTTCTAAGCTTTTAATTGAGAATTTAAAAGGACTGTTGATAATTTATTTCTTCCCCAACAAATATTTATGTCTAGGTCTTTATTCCCTGCCCTTTAAAGCTTCAGATTCTAAAAATTGCCTTGAAAGAGATGAATTGAGGAGCCATAAATAATTTAACTCCTGACATAAATCGTATAATAATTTCAGCAATATTATTAGGAATACCATCTAGTAATTTTCTGGAATTTCAGTATTGAGACAAGTGACTTTTAGCACAGAATTTGTAGCAAATAAACATAAACATTGACTTAGGAGACCTTGAAATATAGAATTTTGTTGCTTCCATGAAAATGTTTTTGAATAATTTAAATGCTAAACAGTTTCACTTGGCAAGCTACTTACCTCTATACCTTTGTTTCTATATCTGTGAAATGGAAATAATAGTGTCCACAGGACAGGATTGTTGTGAGGGGTAAACAGATAAGTCCTCAGAGATTACATAGCATAGTGCTTCCTGCTTAGTGAGCCGCCAGTAAATGTTGCGATGAGTGTGTTTATTTCGCAATTTTACATTTTAAATATCTGGTCTCCCAAAGAGAACATTAACATAACCTTACGCGCATGTTTGATTTAGAAGACAAATGCCTTCTTATATCCTGCTAGCTAATCCCCTGCCAGCAGAAAGCTGAACTGCTTTAACATAGCTAGCGGTTCATTTTCAGACCTGTACTTTGGTGTCTGATTTTGAGTGTTTAGTACTCGAGAATTTCGGTTCATTACCACCTGCCGGAAGCAAAGCAAGTCTCATGTAGATACTGCTTCCGAGTAGGTGGGAATCCGGACTTTCGATCGCTCTTGCATGGAAGGTTTGAGTAAAGTTGTTGTAAACATCCATGTAGACTCTTCCGTGGCCAGTTTCAGGCCGCAGGTGGACCCCTCGGCGGAGGGCTGCTGGGCGTGGCGTGGCGCAGGGGCACAGTTGAGCGCGCTGTGCCACCGGGAGACGGCCGCAGGCCGCTGGGCGCCGGGGCCAGCACTTGCTCTGCATTTCATTTTTTCATTTACTTCGGCAGTCCCAGTAGGTGTCCAGTGGCATCTTCCTGTGGTTTTAATCTGCATTTCCCTAATGAGTTCATTACATGATGAGAGAAGGGAAGCAGGGACCAGGACGAGGAAGCCGGCAATGAAAAGGCCCCGGTATAACTGCATCTAATGAAAGCAGCCGAAAGAAGGCTGCTGCGGCTGGAGGGACAGCTGGGCAAGGGGACCCTGGCTGCAGCAGGAACTCTGGCGGGGAGCGCTGGGAAGCAGGTGTTGCGGTGGCCCAGGTAAAAGAGGATGGGAGCTTGGCCCGGATGATGATGGTACAGGTGAGGTGGGCTTGAGAGATTTTATGAAGAAATGTCAATAAGACAGTGATTAACAGGATCTTGGTTGCTGCGGGATTGGAAGACTACGATGATCATTTGTAAGTTCCCGGTACTCATCACTGGATGGATGATGTCCTCACCACTGCTCTATCTTTCAGCACCTTATTTGGCACATTGTGCGCATTCAGTAGATATTGAAAATGAAAGCATTGTTTTGGTTATGAAAAGTTACATTTGGCTATAACATAAATTATATGCGTAGAAAATATCAGTGAAATTAAACCCAATAATTTATACCTTACATTGAAATTTTAAAATACATCTAATGAGATCTACACTGTAGTTTCTATCTGTACAGTCTTTCCAAATAATATTTGTGTGACAAGCTGGACAATGCATTTTGTAAGAGAAATGATGATAATAGACTTCTAACTTCTACATTTTTCTTCTATTAAAGTGGTCTTCAAATTAGTTTTCCCCCCTTTGAAACACATTTTAGCTTTGTTCTAAACAATGTGAGCTTTTTATCAATTCCAAAATTAGGAATAGAATATGGAAATCTAGTTTCCTCAAGTTCCTCCTGCCCCCTTAATCACGCCGAATCTCTCTCGCTCACACTCACACACTCACTCACACACCTTACTGTGGGAAATGTTACCGGAAATGTGAACTGTTTTTGGACCAGCGTTCTCCTTAAAGGAAGGAATTGTAACCTGTACGATGCTTTTATTCTAAAAACTTCATTCATTTCTTAAAACGTATTTATAACTAGTAATACTAGCGGTCGAGTGCTGATGTTAACATCACAGCCAACAACACTCACACTGCTTGTGTGGCTGTGTCTTACAGGTGCGTTCTGCTCCCTCTTTTGGGAATGAAGCCTCCCCAGCAAAGCCTGTATCTGCTTGTGGATTCTGTTGATGAAGGCTGTAACGTCACTGAAGGGGAACAGACGTCCACCAGCTTATCTGGGACTGTGGCAGAGCTCTTAGCTGGTCACCATGAGTTCTTTCCACCATGGCTATTGCTTCTCTGTTCTGCCCGAAAACAGAGTAAGGCTGTCACTAAAATGTTTACCGGTAAGCATGATTACTTCCTACCATCCGCAAAGGTTTGCCTTGGACTGGCATGTGTGTTTCTTTCTTAGAGGAGAGTATGCCACTGAAAATCGCGTTGCTCTCTCTGCTCCTCCTATCAGCTCTTCTCAACCATGCTTTTTAAAAGTTGTATTAAAGATAAGCCATAGTGTTTTAAGATCTTTTACTATTACCTTTTTCAAGGTTCTTCTCCTAACTTCCTTAATAAAGGTTGGGAGGATTTCATGCCATGTTAGCTGCCGTGTATCTGTAGGGCTGCATTTATTACGCTCTTCTGTAACTATAGGTTTATGATATTTATTTTAGCTAGATTGAGCCTCCTGAGAGTAGGGAATATGCCTTTTTAAAAACCAGTGGCAAGTACCAAGATGCTTTTCCTGGTGTGAGAGGAGGGGCAGAGTCAGCAGCCTATTGGGATACCTCTTGAAATATATCTTTTTTTGTAACAACCCTTTCTGACATGTGAATGAATAATCTATAGAATGTTTAAAAAGTACATAGTTGATTTTTTTTTCACTTTTTTTCCTGACTTGTTTTACTTTTCTTACTACCACAATAAAGTTGGGTTTACTCCTCCTGTTAGATTATATAAAGCATTCTTTGTGCTTTGGAAAATAAAAAGAGTGTAAAACAAGGACTGCTCATGAGACTTGGAGAGAAAATAATTAAGTTATTGGTTAAGTAGCCATGTTGCTTTTAAGTCGTTCTGTCCATTTTACAGTATGGTGAAACCTTATTATTTTGTTAAAATGATTTCCTATAACTAGCTTTTTACTCCTGTCAAGTTGTCTCTTAGATTTCTTAGCTACTAATGGCAGCTCTTTTAGTGTCCCTGTATAGTATTACTTTTCTGTTGTGTTTGATGAAAATGTAGTTGGTGTAAGTTTGGGGATTGACGTGACAACAGCTGGCCCTCGTGTAGAGCTCAGTCTGTCAGGCACAACCAAGTTGGAGCCCCGTTTGGTCTGAGTCCTCTCCAGTCCTTTCTCTCCTTCCTTCAGGGCAACCAGTGTCAGTAGCTGACTTTATATCCTTTCATCTCATATTTATACTCTGTGTATTTTTGTAGTTTAAATTAATGAAACATGCATATACCTCTTAGCCATTACCATTCACTGCTGTGCGCTGTGACCTTAAGCAGCTTACATGTAACTGTCGATGCCTTCATTTCCTCATTTATAAAATGGGGATTGTACTTGCATATTCCTTTCCTCAGAGGATTTCTGTGAGGTTCAATGACAAATTACACGTGCAGCACTTAGAGTAATGCCCAGTACAGTGTGAGTGCGCCATAGATGTATCGCTGCTATCCTCATTCTTGTCTTTGTAACTCTTCTTCATAGGAAACATTATTTTGGAGCCCTCTTCCCATTACTACTTATAAATACGGTTAATTCGTTTTAACTGCTGTATACTATTCCTTCCCGTGAAAAAAGCTCCAGTTTTTTTCCCCATTATCCTACTCTATGGACATTTAGATTGTTTCAGTTGTTTTTCACTATTACAAAAAATGCTTCGTGAACGCCCTCGTGCACATCGTCCTGTGCACGTATGTTAATGGTTTACATTACGAACCTAGACGTGGAATTGCTGGGTTACAGAGTGTGTATGTTTTGAACTTTAGTTAATTTTGCCAAATGGCTATCTAGTGTGCTTGAAATAATTTATACTCCTACCAACATATGGGATTTCCCTTCTCCCTATATTCTCATCAGTTAACATTTATTTTCAAGTCTGCTTTTTTTCTGCGTTAGGGTCTTGAGCGTGATGTTCCCTTCCTCTGACTGGACTGCGCGTCCCCCGAACTTCTTATCGTCTTAGATCCCTGCTCAAGTGTCAGTTTCACACAGGCTTCGTCTAACTACGTTCTTCTAGTCTATTTCTGTTTTTACCTCTCCAGATATTTGATCACATGATATATATATGGTTTTATTTTCTTCATGTTGCATTACTATTTAAAATGGGTTTATATTTTGTTTTGTTTTTTTTTACTTAACTGTCTATCTCCTCCACTAGGACATAGCCTCCATAAGAACAGGGAGTTTGCTTGTCCTGTCCACTGCTCTCTCTCCCTAGCATCTGGAACTGAGTTTGAGACAAAGCTTTTATTTAGCTATTTGCAAATAAATAAATTTGTATTTTCTTTGAACAACTTCTTGGCAGAAAAAGGAAGGAATCAGAAGGAACTGGATTACAGTTAGATTCTTTTACCCTGCTCCTTCTCCTGAAGTGTCCATTATGAAAAATTCTAGGCTATATATATAAGCATTTGACCACATCTCTGTTCATTAGACAGATTTGGAATTTCAGGGTAAACTTTGAAGACTATTCCTAAAGTTATTAATGTATATTGTCAAATTGCTTTCTAGAAAGGCACATATCATATTATATTCCTGCCCAAGAGTGTTGATTTCTCTGAACCTCCACAGTATTGAAAATTATCTTTTTTTTAATATGTGCAGATGTAGTATGTGAAAGGTGGTATCATTTTATTTGCACCTCTTGTTTACTAGTGAATTCTTCCCTACTTATACTTATTTTATCAATGTGTCTTTTTTTTCCTGTGAATTACTGCTTTCTCACTTTTACATATGCTAACTTCAGGAAGTCAGTGATATTCGTATTGATTTTTTTTACGTTCATATTGATTATTAAGAGGGCTTTTATTTCATATTCTTTGATTTTTTTGCAACTATTTTCTTAAGCCTTTAAAATTATAATACAGTAGGTTTCTCTTTCACTTTTCTGCAGTTTCAATTACCCATGCTCTGAAAATATTGAATGGAAAATTCTAGTTATAAACAATTCATAGGTTTTAAATTGGGCTCCATTCTCAGTAGCATGATGAATTCTCCTACCATCCCACCCCTTTCTGCCCAGGATGTGGATCATCCCTCTGTCCAGTGCACCCACGCTGTGGACACCACCTGCCCATGAGCCACTCAGTAGCCCTCAGTGTACCACAGTGCTTGCGTTCAGGTCACCCTACAGCAGGTCGCCTAACGCTGCCCCACAGTCAGTGCCTGCGTCACGTGACCTCACGCCGTCTCGTCTCGCAGGTGCTGTATCATCTCGCAGCATCACGAGAAGGGCCAGTGCAGCACAGTAAGACATTTTGAGATAGAGACTGCATTCACATAACTTTTATTTCAATATATGTTTATAGTTGGTCTGTTTTATAAGTTATTGTTGATAATATTTCTGTACCTAATTTAGAAATTAAACTTTACCATAGGCACATCTCTGTAGGGAAAAACAGTACATATAGAGTTTGGTACTATGCATGGCTTCAGGCATCCACTGGGCATCTACAGTAAACTTTTCAAAGTCTATTATATGTATTACCTTTACGAGGATGTATTATCAAACCGCCAATTTATTTTCAGTACTATTTATTGAGTCTTTTTATCATTAGTTGGCAATGCTTCTTTCATCGTACATTAAGTTTAGTTATGTGTTTGCATATATGTATGGCAGTGTGTCACTAATGTATTTCTAAACTGTCTGCTTTTCTAAACTAGGTATTTTTGTGCAAATTCATGTTGGCTTAATATTTTTAACTTTCTGCTACTGTCACTTGCTAGCCCTCTTGGCCATCAATGTTATTATGCTAAAGTGTATATATTTTTTTAACTTTATTCCTGCAGATTGAGTTTAATAGAATATTTGTTAAATTATAACTCAATGATATAAACAAAAAATTAAATTTGGTTAAAATTTTTACTTTAATTTAGGAAGAGTTTGACATTTAAAATATGCTTTCTTTCCATCTATAATCATTTATGTAGCTTTCTTCTCTAGAATTTCAAGTTTTCTTATATATATCCAGCACATTTCTTCCTGCTTTTTTGCTGTTTTATATTGGAATATATGGGTTTTGAATGAGGAGATGTGTGCATTCACAATTAAAATTGGCAGGTGCGTGACCACAGGGCAGTGACATTAACATTTTCACTATGTCTGAATCAGTTTTACCTGCTCACATCTGAGTGTTTAACCTTTGGAATGAAAATTTCTCTTTCCTCCTGTATATACCATACTGACCAGTAGCGTTTTTATTAACAGCTTCGGATTATTTTAATGAAAATCCCTCTGTCACTTAAACAGAATTTTGATAACATATGAAGGTATCATTACAGGCCGATAGCTCTTGGTACTTGTTATGGAACTGAAAGAAAGAGCAACCCATTTGAAAACATTTTGTGTATAAAAAAATTAAATTTCAAGGATTTTTGTACATATTTATCTGATTATAAACACATGCTCCATAGAGATAATGTTTTAAATGACAGCATACTCAAAGTGTACATCACTCAGAGATAAAGCCATAATTAACCAGTCTTGAACATTTTGGGTTAAATTTGTAACATCATACCTAGTTGAGATCATACTTTATATCAATTTGAATTCCTCCTTTTAAATTTAATGTTTATAAGCCTTTCAGTGTTACTATATTGTCTTTGATAACTATTTTAATGGATATTCAGTGTATTAATATATCCATACACCAGAATTCTTAACTTTCTAATTCTTGTGCTTTTAGGTTTTATTATTCTATTCCCCATCCACACAGGTTCTTTCGGGTGATAAATAGTTACAGTGAGCACCAGTCAAATGTCAACACCAGCCCTATCGTTCCGTCTCTCCACTGCCCCCAGCACTGAGTCGTCTCAGATCCTGAGAAATGTTAAAGAATACAAAAGTGCTAAATAGAGAAGCAGTCTGACATGATTTCAATAAATCATGTTTTTATTCCCCCAAAATTTTTGAGCACTTTTTAGCCTTATGAAAAATTTTAAAGTGTTTTAATAGCAGTGTACTAAACTGTGCATGTTCATAAGGGAATTACACGTGTAATGGTCAGAGGTTGCAGTATAAAAAGTCATTTTCAGTAACTTTAACTCAAGATATTCAAATTGTTGATTAACATGAGTTCTGTATTAATGAACAGATAACTATCATTAATGATGAACACAATAATTGATTTTACGTAAATCCATATTACTAAATGTATTCAGATTGGGGAGAGCTTTATTCTTTTAATTGCAGACATTTTATATCTATACTTTAGGACGTTTTCTCTGCTTTCTTTTAGAATAGGTCTTATGTCTCTACCCTTCACTCCCCTACCAGGCACTTGCATGTTCTTTCACAAGTATCTATGCCCTTTCCCATCTTAACGAAAAGAGCAAGCTTCAAAGTCATGTACCAGTGGCGCTACTTCCGGCCGTTAACTGGACCTTTCCAAGCTTTAGCGTCTTCATTTTTAAAGCAGGGAGATTTCTCTCACAGGTTTGCCCCAAAACAGAAGTTAGGTGTGGTAAATACTTGGAGTGCTGCTTTAAAACTAGGTGACTCTCAAAAATTGTTGATCGCTTTTATTTTATTCTCAGGAACTGAAGCTTACTGTGGAGGTTTAGTCTAAACTGTGTTCTAAGTATCTCAAGTTTCAATTGTGATGTTTTCGTTAAGTGTAGATATTTATTCATAAGAGGTAATATGATCTTTCCTATAAATCAGTTACTATCTACAAGATCACTCTGGAAACTTTAAAATACTGTGTTGTATAATGTAAGATTATTTTTTTAAAAGTTTTTTTATTATCAAAATTTCCAGGTGTTTTCCCACTTAAATTGTTTTGATCCATTTAAAAAGCCAAGAGCAAATGAACACACAGAAAAAGATCTGGAGGCAAGTTCCTTCATGTCCTTTGTAAATGTAGATTGTTGTAAATTTCTAAGGAAAGTTTTAAACTTTCCTTAGATCAAGAGTGTCCTTTTCATAATTAAAATTAATCTTTTTAAATTAATTCTGTTGGAAATAACCTGTTATATGTACGATTAATAATCAAGTGTATGTATGTATGCAATTAAGAGTCCATTTTTATAGATTCAGAGCTATGCAAATTGTTATCTCTTTATGTGTCATTCTTGGTAGATTGTGTTTTCAGTAAATTTATCCATTTCATGTAAGTACTTCAAGTTTAATATTACAAAAATGAATTCATCACCTTTCTCTCCAAACCTGTTGCTTATCCTTCAGTAATCTCTTTTTCCATCCTGTTCTATCCATTTCAACTCTTCTTCTCTGGGCAATCTAGCTCTAATAACTCCCAAATTCATGTTTTATTTTTGTCTTTGCTGCTGCTGTTGTTCAGGCCCTGAGGGATTCTTATCTGGACTTGTTCACGCCCTCTTTAAAAGGTTGCCTGTTTTGACTCACTCCAGCTCTTCCTCTTTAGTGATGTTAGAATATGTCTTTCACGATGCAAATCTGGTCACATTATCCAATGGTCAAAATTCCTCACTGACTGCTCATCATAAAAGTCTCATTTCCTCTCATAGTACCTGACATATAGTAAATGATTATATATATATATGTTATTATATTATATATAATATATAATTATAATGTTATATAATTAATATAACAAATTATATATAATCATTTAATATATATGTATATATAATTTGTTTTATTAAATTGTATAAAAGTATTTTATTAAGCACAAATTGACCATCACAAATTGCTGCTAAGTTTCTAGATTTATATCTCTTGAGGGAGTTCATTCACTCAGCAGTTTTTTCTTCTGTGAGATGAATACACTATTGTCTAATAAATTTGTGTCTATAACTCAGGATATCATCTCCTTTCTGAAAATGAAATTATAGTTCCTTTTAAAGAACTTAAAAGTGACTTTCACATAGCTGTAACTAGAATGTTTTTATGTTGGTTTGAAATTTACTATGTTGCTTTATTTTCTCAGTGCTGAAGTTTTGTTAGCATAATTTGACTAAGTTGCTATTTTCGGACATCTGACATTTAACTATTTTAATGTGATAACACATAAAATAATGGTATTTAAAAGCAACGACAGGTGATATTCTAATTGATATGAATATTCAGTCCCTTAATTAAAGCCAGTGTACATTTAGTTATGTGGATGGAAATATATTTTAAAAAAGATCAGCTTGTAAAAAAAAAAAAAACCTTATTAGTTACGTCTCCTGCAATTTTTTTTTCCTGATCATTTGAGAGCTTGAAAAATCTTAACATGCTTTTATGGATATGTATGGAAAACTCTCTAACACTTATTTACGATGAGAGGAGCACAGAGCCACCAAAAGAATAAGATGGTTCTATTTGTAGATCAGAAAACGAAATCGTTTATCTGCCATTGATGTGGTTTTACAAATTGAAAATTGATTTATATATACTAATAAATATTAATTGATTAATTAGTATTAGTTGATTTATTGTTGTGGTTTCTTTTGCTTATTAGTATATTTAGAAGACATTTTCCTTGAGTATATGGTTACTTCTGTAATCATCTTCAACTGATGATATCAACTTTTTGTCTCTTTTCTAGGTTTCCGAAAAATAAGTTTAGACGACCTTCGGAAGGCATACATCGTCAAGGACGTTCAGCAGTACATCCTGCATCGTCTGGATCAAGAAGAAGCTTTGCGGCAGCACCTCACAAAGGAAACTGCGGAGATGCTAAATCAGCTGCACATTAAAAGCAGTGGATGCTTTCTTTATCTAGAACGAGTTCTAGATGGAGTCGTAGAAAATTTTATTATGTTAAGAGAGATCCGTGACATCCCAGGAACTCTAAACGGTCTATATCTCTGGCTGTGTCAGAGACTCTTTGTAAGAAAACAGTTTGCAAAGGTTCAGCCTATTTTGAATGTGATTCTTGCAGCCTGCCGACCTTTGACCGTCACGGAATTGTATCATGCGGTGTGGACCAAAAATATGTCCTTAACCTTGGAAGATTTCCAACGCAAGTTAGACGTCCTCTCCAAACTTCTTGTTGATGGACTAGGAAATACTAAAATACTCTTCCACTATAGTTTTGCAGAGTGGCTTCTGGATGTGAAGCACTGCACTCAGAAGTATTTATGTAACGCAGCAGAAGGACACAGAATGTTGGCGATGAGTTATACCTGTCAAGCCAAGAATTTAACACCATTGGAAGCCCAGGAATTCGCACTGCACTTAATTAATTCAAACTTACAGTTGGAGACAGCTGAATTGGCCCTGTGGATGATATGGAATGGCACACCTGTTAGAGACTCCCTGTCGACCTTAATTCCCAAGGAACAAGAAGTGCTACAGCTGCTGGTTAAAGCTGGTGCTCACGTCAGCAGTGAGGACGACCGCACCTCGTGCATAGTCCGTCAGGCCTTAGAGAGGGAGGATTCCATTCGGACCTTATTAGATAATGGGGCTTCAGTCAATCAGTGCGATTCCAACGGGAGAACGCTGCTGGCCAACGCCGCGTACAGCGGCAATCTTGACGTGGTGAACTTACTCGTGTCTAGGGGAGCCGATTTAGAGATCGAAGATGCTCACGGACACACGCCACTTACCCTAGCTGCTAGACAAGGCCATACCAAGGTGGTCAACTGTTTGATTGGGTGTGGAGCCAACGTCAATCACACCGACCAGGACGGCTGGACGGCACTGAGGTCCGCGGCCTGGGGCGGTCATACCGAGGTGGTGTCTGCGCTGCTGTACGCCGGCGTGAAGGTGGACTGTGCCGACGCCGACAGCCGCACGGCCCTGAGAGCAGCTGCGTGGGGAGGACACGAGGACATCGTACTGAATCTGCTGCAGCACGGTGCCGAGGTCAACAAAGCCGATAACGAGGGGAGGACCGCTCTGATAGCGGCAGCATACATGGGCCACAGGGAGATCGTGGAGCACCTGCTGGACCACGGGGCTGAGGTGAACCACGAGGACGTGGACGGCAGGACCGCGCTCTCGGTAGCTGCGCTTTGTGTGCCCGCGAGTAAAGGCCACGCGTCGGTCGTCAGCCTTTTAATCGACCGGGGTGCGGAAGTGGACCACTGCGATAAAGACGGCATGACTCCGCTGCTGGTGGCTGCCTACGAAGGACACGTGGATGTGGTTGACTTGCTCCTGGAGGGGGGAGCAGACGTGGACCACACGGACAACAATGGCCGGACTCCCCTCTTGGCAGCGGCCTCCATGGGCCACGCTTCCGTCGTGAACACGCTCCTGTTCTGGGGCGCAGCCGTGGACAGCATCGACAGCGAAGGGAGGACCGTCCTCAGCATAGCCTCCGCCCAGGGCAGTGTCGAGGTGGTACGGACTCTGCTGGACAGGGGGTTAGACGAAAACCACAGAGACGACGCCGGGTGGACACCTTTGCACATGGCAGCTTTTGAGGGTCACAGATTAATATGTGAAGCCCTTATTGAACAAGGTGCTAGAACGAACGAGATCGATAATGATGGACGGATACCTTTCATATTAGCTTCGCAAGAAGGTCATTACGATTGTGTTCAAATATTATTGGAAAATAAGTCCAACGTTGATCAAAGAGGCTATGATGGGAGGAACGCACTGCGGGTGGCCGCACTAGAAGGGCACAGGGACATCGTGGAATTGCTCTTTAGCCACGGCGCCGATGTTAACCACAAAGATGCTGACGGTAGGCCGACCCTTTATATTTTGGCCTTAGAAAACCAGCTTGCGATGGCTGAGTATTTCTTAGAAAATGGTGCAAACGTGGAAGCGAGCGATGCTGAAGGGAGGACGGCGCTTCATGTTTCCTGCTGGCAGGGCCATCTGGAGATGGTCCAGGTTCTCATCACCTACCACGCGGACATTAACGCGGTGGACAATGAGAAGCGGTCCGCCCTGCAGTCGGCCGCCTGGCAAGGCCACGTCAAAGTGGTGCAGCTTCTGATCGAGCACGGTGCCGTCGTCGACCACACTTGCAACCAAGGTGCAACTGCGCTCTGCATCGCAGCCCAGGAAGGGCACATAGAGGTCGTGCAGGTTTTGCTAGAGCATGGTGCTGATCCGAACCACGCGGATCAATTCGGACGCACTGCTATGCGTGTTGCAGCCAAAAACGGACACTCCCAGATAATTAAATTATTAGAAAAATATGGTGCATCTAGTCTGAATGGCTGTTCCCCATCTCCCGTTCACACAATGGAGCAAAAACCTCTACAGTCGGTGTCTTCAAAAATGCAGTCGTTAACCATTAAGTCGAATAGCTCCGGCAGCACTGGCGGGGGCGACGGGCAGCCTTCGCTGCGGGGTCTGCCCAACGGGCCAGCTCACGCGTTCAGCTCTCCTTCAGAATCTCCCGATTCCACGGTGGATCGTCAGAAGTCATCGCTGTCAAATAATTCCCTGAAAAGCTCAAAAAACTCATCTTTGAGAACGACTTCCTCTACAGCGACGGCTCAAACGGTGCCGATCGACAGCTTCCATAACCTGTCATTTACGGAGCAGATCCAGCAGCACTCACTGCCACGCAGCAGGAGCCGGCAGTCGATCGTGTCCCCGTCCTCCACGACGCAGTCCTTGGGACAGAGCCATAACTCCCCAAGCAGCGAATTTGAGTGGAGTCAGGTGAAGCCCAGTTTGAAGTCAACGAAAACAAATAAAGGGGGGAAATCAGAACATGCCAGCAAACCTGGGTCAGCTGGGAAAAAAGCTAAACAAAATAACTCTTCACAGCCAAAAGTTTTAGAATACGAAATGACCCAGTTCGACAGCAGAGGGCCTGCAGCCAAGTCGGGGACCAGCGCAGCCCCTAAGCAGACGCCCGCGGAACCTCAGTGCAAGATTATGGTACCTTCAGCTCAGCAAGAAATCGGTCGATCTCAGCAGCAGTTTCTTATTCACCAACAAAGTGGGGAACAGAAGAAGAGAAACGGGATCATGACAAACCCAAATTACCATCTTCAGAGCAACCAGGTTTTTCTCGGGAGGGTGTCAGTCCCGCGGACCATACAAGATCGGGGGCATCAAGAAGTGCTGGAAGGGTACCCTTCCTCAGAGACGGAATTAAGCCTTAAACAAGCCCTGAAGCTTCAGATCGAGGGTTCTGACCCCAGCTTCAACTACAAAAAGGAAACGCCGCTCTAAAAGGTAACAGTTCATCAGCACAAAGAATGAAATGTCGAAAGTCTAATTCCCGCTCCTTAAGATGCGCTTTTCCCTAATATTCCATGGCCAGCCCCGTCCCCTCACCTAACCATGAGTAAGCGCCATCTTCTCCGCAGCACCTCCTTCCCTTGTCGTTCACCGGAATTTGAATTCTCCCACCTCCCGTACCCCATCCTTTTTGTTATACAAGTACTTACTGTTTAATATAGTTTACATGTTTTATTTATTACTGTGTATATTATTTGTCTCTTCTCTCCTTAGATGTAAGCGTTGTGAGAATAGGGGTTTTTATCTGTTTTGTTCACTGCTATATTCCATATCCTTAGGAAACTACTGCTGGGACCTATAGTAGTTTCTCGGTAAAAATATATTGAATGAGTGAGTGAGTGAATGAATGAATATACTATTTATGGATCTCAGATTAAAAATTCCTTCCTATACAGTCAATTTCCCACTTAAAAGTTCTTTGATGGTAACAAAGGGAGGGGCTATTTCTGTAATACTCACTTCTGGTTTGAATAAAATAGTGTATCTAGTGCTTAGTCGATAGTTAATAAATGTTAATTTCTTTTTCACTCTGAAAGAAGTCAAAGATTTAATCAGCAAAAGGTAATTTGTACTATGAAAGATCTCTTAAGACTCTTCTAAGCAGAGACTGCACAGGCCAGGAATAGGTGTTGAAAAGATGATAAATTGATATGTTGGCCAGAGAGTTTTTAGGGCTCACTATATTTAGATGTAAGAATTAAATGTTTAAACTTCAAAGTCATATTTATTAAATAAAAACATTTTTTCTTCTTTCTGCCTGAATGGATGCTTTATTAATTATATAAGTGAAGTTAATGATAAATAAATACATAATTTTATATTATGAATACTTTTTTAGAAGCACATTTCTCATATTGGAGATATATCAAAGATTTCATTAGGAATCTGTTCTAACTTTTACAAGTATGTTTATCCCATTTTGCTTAATCATTTTATCCTGTTAACAAAATTGTACTTTTTCTTTGTAGCAAACCCAAATCTTTCATTTGTCTGTCTTTGGAGATATATTTTAGGGATATTTTAGGTGAAACACTGTCGTAAAGAAATTTCTGTACCTTCTTATAATAAACACCCTTCAGTGCGAATCTAGGGACGACTGGTCAAATCTCATTCAAAACTACTTTGTATAAATTAATTCACTCTCCAATGTGATTTTATGTTCAGTCCTAATGGTGCAACCCTCTGACACGCCTGATATTTTTTGTAAAGGCAAAGTATAAATCTGTGTAATAACAGCAATATATAAGTTAAGATGAACATTTTATGGAATCTTTAAAAATGATTTGTAAATTAAATAATCTCTGATGAGTGTACTTTGACTTTTACGTAGTAAATATAAATATATGTATTCTTATATAGGGTCTTAAAACTAATGTAAGTATAATGTAGAAATTAATACTTTTTTTAACTTTTGCATTAGTTTCCTATTCTGTGAAACAGAAGACTTGTGATTGGAGTGATTCTTCAGCTACTGGATGAAAACGTAAAATGCCTGTTGATTGCTGAAAAAAAAAATGAAGAATGTGATATCTGCAGTACAGTTACCTTAATTACTGTAACGTGCCTAAATAGTAAGGCTGCCTTCTCAATGTAACCCTGTGTGCTTAAAATTTTTCATTTTGTGTGCTTTGTATTCACTTCACAAGAATAAGCACTTTTTTTTTAATGCAGATATATACTGCAGTTCCTTGATAAAAGTTGAAAAATTTTTTGAGTAAAGTATTTTAAGTTAAGATTTGATAAATGTGCATGTGCCATGATCAAATATATATGGAAAGGCAGTGTTCCTTGTATTTATTTTTATTTTTATTTTTTTTTGTGGCAAAGGAAACGTAAGCCTACTGTGTTGGTCACATTTGCATTGCTGTAGTGTATGGCTTGTTTCTTGTATCTTTAAAAATGTCGCTTAATAAAAGTAAATCACGCAGCTATTCCTAGTCACTACATCTTCAGCACTGGTTAAAAATGAGTTCCTATTTAATGGCCACACTGATGTGAAAACATGATTTATTGACAGATTAGAAAATGATATTTCTAGTATTTCGGGGAGCTGCTCTAAGTAGTTTAACCTGGCATTTCCCAGTAGAATCCTGATCTCTCAAATTATCAAAAAAAAAAAGACTCCAGGCAGAACAAAGTTCTGTTTCATTCACTAGGTGCAATTTCACCTTCCACTCACTTGTCACTTCACCTCCGAGAAGACAGACTGTCATTCCTGAGGCATGAAAATTCTCAGGGACAAAGCCATGCCTCAGCGGCGTGTGTGTGTGTAGAGGGAGATCCACCTGTCTACCTGAGGGTAGATTTTTGATCCCTCACAATTCACTGACAACCCTTATCTCTTCCGTCCAGTTAAATAAAATATGGTTTACCAGTGTCGGTTTTAGTGCCAACTTCCTTCTCACAGTTTGTTTTGCTAATCACTGCATGATGAATGTGGCCCCCACTCAGAATCAGCTGGATCAGTTTTAATGGTTAGTTGGATGCAGACTCTGGCTGAATGTTAATATGTGCAGTCCTCAGATGACGCCACTAACCTGTCAGTCATAGCACACGTGTCCTTTTCACTGGTACTGGATAAACAGTAATTTTTGTCCATATACTCTTTCTTGTTTTCTTCTTTGGGCGATTGCTTGCAGGATGACTGGATGCCAGGGTTAAGGGTGAAGTCTGTGACCACAGAAAACAGATGAGCGTGTGACCCACGGCCTTGGCCTCCGAGTGGACTCTAACCCACTGGGGCCAGTTTAGGGGGGTGTACGTATGTCTGGAAAGGTTACAATGTATTTAGAAGCCAAGGTTGTGCTTTAATCTTTGCCTAAGACCCAAGAATCTTAAAAAAAAAAAATTATCCTTTCCATGTATTGTTGATAAGGAAGGGGAATGAGGAAAGAAACTTTGGAGATTCAGCACAATACCATTGCTACCACTGGAAAAGAATCTTAAAAAATGTCTTAGTAACAGAGGTCATCGTCATATATGAAGGACCCATGTGATGCATCGTTCACAGAAACGTGATAAGTGTTTCACTTGAATCTTTGTGTAAAGCTTTCATTTTTGCTTTTGTTTTTTAAAGTCAGCAAAACTCATTTTGTTTATGTCATCAATAAGTCATTATCAGGAATAGGAGATAAGTTCAATTGATAATAAGGTGACATGGCAATATTGATAAATCGAATGTGAATGTTTCAAGTATTGAATTCTTGTCCCTATGGGACATTTATTAAATACACTTAATAGGACTCTTGCAAAGCAGCCTTAAAAGTGTTAACGATTCTATTAATAAATATGAACACATGCTATTGTTAGAACCAGTCACACATATCTCAAGTACAGTACATTTATATTACTGTAGAAGATGAAGCTCTAATTTCTTATTAGGTGTATTTTTTTTTTTTTTTTAGAAAGAGAAGCCTAAAAGCTGCCAGTTTTTCTATTAACCTTGAATTATTGGAATTGTATTTATTTAATTTTATTGTCTTTTTTTTTTTAACAAAAAAATGCACCTTGTGGCCAAAGGGCAAAGATATGACTCATTACATAAGGGATTTATGTTTTTCAAAGAGCTAAGTGTTTTCATATCCACTTGAAACAGTTGGTAGGAAGAGAACCTGTTTGAAAAAATACGATTTTCAAAAGTAAGTACTCCTCTGGATGTTTTTATATTACATGATGTTTCAGAATAGGACAAAAATGCCTTTTAGTTGGGCGAGGGGCGACAAGGTGCTGGGATGCCTGCTTTGTCAGTTTCTTTGGGGGATTTAATATGACTGAAAATGGTTTTTGCTCCATTAAGGATAATAAAAATCGTCCCCCAAATATAAAACCCTAAATTGCTATTTTAGAAATGAAAATTTAAATTTTATAAATCACCTGACGCACTACACCTGTGAGGCCATGTGCTAACGACACTTATAATCCACCTGTGCCCATCCCTAAAGGGTGAGCTGATAATAAGGGAAGTGATAAAACATAGGAATGAAACATAAAAATGGGAGTGCTGGTAGGAAAGGTTCTGGGAGAAACACTGGCCAGAACTCGGTGTGTCCTGCAAAGTCCGGCTGTGTGTTTGCCCCTCACCCTCACCCCCACCCCCACCCCTACTGGAATCGTCATCAAACAGTTCAATACTTAAAAAACAGGAGTACTTTTCTCAATATTGTCTAGCTATGCAAGTGTTTGTTTGGCTTAACGTCCTCCATTTCCACGTCTCAGCAAATGTAGTTGCAAACAAATGCTTTCTCTTTATTTTTCCATTTGTTTGGGGTATGTAAATAGCCTAAAATGTACATTGAACTTCACATTGTAAAAGTTTTATTTTATTCCTTGTATTATATTAAGCAAAAATCCCTATGTATATGAAAGTGCATAATAAATATATTTGCTTTACAGAGGATATCTTGTTTTAACTTTATTCTTGAGCCAATAAAATAGGTATGATGTGCTTACAGTAAAACAACTGTTAGTTGTTTTGAGTTAGTTATCATTTTAAATAAATACTGAGCAAATGAATTTGGAAACATTTTACTAGATTAAAAATGAGATCTAAATACTTTCCAAAGGAAGGTAAAAAACAAAAAGATCTAGCCTATAAATCTTCCTAGAACTTCTATCAGGAGACAATGTACGTGTGTTTTTCGGGGTGGATAACGTACTAGATCTCACCATGTCACGTTTCAAGCTCTGAAACTGCAGTAATCCAGCAAATTGGTCCGTGCATGCTCCTTGGTCATCAGAATATTACAGCCATCCTACGTTTGACATTTTGGGGTTTTATTGCAAACATGGGCATTCATTTTCTAAATAAATTTCTACATATTATTCCCTCAGTAAACTTGAGTCACGTCCTCATGACCCACTTCCCCAACCCCAGTGCAGGTGTGCATGTGTGTGCGTGTATGTGTGCGCTCAAGTGTGTGTGTGTGTGTGTGTGTGTGTGTGTGTATGTGTGTGTGTGTGTGTGTGTGCACTCACACTGTACTCCAAAGAGAGGCTTATAAAAAGGCTATCGAGGAATTTTCTGTTAGGTAAATTTTATGATAATTACACGGTTCTGCAGTAACTACCTTATATACTCTATAACTTTGTTGGAGTAACAGAAATCTTATTCTGAAAATGTTTCATGTTTAAACACAAATGGGTGATGTACATAGAATTTCTAAGCAGACTGCATGACTAAGTGAACGGAATTTTCTAGGTGGTGGTCCACGGGAATACCCTGCGACCCCTGCAGTCACTCGCTTTCCCTCCTGGCACCAGCAGCTGGAAGGAGTCCGGCTAAGAGCAATGAGATGCACACTGAAAGCTGATTCCCAGATTCCTGGGGAAATCTCAGCCATCGTGTAAATATATGCACTCATCTTATTCTCAAGAGAAGGGCCTCTACTTATCTCTCGCTACTACAGTAAATTTAAAATTGTCCATTATTAAAATGATTCGTTTGAAATTTACTGCATGTTTAGATTTATACTCTTAAAAACACTATCATCACCATACCAACAAAATTTAGCTAAATCTGAGAATCGTATTCTTAGTATTCTTAACATATTTCTAACATTTAGAAGACTCTCCCTATGGATTTATAGTTGTTACTTATTCTAGGTCTATGTGAGTGAAAATTGATAAAATGGTATGTCCCAAAGAAAATGCTGTATTTTTAATGTGTCTGGTACTCCCATTTTGTTTATAAACTTATAGTGAACTATAACATACACAGCAAAATACACAAATCCTGTTACTTCCCTATACATTTTTCCACATTGAACATACCTGTTTAAGCATCACCCTATTGAAGATGCAGGCACAGACACACTCAGAACCTCTGACCCTCAGACATCATCCCCCAAAAGAGAAAACCCCTCTTCTAACTCTGACCACTACACATTAGTACTATTTTTTAAAAAATCTTTATATAAATGGAATCAAATATGGCCCTTTTGTGCTGGATTCTTTCCCTTGTTTGTGAAATTCACCCACTTTGTATAACACTTTTTTATTGCTATATAGTATCGTTTATCTTTTTAAAACTGTTGTATTCTATTGTGTGAATATGCCATCTTTTTAAAAATTCATTTTACTCCTAGTGGGCATCAGAATTGTCTTCAGTTTTGAGATCTTAAGATACTGAAGGCAATAACTTTTTGTAAATATTTTTGTGCCCATATGTGTAAATTTCTTCATAGTTTCCTGTCCCAAGGTCACGACTGTAGTCTAGGTGTTTTCTTCTAATAGCTTTATTGTTTAATAGCAGCATTATCTATATCTCAGTGCCTTTTAGTATCACCTTTGTCATAAACCAGGTATCCTTATATAGGTGGGTCTTTTTTTCTATTCTTGAGCCAATATCAGACCCATTTAATTACTGTGGCTTTATAAGAAGTTTTAATATCTGCTGGTGTCCTCCCACTTTTTCCTTCAAGATGGCCTTGGCCCTTCTTAGCATTCTGTTTTTCCACAGAGCTGAGAAAACTGGCCTCTCAATTTCATTAAAAAAAAGAAATTTGCCAAGATTTTTATTAAAATTGCACTGAATTACAGATCACATTAGAGTTGGGTGAATTGATTTGTTTATACATTTAGTCTTCCAATCAATGAACTTGTTATATCTTTCATCTACTTAGATCTTTATTTTCAGTAATATTTTATAGTTTTCTGTGTAGAAGTGTGTGAATTTATTAGATAATTCCTAGATAATTTGTTTCTTTGGATGCTGTTGTAAATGGTATTTTTATTGTATTTTTTTATATGCTGCTATATAGAAAAATAGTTTATCTCAGTATATTGATCATTTATTCAGAAGTCTTGCTGAATTTATTTTTCAAGTGAGGTCTAACTTAAAATAAAATTCACATTTAAAAAGGAATTTTGATGAGTTTTGACAAGTACATACAACATAAACACCACTAAAATTGAGATGTAGACTATTTCTATCAACTCAAAAAGCTTTTTGTGCATGCCCCTATAAAATCAATTCCCTCCTGTCACTCCTCTGGAAAACACTGGTCTGGTTTCTTAATTGTTTTGCCTACTTGGAAATGTTATATAAATAAAATCATATAGGCACTACTGGACGTGGCCGATTTCATTTAGCGTAACAGTTTTGAGATCCATGCACGTTGTAGCACGTATGACTAGCATGGCTTTTAATGCTCAGTGGTATTTGGTGTTCCACGATACTGCTGCACCCGATATGTTTATCCATGCTCAAGTTCATAGACATTTGATTTGTTTCAAATTGTTGGCAATTATGGATGCTTTTATGAGCATTTGTGTTTAGGTATTTGCATCAGCATATGCTTTCATCTGTCCTGGGTAAACACCTAGGAGTGGAATTGCTGGGTTGCGAGGTAAATTTATGTTTGCATTTACAAGAAACGAATGAAACACTTTAAAAGGTGACTGTACCATTTTGTACTCTCATCACAAATGGATGAGATTTCCAGTTTCTCTGTACTTTCACCCACACTTGGTATTGCCAGTCTCTTTAATTGAAACTTTCATTGAGATGGCTGTGAACTCACATTGGGTTCTAAGGAATAATACAGAGAGATCTATGTACCACATCTCCATGGCGACATGACGTGAAACTGCAGAACAGTGTCGCAAACAGGACGTTACCGCCGTAGGCCCCATCATGACTCAGGTCTCTCCAGTTTTACTTGTGCTCGTTTGTGTGTGCACGTGCATGTAAACACGTACTGAGTTTCATTCATTTTTAGTGCATGTTTGGGTTCCTGGATGCACAACAGCCCAAACACAAACAGTTCCCTGAGCACAAGCAGCCATCAGGCTGCCCTTCTACAAGCACACAACCACACCCACCTGCACCCCCACACCCCAGCCTCTTCATTCGCAGCTCCTGACAATCGCTAAGCTAGTCCCCATTTCCATAATTTCACTTCAAGACTGTGACGTAACTGAAATCATAGAGCATGTGTCCTTTTTGGATTGGTTCTTTCACTCGACAGAACTCCCTTCAGATTATTCCAGGTTGTGTGTATCGGTAGTTGTTTTCTTCTTCATTGCTGAGCAGTGAGTGTCCCATGGTTTGTATACACCACAGTTCATGTGTGCACCCACGGGAACGCAGACTGTTTCCGGTTTCGAGCTATTATGAGTAAAGTTGCCATCGATGTCTGTGTGTAGGTGAACGTAGATGTCATTTATATGAACGTAGATATCATTTTTCCTGGAGAAATGCCCAGGAGTACGATTGTTGGGTCACATGGTAACTGTGTGTCTAGTTTTATAAGGAACAGCCAAACTTTTCCGGGGTGACTATCATTTTACATTTTCATCAGCAACGTATGAGTGCTCTGATTTCTTCACATCCTTGCCAGCATTTGGTGTTGTCATATTCTAGAAACTCCCTCTTAACCAGCGCTCCTCTCCTCTGTGCTGTGCCTTCTCCAACCCACAAGCCGATGGCAGATACATTCTCTGAAAACACAGCTCTGATCGCAGCACAGACTCTTCAGCCGGCCTTTAGTCTGTCCCTGTGGCATGTCACTCTGCTCATGGTATACTCCGAACCCCTAAACCTGCAGTACCCCTCACTGCTTACAGAATGGCACAGTTAATGCATGACATAGGAGCGCTCCACAGACTGCCTGTCCCCTGGCTCTCCAGCTGCTACTTCTCCCGCATCCTCTCCCGCTCCAGCCCACTGGACACGTGCCGAACCTTCTGCTCCCATCTCCCACAGACGTGCTTGCTATCGCTACAGCTCTCTGAACTCCTTCACAGCTTTACTCCTCTCCTCACACCCATCTCTGTCCCCACCTCCAAGCCAGAGAGCTCTTCCTCCTAATTGCTGTTGCATTTCATATTGTATTTCATGGTTCTTTCTCTGCATTATGCTAAACAGATTGTCTCCTTTTCTCTCACTGTAATCTCTTGGACAGGAATCGAGTCGTACTTGTGTTTGTATCTTCTGAATTGTGCGTAGTAAGTATTCAACGACTATTCTTTTCACTGCACTTTCTTTTCATTCAGAAACAGCTGTGTAGTGAGAAACATTCAAATTCTGCTATTTTTAGGCCACTTGTTAAAACATACTCTTGGCTTCGCAAAACTCAAAGAGGGATCAAACTCAGTACAAAATGGTATCTATTTTCTTGTCGCTGATTTCCCATCTGTTCTATTCATTCAGTTTGAATTGAATATATCAAAAACACGCAAATTATTCATTAGTTTGAACATATGTAGTAGACTGCTTGATTGCTTTTAACTGATAACCTGACCTGACCTCTTTGTATTAGAGACAATTAAGTTGAATTCAGATGATTCTTTTAAGAACTTGGTAGCTGTCACTATAGACAAGAAAAAATATCCATGTGTCCTCTGATCACTCAGCAACCATGGAAAATTAGCAGTTTTTAAGAATGTGAAAAGAGTAAGTGCTGTCAGCCCCTTCCATGTCACAGACACCTCACTTCCCTGTCTTACCAACCCTTTCTCTGCAAAGCCACCATAAGTTCATTTGGTGCAATAACAATAAGTGTTTGATCTGAGACCTGGTAATAACTCATTTGATATAAATTTTAATAGACACTAAAGTGGAAATAACCTATTATAAATGAAATAAAACTGGTGATATAAAACAAGAAAAGTCTAGAAGGATGTAAAAGAAAAGACATAATCTTAAGATTACATTGTAATCTTAAGACAATGTAATCTTAAGACAATGTAATCTTAAGATTACATTTCTCTATAAGAGAAAGCAAGATGAGACAACAAAAAATCAATCCATAAAGACTATAATTTTGCCTTATTTTAAAATTAGGGGTTATATCTCATTTGATTTTTGTAAAAAATACTTTCATTAAACTACGGATTAAATTCTATTCCTATACTTATTTTTTTAATTGTATTCCTCGCATTACTTTTTCTATTTCATTGTAAGCATGACTTTTAGTGTCTGTTGAATAGTGAGAATTTATTTGGCGCATGGATACTAACTGAAAACCACTGGATTGGCCTCATTTACATACAAAGGGAATTGCTCTCCTCAGCCCCTTGGGTTCCATTGCCTTTAATCTGTCTTGGACAATTGTTTGTGACCAATAATGTTCAGTGGCAGCAACTTCCCGCTGAAAGTAATATTCATTTATTGAGTCAGTAAATACTCACTGAATACTTAACATCTGCTAGTCACCATCACAGAAACTGATAAACAAGAAAAGCAAGGTTTCTGCCCATTTGTATTTTAACAGCCTCTTTTTAAAGAAAGAGTAGAAATATGCTATGAATAAATTAAGAGTGTGAAATGAAAATATGAGAGAGGAAACATTTTCTATTTTGTTCATTGCCACGTTCCCAGCAGCTCTTGGTATGAAGGAGCTGTTCAGTAAACATTAAATTAATGAATGACTTTGGAATAGTTTTGTAGCCAAGGGGAAGATCTACAAAATCTCGGAATTTAGGGTGTTTTATTGCCTTTTTTGTATGTGTCTAACAGTGTCTTGTTTATAATCCTTAAACTGTAAAGAAGGGAACCACATAACTCAGAGAACACATGACGACTTAAGAGGTGACAGCCCTGGACTGGCTGATTATGTCAGAATTCTGTCACTGAAGGAAACAGACACCAACGCAAGCTAAAGGAAATGTGCTTTAAGGATATCGGAGGTTCCCAAACTTCATGGGAGCTTGAGGAACCCAGCCTGGACACAGGCAGACTTCCAGTAATCTACAGATTCCAGAATAAGGATGGGCAGAAATAGCAGGCAATATCTGCTTAGGGAGCTGGGATGACTGTGTGCCAATTGCCTTCATGTCTTTGGGTCATTCTGTTTCAGTCCCAGGGAGGTCAGCTTGAACCATGAACACAGCTAAGGAACCCTGAACCAGGAAAACCCTCTGTTTTATAAAGGGGCTGCTGGCGAACTTGCCCCATCTTTGTCCATACGAGAGCCGTTGTCTTTATTATCTAGGACAGAAACAAAATCTGCCCTCTGCACTGCAAGGAGTCACTGGTTTTCCAAGGTTATTTGCTATATAAAAACTTTGAGAAGATAGTCTAGAACAATAGATGTCATAAGACAGGCAGAAACAGCAGAGATCCCTGGAGAATCACCTACCAACGAGGTCACACAGTGAACTGAAAGGGGCAAGGAGACCCTGATAGATGAATGTCTGATTCAAATCCAAGAGTAAAAGAAAGGTAACGTTCAAAACACTGAACTCACGTTCGAAGGGTCTAGAGGATAAGAGAAGATGCAGGACACAGAGCTGAAAGGTTTGGGTTCTGCAGGCTGAGCGAGAACAAGGTGCTGGCGCTGGTGCTGGCATGGGTCAGGCGGGCTTGGGACATCAGCAGCGGGGCAGGTGCTGTGTCGGTGTGTGCCTCGCCTGTTTAGCAGACTGTGGGTCATTACAGCAGTGTGTTTACAAAGAAGATGGAGGAGGATGCGGAGCTCAGGCAGAGCTCAGTGGGGATTCCAGCGAGAGTAGCTTCGTGGCACTGTCTTACTGACGGAGCAGTGACGCTGCACGCGTGAGCAGTGCTTGGGGTTAATTCCCAAGCAGCACCTGGGCCTCTGATAGTTTCCTAAGGGGGAAGAAGACTGGCCATTGTGCTTTGAAATATTTTCCCCGTTTAGCCTCACTACATACCACGTAGGGGTCTTCTCTGTCCAAGCTCATAGGTACTTCCTGGAAAAAAGGAAGCCCAATTCCGCCAGTGCCAGTCCCAGCCCTTTCCCACGGGGCAGTGATGAATGTGTTGAAAGTGTGGGACTCGAGCCAAGAGTGACACCCTAGAATCTAATGGGAGAAGATGGGCAAGTGTAGGCAATGTCCTTAGTCATCCTGCCTATATGTACTTTTCCTGTAATGTGACATTTTACAAAAATGGATCATTAAAAGAAGAAATTGGCTAACAAAAAATAAAGTGTACAAAAGACACAAAAATTGATGTGATTAAATTTGAAAATGGCAAGAGCAAAGCAAAGACAGGATGAGATCTAGGCCTGCATGAAGTTATGGTACAAACACTATTGAAACAGTCTGATGAATATAAAAACCAGGCTAAAGTTCCTTTAATGTCTTTTAGTTTAAAATATACTAAGGATAGGAGGCCAGTGTGGTTAAATTACATACAGTAATTTAAAAAACCTTTCATTGCCAGTAAAGGTTTAAAAATTACATACAGTAATTTAAAAATTTAAAAATTACATACAGTAATTTACAAAAACCTTTCATTGCCAGTAAAGGTTGGTTTCATTGGCTCAGAAGCTGGCGTAAATTGATTGAAGGTAAATTGTGTGGTGAAATTGTTAGCACAAATAAGGATGCTATTGTCAAACTGATGCCCAATTCTAAGGATCATTAGCATCTCTCTGCACGGTTTTGGTAAGCGTGGCCATTTTTACAGATTCACACTACAGTGAAAAATGAGGACTGCCTGTGTGACCTGATACCAGAACATGGCAAAGATCACATGAAAAATAAAATAATACACCAATAGACTAATCTCGTTTATGATTTTTTGATGCAAAACATCTTAAGTAATTCTCAGTAACCAGAAGCCCACACCACATCAAAAAATATTTTATCCAGGGATTCAAGTGTGGTTTAAGATTGAGAAAGCTATTAATATAGCAGTCATTTCAATTATATATTTAAAGAGAAAAACATAGATGCTTCATGGATGCTGAAAAGCCATTTGAAAAATTACAACAGTTCTTAATATAAAACACTATAGAAATAGAATACAATATATTTTTCTCAGTATAAAAGTCAGCTTTATGCTCAGTGAAGAAATATGAGACATCTCACTAGTCAAGAATTAGTCAAGAAATTCACTCTCACCACTGTTATCTGATATAGTCCACAGTTAGAATCCACTACAATTTTAAAAGGGAAAATGGTTGAGTTTGTAAGGAAGGTAAAGCTGTCGCTTCCAGCAGACCCTGTCATCCTATATTTGGGCGTCCAAGTTCATCAACTGAAAAAGCACCACACAGTCACAGAGTTCAGTGAAGCAGTGACTTAAATGATTAATTATGTATTTACAGTAGTTTCTGCATATACAAACCATAACCAAGTTCCGCACATAGTGGAAGAGATTCATTAAAACAATACGTTTCTGGTCTATCAGAATGGCAAAAATCTGAAATTTTGATTTTAAAAACTTTTTGAAAGCCCGTGAGAAGATGGGCATGCCCCGCTGGCAGGAGGACAGGCCGCCACGACCTACTCGCTACTAAGAAAGCTGCAAGTTCATTTACTCTTTGATCCTGAAATCCCTCTGGGACAGTGCCCCTAGGGACACACCCTTCTGCAAAAGAAAAAGAACAAAAAGGTCCGTGTGAAACAACAGTTTACAACCAAGGGGCAGAGTGGGGACGAGACCATGGGTTCAAGGTAGGGGCAGACTTTTTCACAGGAAACCTCTCTTTTATATATCAAGTGGATTTAAAAAGAAAGTCTGATGAAACATAATTGGATTTTTCTTAACTTATTATCCAGCTCGATATTTTTAAATGATTTATTAGCTCAGGGCTCATTTAATCGTTTCCTGCATCCAAGCAGGCCTCCTCCGCCAACCCGTACGCGGGCTGGAACCGCATCAAGATGACTCATTACAGCATCACTTTACGGTGCCCTGGCTGACACCCCATGAATTAGCTAAGGCTGTGGCACTGCTTCCTGCCTGGATGGCAGGCCACAGGGAAGGTGTGAAGGGTTTGGTTAGACTTAATCTCAAATCCAGTATCTACCATTTCCTAGCAGTACGCCCTTAGGCCAATGACGCAAGCTTCTTAGCTTCCCTTTCCTTTCTGCTGACTGAGGACAAAGCCTTCACTAGAAAGTTGTGAAGATTAAAGAGTCAATGCATGTGACACACCTGTCCAGGCACAAAACAAATGTTAGCTGCCTTTTCATTTTTCCTCCCCTCCTCACATGACTTGCTAAATTTATCAAATGATATTCTAAATTAACTGACTTGAATCAAATAACTGTCCTTTATTCATTCATTAATGACTTTTGCAGACACTGATGATCAGATTAAGTGTGAATGGTTCTAACTCTTTAGCTGAAGGGGACCAAAGTTTTGCCAGGCTAAAACTGCCTTTCGGGATAATGGTTTTAAGCTGATTATTGGGAAACAAGACTCAGAAAGGATGTTTGGCCCTCTGCCGTGGCTGCCCTAACGTCAGATGAGAAGACTTGCTCCAGGAAGGGACCTGAGCTTTCCCACCCCAGCCTCATAGGATCTGGTACGGCAGGTGGGACGGCTCCAAGTGGGGGCTGCTAGCTGGGTCTCCCTCTGCGTCCCATTGTTTCTGGGTTGTCTCACGAGAATCTACCTGCCACATGTGTCCTGCTCTCCCCAACTACTCGTAAATCTCCTATCTCCTGGGAAATCTCAGGTCCCCGCCCGCCTTGTCCAAAATCAAATATTTACCCAATTTTACCTCACTGTCTTTGGAACTTTCATGCTTACAGGAAGTCCTCATGTACATGTATTAAAATTTGAGTTTCACCTGTTAATCTGCTATATGTTGTTCGAATTACTAGCCCAAGTGAGAAGATCTTAGAAGGTGGGAGGAAAAGTTTTTTTTTTTTTAATTTTTTGCTTTTTCTAGTATTGTGACAGACTCTAGACACTGCCTACATACATTTAATCTTATGTAAATGGTGCTGTATTCCTTCATAATGAGCTGAGTGACTGATGGTTTACGGAAATCTTGGGATGAATTACTTCCATCAAAACAGCTAAATGGATTTTTATGTGCAGATAAGGTTTTTTTTTTTTCTGACTAAGCAGGAGCAACTGTAGTATATACAGTTATACTCTGATTTAGTGACGAGAGATAGCACAAAATTTTACATGTGATGAATGTCATGTTAGTAATAAAGCAAAAATATAAAAAAGATAAATAAGAAATAGAAGCAGATTAAATGCCAAATTAGCATCTGCAATAAGGCTTTTCGTCAAAGATTAATAAATATTCTAAAATATTCTATTTAGAAGAATGGAACTGCGGGTCCTCCAGTGTGAACCCGTGATTTGTTTGGGATGTCCCATGAAGAGATTGCTGAGACTGTGCAAACTAATGGTGACACTTATACTTGGAAAGTCAAGATTTACAGATGAGAAATAGACACATACTTTTTCAAAATGATAGCATCTGGTCCCCCCCATAAATTTCTAAAGAAGTATTCTGAAATTTCATGTCATAAGCAAAAGTTATCTCTGAGAACAATCTATAATAATGGTATTGCAAGATCTGTAGTTGTGTATGATTTATCACAGCACTAAAATGTGAAAAAGAGCCAAAAGAGAACAAAAATTGTAATATAGGCCAAATGAACAAAATGAGCTTTCTGTTATTCTCCTCACCTTGCCTCTATTAGATGCAGGCACACCAAGTTCTGAGAAAAAAGAGATATCTTTAGAACCACATTGACTGATAATAATATCACAAATGGCCCCTATTATTCTCCCTATATAGAAAAGGAAAATGTTCAGGGCTATTATTTTCAATTTTATTTTATTTGTAGTAAAAGCTTTATTTTTTTCTTTTCATGAGAAGAGTCTCCCCTTGGTGCTTCCATTAGCCTTTTACAGAGGCCGTGTGCCTGCACTGAAGGTGGATTCTTTAAATCAAATTAATTATAGACGGAAGGTCAAGGAAAAGAACATTGTCACAGAGCTTTTACGGGGCACAGTATTGAAAGCACAACCCGTATCTGTATTTTCTTTCAAGCCAACAGCAAAAACTTCCATATACCTTCCTAGATTAAAGTAGCAACCCTTTGGAATTACTGGGAAGAAAATTATACAGTATCTATCAGTTTTCTACAACAGGGAATTGAGAATTTTTCTGTTTTCTTGTTCATCTTAAGTTTTAATGTTTTTCTCAATAAAAGGAGACTTCTTTTAAGACAGAATTAGCTCTACTGGGGATGTGAGGATGGGGCCAGCAGGAGACGACACCCTTGCTGCTCCCAAGTCCGTAGGGAGGTAACCCATGAGGGCGTGAGGGGACCCAGCCATCTGGTTTTACAGCTCATTACCCTTTCGCTCTCAGGAGCAGCACGTTCATTCAGAAGGAGTTGCCTTTTGCTCGCTGTGCAGTTTAGAACAGACACTAACAATGGGGTTGAGCTCATTCTGCTGCCTGCAGGCTTCTGCCCACAGGGTGCCCCGTGTGAAGGACAGCTACAGCAGATCGGGAGCCAGGGACTGAGAACAGCAGGCGGGACACAGGGGTGTAAAGTGGTGCACTGTATACAGTTACTTTGCATTTAATTTTTATAACATTTTATGAAATCAGTTTTAATGCCCATATTTAATGAACTAAGAAAATGGTTTTAGAGAAGTCGAGTAAATTGTTCATTGTCACCAAAGCTAGTAAAAAGGCAGACCTAAGATTCTGTATTTGTCTATTAAATATTAAGTTGAAGGAAAAGCTGAAGAAATAGGTGGCAATTTAGAGTTTATGGACAAGAGTCAAGCAACCTGAGATTGTACAATGTAGAAAATAACAGGTGAAGAAGGGTGACTCAATATTACCTCCAAATTTATAAAATCTGCAAGGAAAATGTTAAGGAGTTATTCTGCACCTTACAATAAAAAAAAATGAGCACAACTTACATTAAAAATAATGGTTAGCATTAATGAATGATTTCTGTATTAGGAAGAATTTAGAGGTGACAATCCTTAGAAAACCTAAAAGATAAAAAAATAAATAAATAAATAAAACTTACATAATTTTAAAAAGATCTGCCTGAAGGGAGCATTTGGAAATAAACTCTCTCTTAATTGTTATCTCTTATTATTGCCTCTTAATTATGAGGTGGGAAAAGATGACCAAACCCGAAGACACATCAGTGGAAGTGAAAGGAAGGCCAGGTGACTGCACGAGTCTCTTCTTGTTTTCTGAAATTTGGATGCGGAGACCTTGAGCCACCAGGAAAGCCTCCAGGAGGATTTCCAGCAAGTTTCTGGCAGGGAGAATCTGCCTCGTTGTCAACGTGGCTTTGAGTGTGTAGAGAGGGACAGTTACCGTAGGCATTCGGCTATCTTGGAGAATAGGAAAGAGCTAAGATGAAAATATGAATAGCTATTAAATATAAACTGATTTCAGAACAGGGTCTTGATCCAAACTCAACGCCCTTACCAATATAAACAAGACAAAGCAAAACAAATAAAACAACTACTAAAAAAAAACACACAAATTCACAACTGAATGTCTTTTCATTCATTAAAACTACAAGAAAATGTGTCCCACCTTTTCACAGAGACCTATCAATAAGCAAGGATAAATAAGCTATTCTTAGTTGCCCTTCAGTGAAACTTGGGGATTAACGGCATTGTGCTGACTAGAGAATTCTGCAAAGCTGGAAACAAAATTACATTTGACAGGGACTGAGAGAGACAAGAGTAGTTGACCAGTTAATAGCTGTGGGCCAACAAACAAAAGACAGCTCACATTCCTAAATTATGCTGGCACTTTGAATCAACATCGGTAGGACCAGGAGAGACCAACTCATCCTGCATGAGCAGGAACCTTTGCCCACCACCAATCAAAGTCCTAGATATTTCTTCCTTACAAACGGAACTTCCTAGCTTCACCTTTTCCCACCGCCCTTATCTGAAGCCAATGTAAATTCTTCCAGGACAAGTTACATCCTTCTTCCCAATAACGTCTAGAGGTGCCTGTCAATGCCAGGACTGTCGACGTGTCTGTCTTTTCCATCTGGCCCTACTGCTGGTGGTTTAGACTTCACACCCCAGGTCCTGGGCGTTTTCTGGCCAGCATTTGGCTCAATAAGCCCTATCTTCCAGAAAAGCTGCTGCTGTAAAAGTTTTTGTTTAACAGTGCTTTCTACTGGCATGAAACATAAATTCCATGCACTAAGAATTCAAATGCTAAATTGGAAAAGTTTTTACACTTACATGTATTCTTTATTCCTGGCAAAATTCTCTTTAGCACCAGTGGAGAAACACTTAAAATGACAACAACGAAAACTTCATTTCTTAGGTTTCTAGAGGGATCATTCTCCTGGAGGCTTAATTTTTGCAGAAATATTTTTTTAAACGGCATGTGATGTATTAGAAAGAGCACTACATTTCCAGGTGGCCTGAAAAGGCATCTGTGCTTTGCTGTTTTTTTGTTCCACATCACTTCCTGTTCTATCATCTATAAATGAGAAATTATCCCTGTTCTTCCAACTCCTCATAGAATTATATAAAAATATTTTACAAAGCTTTATGAGAAATAGATCTGGATTTTAAATACTGGTGATTGTTAATACTGAAAACTCAATTTAAGTTTTTTTCTAAACCTTAATAAAATTAATATGTTCAGAATCCAATTTGCGTAGCTGTAAATTCCAGTATATTCCCAGTAATCAGGTGATATGAAATTTCAAATATTTACAAAGAGAAAACAAACAGGCTGCAATGAAGAGAAAAAATTTAAAATCCATATTCAAATAGTGACAGTTTAATTGAATGACAGCCGCTGACAGTCTGTTTGCGTATTGTTCCGTTAGCCTCCCTGCGACCCTGGACTGGGGCCACGTTGCTGTGTGTTTCTGTTCCGCGGCAGTCTGTTCTGACATTGTAGATGACTACGCGATCACCTGGATCCCAGCAGTTCACCTGTCACTTCTACCCTCCCTTTCAGCTTAAGCTTGAGGTCCACACCTACTCTTCATACCGCGCCAGTCACCAGCAGTTTCGAAATCCTCCCTAATTTCGGTAAGACTAGAGAAAGCACATGTTCCCTGAGAAGTTCAGTCAAAATAAAAGAACCATCAGGATCTTTAAACACACGCATCTTTCTATTTTACTATGAAACAGTATATTCTGATTATCAACTGGCACAGGATTCAAGAACATACTCCCCCAAAAGGAGGTCTCAATGACATTTTCAACTCGTGAGTAAAAGCGTAGAGAACAGTTGAATATCTGGAATTTTATAGCTTTGTTTTTAATCTCCCAAGCAAGCTTTCCCATACTGGTACGTTTCTCTTTATAGTGACTGCATCGCAAGCAGGCGACACAGAGGGAAAGCACACTAAAGGAAGACGTGCATTTTGCCCAGGGCACTTGATTTGATCTAAATGAAGCCTGGGCTCCAAGCGAGTGTAACCTTGAAGATCAGATTGCAGCTGCTTGCGAATCAGGTGGTTTTGGGAACTCGCTCATGGGGAGGCCTGCGCTGGCTGCTCAGGCCCCTTGCATTTTGTCAGTGGTCCCTGAGCAAGCAAAACATTTAGAATTCTCACAGAAATTTGCCTAAAACTGGCATGAATATACTGGGGTGTAACAATTAGGTCCTGATGAGAGGTGTTGCCCAGGTGTTGTCTGTATTGGATTACCCTTGATGGAAGCAAAGAACACAAAATTTTCTGAGCATGTAAAGAGTTGCATTTGTCAATCTCCTTACATCAGAA
Source organism: Macroglossus sobrinus (assembly GCA_004027375.1). NCBI lineage: Eukaryota > Metazoa > Chordata > Mammalia > Chiroptera > Pteropodidae > Macroglossus > Macroglossus sobrinus. Next base: position 378,744 of record PVKZ01000393.1, read on the forward strand.
TGAAGGCAGTGACGAGGCAGTGAGTTTGGAGCCCCAAGAAACAAGCTGTTAAAAGTCTCTGCTTGTTGTACAGGACGGGATGGATGCCCCCGAGTGGGGACTCAAGTCCTACACCAATGGGAGGGTCCCAGACTGTGAGCAGAAAGGAATTCAAGCTCACACCCAGAGTCAGAGACAAAAGGAGAGCTATCAGAGAAGAAACAATGCTCCACAGACAGAGTGTGGTCTCCTCTCAGAGGCAGAGAATGAGAAAGACTGAGAGAGACCCGAGTGTTCGGGACATTCAGTTTATACATCATTCTTAGTTTCTATGAATTATAGTTTGAAGACTTTGATTATCCGCTTTCCTCTGAGGACACGGGCATGCAGCATGAGAGGCATGCTACGATCTCAGCCTTTGTTCTACAGGTTCCCGGTAGGGAATGAATGGTTAGATTTATTTTGTGGAGGATATGACTTAAAGACTCTGTTTTCCTATTTGCATTTCATGGTATGGGCAAATATGCAGAAATCTTCTGAGCGGAAATCTCCCTTTGCTCTGTAGGTTTCCTGTGGTCCAGCAGTAGCACGCTGTAGGCTCTGAATGTGACTTATCAATCTGTATAGTTCTCATGCCTCTTCCCTATAACGGTTGTAGACTCACCACAAACTTCATATTCACATTTACTTTTATTTATGACTTACTTATAGAACTGTGCTGTACTCTGCCCTATCACTCACAGAAATGCATTCATTGTAAAATTAATAATGAAACCAAAACGGTTCCTGTGCCCCCAACCCACCCCGACCCCCTCCTATAGTCCTGAAACCATCACATTAAGAATGCTCTTTAATCTTTACTCTTAATGCCCCCGGCTGATCTGAATATAAGACCTCTTTGATCAGCGGCAAAATTCAGACCAAATCTGAGGGGCCTGGAAGAAGGTGGGAGACAGGCTCACTTTCTTTGGCTGAGAGGACACGGTCACCTGCACAGACCCTTCATCAGAAAACGTGAGTACGGACAGGTAAAGGCTTCTAAACTGAATGAGAGAGGGCCAATTTTAGCTATGCATATCTTCTAAAAGGAAAAGTCGTTAAGCCTTGAAACATGTTTGTAAACCTCCTTCTTGGGAGATGTTTTCACAGGACAGCGAGGACGGATTTGCTTCAGATGGTGTCAGTCAAGCCCTGTGGAACGGTCCCACTAAGTAAAGAGAAGCTGAGGCCTGACCGATGGAGGATGTTATAAGAGAAAGGTGATCCTAAGACCTCAGGTGACACACATACACTCATTTTGAGATTTGCAAGTAGCAGAAATTCATTCAAATTATTTCTGGCAAAGGGGGACTTTATTGAAGGCAGGGTACACTGTAGCCTAAGGGGTGCCTGAACCAAGGAGCCTGACACCCACCTGACTCTCTTCTGTTTGCACTCAGCTTCTTCCAGAGGTCGGGGTCTTCAAATCTCATAAAACTGCCACCAGTGGGGGACTTCCTGTCTTCTTAGGGGGGGATTCATACTGCCATCCTTGGATAAATCAACTCTGACAGGAAAGGTAGAGTACTAGCATTGTCAGCAGGCACTGGTGAAGTGGAGGAAAAAATAGCTTTGAAAATAAAAGGGGGACAGTTCCCAGAAAAAAAAAAAAGACTAGTTACTGCGCAGAAATCAAACTGAAGGTGGATAGAATGAGAAAGCAAATGATCACTTCTACTCCAACTGAGAACCCAGGCAAGAGGGACTGAGAACAAGGAAGCGAATACAAAGATCAGAATGCGGGGGAAAAGTTGGGATGAATTTTTCTGATAAAGAACGATCAGTCCATATCCTGTTCTAGCGACATAACACGAGCCCAGGAAACTATCAAGCTAGTGAGGGAAAGAGCGACAGAGTGTTCTTCAGAAATACATTAAATAGGACCAGTGAATGATTTGGGCTTCAAAATGTAGGTGACTCAGGACTTCCCTGAAATACCCAGTGGTCTTCAGGGAACAGCAACCTCAGGGCCCATGGGGCCTCTCTTGGTCCCCATAGTACTCGAGCCTGTGGTGTGGCTACCCACTTGCTTCTCCATCTCTGTGCCCCACCCTCGGGTGAGGGTGCCTGAACTTCCTCAGCAAACCAAACCCAGGTCAGGCTATATTTTCGACAAATTCTACTGAATGACCCATGCTCCATTCTTTTTCTTTTCTTTATTAACTGGTTAGATCTGAAGACAAATTAGAAGGCAGAGTAAAACAAAATGTGCTGAGAACTATTTCACATATTCCTTCCATTGTGATATTGAACTTTTTTATCCCTGTGTTTTAAAATAATTTCTTTTGCTTTTTGTTTAGAAAGTGTAGTGAATATATGAGGCTGATACAAATTTATTTCTTGGCAAATCACTTGAAGAGATATTTCTCGAAAGATGATATACAAATGACCAACAAGCTTCTAAAAAAGATGCTCAGCATCACTAATCATGAAGGAAATGCAAAACCACAGAAAGGTATCACCTCACACCTATTAGAATAGCAAATATCAGAACAAGACAAAAAACAAAAACAAAAACAAAAGAACAGGAAACAAGTGTTGTCCAGGGTACAGAAAAATAGGAGTCTGTGTGCGTTGTCAGTGGGGATGTAAAATGGTACAGTCACTAGAGAAAAAAAGCATGGCAGTTCCTTAAATAATTAAAAATAAGATCTCCATATGATTCAGCAATTCTACTTCTGGGTACGTATCCAAAAGAAATAAAAGCAGAATCTTGAAGAGAGAGTCACATACTCATGTTCAGAGCAGCACTATTCACAATAGCCAAGAGGTGGAAAACCCCAAGTGTCCATCAGTGGATGAATGTATAAACAAAATATGGTGTATATATGCGATGGAGTATTATTTAGCTCTAAAAAATAAGGGAATTCTTACCTTTGCACAACATGGGGATGAACCTTGAGGACATTATGATAAGCAAAATAAGCCTTCCACAAAAAACAAATACTGTGTGATTCCACATATATGAGGTGTGTAGAGTAGTCAGATTCATGAACAGAAAACAGCATGGCGGCTGCCAGGGGCTGAGTGAGGAGAGGAAACAGAAACCAGAGCTGCTGTTTAATGGGTGAAGGCTCAGGTTTTGCAAGATAAAAAAGTCTGGAGATTGGCTGGTACATTATGTTCACAACATAGTTCACAGCTATGTGATCACACTTAACACTACTGAACTGTGCACTCAGAAAGGTGTAAGATGGTAAATTTTATGTTATATGCTTTTTACCACAATAAATATGTAAACTGTGATTAGAAATTATTTATGTAAAAATATTTGAATTACTTGTGTATATAAGAATATCTGTGTTTATTTGATTTAATATAAACAGGTTTTATTTCTTGTAGTTTATATCTTTTATGTTGTACAATATTTTACTTTATTAATTATGTTTGGGAAATTGCTGCTAATTTTATAATTACTGCATTTAAAAAATATATAAGATATTTACAAACACTACTGATTCTAAAATTGAATCTTTCTTCTGTAATTCAGCATTTAGGAAATGAAGAATAATGCATTTTAAAGACTATTTAACTAAATTATAATTAATTATGTTCCTAGATATATCAACTAAGCTCAGCCTTACAACTAGAGAGCTAATTATACTGAAAATGCCACTTCACCATATCCCTAGGCTTGTTCGGTGGTTGCTGGACTCTAGTTTATCATACAAAGATTTATTCGCTGCTAAGCAACACCTAATAACAAATTTTAAGTACAAGCAAGGATAATTACAAACCTATGAAGACATGCAAAAAAAAAATACTTTTGTGTGAGAAAGATGATTATGTGCCTGAATTTTTGAATACTCTTTGATATTTATGTCTCTATTACAACCAGGCAATAGAGCCTGAACACAAATCTAGACTGCTAAAGACACTGGGTTTTGAAAAAGTGAGGTTATGGTTAAGCTTTCACCTAGTCGTGGTGTACAGGTTGCCTGGGCTCAGCGGGCAGTTCCCTCAGACATCTGAAGGTTTGATGGGTAGATATCTGATATGGTTTCCGTGCTCACGTGTCTGCAGCCTCAGTCCTCCTTGGCCTCTTGGTTTCTACTCATGATGTTTTATCCTCCTCAACCCTCTAGACAGCTGGGACTATCACAGAATAGTCTCACTTCCTGTGACAGCTGTCTTCCAAAAGGCAAGAAACAGAAGCTGTCATGCCAGTTAAAGCTGCGCCCACAAGACTAACGGCATCACTTCTATTAGTCAAAACAGTCCCAAGATTGAAGTGGTGCAGAAATACACTCTACTTCTCAATGGGCATATGGAGAAGTCACATCACAGAAAACTGTATAGGGCGGGAGTTCCTGTTACAGTCACCTTCGGAATGTCACAAATTTAAAGTTAAGATATTAGCCACATGAATTTTAAAGAGTAGCACACAGAAGCATGCTGCTTGGAGAGAAGGAAAATGACAAAAGATGGGAGGAAGCTCTGATGAAAATGTAAGGGCATTTTACCATTTGGTTATTACAGAATAGGAAGTCAGAACAAAAAGAGTAGGAAATAAGTAAAGAATAATAAAAAGTCTTTGAGAAAGACCTGAATATAAAAGTGAAAACAAGGGATAAAAAGAAAAACAAAAAACAAAAAACAGAATTCTTGAGCAACAGCACTTGAGGCCACAGAAATCCAATGAGGCTTCAAGTAACTCTTTGCGTTTTCATAATTACTAGAGAAAAGCAAAATCATTTCCTGCCAGAGTAAAGAAGTTGTATGAGGCTTCCTGGAGATGCCTGAAGCCCCGCCTTCCCTGAGGACTCAATGTTCTTCACGTCCACCAGGAAAAAAATGAGGCAAAGGTTTCTTTTACATTTGTTTCTCACAAAATATCTGGAGTCCTTCTCTCTCTCCAGACTTTCCTCAGAACACGGACATCTACACCCCAGACCCCACTACATTTGCTCACTTCCAGATCGCCCTTCCAGCCTTTTCTCCTCCCACCTTTTGGAGTTACTTTATATCCAGGGCAAGGGACGAGGAGACAGAAGGGACAGAAACAGTAGCATTCCACTTGAGTCACCTAGTACCTTTGGGCCTTGAGTTCCCTTGATGGCTAGATTTTGTACATAAACAAACATAGGCTTTTGATATGAACAGGCTGTTTGTTTATTCTGTCTGCACATTTTCCAAGGAGTCAACAAATGCCACATTGTTTTGTGACCCTACCACCAAAGGGTCACAGAGTAGCATAGATTATAAAGATTGTACATTAATACCTCACAATATTATTCCACCACAACAGTGGGTGCCTCAACCCAGTGGAGACACAACTTTATGCTCTAATATAATAAACAGGACAGGAAAAATAGTAGTTTGAATCATATGAAATTGCTACCACTTGACCATTTTGATGAGAACAGCAGAGAGATATTTCAGCACAGAAGCATGGTATCTAGTGTACTTTTTTTGGGCTTGGTTCACGTACCATCTGCTTCCGAATCACAAGTGTATGTGCAGTGAGGGTACCAGTCATCACAGTGGTGCTAACTGCTCGCTCCTCCAGGCTCTCTAACCAGAAGCGCTAGAGGCGAGCTCTATAAATTTATATTTATAATGTTCATTCCAGCTGACTGTTTCTTCCGCATACATACCAGCCCCTCATTGGAGTTTTTATTTTTAGATGGTGCAGATGAACCTCAATCAACTCGAGTGGCAACAGATGAGATAACAGATCTTTCTTGGGTAGCCGGCCTTCTGTCTCATTGGTCTCAGCCACGGTAGGCTTACATCACTCTAGCATAAAAACTTTAACTAAGAACAATCTATATTTTTATTTCATTGCTTGATGGGTGACTCATTTCACTTGCAAACAACAAAAACTATTCTTCCCTAGTAAAGCATATTTTACACCAAAGAAATACAAGCAGAGTCAAGTAAAGAGAAACTCAGACTGTTTCCTTAACCATTGTTTGTTTAAACAAGTAAGAACTGTGTTTACATTTAGCAAAAAAAAAAAAAAAAAAAAGAAAAAGAAAAACTGAAAAATGTAAGTTGTATTTATGTAAAATAATATTAAGATTAGAATGTCTGTCCCTAAAGCTGCAATTACTTATGTGGCATAAAGTGAAAGATATAAAAGGATTGATAAAAGGATTAGAATTCATATTAAAAATGTCATCTGATTAAAAATTAGACTTTTAAGAACTAGATTGCTAACCTAACTTTCAATAAAAATTTTTAAATATAGACAAATAACTAGTGGAAAATTTCATATAGTTTATTTACTAAGTAGAAACCGTAGGTTGGAGGCCATATTTACTTGAATTTAATTATGTGCAAGAACGAAAATCAACATATCACCTGGAACAGCAAAACAAGGTGCTGTGTAAGCTGGTCACATGTCAGCGAATAAACAAACAAAATATGCTGAAGAAATTGGAACTTACAATTAAAATAATGTTGACAAAAGAAAACTCATTTTTTCATGGACTGGTTATCTAACCACTGACTTTAACGTAGTATGTGGCCTCAAAAAAAAGAAGTGAACCAAGTTTGTGGGCCATTTTAAGTATTTTCGTTCCAGTACAGTCAATCCTGATTAACTTTAACCCATCTAACTGGAACCTTTAATTAACTTTTTTCCCTCAAAAAATTGGGGAAAAAAATGAAGTAGCACATAAAAATAAGATTATATTGAAGTTTTATTTTGAAAACTTCCACTAAAAACTTCTAGGCCATACTTTGATGTCAATGTTTATTCAGAAAAAAATTTTCAAATCCACTATTCTCTTAATTATGTAATGATTATAGTATATATGCCCTACCCAACTATGCAAAATTCTGAAGAGTCTATTTTATTTATTATAATCTATTCTTAACGCAACAAAGTAAACCAAAAAAAAATTAAGCAGAAATACAAAATAAGTGAATTTGAGGCAGAGAGAGATTAATCGGATGGGGGAAAAAAGCATTGTACGGTTGCAAGAGACATAGTTGCGAAGTAGGATAGAATTCAACATGTGGAAATGGTGGAGGAGGAGATGTCATTTTAAGAAGGGAGAAGAGATTAAGACCAATGTAGATCTGTTAGAACACATGCAGGAAAGGTCTGGAGTGCAGTGAGTGACGGCTCTAGCTGAAATTACTGAGGGCTCAGCCCTGTAAGGTACATGGGATTCAAGAAATGGAAGGTTTGATTGCTGTGAGACCTCATGATCAGATTTGCGTTAACAGGAGAATTGACTAAGGTTGCTGAATCTAAGATGTTATTAGATATTCAGGTAGATAGATCATGAGGCAAATAGATATACAAATCTAGAGTGGGTCCATGAGGGAGGCAGATGAAGTGGCAAATCTTCATAAGATAGATGGCATTTAAAATCGCCCTCTCGAACATGAAATCACTAAGGAAATGGGACTTCTATGAGGGACTCGAGGACTGAGCCATGTGGCTCCCAGAGTGAGAGAGCTGAACAGGAAGCAGCAGAGGGGAAAATCTACCTGGACATGTCGTGAAAGCCAGTGAAGAAAGTACTAAGTATAATCAGTTACATCAAATATTGATGAGTCAAGGAAGGTGTGAGCAGAGAACCAGACACTGGACTTAGCGACTAGCAGGCCACTGTGTCCACGGGGTGGCACGGGGGATACAGTCTGAGGGAAACAGGTCTGGAAGGAGGTGGGGAAAGGAATTAGAGAGAGAGAACAGGAAATTTTGGAAGGGGTTAAATTATAAGAAGAACAGAGAAACTGAATGGTAAATGAGGGGAAGCTTAATCAAGGGCATTGATTTTTAAGATAGGTTAAATATTTGAACATGGATAGGAATAACTCCCAAAGAGAGAAAAAATGACAATTCAGGGGAGGGAGAAAAAAAATAGAGCTGTGTCCTTGAGTGGGCATAATGGAAAGACACTCTAGATAGAACAATTTAAAATTAGAAAAGGTAACATTCTCAGAACAAAGCCATATATATAAGGAAAAACTAATAAGAATCCCGAGAATGTGTTTTGTGCATGTGTAGATAAAGTAGATAAAACAATCCTAAAATTTAAAAGAACAGATACCAAAGATTGGCCTAGAATATTTTGAAAAACAATAACATAGAAAGAAATGCCTTCCCAGACTTAGAACATACAAGAAATCTACTATAAACAGATGACTATAATATCCACTTCATATTAAACAAATGACTCAGAACAGAAAATCTAGAATTAGATCCAAAGATATATGATAATTCACCATATGAGACATGTGTCAGTTAAACTCATTGGGAAAGGACTTATTATTTTATGAGTGGTTACAAAAGTAAATATCCATCTGGATAAAAATAATATTTGCCCTTATCTTACTGTAAATAAAGCCTCTTTGTTTTTAATCTTTTCACATTCCTTATTTCCTAAGGAGGGTTAGAGGGCATCACCTTTTAGACTGATGTGAAACACAATTTTAACTTATTTTCTAAGTTTGGGTCTTTCTGACCTACATTTGTTTTCTAACTTTGACTTTCTCTACGTTTATGGATTTTTTTAAATGTCAGCCTACCTATATAACTCTTATCTCATCGTCTCTCCACATCCTTATTTAAGCAATATAATCTAAATCATATTTTTTTTCACTAAGCTGTGTCATGAAAGTATCTGTTTTCTTTTGAGGAGCTGCGATTAGTACAGAGCGCCCTGGGTTTGGAATGAACACAGGTTTGAATCTCGGTTCCCACACTCACCGTCTGTGTGAATGTGGGCATTTTCCTCACTTGTTTAGACTTCATTTTATCACTTGGAAAAGAAAGGTGGTGAAATATTAACAGCTGTAGAAAAAGTCAACCATGTGAAATGTCCATTTAGAAATGCTTCTTAAACTGTTTGATGTTTTTCATTTCACACAGAGAACTCGAGAGAAAACTTACTCGCTTGGTCCGTTTCACGTGATGCTTGTCGCATGGTGTGCACGTAGTGGCGAGAGCCTCTCTCAGCCACTCACGGAGACTGAGACGCACGGGCCAGGACAGAGGAGCTCTCGTGAGGGATTTCGGGAGAAGGTAAATACTTCTCCCATGTCCAAGTGAGGTACAGGGTTGTGTACACTCCTACACAGCCAATTCTTGAAAATTAAAGTAGTAGCTCTTATTTTTCCAGGATGAGACTTCCCTCTTTTTGATAGGCGATGTCAAATAACATGTTCCTTTAATGTCCTCATAGTACAGAGTGATTCTGTCTTAAGGGGACACAATTTCAGTTATAGAAAAGAATGAGGGAAGCAGTGATAATCCTGCACACTTATGTGTTCATTCTCCTCGAGCGAAATCACTACCCTAGGCAAAATGTGTGTGTGTGTGTGTGTCTGTGCACGTGTGCGTGTTTCAGGATGATGAAGAAAGAGAAATCCAGAAGGAGGCATAAGAGTTACTCCTCTTCCAGAAATTATGCCTAAGAAAGTAACTGAGAAAACAGAAACAATGCTGTAACATTTCCAACGCGACAACACACCACGCAGACTGGCCGCGTGTGTTGCTGCGGTGCACACTTCGGGATGTTCTGGGTTTGGGGAAGCAGTCGGCAAACTCTCCCACAGAAAGTATACATGGGACGTACCTTGAAGAGGGAGGATGAGCTGGATTGAGAGAGACAAAAATAGAGAGCTTTCCAGATAAGGATCTTTGAAAAAGACTGAATGTGTGGGAACCTAAGGAAATTTGCAAGAAAAGAGAAGTGATGAGAGAGAGGGGGAGAGAGAGAGAGAGAGATGGGTGTGTGAGAGAGAGAGAGAGAGAGAGAGAGAGAGAGAGAGAGAGAGAGAGAGAGAGAGAGAGAACCGGAGCTTTAGAGAAGACACAATCACTGGAAGATCCTTCAGGCTTGGCTCTTGCCTTGAGGAGCGGGGATACACCCGTTTTTGGCTGCGCCCCTGCCCCATCTGGGCTCGGCCGGAGGGCAACTGTGCCGAGTGCCACCACCCAACTGCCCGTGCAAGTGCTAACAAATGCCAGGCTGCTCCGCGTGTCAGCCCACACAGGCAGTGTGAGCAGTGAGAGAAACAGAAATCCGGGATGCCTGCATCTCACCTCAGGGAGTACCTGAAACGCTTTTAGAGTGTACAACTTCGTATCTTCAGATATATGTCTTGCACATCGAGAATTATTTTCTTTTCCTGGCAATTAAGTTTCTTGTTAGCAGAGCATATCTATAATCTATACGTCACGGAGAGATTTGGGATAATCTAAAGAGTAAACATAGGTTGTACTAACAAAAGATTGAGACTCGAGAAACCTTTTCAAGAAAATTAGAATAAAAAAATTTATCTCCCTGTGAGTGCGTGTGTACTTCATAGGTACATATGTGCATAAAGGAAGCTTATTACAGATATATAAATTAAACCCTACGTTTAAAATTAATACTTAACAGAAAACAGATAAAATAATATTGGAAAAAGAGAAAAAAGATGCTTTCTCTCCAGTCCATGCAATTTAAAGGGAAATTAGTAATGTAATATTAAGATATTAACCATCAATTGAAAACTTGAGAGTAAAAAGTTTACATTAGTGCTTCTCTGACTCTTTATGATTACAAATGTCCCTGTAAGATTTTTAGTCACTTAATGGCTTACATCACATGGTAGCTAAGAGCATAGACTTGTCAGGAAGACCTGGATCAATTTTTGGCTTTGATAATTCACGTATTGTATAATCTTGAGAATGTAACTTAACATCTTTAAGCTTTATTCTAATATATAAAAGTGATGTAATCACATTATCTAGTTCATAGAGTTGCATTTAGAATTAAATGAGATAATCTGTTAAGCCTTGAGCATGGCACCTAAGGATTAGTAAGTATTAACCATTGTAGTTTTTGTCCCCAGAGATAATCCTCAAAAATGTTCGCTTCCAGTAAGCTACTCATTTATTTTAAAATCCACTATCAATTTGAAAATATCTTTTATTGAAAAAGTGAAAACATTATCAGATCAAATATATACACATGAATTGTAAGACATTGATTTTGAAAAGCCTGAAAGTATATATATATAAAAAAAGGCTTGAGACTCCAGAAAATATGCCACGTAACATCTGCATTTGAAGGTGCTCAGTGCCTCTCCACTTTGGGGACTTCCTAGACTCCCCGCTTCAGCACCGCATTGTAAATAGCCATAAAAATGTAATAAAACGTGGCAAGATAAAAAATACTGATAGGTATAAAGTTTAATATTTAAACTTTAAAACAATGTAGCATTAAAGAAATGAAAGTAGGCTATAGAGTTTTTTTAAGGGGTAAATTTTTATTTAATTGATATGTACATGTAAAATCATTAGGACTCTAAGATTTTTTTCAGTTTTATTGAGATATAATTGACATATAACATTGTATTAGTTTTAGATGTATAACATAATGATTTAATGTATGTATGTGTGTGTGTGTATGTACACAATGCAAAATTCTCACAATAAAATTTTTTTAAAGCTGTCACCTCTAATTTACAAATTTTTTTTGTGATGAGACTTTAAGGTCTAGTCTCTCAGTAACTTTCAGATGTACATTTGAGTAGTTAACTATAGTCGCCATGTTGTGCATACATCCCCAGAACTTATTTATCTTCTAACTGGAAGTTGTGACACCCTTCGACTGCCCCACACTCCACCTCTGTAGAGCTGCTTACACGAAGAAAACATCTGAGGGCATGAGTTGTCTCCGGGAATACTAAGAGTCAAGACTGTGATTTAGCTGCTAACACTGTCAACTCAATGAAGTCACACTGAGAGACAAGAGAGATGGGCAGTGGACTCTCAAGTCAAGAACTCTCACTCACTCCTCCTTGTCACATTTTCTTTCTCGGCTTCTGTGAGGGTCCTCTTCATTCTCCTTCTACCTCACTGGCTGCCTCTAACTCAGCCTCCCTTGCTGGCTCCTCCTCATCTGCCAGACACATGATGGTGCATTCACCGAGGGCTCCACACTGGTCCTCTTATACTTCTCCTTTGATGATCTCATACAGTCCGTGGCTTTTAATGTCATTTATGTGCTGATGACTCCAAAATACACATCTCTCGCTCAGATGCTGTTTCCTATTTCAGATTCATATCCAACTGCTTATTTGACATGTCCATACGTCAACTTTACACATCCAGGAGGATAGGTAAGGAGCACCTGATCTTCTCTACCGAATCTGCTCTATCCAAAGTCTTCACCATCTCATTGGACAGCCACTCCATTCTTCCTGTTGCGCTGGCCAAAACCCCTCAGAGTTCATCTTTGATCTCTAGATTTCTCCTAAACCTAAATGCAGGAAATTCTGTTGGCCCTGCTTTCTAAACATGCTAGAATGTGACCACTCACCATCTCCACTGCTACCATCCTGGTCCGAGCCACCATTATTTGTCACTGGATCACTAATTAGGTCCCACCCAACACAACTTAATTCTCAATGTAGCCTGAGTGCGACTTTTAAAGCCAAAGTCAAGGCATGTCGCTCTGCTCTATTAGAGGGAAAGTCAGTCCCTACAATGGCCTGAAAGCTCTGTGTCCTCTGGCCCCGGTCATGCTCTGATCTCTCTCCCATTCTCTCCCTGTCACTGAGTCCACCCCAGCAACGCTGTGTCTCTGTTATTCCTCAACACACAGGTATGCTCCTTACGCTCTTGGTCTAGCTTTCTCTGTTTCCCCAGAATGCTCTTCTTTCCAGATTTCTTCTTAGCTGCTTCTCTTATGTCCTTTGGGTTTCTGTTCACCTCTCACTTTTTCAATAGGTTTTTTATGCGAGTTTTCGGCCTGGATTATTTAACTCTAGCAATAAGGGTTTCTCTCTCAGTAAAGAGGCACCTTTCACAGACAGATGTATTTCCTGCACTCAAAGAGACAAGGGATGGTCAACACACCCCTCCTGTACTGGCTGCTGTCAAGTAACTTCAGTGCAAAGTAATCAATATGCCTTTGTGGGATATTTGGGGGCAGCAGTATTTGGGTCTTGGTTAATTTTATACAAACGAAGAATTCCTCTCTTCTAATTAGTCTTTAGACCATTCACATTTAATGTGATTACAGAAATGGTTGGATTAAAATCTACCAACTTGCTACCTATTTTCTATTTGTTCTATCTGTTATTTGCTCTTTCCCCTCTATTTTTTGTTTTAAGTTAATTGATAAACCCATGTTTTTATTCATCTCCACTTAGGACTTACTTATTCATACTTTTTAAAAAATATGTTTTAGTGATTCTTCCTGTGTCCTGTGGGGATGAGGGAGAACTCAGGGGGCTGTCCCGGGTGGATCATTTATACTCTGCTATTCCCATCACTCTACCTACCTGGCTCTAGCTCCACACAGGGTTCTATTTAAATCAGGCTAATGGGGCCTCTTTTTTCACTTCTTTTCCCTAAATGATGTGAGTGCATCTCATCATGAGAGGCACAGGGCTCAGCTCCAGGGCAGACTGGGGTGAGGCCACCACCCCCAGGATTCACTGCTCACTTACTGCTCTCACCTCCCAGGAAACGCCTGATCTGGGAGAAAAAGGAGCTTCTCCCTTACTCCTGTTGTGCTCTTACAAGCTAACCCTTCCCAAGGACTAGGTGTCTGCCATTAAAATAGTTTTCTCTGATTTTGCTTTAACATCGCTGCCTTGATGTAATGGATGATGGCTGGGTTGCAGGGCACGAACAGACTAACAGGAAGTGGGGGAAATGCCATGGTTGACATACGAAAATGTTACCCTGCCAACTTTTTAGACCCTACACTCAAGTGTGAGTTCCTCTATGGTAGGGAGTGTTTCTCATTTTTCTCAGTAAACCCCAGGAACAGAGCCAGTTACGCAGCGGAAACTGTTTTTACAATTTCATTTACTAAAGGTCAAGAAATTGTTTCTGTTATCATTAGTACAGATTTCACATTATGGTGTTTTTATATCATTCATACAAATTCAGTATCTGTAAGATCAACAAGATGCATTTAGCAACTACTATATTCATAGGTTCTAGGGACAAGATGAATATGTAAATTTCTACGTGCTACAATGATTTCTCCTTCTTAAGCTTAAAAGGCGCATGCTCCTGGGTTAGGCAGGAAGCACACCCAGACCGAGGCAAGCACCACGTGCAGTCCACAGCTTGAGTGCTACAAAAAGGGCACAGTGGACAAATGAATATGCATGAAAGGCCTCAGAGGCCAAAAAGCATACAGCATTTTAGAAAGCGAATCAATCTGGGTCAGAGTATTGTTTTTGTTAGATGGCATATACAAGAAAAAACATTTCTTCGTTTCACATGGGATATAATTTCCTGCAATTTTATCCTCATTTCTAAAGCTTCAGCAAACTATAATTCTCAGGCTGGCATGACTTCAGTGGGTGCTGACTTACTGAAAAGGAGATTTTTAAAAATGTTTTATTTATATTTTCTGTACCACACTGTGAAGTGCCCCTGATGTTTTACTTCTCGGAGGCAGGACTAGAGCACAGATGGAAGAAGAAAGGCATGAAATTCTATACTTTGAAGCATTCAGTCAAGATTTATATTGTATCTCTAGTTACCTGGTTTCTCTATAATACCCGTCTTTGGAGAATTTCGAAGCCTGTGAAACCTCAGAATTGCATAAATAAGTAAAATTTTTAAACGAGTCTCTGTGAGAATAAAAAATGCAATCAAACTGCACTGATTGCATTTTTTAAAAAGGAGCCCTTTTTGTTTGCTTGCTTGTTTATTTGTTTTGTCCATAAAGTCTAATGTCAACTAGACTTCAGTCAGTTTTGGAACCATCAACACCTTAGTTCTTTCTCTTTACTTCTTGGCTCAAGCTCGGTTAGGCCATTGACAATTAAGGAAAAATACTACTTTCTCTCTTACGTGTCTTACAAATGCATCCATAGTACAAAATAATGTGTACCACAACCACATCAAACACTTTTATTTTGGGTTGGCCTTTTTAGACTTAACATTTTGGTAAATTATAACGTAACTCTTCCATAAACATATTCTAAAAATACAGGACAGCAGCTATCCCCCTAGAAATAACCTTGCCAAATAGGTCATATTTCCCTCAAAATGCAACTGATTATAGATGATGGGTATTTTTTAAACAAATTAAAATATTATTTTTTAAAGTAAGGATTCGATTATACTGAAAACTTGGCTATGGGAAAGAAACAGCTTATATCATAAACTGTGAATTTTTAACTTCTACTTAAATTTATTTTATGTGACCAAATTAAATACGTTTTGGTTGACTCAAATGTAAAAAAAGAATTTGTCACTTCTCTGTCAGGTTTGGTTGGAAACAAGCTATGCTGTGTAAGCTGGGGTGACAAGTTCAGCATGGAGCTTGGTGCTGACGCTGCTGCGGGCGGAGCCGGGATGCAGGTGGGGTAGAAGAGCGAGGTGAAGACCAGAGGCTCCTGGGGAGAGTCTCAGCCCAGCGGGTCTCCGCTGAGGGCGACCTGTCCCCAGGGAACATCTGGACCTGTCACGACAGGGGTGCAGAGAGCTGCTCCTGGCTTCTAATGGGAAAAAGTTTGGGGAAATGGCAGCATGAGGACGGTTCGGGCCTTCCCCGCCTCTTCCCTGAAACAGCCCGTGTGACAGGCACCCGAGGAAAGAAGACCTTCACCAGTGATGGAAACTGGGGGCCAAGAAATCAGCACAAACAAAGCCAACCAACCCCTGTCTTCCTAATCACCGCCCCCAGCCCAACACTCCTTTCCACTCTTCACAAATTTATTGTTTCTTTGTCTAAAAGATACAGAAGCTTCTTGCTCTGATCACTTCTTATGAAGTGAGATGGGATACATAAATAAATACATCTAGCTGGTAACTGTGGAGAATGAGTTGGCCTCAAGAGGTAGATAAATCTATTAATATTTTAGAGGAAAACATTAAAAACTGACAAATCTAATCAATATTTTTGTGTTTAGGATATTAAAGAATACATTGTTATTTTAATACACTACAGAAAGGTATGTGCTAAGAATAGTTTGGGAGAAAAGATAGAAATCAATAGTTCTTCTGGCGGGATTTTAAGTGGAATACAGCCGGCCCTCGAGCGGCGTGGGGCCAGCCACAGGCCATCAGTCGGCTTTCCGCACGGTGGTGCCCAAGTGCCCGCTGCCCCCGAGCAGCTCGGATCAGAACTATGTCTCTATAATATAGTATGTGCTTGATCAATTTCAGCTGGTAAAAGATCGTAAAAGAAACAACAGATAATAATATTAATATTTGAATTTCCCTGAAATTCTCATAGTACACTGTTTCTGGAAAGGAAGAATCCATTTGACAAGTTGTCTAGATTCTCATTAATTTATTATAGCTACAGAGATGGTGTCCACACTATAAAATAGATAGGAGTTTTTTCTATGGTCTTAAGTATCACCCTTATTCAGAAGATGCTTTTACTCCCCCTGCCCCTCCCATCAGTCTCCACAGTTACTACACCTACGCAGGTGGGAGGTGATGGATTTCCTTATTCTCCAGGTCAAAGGTGATCACACCAGCCGTCTTTGTGGCCTGAGTACAAAGCAAGGCTGCTTCGTTGTAAAATATGAAGTAACTTGCCTATGAAATCTATCCAGATGGAAATATTTTGACCTAAGTCGAAGACTGATTAGGGTTCTAAAGAGTAGAATTTCAACCAAGATGGTTATTTGACATAAACTTAATTTCTTCATGGAGAAACTGTGAAACAGACTTTCTATGCACTTATAATAAACTCCCCCAATAATGACATTATGCAGGTGCTTCATTTTGAGCACCAGCCCCTCCTCACTGCACGCAATCAGGTAAGCCATGATTGTTCTCCAGGGCTCTTGTGCTCTAAGTACCTCTATGTCATGTCTTCTTCTCAAATTTACTCCAACTTCTCTTCCTAGATAGGACTTCACTGCTCTAAGAATAAATAACGATTATACATTTCCTTCACCTCCAGCTTTCTTTTGGTACTCCTTTCTTTTTCTCTATTTTTTCCCCACCTTTCAAAACCATTCCTTTATTCTAGTCTTTGCATCCTAACTATGACACAGCATCCATGTGTCCTCTGTCACTTCTCCTTTCCACAGATGGCACCAGGGCACACTTCGCTCAGCAAAGACCCACTAAACCCCTGCCACACATCAAACACGTACATCTGGGAAGATATCTTCCATCCTGTGGCTTCTTTTTTAACCAGATCTAATAAATGCACATCTGACTTCTCCCGGTTGCTTCTCTATCCTGCAGTTTCTTCCTGTCTCTTTGCATGGATTTATTTTCTGATGCAAAAATTCAGTTACTTTGGAAGGAAAGCCTCAGTCTCCAAGCACAGTACCTCTGACATGACCAACTCCACAGGACACTGAGATGTTATTACCGGTCAGATGTCGTGGTTTCAAGTTAGCAGGTGCATTTCAAAAACGCTTTGAAAAAGCACAATCATCGTCTTGTAACTCGTTTTGTAACACAAAGTCATTCTTGGCTAAAATATTTTTGATGTATTCATGTTGCTTTAGGAAGAAGGCAAAAGTCCCTAATAAATAGCAAGTTCCATTGGATCTGCTCTCTGATTAAGTCTCCAGCTTCATCTATCAAATAGTCCCCCTCTGCCTTCCATATTCAAATGCAGAGTTACTCCTCAGTCTCAGATGTATCCCTTCTTGCTCACCTCTTCTCTATTACACTTACTGTTCTATGTGCGCTGAAGTGTTTTCTCACTCCTCTGACTTTAATACCATAACTTCTCCTTTCATCTCAACATGTGTGCCCCTTTCTCCATGAAACCTTCCTTGAATTCTCAAGATGGTACTATATATCCAGTCTTGTGCTTCCACAGCAGGCTATGTAACACTCATATAGAGGTGACATTTAATGAATGAGGATAAATTTTAACATTGGTCACTCAATGCATATTTTTTGCTGACTAGTGCTGGTTTATTTTTGCATTGTTCAATAGAATAGACAAGACTAAAATAATGGAACATCTGATTGCAATTTGATGGTAGATATTGACCACTAAACTAATATTCCCATTCAGCCTAGGACTGCATAGAAAAAGTAGAAAAGAAAATGTATTAAAAAGTAACAAAGAATGAGAAATCTTGGCTGACTGCATGTGCATTACTATCATCAAACACATCCCATTTATTCAGCTCTTTGATATATGAGGTCAATTAAGGTAATACCCATAGATGAGTACCTATAGGACCTCTTCTAACATGTTGAAAATCCTCATAAAGTAAGAAATATTTCCTCTATTATTTTTCTAATTGCTTTTTTCACTTTTATTTAAAGGGAGAGAAAGCTATGTGGCCCTTCTCTCTCTGTCAACACATCTTAAGAGTCATCATAAATATAAGTGTGTGAGTAATGGAAAGGAAACAAGAATTTGAGTAAGTCATTTTAAATTAAGTTAAATGTTTTAATATTTAAAAAATATAAACTACTAGTTACAGATTTTCTGTTGTCGTTTTTGCCATACAGATAAAGAATGCTATCTATCATTTTGCTTTATAGTTAAAACCTCCTTCTCCAATTTCTTATGTGGATTTGAGAGTATCCGAAGTGTGACAAGGAGCCAGTGTAAATAACATTAATCACACCTCATGCATTTAATGCTTGAAAATATACAAGCCCTGTTTCATGGATTACTTTTAAAAAGTTCCCTGCTTAATCCCTGTAAAGGGTATTAGGCAGCTATTTTTTGCCCTGGTAACTGTCAACATCTTGACGGAGGAGGTATGGCATGATCATGTTGCATTTTTAGCACTGGCACAGTTCCTGAAAAAGTATTGGTGCTCGATACATCATTATTCACAATGGCCAAAAACTGGAAGCAACCCAAGTGTCCATCGATGGCAAATGCATAAGCAAAATGTGGTATATATACACAATGGACTATTACTCAACCTCGAGAAGGAAGTAAATTCTGTCACATGCCACAACATGAATGAAATTAGAAGATATACTACGTTAATCAATCAATCATAAAAAATAAATATTGTATAAAATTAATTTTAAAACAGTCAAAAATAAAATAATAAATTATCTGCAAAGATACTTGCATGTGGCCTAATTCTTTTTATTAACAGACGAGAGAAATAGATAGAATCACAATAATAGTAGGTGACTTTAACACTCCACTTATACCAATGGACAGATTATCGAGAAAAAAAGTCAACAGGAAATACCAGTCTTTAATGACACATTATACCAAATGCACTTAATATATACTTATAGAACATTCCTTCAAAAGCAACAGAATATGCAACCTTCTCAAGTGCAGAAGAAACATTCTCAAGGATAAAGCATATGCTGAGACACAAAGCTAGTCTTAATAAATTTAAGTCTGAAATCATATGAAGCATCTTTTCCTACCACAATGATATGAAACTAGAAATCAACTACAAGAAGAAAGCTGGAAAAGTCTCAAATATGTGGAGATTAAACAACATGCTACTGAACAAATATTGGGTCAATGATGAGATAAAGAAATAGAAAACACAGATACAAATAAAAATGAAAATATGACATATCTAAATCTTATCAATGCAGCAAAAGCAGCAGCATGAGAAAATTTTCTAGCAATACAAGTCATCCTCAAAAAATCAAGAAAAATCTCAAGCAATCTAACCTTACACTTTAGAAAAAATGAAGCCCAAATTCAGTAGGAGGAGGGATATAAAGATAATCAGAACAATAACAAAAAAAAAAAGATATAGTGAAAAGATAATGGAAAAGGTTCATGAAACTAAGAGTTAGTTCTTTGAAAAGATAAACAAAATTGACAAACCTTTAGCTAGACTCAGTAAGAAAAAAGATAGAAGACTCAAAAGAATAAAATCAGAAATAAGAGAGAATTTTATCTTTATCCAAACATGATATTCCTTCTCAGCCAACCCATCTTGTTTCAAGCTCCTCTACTCCAGTGTAAGAGAATATACTAAAGGTATATACTTTGTTGTCTGAGGTTTTGTAAGCAAAAATAACTTGACGTGTATTTGAGATGGAGAATTAAAGGGACTGTGTGAAATCTAATTCTTGCAAAAAGATACACCCTATTTTGAGGGTAAATATGTCATAGACTTGGATAACTCAATAAACTTTAAAGGAAATAAAACAAAAATTCCAGATTTTGTTATTTTGTTCTTTTAATTTAAGTTGTATTTTCTAAACTGTTGTTGTTAATGCCTACTTTATTAGAGAAAGAAAAGTTTTTAGAAAGCTTAATAAAATATTTTCACAAGATTTTTAAAATTATAAAATATTTTGCGACAGATTGTAAGACTGAAAATTTTTACAGGTAATTACAATTATTTTAATTTTTAATATGTAAAGAAAACAAAAGGCTGTATAATCCAAAACAAATTAATCTGTTAAAAAAATTTAAGTCATATAAAAACATTGAAAGAATATGAGCAATACAGAAATATTTAAAACTAAAAAAAAAAATAAAATATCTACCGTTTTCCAATTTCTTTAACTTTTACTTCTATTCACTAAGGGTAATTAATATCAAAATTTTTGTTACCCTTCCTGAAATGAAATGCTTACATATTTCCAATGCATTTATATGTATTTATTCTTTGCTTTTCAGCATTAATAAAATGTGAATATTTATCTAAATCAACACATAAAGATCTATCTTATGCTTTTTATTGTCTGAATAGTATCTTAAGGTTTGGTTTTTTATAACTGCTCTGCTGATGTTCATTTTTTCTGTCCCATTGCCATTACTAGTCTTTCTCAAATTTGTTATCCACAGTGCAACAAAAGTGGTCTTTTTAAAATAATAAAAAAAATAGGTCACTACATAAAATCCTGCAGACTCCTTATGAGTTTACATTATACCTGACACAGAGTAAACATTCTGCTAAATATTTGCTAAATAAAAAAAGGGAAGGTAGAGATTTCCATTCAAGGGACGAAGGAAAAAATGAAAGAGAAAAAATTTAACCAGTTTTTTTGCTTTTTTAAAACTATTTATTTGTTTGTTTTTTTGTTTTGCTGTTTCTAATAACCTTGAAATTAGTGTACTTACTCCATGCATTTAGGCATACTTTTGCAAAGACTTACTTGCAAAGATACATGGTATTTTTGCAAGACACACAATAAAGCAAACTCTACTATTTTAAGGGTCTATACAGTCAATTATCACCCGTGTTGACTCCCACCAACAGTGTATGTTAATGATTGTTGCTATATATTCTGACCAATATTAGATATTATATAAAATTTTAAAACTTTTGCTAATATGGAGGGATATTTTATTTCTTAACAGAATGAGACTGAACATCTTTTCATATGATTATTGGTTACCTAATTCCTTTTCTCTCCCAAAATATCTCTTTATATCCATTGCCCTACATATGGCTGATGTTTTCAATTATGCATATTTTCTTCATAGTACCCATATGTTTTTGGTTTTAACAAATATTTAATGATTAAATAGTGCACTTTATTTGTTGATGTGGTTGAAAATATGTGTGTGTGACTATAAACTGTTTCAATCATTTGCTCTGTGTGTGGTATTATAGAGATAAATATAGATTTGATAACAGTATGAGGTAATTTGTTTCACCTCGAGAAACTAGCTAGAGGATACACAGTCACTTCCAGCAATCCTGCATGCATGAGGATGGCTGCCGCAAGGGAGATGACAGATGAAACCCATAACCTATATTGGCAGAACAAGACACAGCATGTGAGGTTGAGTAAATAACATCAGCCCTTGTATAAGCAAATTACTGTTTTAGCAATATGATGAACAATGCCCTATAAAAATTTGTATTGTTTTATCGTACCTATACATCTCAGTTTTCCTAATATGAATTAATTTTTGATATATGGAAAATGCTACTTTTAATTGATTTATAAAACACACAACATAAGATTGTTCATTGTTAATATTCATTTTTCATATTTATAGAATCTGTGTTTCTACATATTAGAGGTAACTATTACAATGCAAAGTAGCCATTCAGGTGATTTTTTCCCCAATGTTTAATGGAACTGAAGATAATAGTATTGATTATATAGAATTTTTAAAATTTATTTTAATTGAAGAGAAACAATGCCCAAGTATTTAAAAAAATGCTAACATCTCTGCCCCCTATAAAAAAGATTCTGATATGAACTGGTAACTCATAGTATCAGAAATACACACACACACACACACACACACACACACACACACACACAAAGATTTAATGAGGTCCCATGTTCAGTGTTTCAAGGGGGGGAAAATGAAATAATAAGAGCTATATAATAGAAGTAAATGTAATTACATACTGTGGTTGACTTTCCTTATGCACAGTAATTTTTGTAAATTATATCTTTAATACCCTTTTCCAATACAGTACAAACAGAAATATGTTTAATTGTTGTCACTGAAACATTAATGTGTGCATAAAATTAGTTTTTATTTATGAAAATAGTTTATTTTTAAGGGGATTATTTTTTATCCTGATATTTGCATTATTAAAAGCAGGTATCATTCATTTTTAAATTGTTATGTTTTGTTTTATGACAGAAATTGAAGGGACTAATTTGGTTTTTGATATGTAATACACATTGAAGGGACATTCCTCTTGGTAACTGAAATTACTTGGAAGTTTAATTGCTTATTGCCGTTAATTATGACTTGTTTTAATTTAATTAGATTTAAATTATTCTAAATTGACACTTGTTAAATATATTCCACTGTGACTATTTAATAGTTTTCTGCACTCACACAATCTTGACCTTAGAAATGGAGCAATTTTAGAAGAAATCTGTATTTATAAAAGCACTTAAATGTGCATTAATAAAAATGTATTTTTATTCACTCTGAAAGCAACACATTTTCAAATTTAGCCCAAGAAAAAAACTTATACTACTTCCTTAAAGAAAACCATTACAAGGCTTATGTTTAATAAAAATTATATTATAGCCAACCATCTATATACATAAGGCAAAACAAAATAGCAAATGCCAAGTGTTGTAGAACCATTTCAGTTGCTGCCAAAAATAAAAAGAACACTTTGTTCTTTGTAAGAATCAGGTATACTTCTTAAGAGAGAAACATACTTTTAGCTTGCCCCTGCTGTAACAATCAGGAAAATTGGAGAGGAGATTAGAGTATATTGGGTATATGAATATAATAACCTGCCGAAGGCGATGCTCGATGCAATCTGATTTTATCACTGGGAAAATCACTGCTTGCTCAGCATGGACTACAGGCGAACAGCTGTAAACTCCTGCGGGTTGTGCAACTACCTTAATCTTCTGGCTGATCTTCAAAGAGGTTTCCAAGCAGGGTTCAAAATCTAAAGCAAGAAATTCTCCCCACAATCCAGATTAGAGGCTGAATCTGCATACTAAATCCCAGGTAAGAGGTAATCAGAGTTGGTGATTGCTAAAGGATTAAGTGGCAGCTGTTGCTTTAAGTAGCTTTCTAGGGCTGTCTGAAGAGAAAGATGCTTTATTTTATAGGGTCTAGACATTCTGAAATTGCTAGTATGACTTTCTCTTTCATGGATTATAGCTTTAGCAAAATCATGCTTCCTTCTATCCTTGAGCCAAATGTCTACTAATTTCAGTATCAGTTATAATTCCAGAAACTGGAGGTAATACACAAGTCATATTTATTTAAATAGTAAAAACACTTATGTGCTCCATAAGCAGGCCTGGTGTTAGTATTAGTTAGTTTTTCAGTTTGAATGTAAATGATCCAGATTCATTCTGCCTTTCTGCTCTGTTTTGCTCTGTTCACCTGCAACGTTGGCTTCCTCTTAAGGCTGAACGACCTGGTCATTGCTGCCAGTGCCTTTAGGGTCTGAGCCTCGCTCCTCATGTACACTGGAGACAGCTCATCACTTCTTGTCATTATCTTTGAGGAAAGACTTTTCCAGCAATCCGCAGGAAGTGTTTCTCATATCCTTTGGTGGGAAATGAGACATATGGCTCATACCTAAATGAATCAATGACAGGTATGTATGGGGAGATATATTTATACTTAGATCAGTCAAGTTTATCTCTTGAGCTGATATTAATTCTTCAAATACCATCTTTACTCCTCAGAGGGTGATGGGCAGAGTGGATATGGAGGGAGCTTTCTCGGCACACGGGACGGCCTGGAGCTTTATCGCCCAAACACTCATCCAGGCCACTTTTCCAAACTGTATGGCTTTCAGAATGTTTCTTTCGCACAAAATGTTTCATCTACCCTATTTAGGGTCTGGTAAGAGCTCTTTGGCCTTTACTTAGTTGAATTTTATTTTCTATTTTTCATGGTTTTGAATTAAAGTCATGAGCCTTTATTGACATTACATCTCAGTTAAGAATGTTTTCAAGCTTGTCTTAAGCATTTTTCCTATATTATCTGTAATTTTCAACTGCTATAATGTTTATTATCACTGATCACTTAGTACAATGAGTCCTTAATTCTGGATCTCAAATACTAGAAAATAAACCTAAATTTTTTAAATGTTAAATGTAAAAATATAAACTTTTTTTAAATAAAAAATAAACTGAGGATTCTAATCTCCAAAAATATAGTAGAATGGCATTTAAATAAAAATTAAAAATATATATTACTAAATGAGTTTAAAGTTAAACATTTATTTTAAATTTTATTTATTATGATACTTAAAAAAAAACTTCAAAAGCTCAACTTTTAAAATATCAACGGCTGGGGTATTTTTGTACTGAACATCCGGTGCAAAACTGTTCTATTTCCATTATCTGAAAATTCATCCGTTAACTTCAGGTAAGCTATTGACTAGTTTATTTAAGATGAACATAATAGATGAATCTAAGTGTAAGTGTACATAAATAGAAAGCACTTAGATGTAGTTAACTATTAACACACATAGAAAAACACAGATCTATTTTTAAGAGTCATTCCTCTGAACGTTTAGTATTTTATTTCTCAGGCAAATAGAGTGATGTCGTGTGAGGCTGATTCAAAGCTGCTTAGGTGGAAGCCTGTATTCTGACCTTAAGTGGTTTAAGCCTGATACTTAAATTATATTCTCAGTGTTATTTTCAACATGCTTCTTATTGTGGACTCTTTTCTTTTTAAAAGCAAATTAGTCATGAGTTATAATTATGTCTTTTAGTGTAATTAATGTAAATATGGTGTGCAGAAGAATCTGAGAGGGATGCCAAAAAATGCCTTCAAAATCAAATGGAGCAAATTACCAAGGGCACAAGATTGTAGCGTGTTCTGTCTCTATAGCACTCCTCCCTCCCCTTCATCCCAAAGGCCAACCTATGCTGGGATTAGTGGGACGTTTTTAATTCACATTTCAGGAAACTATTTTTCAAATCTAAGTTCAAGATTCCTATACCCCCTCAAAATTAATCTTGAATGCTTACAACTGCAGATATGTAGCTTCGAAAGTTAAGGAGTAAGGCTCTTTGCTTCTCGGACAACAGTTTCGTGAGGATTATGTATCTGTGTCAAGAATTAGTTTATTAAGGATTCAGAATGAATTTGCCATTCCATCATCCTTACCATCTCCAGTATTTTTAAGGAATGAATAGTTGACATTAGAGACTTTTTTCAAACATTACATATGTTGTGTACTGAACAATCACTGTATGCCATACATTGGTTTAAGTGTTGAGAATAAGTAGTGAATGAAACAGATGAAAAGCCCTGCACTCAGGGATGTTATAATCTGTATAATGTGGGTGGAGGGACACACTAAAAATACTGATACAATTCAGAGAAAAATTAAGCAGAAGGGAGATGTGAAGTGTTTGTATACATTTGTGTGCCTGTGTGTTACGTATGTGTGAGACGTGTCACAACTTAGAAAGGACATCCAGAAAAGACCTAAGAACGTGGCCTTTGAGTGCCCCTCTGGAGAGGCGAGGGGATGGGGCCCTTGAGGCAGGCGTGCCTGAGTGTTTGGGGGAATGGCTGGGTGACCGGGGTTGCTGTGGATGAATTAAGGAAGCTGTAGAAAATGAAGTCAGAGGCAACAGGAGGCCTGACTGTGGGGGGCCTTAATGCAGTGACGAAAACTGATCCAGTTTAGGAGTGCGCTGACCCATCTGTTAAAGGATCACTCTGATTTCTTTGTCCAAATTAGACGAAGCGGTCAAAGGCTGGCACGGAGACAGCAGATGCAAGGCTACTGCCGTTATCCACGTGACTAACAATGGTGGTTCGGAGCACCATGGTAATATAAGGTGTCCAGGAGTAGTTCTAAGTATATTTTGAAACTAGAATTGTGAATCAAATATTAGAAATGGAAGTGTGCCTTTACAGTGTTTTTTAAAAATAGCATACTATTAAAACTGGGGAAGGATAAAAAAATAAAAACTAATATTTCAGAATGTAGAAAGAACACTGGGCTAGGGTCTTATAGACACATATCCTAGTAGCTATGATGTCTTTAACTAGCTTTGATACCTTGAGCAAAGCCCTTTAAGCTTTCAAGGCCCTGGTTTACCAGCAAAATGAGTAGTGGTAACACTGGCCAAATCATCCCACTGCCAGTTTTTGTACATAAAACTGACTGGAACGAC
This sequence comes from Macroglossus sobrinus, assembly GCA_004027375.1. Classification (NCBI taxonomy): domain Eukaryota; kingdom Metazoa; phylum Chordata; class Mammalia; order Chiroptera; family Pteropodidae; genus Macroglossus; species Macroglossus sobrinus. The sequence goes on from PVKZ01000393.1 coordinate 405,172, forward strand.
GCCATACTCACCCGCTACTGTCTCGTCTCGGCTGCTTTCTACCTACAATAGCAGAGCCAAGGAGCTGCACAGAGGCTGTGGAGCTCGCTAAGCCCAAAGCACCTACTCTCTGGCCCTTTACAAAAAATGTTTTCTGATTCTTGGACAAGATAATAAAAACCATCAATTCTATGAATCCAATTAAGACAGAGTGTAAATATTTGAGGGTTTGAGTAATTGCTATATTTAATATTGCAGAAGACCTATAAAACTGCATATTTTGTATGCAATCGATAAAAATCAAATCATGAGTGAGAGGTAGCTAGACTGCAGTTCAGAAAGTATAAGCAATTGTTTACCATCAACACTGCATCCTAATGATAGTGTATTTCTAAATTTATTGCTATTAAGGGATGATCAGTTTGTTGTTGAAATAAAAAACAGGTGCTCTCAGTTCCTCTCTCCCCTTTTTTTTCTGTGTGTGTGTACACATACACATCTTCTTATTTTATTAAATTAGTTATTCATTCATTCCTCATTTATTCATTTATTCATACTTCCTTCATTTATGTATGTGTATGGGCTTAGAAACAGTCTGAAATGACATATTTTGCAATGCTAACAAAGTATAATAATTGTCGATTTTATTATTTTTGCTTATTTGTATTTTCTCATTTTCTTAAAAATAAAGGCAATACATGCAAATATTAAAATAAAAGCCCAGTGAACACATATCTTATGTCCCTGAGTCCTCTAGTGATCTAGAGCTGTAAAGAGAGGGTCAAGGCTAAGGGAGAAAGAAGATAGATATGAGTGGCAGACTACTTACAATGATCAAGTATCTAATAATTAAAATTAGTGTTACTGACTGCTTTAGCCTATTCCAGGCAGCATGTAAGTACATTTACATCACAAAGAAAATAAACTAATAGATGAAGAGAGAATGACTTCCTTTCACATTTTTGCCCTGGATGCCTTAAAAACAACACAGGTGCCTTATCTGATCACATTACAGCTCTTTGCTACTCCCACCCCAGTAATGTATATAATTTAAAACAATATAATTTCTCAAACTCTGTTTTCATAAACATGTGAAGTATTCTTTTCTTTTTGTGCAATCTTTCTACATAAGGAGGCCTCCTTTACCATTCATGACCAAACAAACAAAAGCTCATACAAAAAACTTTCAAGAAAGCAAAATAAAAATGTTTTCATTGTATTTCATTAGTTGTGAATAGTCTCTTCCTTCCAATGTATTTATGTTCCTGAATACAGCAGGGGAACCTCGCTTCTAAGTTCCTGTTTCTGCACATATTCAGACAACTGAACAATGGTGGATAAAATTAGAAAGACATTGGAAGATGTAAAGCTGCAGAGTGTGAACTAAGTTAAAACCCTCCACAGACCTGGGGGAGAAACAATTAAAAAGAATAGTTGAGGCTGGGTTTCCATGACAATTTTCAAAGGTAAAAGTAAATACAACACACGCTCACACACACACAAATCTGATTTTTTTAAGCTTGACTAAAAATATAAAATTATACCTAATAATCGCCATCATTAATGATTCTTCTTTTATTAAATCAGGCATTTATTTTGGTGCTTGATCTCTTGTTTCATAATTTGATAAATATTCAATGGCAATATATCTAGTGACTCCAATACCAATGTTCTCAAGTAGAAAAAGAAAGACGTTCAGAATCTACTACCATCAAGCATTTATTGAGCACCTGCCTTTCAGCCACATCTAATAAACTTATTCATGTCATATTCATCTGTCAGATTTCTAATCTGTGCTTTTAATCACTACCCAAATTGCCCATCTTCAGTATTAGTCTATTTACATTTCTAACCACATTGTGAAATATTTTTTCAATTTTTAGATTTAAGACTATCTATCAATTGGTAGTATCCACTGGAACATGTAATAAATATTATGGTGAGGAAGATAGGTGTGTCCTTATAACCACAAGAGTGATCTTTTTCAGTACAGGTAGAATTATATATTTTGTGATAACAGTGTTTCAGCCAAAGTTCTTTCCATATAATAATTCTATTAATCATACCATCCTAATGAGGAAAATATTATTACTGTTACTCAAATTTTTACAAATGGGCAAAACTAAGACACAAAAAAAGAAAGAAAGGCCGAACATCTCAGAGCTTGCTGGTAGAAGTATCGGAATTAAACCTGAGAAGTCTGGCTTCTGGATCCATGCTTTTAACCACTAAACTATAAACTAATGGCATGTTATTAATTTCTCTAAAATCTTATTTATTTAAATAACTTAGGTCATACAGTTTTTAATTTATGGGAGAGCAAATTGTCATATAAAAACTTGACAGTAACTAATTATTTTGCCAACTGATTCTTTTAAAGACAATAAATTTTATATCTGATATTTTTCAAACTTCTCAGATGATAAAAAGCACTCTCAACATCAATTATAAGAAAATTTTTAATTTATATTTCAATTGAGCAAGTCAATTATAACCTTAAAATAATTTTATAATGGTGTCTGCTTTTAGAAAATTAAAGATTAAGTTAAGAAATCATTTTGATACTTCTTGCATATTATTTTGTGCATAATTTTTGAATAATGCTTAAGAAATTTCTTTTCTAACCTAAAATGTCTATTTGTCATAGTATTCTCTTAATGTGGTTATAACCATTGTTTCAGTCCACTGTGGTGTAATTATATATGTAGCTTTCCATAATTTCTCAAAAATGCCTCCCGCATGCCATAAAAGAGAGAAAATCTGAGAGAGTGCTAGTAGATTAGCTTTAATATTCTATCAAAATTGGGTGGAAAAAGGGAAGTCTAGGAACAAATCTTTAAATAAGTGTCACAGAAAGTGCAGGGCAGTCATATCGTCTCTGTATTTACAAAGCAACCCACTGAATCATGATGTGTTAGGGTGAATTTCCTTTCTCTCTTATTTAGATCATCATTTTCTCCAAAATATCAGTAAGACAATATAATTAAGGTGAATTAGAGCACTGCAATGAGGGTCATTGCACATTCAATTAAAATTTGGCAGTATTTATAAAAGTTTTCAATAAAGCAGAGTGACTTTGCTGCTTAAAATGGAACAAAAATTAGATGAGAGTAATTTAATGTGAAGTTTGTCTTGATGAGCATTGAAAAATCAATGGGTTGAACATATTCTGCCTTCCAACATGAAGTAGAGAGTCCATTTTACCCTCAATGATTATGACTGCTCGGTGAGTCATATAATCTACTCATTAGAAGTAGTTTCATTAACTTCTTTTCTTAATTACCTAGAGAAGTAGTCGAATGCCATTACAATCTACAGTCAACCTTTATTAAGTATCTACTATCTTAAGGAATGCAGAGAAATGTGACATAACCTTTTCCTTCTAGAAACTTAGAGGTTAATAATATAATAATAATCATAATTACCATTTGTTTAGATGTTGTTACGTACCTGAGATGGAGGTAATATGTAATTTGATTTTATAGCCTTCCTATGAAGGTGTTATTCGTTCAGCTTTGTGGATGAAGAAACTGAGACTAAAAATTACCCCATTCAAATTCCCACATCTAGAATTCATCGGAGCTGGAATGCAAATACATAATGGCTGGACTCCAAGAGGGGTGCTCCAGTGTAGAAGGTTAAGGTCCTTTGCCTTCACTGGAAACGCCCATCAAGGAACTAAAAGAGATGTAGGTGCCTTCTGAAGATACTCCATAGTGCAGCACTTTGTGAAATTTAACATGTTTAATCTGGGGATAGTGTTAAAATGAAGATTTTTATTCAGCAGGGCTGAATGGAACTCGAGATTCTGCCTTTCTAACACACTCCCTAGGAATCCCAGAGCTTTTAGTCATAAGACGATGCTGAATTACTTACAAGGTTTCTTCTGAACAAAGAAAAGCAAGACACAGAATAAAAGTAAGAAACTTAAAAAATCATGAAAAGTCAGTTAATTTTACAAGCGTAAAAAACAGTGGCGTAGCTCACAAAGGGCTAGGCCAAAAACCAGGGAAGAAAACTAAAATTCAGAGGCAGCAATTACAGTATAAAGAAGAGTCTTGCATCAGAAATGGCAAAAACTTAACCTCAGGATAAGTGCAGGACTGATGCTGCCTAACAAAAAGCTTAAAAGCAAGACTGAAAGATGTAACTATGGCCCAGCACAAAGCGCAAGAAATAGTCACAGAAATACAAAAATACTCTGCACCTAGCGAAGTGAAATTCACAATGTCTACAATCCAATGAAAAAAAAAAACTCATCATGCAAAGGATCAGAGAAATATAACCTATAATGAACAGAAAAATAGAAAAATATATTATTCAGAAATGACACAGATTGATAGAATAAATAGACAAAGAAATTAAATTATTACTATATTTCATATTTAAACATATGAGGTAGAAAAAAATTAAACATATTAAAAAAGGTAAATAGAAACCATAAAAAAGGACCAGAACTTGCTTTGAACGCACAAAGGGCCAACGACATTCTGAGGAACACAACTGACTGGACCCCTATCATTTCTTTCTTATTCCTCGTACTTCCTTGTATTAGCCAACATTATGGCAAAAATGATAACATCGAAAGAACGGGCGCCATAGGACAACCATGGTTTCATTGCCCTTTAATCCTCCCGAACTCACTGGTAATGCGGGGGTCGAGTGGTCCCAGACCGAGCATGAATCAAGAAATGAGGTAAAATATTTGAGTAAGTTTTGTGCAGCATTTCCACTGTTCTGGTAAGAACACAATATATATGCATGTGTGAGCTACTAAATACGAATTGTGCAATCTCAGGAATTCTGAATGAGTAAATGCTCTTATACTTGCATTTAGAACTGGCATTACACAATATAAAGATAAATGACAAAATTCATGCTAATAATTTAAAAGTTTAATTTTTCTCTACTTAGAATGACATTGAATTGCAAATAAAAAAACACCATGACAAGCTAAGAGAGAAATGCAGAATGAAAAAAAAAAAAACAAAAAACCTTTGTATTTTAGTGCCTTTGAGAGAAAGTTTTCTCTGCTTTTTGCACAGGGACCTCACATTTTCATTTTATACTGGGTTCGGCAAATGATGCAGCTGGCCCTGAAGTCAACTAAGTGCCGCTCAGGGAGGCGGGCACAAGGACTGGCGGGAAAGAGGCTGTCAGAGGGGCTAAGAAGCCACTGGGAGCAACTGAGTGTGTTTAGTTTTTAACTGTGGCAGTTTCACAAGGGCACACATAGAGCAAAACAAAGTTTACACTTTAACCATGTATGATTTATTGAATGTTGGTTTTACTTCAATAAAGATGTTAAAAATATTGCTGTCATATTGTTTGAGAAAGATAAAATTTAAAAGTCTACGTCTAAAAAAACATTCACATTAATTGTGTTTATTTTTTGAAGCTAGAAGAAAACATATGATACGTATTTGCTGGCTATATATCCAAGACTTCTGAATAAAATGTATACAAATATGTAATATTTTACTTTCTATAAAATACATTCTAGATAATTTGATTAATGACATTTCCAACTTATCTGAAACTTACAAAATGGCACTGAATATATCACACACATGTACTTGAAATACCCAAATTACACTAAAAAGCCACAAATGCCTTAAAAATAATTAATAAAATTAATCCCTTTGCTGATTTTGTCAAATTTCAGGTAACAATTCAATACGCATTTTAAAACATAATAGTTCAGGCTAAAGTTTTCCATAAATGTGTTGAATTCAAGAAGGCACAGAAGTTTGAAGTCTCCTTTCTTAACCCTATCTACTCAGCTTTATAAACACCATCTCCTAACACTTCCTCTCTGCAAGATGAAGATGGCCTAATACATGGTTACCAAACTTTTCACCATCGATGATTCTTTTAATAATTTGTTTTCCCACATGTACTCCATATGTGGAAAGATCTGGTCTACCTAATAAAATGCCTTTATTTGATTAAATTGAGTTTCCTCATTTTTCTTTTCAAAGACAAATCTTTTTACTGTCAATCTAGTTTTCTATCATCATGACAACCATCCTGAGTTGATGTAATTTCAGCAAAAAATGTAAAATAAAAAGATTAGCACTTCTATTAGATTTTCAAGACTGTTGGCAAATGCCTTTTGGAAATACTGAAGATGACTTAACTTTGTCTACAGATCAGAAGGAGCAGTCTTTTGGCTTCTCTTGTCTTTACAATGAAAATTGTTATAAAGCTAGATTAGTATCCAGAATAAAAGGATCAATTTATTTTTCTCTTACTGTTTAAGAAATATATAAAAAAGAAGAAAGCTAGAAATATCTTTGGGTACCACAAAACAACTTAATTCTGATACTTTTAACTAGTTATTGACTATTAAAGAAAAACTATCACCAGTGAGATATTTGAATCTTTTATGTAGAGGCTCAAATGACCTTGTCTGTCTGTCTACCTATCTAATCTATCATCTATTTATCTATCTATCTCTCTTTCTACCTAGTTGGCATTTTATTTTTCAGTCCTCTTAAAACTCTCCTTCATTATTTGAAATCTCTGGCTAGATGATGCACTATTTTTCTCGATGAATGATAAATCATACAAGTTCTTTAACACATCCAACTTATGCGCCCTACCTTTTTTTAATCATCTCAAAAGATATACATTGTGCATGCACATTTTTTTTCCTCCTGAAGTTAAATAAGCCTAAAGATAGATGTTATTTGTATGGCTTCAAAACGAAGAAAAAATTGACCAAAAATTCAGTATAATCTATTGTGATCTCAACTTTCAAAAGTTCTTGGTCACATTTTTGCGTGTATGTATGAGTCTCTCCTCTAATTCATAAAAGAGTTATTGCTCTTAAATAAAAAGTTGCCAGGTTCAGCTTTCTTAGAGCTAGTTAAAGGATATCATTCACATTAGCAGTAAGAGATAACCCCATAACTCAGACCTTAAATGTTTTACTATTATTATTAAAGATAAAAGATAAATAAAATAAGGTCATACACCAACTTCATATTCTATAGCATAATTTCTCAAACTGCTTCATGAGAAATTCATCTTGATTATACAATAAGAATTACATTAAGCACTACTTTTCACTAAGTTGTACCCAAAATGCCCTATTAATTTTTGAATTACATTGTGTCTAAACACCACCAGAATACTTAATAGGAAGTTACTTGTGCTGGTTAGAAGTGCTGTTTGTGCTGGAAAGGAGAGAGGTGCCATGGTTCGATGAAGATTTTATCTGATATGTTGCTTCTGTTTCTCCATCTGTCTCTACACAACTGAAATTGTATATGCCTTATCTTAATTAAAATAAATGATACAAATGTTATGCTTTGACCTTTTCATCACATAGTGAAATAACAGGCAGCACAAAAAGGACTGTGGGTTTCGTTGGTATAGCAAACATATTTTTAAATTTCTAAATAAACTCTTTGAGCTTCAGAGGTTGATACAGCCATTGGCTAAGACAATTCTGGAAAAGTATAGAGGAGAACTGAAAAATATCTAATTAACTTACATACTGCCGTAAGATTACAGGTCTCTGAAAAGAATCCCAGCGAAGTGTCGTCCAGCCTCTGCGTGGGATACTTCCAGTCACATGAACAGTTTTACATTAAAAGGTAAACCTTTGAAAGTTTTTATTCTTAAAAAGTTATTCAATAAAAAATTTAATTCAGCATTTATTAATGTTTTTTTTTAAAATCACATTAATGGTATTTAACCAGGCAAACACTTTTGTTTCAGTACCTTAAAAACAGACTGAGGTTTTGGTTTAGAATTAGCAAAACAAATTCTCTAGTTTTATATACTAGGAGGCCATGAAATAATAGATTTCGATAATAAAAAAATTACACTATGTAGATTTATTTAGACTGTCCCATATATTAGAGTTTGGTAGCTGCGATAGTAGTTCCTTTTTTGATTTTTAAAAGCTAAGGTATAGTTTACCTACGGTACAATCCACCCTTTTTAGTGTATAGTTCCATGAGTTTTGATAAATATATCCAGTCGGGTAACCATCACCAAACTCAAGACACGAAGAATCCCATTCACTTTATCTCCCTCACGCTCCTCCTGCTTCAGACCCTGGCAACCACTGACTGGTCTATGTGACCACAGGTTTGCCTTTTCCAGAGTGTCCTATAGATGCTATCATGCAGCATGTCGCCTTTTAAACCTGGTTTCTTTCTCTTACTATAATGCATTTGAGATTCATCTATGTTTTTGCAAATATTACTGGTTTGTTCTTTTTTACTGTCGAGTTGTGCTTGCAGAACACATATTGTGCCACAGGTTGTTTAACTACTCACAAGCTGAAGGACATGTGAGTTGTTCCCAGTTTGGGACAATCATGAATAAAGCTGCTACAAACATTCACATGCAGATTTTCATGGGAACATAAGTGTTGATTTCACTGGGTAAATGGCTAAGAATGATAGTGCTGGGTCACTCGATAATGGCACAATTAATTTTAAAGACACTGCTGGGGTGGCCGTGCCTCTGTGCTTCCCAACAGCGCTTTGACGCTCCTCATCCTTTCCAGCACCTCAGGAGCATCAGTGCCGTCCTTTCTCTCCTTTTCTTTTTAACGTTTTTAGCCATTGAATATGTGTGTAGTGGTACCTCCTTGTAGTTTCATTTGTATTTCCCCAATGACGGATGATATTGAGTATCTTTTCATGTGCTTATTTGCCGTTGACAAATCTTTTCTGGTGAAGTGTCTTACGTGTTTTATATATATAAATAACGCCTTAAGTTACAACTAATACTGTATAGCAGTATATATATTTGTTTCCTTATTATTGAGATTTCAGGGCTCTTTTCTAGATGCAAATCCTTTATCAGCTATATAATTTCCATGTATTTTCTCCCACTCTGTGGCTTGTCTTTTTAATGTTCTAACGGGGTCTTCCAAGCAACACAATTCTTAACTTTGATGAAGTCCAGTTTATCAATTTTTTTTCTTTTATGACTTATTAAGTACTTATTAAGTACTGGAAATGTACATGGATCTGTACATTTCATTATTCAACTCAGTTAATCTTTATCATAAAACTCAGGTAAATTACAGCTGTCATCCTCACTTTACAAATAGGGAAGCACAGGCACAGAGAATTTAAATAATTTGCCCACTATTACATAGACTGGCACTTCATATTGATTTGATTGATTCTCCTTTCATTTTCTTTCTTGGAACAGGAAACATACATTCATTTAGAAACCCTATGCTCTGAAAACAATCTTCCCATTTATCTTGGGCTTCAGTATCTCTTCATCAATTTTACTCTACCATTTCCAGACTGAATGTCCTTCTCACAGGTAGAAAAGTCAGAAATAAAATAGCAGAGCTCTGATGTTCTCTGTCAGGACTTCTTCTATTTAGTCTATGATTTTAGCCATTCCTTAGAAAATGTCCTAAACCCCTATTTTATGGTTAAGCATGGATTAACCCAAATATTTTCTTGTTAACTCAATTTCTGAGATCTGCTCAGGAAAAATCGACAACAATGAGACTTGAACCTCTACAAATGTAAGATTTTAATTTTTAGCTGTATTTAAAGTAGTTATTGCTTTGCTGTGGTTCTTAATCTGTAAGCACCTACTCAAGTTCAACATTAACCACCTCCCTGCCACTCCCTCCAAAGGAGGACGACCTTGCCTCCTATGTCAGAGTGGGAACTGAACAGAACATGGCACACTCTCTGCAGACTGTACTCGTTTCTGCCCAGCATGCCCAGTCCTCCATGCACACAGTGGATGCTAGTGTAGAATTCACAGACCCCCGTGCCGAACAAACACAGCATGCACTGCTGCATTTGGGAACAGGATAGCGACTTAAAGCACAAACTCTAAAGCCGGACTTCTTGGGTTCAACACTGGTTCCAAATGTTTGTTTGCTGTTTAACCATGGGCAGAATTTTTAACTACTTGTGACTCAGATTCACCATCTGTAAAGCTGGGATAATAATTGTTCCTACTTGTTGGGTTATTTTGAGGACCAAGTGAGTAAATAAGTGTAGACAGCTTGGAACAGAGCCTAGCATATGAGTGGAAAGGTGGTTATTATTATTTTAATTACTTGTCTTTTAAGAATCACTTCCAAGTTTATCCTCTTCTAGGCAGCTGTCTCTGATTCTCCATGTGGAGTTAAGTTAGCCTCTTTACTTCTGTAATTCCATAGTTCTTTGTAGACTAGTTTTATGATAGCACATACCATCTTAAATTATACCTGACACTGTATATAGTAAATGAAGGTTTGCCTTATCTTTGTATACTGACCACACTCTCTTCTACCAACTCAGTCTCAGAAGAGTGTTGAATAAATGAATTAAAATGAGATTATGAAACTCGTTCTCATTGATAACTGAAAAAAAATATTAATATGTAATGATTGAGCTCTTCCAGATATTGTTACTATCTGACACAATGATGTTTAATTAGTAATGAATAATATTATGTTTAATTCTAGTGTAAATAACCATGAATGTCTTAGGAAACGATTTTTCACTCTGTTTTATAATGTGCAGAAAAAAATTCAGGAAGTAAATTATCCCAATAAAATAATAAATAGACATATTTATACTTAAATAAGTCTAGCTGCATTTAGGCTATAAAGTTTTTAATCCTTATGCAATTTTGTGAGCTATTTCTAATGTGAGTATTATAGATCTATGTGTACCTTTAAAATAGAAAATTTCTAACTCATTTATAATTTCTAACTTCCTTGAATAAACATTGAATGGCAAGATTTGAGATTATAATCTTTTCATGTTATAAATCAGCAACCTCAAAGTATTATCTGTGGACCCCTAGGAGCTGCTCAGACATTTTCAAAAGTAAGTTCAAAACTATTTACACAGTAATATGATGGCATTATTTTCCTATTTCACTGTGCTAATATTTGCACTGATGGTGAAAAAGCATGATATGTGAAGGTGCTGTGCATTAGGGCAGGGGTCTCCAACCCCCGGGCCGTGGACCGGGCCACACAGTAGTAGGTGAGCAGTGGGCCGGTGAGTGAAGTTTCATCTGTATCTGCAGTCACTTCCCAGCACTAGCATCACCGCATCAGCTCCACCTCAGATCGTCAGGCATTAGATTCTCATAGGAGCACCAGTCCCTAGTGCCAGAAAGGTTTGGGACTGCTGCCTTAGGGCAAATCAAGGCAGTTGCACCAATGGGTACTATAGTCATTATATTCTTCATTACCACACACTCACAATCTAAAAAATGCCAATTTCACTTAAGGATGTCCTTGATAAAGTGGCAAATAGGACTAATTGTCATCAAATCTTCATCCATGAGAACACGTGATTTTTTAAATATGTATGTGATGAAGTTGGGGTATGCATAGAGCACACTTCTGTTGGAGGAATACAAAGAAAGAGCTGGACAAGTTAAAGCACTAGGTACAAATGCTTGAGTTGCAAGTTGAACCAGCTGCTTTTTCCATGGAACACTATTTTTCCTTCAATGAATGACAGGCAGACAAACTATAATTATTCAGACTTACATATCTGATTCTGGCAGATATTCTCTCAAAAATAAATGATGTGAGCCTCTCACTTCAAAGAAAAAACTGACAGCATTTGTTGCCAGTGAAGAAATTCAAGCTCTCAAGTGAAATTTAGGACCTCAGAAAAACTTACATTTACCACTGTGACATCTGCGGCTTTCAATACATGACTTTCTGATGAGGCTGATGATAATATAAATAAATTATTTTTAAAATATTGTATAATGAAAGAAATTTGTCTACATCGGGACTATTGGTATAACTCAGTAAATTTTCCATATGATAAACATATAATTTTACAAACTCATAGATGGTAAAATAGTCATTCAAAGGATAAGTTCAACTAATGGATTTTAACGTAACCAAGTTCAACAAGTTGGCTGATATGATTATAGATTTCATAGTGCAACTGACCTTTAAGAAATTACCACTTGTCAAGTATTGGTGAAGCTGCAAAGAATATATGCAATTATCTTAAAAGACTGTTAAAATATACCTTCCTTTTCCAAGTAAAAATCTGTATGAGGTCATATTTTATTATTAATAAAACTTCAACCAAAACAACATATTTCAAGAAAAGTTGCTGTTCTTACCAAATATTCTTTTTTATTTTGAAAAATATAGATTTTTTTAACAAAACTATGTTATTTATATTCACTTATAGTGGGTTATTATTTTTAATTAATAGTTCTCCTTTAAGTTATAGTGTAATAAATATCGACAGATATAATTCACATAAACAAAAGCTCTTTGGAGATCCTCAACTTTTTCGAGTAGAAAAGGGTCCTGAGAGCAGCAGGTTTGAGAACCACTGCCACATACAAGTCGTTCAGGCGGCAGTGCTGAACCACACTGAGGGAGAAATCTATTCAGGCTGTCTGAAAATGTCTATTTATGCTCAAATATATTTTGCAAAGGGAGATGGAACACCTAGTGTAAAAGGTTCTTTAATGAAAATGTCTCTTTAAGCTAGCATGAGTGTGCAAGTAGTGCCCTGTAATTCTGATACAACTGCACAAAAAGGAAACACTATTCTTATTTTTGCCTATTATGTGTAGAATATTAAGGCAGAGGTGCTGTATAATAAAATACTGTGCTGCTAAAAAAAAATAAAAGAGGGCAGAGTATTAAAAAGTTCTTTAAACATAACAGCCTTATTCATTGGACAATCTGCTGTGTCTTCTTTGCTATTTGATTAAACATATAAAGAAAGCTTTCACTGATACGTAGACCTAACCTCAGGCTGGAGAAAATGTTTTCTATATTAGAGAAAAGAAATCATTGACTTGACAAAGAAACTTTATATTATGAACAAATTCTTCAATGTGAAATTCTAAAAGTATATTCTAGAATTTTTAATATCAAGAAAAACATGTTATGAAATTTGGTTTTGTCGACACGTGGAATGGTTAAAATGGATCACATGTTACTGCACAGATTTTGTTATCCATTTCCCCAGCTTCCCCTCCATTTCCTGCTTTGTGTTCTTTTTAAGAAAACTACTTCAAGGATGTAGGTGCTGGTTTTTGATGTCAAAATGACACTTCCCTTGTTTCTTTTGATTGAGAAGAGGCTTGGAAATGTCATTAGTCCCTCATTAGGGTCTTCAAAGAGTTCAGCTATTGATTTCATAAAATTGCTTTCCTGCATTTTTCTGTGAGTGTATATACAATAGCTTGCTCCACATCCTCCTCTGGAGCCACACTTGGTTTTGCAAGAGGAAGGCAGACCTTCAACTGGCAATCTGACCTTTAGAATTCCTATATGATAAGAGAGAGCTGCCTGTTATTCAAAGACTTTTCTTTCCCCTTCTACTACATAGCTGATACTTAAAACCAAAATTTCCAAGTCATTATAGAACATATGGATAAATAATTATAAAAAACATCCAACTCTTGATTTTTCTTGATGACATGAGGGCAGTGGGCTTGACACCTCACACAAGCCAGCACTTAAAAATCACTCATTGATTTCTAAATAATAATAGCAATTAGATTTCCTAGTTAAGTATATTAGTTCCCAAGACTATGTTAAGGGTTTGTTAAGGTTCATGAACTCTTTAGGGTCAAAAGGGTAATAACTAGTCATATGTAAAAGAGAAGCTGTATAATCAACCTTTCTTGAAGTTTTTCCTTCTATAAACTATTTAAGACAAAATTCACAGTCTAATGTGTTGCAGTTTCCTACACTCCTGATTTTGATCCCTACCTAGAGGTCCACTGGTTTCAGCTTCCTCCTCTGTTAAATAAGAATAACAAAACCATAGACATCTTTCATTTCAATATAGTTTTTCGTATGAAAAAGATAACGCAGAATAAGAGGAAGCAATTTAAATACTAACTAATCCTCTATTCCCTTCCCAAACAACACTAAAATAAAACAAAATGATAGAATTAAAAAATAATACTGTTTCAGGATTCCTGTTAAAGTAGAGGTAAGAACAGAAGATTGAAAGTTGAAAGACTAGAATATGAGTTTCAGTTCTTATGTTTTTGTATTCTTCATTTAAAACAGGACTAAGAATATTTGTCATAATATCTTGCCAAGTTACTGTGTAAAAAAGTACCTGTCACACCGTAAAGCTCTAGGAGTAGTAGCTATGATTGCCACGGCTCTTCCCTTTACCTATTCAAGTTCTCTCCATCCTTCAAGACATAGATCAAATCACTACACACACACACACACACACACACACACACACACACACACACACACACACACACACACACACACACACTAGTCCTATTCAGCCCCAAATAGCTCATCATCTTATGAACTCAAGTTTTATTGCACATATAATTAATCAGATATTACTCATTCATGACATCAATTAACTAATGAGTATACGGCATTGACTCTTTCTGTATTCATTGTTTTGTAACCACATAAAAACTTCACTTCTTCAAAATGACTTTCTCTTTTCTTTCTCCTTGATTCAAACTGGCCCCACGCTCACTTGCTTCTTTTCTTTACTTACCCTTCTGCCTTTGCATACACTGCACAACCATGTCTAATCATTAAGTCCTTAGGACATCAGATTTAGTCAGCATTGAACAGTCTTAGGAACAAAGCCTCAGGTCTACTGACCACAGAAACAGAGTTTCAGTCAAACTAAAGATGGCATCTTGACCTCAGTTGTGTTTTAGCTCCAGACCCATGAAGGTGGAACAACCCTACCTGCCACATCCCCTTGAGACCAGACAGAATGACACCATGACTGACATCAGGAATGGATGGAATGATTAACTGCCTCCTACCTTTGCCCCAACCAATAAGTAGAGACCATGACCCCAACTCTCTTTGCTATCATGACTAATGACCTTTCCCTTATGTAACCCATCTTCTACAGGCCACTGGGGAGCCGGGTAGGGGATAGTTTAGGATTTTATGTTAAACATAAGAAAACTGGAGTCTAGGAAGGTTTTCTGTATCAACTAGAATCAATATATAAATCATCACTAATTTTCATATTGTACAACTAGCTATCATTTCATAACTTTATGTAATCATTTAAATAAATTTTCAAGTAAGTATAAATGATTTAAATGTGTATTTTATATTAGATGTGAGTTCTATGTCATTTGATGTTACTTACCTTTTCATCCTTGTCATAAATCTAGATATTGAGGCAATTCCTTGATTGTAAGCTGTTTTCTTCTTTAAGGAGGGTAATAATTTCTGATCCCATGTTTTTCTTCTGAAAAAGGTTCATCTGTTTTGTTCCTGAGGATTCTATGGAAGAATTATACAAACATAACTTAGAAGTTGGTATTTCATATATGTCACATGAAGATTCACTTTTGAATCAGAAGGGAAAATAGGTTGAGGAAATATAATCTTGGCTGGTTTATAAGGATAAAGAGACACGCAAAGAAAACAATTGTTCCCAGGAATAAGAAATCTGTCTGTACTATTTCTACATCTGTCTGCCATACAACATAGCATCGGATTATAAAGTTAAACTTGAAATTCTATTCAACTCCTGTACTGCTGTGCTCAATCTATATATTTAAGCCATTCAAAACACAAAAGCAACTTCATACCTCAAGGGCCTAACAGGAAAGCCACCTCTCCTACATTTTTATGCTATAGGCATTAATGTGGACTGTTCTTAAACAATGGCCAAAGATTGTATCATTCATCCGAAAATTAAGTTGAGAGAAAGAGCTGTTTTGTTTTATTTGGTTGGCATTTTTCTCTTTTAATTCAAAAGGAGTGTCAAGATCAGTAAGCTCATTTTAAAAAATACTACTTTTTAATAAAATATTAGTTTTCTGGTACAGAAATTATTTCACCAGGCCTAGTAAACCCAGACTTACAATCAGTCTGCACTGTTCTTTTTAAAAAGTAATAGCTGATCTAAAAGATGGAAGTCTTTGTTTTTTTATGGTGCTCCACAAACAGAAACCATGGGCACTAAAGAAAGCTCCACAGGGAAGGACAGTATGGCAAAAACAAAGAAAAAGTGCCTGATGACTGAAGGGTAAAAGTCACCTCCAGGGAAAAATGAGACCCTGACCAGGGCTCCATAACTGCCATGCAACAGTCACGGACGTCACACCACATGTAAACGTCCCTGTCAAGCCCCTCACTGATGTATGAGAAGACTCCTTAGAAAGAATCTCGCCTTGAAATGGTGCTCTGGAAGGTCCACCGAGCTTCTGGCAAACATTCTGGGTATTAGCTGAGTGTTCTTTCCCAGAGATCACAAGCATGTCCAGGCACCCCTTATTCATTTAATAACCACATACTAGACGTACACTTGGTGCCAGCTCTGTGCTATGCATGGCCATCCTCTTGGGCTCAGCGAGTAAAGCTGGGGAAAAACAAAATAAGGACATTGGGCACTAGTGTTCCTGTAGGATGGGGTTTGCCCCCAGGTGGGGCTTGAGATAGCATTGCATGTTCTGCTGCAAGGCTGGCAGCTAGAACAAGTTTCCTGGGCTAAAACAACTGATTTCACTTTCAAACTCTCAAATGGCCTCAGTGGGTAAATGAGAGAGCTGGCTGTAACAGGAAGGACGTTGGAAATGAACTTTAGAGTGACAGATGTAAGTTCCAGCTCTGCCATGTACTGCTCATCTCCCTGCACCCCAGTTCTCCACCTGTACTCCCTCGTGGTGGAATGCAACTGATCCTCTCTCCGCATCATCCTCTCAACTGATGATATTGTCATAAAACTCTCTATGTACAGCTTACACAATAGTTAGAATTAAAGGAGAAAATCGATAGAAAAGCACTTTACTATTTTTAAACATGCTGCAAACAACAAAGTTATTCTTCAAGGTCATATTCTTCAAGGTTATATTGGCTTGGTTTAAAATAAGCTGTGAATTCATCAACTTTAGTTGTCAAATGTATGCCTTATTGCTGATTATAAGAATAAATGAAAAATATAAAGTGATATGGAGAAACTGCAAACAATAATATACACACCTATTTAAAATATACTCAGAGTTACACACGATTAGATAGAAATGGCAATGCTATATTTTGGTGTTCTGTTAAAATTAAAATATGAACTTAGAATACAAAAGAATAAAACCATGTCGCAATTTCTAAAAGAAACAATTTTAAAAACATTTGGTGTATGATGCTCGATGATTAGCTCTGCATTAAAGTATGTAAATGATGCAATTATAATGTGTACTACCAAAGACTATTTCCTGGGTTTCTCATCCAATTATCGCATTTAGCTTTGCAGACATAAATTTTTTTTAAAAAATTAGAGCATCATTTAAAAAGAATAAACACATTAATTTGAGGCAGGGTGTACACAAAAGAAAACAGGTTGAAAATGATTGCCCTTGTTCTGATGATTTCCTTGACGAAGTATGAACTCTGTACAAACTCTGTACAAAGGAAGCTCAGCTCAAATGTGAAGTGCTTGTCTGTTTTGTTTGGAACACTCTTTTTTTCCCCCTCAGCCACAGAGAGAGAGAGATGAAATTCTGCCTGGTGAGCGTAAGAGGGAAAGATAAGCCTTTATGTCGAAAGTTTCTGCTAACCTTGCTACATTCAGTATCAGCAAGAAAGTGGATATTTGCAGCTTACTGAATTCTGAAGCCAAGAACATGAGATGAAAGAAAAAAATGTTTTTAAAGAAAAACTACACACATTCTGTCTTAGTAATCTTGTCTGCTTCCAGGGCACTAGATAGCTATATAAGAGGATTAACTTCTAGACAGTTTTAATAAACAGAATTCTTAAGTCATTTGGTTCATGTTATATCTTATAGACATACTTTTTTTTGTGTGGTTTAATTGCAGATTGGAATTTCAGTCCAGTAGGTCTCTTAAAGGTACTAATGATAGGGTCAGAGGAGAACAGTTTTTCAAACTGTTTTCTCTTTCCCTGTTAACTGCATTTAAATGAGGACACTTCTATTTGTTTGGTATAAGGATATTTTAAGCCATCTTATTTTAAGAGGAAAATGTAAAGACATGAACTAAGTTTAGAGTTCAGATAGATCTAAATTTTATCTAAAATTCTTGCATACACTTTTCCCTAAATTTATAACCTTAAGTAAATTTTATGATCCTCGGTTTTCACATAAAAACTAAAAATATTAATAATTATCGGTGACATTTCTTAGTTGTAAGAAATGGACTTTACCTGATTGAGAAAATTAGTCTAATAATATAATGGAACAATTATGAAGTGCTTTCGATGTGCCATAGAGTCTTCAGAACTCTATACCCTCATCAAATCCCACATTATTATCACTCCGTCACAAGTGATGAAACTGAGTACACAGAGCTAAGGTACTTATTCATGGCCAGACAGCTAGGAAGTGGCAGATCTGGGCCTGTGCTCCCAACCAATACTCTAAACTGAGTCTCCAACTTATTAAAATACTATTGAGGGACTCACAGAAATAGCAGGGGTGCTGGAATTTCGGACTGATGGCTAAGAGGCCCAGACGCGATGCTCGAAACAGTGCTGATCACTGTACTGCTCCTGCTACCACCAAACCCCGAGTCTAAGCCTGCAAATGTCTGCCATTGTAACTCAGATATGACTTCCACCTCTGCCACCGTCAGTGTCCTCAGCAGCCACTGTTACTGCTGCCATCCCAGAGTCCTAACTCAGGCGCTGCTGAGGCTGGAGGTGCGTGGGGACGCTGGGAGGCAGACTGCAAGGAGGGCTGGGAAAACCTCCAGCTTGTGTGGACCAAGAACGTGTCTTGTTGTCTCGTCCCCACCAGGACTCAGAGGCTGAGGAATCACTCCAATAGAGGAAGTCTCTTAACTGTTGGAAAATCAACACCAATAACAAAATCCTACTTTAATTGTTCTAAAGATTAGTAGAAATAATATCCAGAAAGGGCCAATGGTTTATTGCTTAACGGTAACTGGTTGGTGTCAGACTGCTTCAAATCCGTTTTCCCTCAGAAGTTGTACAACTCCAGATAAATCACTTTATCTCGCTGAGTTATTTGCTCATTGTAAGTTTTTGTAAGGATTTAACAAAATAAAGCATGCAACTAATTCATTATGTTCAGTACCCCAAATGCACATATAAAGTAAATCTAGCTGTATCTACACAATACTAAAATAACTAGTTTTAAAAGAAGAAAATTAATATACTGATTATTTTTTACCAGTTGACAGAGTTCTCTGATTCAGGTAAGTACAAAGTTCCAATCAGTTTTTCTCAAACAACTGAGAAAATGCCATTGAAATTTTAGATTCCTTTTTAATCAATATTTTAAAGTTTAATGAAGTAGAAAATTATCATAAAACAGTAAATTTAGGTCTTGAAGCTATTATTCAATTTGGAGCTGAGTACTCTCCCCAAGCACCTTGCCTAACAAAATCTAACAAGTATTATTAGTATTTTGGAATTGACAGAAGTCAAAATATAATCCAGAAGTTTAAGCTTTTTGAGTTGCTCTCCTATAATAGAAAAAAGAAGCAAAAAGTATAAATCCAGTACACACTTACTCTTATAAGAATATACATCAACGTAATGACACATCTCTCTCCTGAGAAAGCTTTCAATGGGTGGGTGTATCACTGGGCTCTGTTCTTGACCTTCCCTTGCTCACTGTTTATGCCAATCTTAATAAGTAGACCTGACACAGTGCTGAGAATTTTAAAGCATAAGAAACTCTACCTATGGCAAGCATTCAACACAAAAAAGATGAAATTAACAAGGATAATGAAATAAAAAGTCTGATGTTTATAAGAAAAAATGTCCAATTATACAAGTATATGATTGTAAGTCATAGCTCAGCCTGTTTTAGGTACAGAAATGTGTCATCTTAAAAGCTATTTCCCTACCACTCTCTGAAACGAGGGGTGCCATGTAACAGATCTGGCCACAGAGTTGTGGCACAAGTCTTCTGGGCGTGTCTAGTAAAGTTTCATTTCAGTATGGGTACCACATGAAATAGCTGCCACCACGGCATAGGCTGTCTCCCTCCACTACTTCCATCTCTTGCCTGGCGTGCCGCTGTGAAACACGAGCGCTCGGCCATCTTACGACTGTGACATGCCTGTGACAAGATGCCTTGCAATATCTAAACAACTGGTCCAGGTGGTCTGCACCCACTGCACATCAGCACTGCCACAGTCCTTCCTCCCAGGTGGCCACGTCCTCACCGCTTCACCTGGAAGGGAATCTCTGCTGTTCACTAACCAGCGAAAGCATATACGGGAGGCACAAGGCTGTTTGTTACCTTTTCTAAACAGAACCCCAGTGACTCGTCCTGATAAAGTGCCACCAGGAACACCCTGCTTTGCGTCCTCTGTCTCTGAGCACAGTGTGCCTTAGATTCGCTCTCGCCCCTGCATCAGCCCTTTCCTAAAACTGGTTTGAGCTGTGGATCTTTAGAGAATTTGATCCCATCTCCTCTATATTTTTTGTAATTATTCCAAATTTTTAGTCTGCTAGTGGCACTATTTGGAGTTTGCCGGTGGTAATATTGATCTCATCCTCAAAACAAAACAAAACAAAACAAAACAAGAGTACATCTGTCATTTCTAAGAATTTGAGGTAGGATGGAATATAAACACATTTACTTATTCTGCCATCTTGAGACAATGAATTATCTGCTGCAGCTCCCCCTGAGAGCTGCTGAACTTTACATGACTACACAAATTGAGAAACAGATGCACAGCAATTTGTTGACAAGCTTTTCCTAGGGATACAGGAAACAAGACATGCAAAATAAAAGCAACAATCATGTTCAAAGCCTGGGGCTGAATGTGAGTTTTGCCTGTGAATAATTAAATGCCCTTTTGCAACTCACCTGTTTGCTCTGAATCTCTATTCTCTCATTTGTAAAACAGAGATAATATCTACCTAAAGAATTGGTACAGTTGATAGAAATAATGTAAATATATAAACAAATTTGTATCTAGGCAGCAAGCATTAAACTGTAGGCCAAGATTAACAAGAAAATGTACAAACATTTGGTTTACTTGATCTATCCTGGTTTATTCCTGTTTTCCTAGCAAAGTATGATTAGCACATCCTTCAATTCACGAAAGCATTCCAGTTTAGAAGGCTGGGCATTATATGACGACAGTAGCATTAAGTACACCAGAGCATCTGTGATTCTGGGATTCCAGAGTATAGTTGTGTCAATCAGTGAAGACAAATGTTTTTAGTAGAACTCCAGCAACGAGGATTGAACCAGCCTTGTTCTCAGACAAGTACAGCCGTGTAACTTCTAACTAGAGGTTGGACAGTGGCTAAGTGAGCAGGTGGTAGGTCAGACAGGCATAGGGTATATTTCAGCCTTCCATACATGCTGGCTCTGTGAACGTGAACAAGGACTCAACCACTCTGAGCTTCAGTTTCCTTCTCAGTAAATCGGAGACTCACGAAATTGTTTGTAGATTAATGAGATAATGTATATCTAATGCTTATCATATTGTTGGCAAATTTTAAACAGCATATACTTTCTACAGAAGACACAACACAGCATGAAATTTGTCACAGATTTTATAACTTTTTAATTTGTGTGGATTGATTTTGGTATCCACTTTTGTATTGCACTATTTTTCCCCCAGTGTGAAGTAAATCATATATTTTCAACTAATCAGTGCTCTGTTTTGGAACACATGTGGTATTACGTTGAGATGAAATAAAATAGCAAGGAGTCTCTCTGTGATGGTCAGGAGTGAAAGAGAGAAGCTGAAGCCTCTCTCTACACATCAGACATGGTGTTCCTGCTGGTTTCTGTTCTTCTCGCAGCCCAGATGAGACTGAAACAATGGGGTCATCAGGGTCCGCAAAGGAAGAAAACGCATGTTGACTTCTGATTTACTGATTCCTCCCTTTCTTCCAGCTCCCGGGTTTAAAGTGTCAGCAAAGGGAATGGTTTTGTTGATGTTTCGAAGAAGGGTCTCTGGCCCCTGAGGATGCTTTTTACTCAAACAGGAAGTCTGTCTTTTTTGCGCTGAAATAAATACAACTGGCGATGAACAACCGCAGGCAGCTTCCTCATGAAACCCCTCAGCCCATGGTGTCCCTGCCACATGGGCCAAGGATGACAAGCAGCTGTGAGAAGGAAAAGCTGGCTCTCATTTCTAGCAGAGCCGCTCAGAGTTTTGATTCACAGAATTCTGATGAAGGCCAGTGCTCCAAGGTCACCTCCAGGGTATCGTGAGACTCTTCTTTCCAGTCATCTTGAATATTTCCCTTTCTCTTCCTTTTAAGAAATTTTCATCTCTAATTTTCATATGTTACCTATTAACAAAACATGCAAATACACCCATGGAATGCAGACTCTCTGAATTTCAAACATTTCCAACCTTCGAGGATGGGGGGAGAATTAAACAAGGGAGAAGGCTGGCTTCCAGCAATAACACAGCTTTAATAAATACAAGAAATATTTATAGAACACATAAAGAACAAAGGAAATTGAACACTTCCTCTGTGTATGATTTCTCTCAGTGTTTTAGTCGGCCAGGTCTCTTGCCACTATTTTTTCTCCTGAGATGTCATCTGAGCAGCAGCGAGTGAGATGTACCTGGTTAATGTACTTATTTAACAGGCTGTGTCTCCTGATCTGCCAGGAATCTCAGACGTTAACGCCGACGGCCCCAGCGTTTTCCTGTGAGCATTGTTTGTTGGAGGAAATGCAAGGGAGACGTCTAAGACCTTTAATTGCTTGTGTCTGTTTGGAGACACTATATAATTCTAACTGAGAACAATAACAAAAATTGCTCAAATATCACAATTATTATTATTAGCATTAGTTATGTATCTACATAATTAAAGAAACTGGATGACAGTTATTTTTCTCAAAGTCAAAAAGAAAGTTAATGGCTTAGTCTCTGTATTTCACTGCCAGAGATGCTCTTAGTTACCTAGAATTTAGTTTAAAAGGCTTTGTAAATAGAATTATGTATTTACTGGCAACAAAAAAATTATGTAGTTTTTGTGATATTAGAAAGAGAAAATGAAAGCATGGCGGACATCTATTTTTGGGTAAAGTCCCGACAAATCCTGTCCTCTTCAATAATAGTATTACTGGGTGTCTCCCCCATATGTCATTCCCCAGGTTATCTCTTGTACTCTCTTTATAACACTATCATTAAAATGATACTTATATTTATAATTAATTTTCACAATGCCAGTAGCTTACATTTATTGAACCCAGAGCTGTGCTAAGTGCTTTGCACACATCACGCCATTTCCTAGCCACAATAGCCGCATTTTGCTGGTGGAAATATTATTCCCATAATACAAGAACACTGAAGCTAAAGCATTTTAAATAATCTGACCAACATCGAAAAGGGAAGAAGAGAGCTGTGAATCCATCCACACCTCTAACTCCACGTGCAAGCCCACAGTAATGTGACTTTAGGTCGCAGCATTTCCTCTCCCCGCAAAGTAAAAGTCATTGATTCAGGATAGTCGTTTTCAGTGTCAAATCTCACCTGTCAATGTCATTGGTCTGCACAGATACAGGTTGGATAGACTTACCTCAGACAGTAAGTAGTGAGCCTAACCTGTACATGCACATTCTGGAATCACAGGCGGCTGCCATGGAAACAGCCTCCTAGAGCCCCGCCCCCAATTTCTGGGGCTGCCCTCCCTTCTTCCTGGAAGCCCTTGCTTCTGCTGCTCGGTTTGTTTAGGGGCAGATCAGTTTTCACTTCAAAACATTTTCTCCACATGTGGGACTCAAACTGTCTGAACTCAAGGACTGTTTGGAGAGATGCTGTATAAGCCAGACAAGGTCTTCAGAGAATCAGAAATAAGGCTGCTTCTTAGCAAACAGCTTAGAGAAAAACTCAGCATGAACAAAGAGGAAATCACTATACACATACTGCAGTTGGAAAATTAAGTGATCAAAGCAATTTCAAGCAAACTTATTCCGTTGGCTATAAAGATACAGTAGCCTAACCTATATCTGTGGACACGGAGTAGAGGCTAGAAACAGATCTGTTATAGACACATTAGCATGAAAAACACACATATAAAGTCACTTATTTAATTATTCGACTGTATGACCTAATGGCATAATATTTTTTTATGATGCAAAATTACCGTAAGAATACTCTTTTAAATTTGGAAACATAATTTCTACGAACTCTATCAAAATTGGTGGCTATTGTAATAACGCAATGTGTAGACAGTGAACACTTCTTTTCACTTTAGTCTTTTTCCCTTATGGGAGTCTCAGCATCACCCTGAAAATAACAGAGAGAGTCTCAGAGAGAGCGTCTCAGAGTCTCTCTGAGGAAGAGAGTCTCTCTCAGAGATAGTCTCTCTCAGAGAGTCAGAATCAAGTTAGCCATAGCTGCTTTTATTATCAGTGGTTAGATGGATGTGGGCTTCATTTTCCTCTCCTCAGTTCACTGAACAGTTACTTTGACTATCTTAGCTAAGAAGTGGCATTTAAGAACACCTGCTAAGAACACCATCAAAAAAAGTGAGGAGACAGTACAGAGTTGAGAAAATACCTGCAAATTATATGTCCCATAAGGGACTTTAATCCAGAATATACTAAGAATTCTTATAACTCAATCATTAAAGATAACCCAAATAAAAAATAGGCAAAAAGATCTGAATTAGACATTTCTTCAAAGAAAATATACAGGTGGCCAATAAATACTTTAAAAGATGCTTAACATCGGGTAAATGCAACTCAAAACCACAGTGAGATACTACTTCATCTCCCACGAGGAAGGCTATAATGAAAAAGTCAGATAATAACAAGTGTTAGCGAGGATTTAGAGAAATTGGAACTCTCTTACACTGGTGGTGGGAATGTGAAGTCATGTAACTGCTTTAGAAAACAGTTTGTTAGGTCTTCAAAAATTCTCCTAGCTGTATATGCAAAAAAAATGAAAATCTATTAATATATAAAAATTTGTATGTGGATGTTCATAGCAGCATCATTGATAGTAGCTAAAAAATAGAAACAACCCAAATGTTTACTGATTAGTGAACAGATAAAATGCAGTATATCCACACAACAAAATATGACTTGGCAGTGAAAGGAATGAAGAACCAATACATGTTGCAATGTGGATAAACCTTGAAAACAGCACGCTAAGTGAAACCAGTCACAAAAGACCACATGTTATATGATTCCAGTCATATGAAACATCCAGAATAGGCAGATCATAAGACAGAAAGTAGATTGGTGGATCCCCAGGGCTAAGGGGTTTGGAGGGAAATGGAGGGTGACTGCTAATGAGTATTTTTGGGGGTGGGGTAGCTGATGAAAATGTTCTATATTGATTTTGGTGATGGCAATACAACTTCAGGAATATATTAAAAAGCCATTGAATTGTATACTCTAAAGTAAAATTTATGATCTGAATTATATCTCAGTAAAGCTTTAATAAAAGGAACGCAGCTACAAATGAATATTTACCATAACTACAATGTTCTTAAAATGACTATAAACAATTTAAATATTGTGGGCTATGAAATGATCCTGTCACTCCTATTAGGTCGGAGAAGAGTATTCTGTAGAGTTGTTTCCCCTTTGGTCAGCTGTAGTCTGTCAGGAGAGGTGGCTTTCTTCTCTGAAGGGTGAAATACCGTCCCCTCTGCTCTTGCCACAACAACTTTGTTGTATAATATGATCATAGTTTCACTGATATGCCTGCCACATGCCACACTGTGCTGTGACCGCCACACATTTGCTCGATAAATAATGACCATTCTGCGAAGTTCTCCCACACATCACATTCAGGCTCCGCTTAAAGAAAATGCTTCCCATTTCGCTCTCGTTAATCTGACATTTCAAATATTATATTTGGTTTGATTTTTACCTAGTTCTTAATATGTTGCTTTTGAAAGGATGACACAATACTGATTTTTATAATTCACCCATTTAGATTTTCATCATGAGGATGGAAGGCTAAAATCACCTATGTATCTGAAGCATTGAGTTTTAGAGTGCTTTCACACCAGTGACTTTATTTAGCTTCTATGTGCATGGAACTGTTTACCACTTTACATTTATTTATTTATTTATTTATTTATTTATTTATTTATTTATTTATTTATTTATTTATTTAGCAAGACAGAATAACCGAATTGGAACCAATAGGAACCCTGCATAGACGAGAGTCAGAAATCGCACATGAACAAAAGGTTCCTTACCGTCTGTCACTTTAAAAGAGTAAGTTAAGAACATAGTGCATCCAGAAGTCCATGCAGTTGGACTGAATAGTAATAAGAATGTTTCTGTGGCACATTAACTCTGCTAATATCTGCAGTATTTTACAGTATGTGTCATTTAAGCACCTAAACAATTGTTCACTGTGTTGGCATGGGGGATGCAAGACTAAACCAGAAACTTCAGAAGGCCTGACCTTAAGGCAAATCACAGACCCAGGAGGGTTTACAAACAAGTAACAGTTCAGAGGTCTCCCTAAGGTGCTTTGGGAGTCGAGAAACATTAGAGAATGGGACTGGCTGGGAAAGCTTACTAGAAAAATTGATTGTTAAATTGAATCTTGAAGATTTAGTAAGAGTTTGGAAACTCAAAGGAAGTGGGAGTCCCAAGGTGAAAGGAATCACTGAAGTCCTCAGAAAACATGTTGAGATAATTCTTGAAGTCAGCAGTTCTCAACTCTGAGTGATTTTCTGTCTGGAGTCATTTCGGTCCTCACAGCGGGGTGGGAAGGTCTGGGCAGGCTGTCGGTGCTGACATCTAGTGGACACCTAGTGGACAGAGGCCAGCCCTAAATATTCAGCATGGGACAGCCCTCCACAAGTCATCTGGTCCCAGGAGTCAATAGTGTCCCTTTCAGAAGACCTGCTTCTGATAAGACAACAGCTTCAACAAATGTTCGTGGAGTCGATAGAATTATACTGTTTTCTTCTACTTGAATATATGCACGGGGTGTTTATTTTAATAAAAGTGTAACAGCTGCATTGGTTTTGGAACGATTTAAAGCCAGAATGTGAAGGGCTCTGTGCGGCTTTGTCCTGTCAAGGATGGTGCATTGTTCATGAACTCTACTGCAATTCCAGTGTAGACAGACTAGGAAAGGAAGTTATTTTTTGAGAATTTAGATGAAATTAGTAAAAAATGGAGTGGACAGAATTAGAAAGAGCATTTCTTGTATACAGGCTTCTGTGTTTTTCATTAGTGTAAGAGTTTGCCCTATAGATGATATTGTTGATAGTGACATACTAAAGGCCATATTTTAGATTGCTTGTAATATTTAAATGAAAAATCTGAGTTGACATTAATCTGAATTTGTTCTTATAATTCGTGTTGAAGAACAATGGAGTGTGAGTCATAGAAAAGTCTGTAGTGTTTGAACAAAGCTGTAATGAACAATTGAGTACAAGGGTTTGTGTGCACTTGTGTTTTCATTTCCATTGAATAAATACCTTAGGAGTGGGATTGCTGGGTCTATGGTGTGTGTGTGTACCTATATGTATGTGTATGTACATATGCATACACATGTATATGTATATATATGTATATACGTATGTATGTATGTATATGTTTGATGTTTAAAAAATTGAGTTGAGTTTTCTAACATAGTTTTATCCTCGCACCAGCAGTGTATGAGAATTCCAGTTTTCTACCTCTTTACCAACTTTTGATTATGTATTTTTTTCCATTTCAAATAATCATGACTAGCGATGCTGAGCACCTTTTCATGTGCTTTAATAGCCATTCATAGTCTACTGTGAGGTGTCTATTTGGATATTTTGCTCTTTTGGAAAACTGTTGTTGGTCTTTTTGTTATTGAATTGTAGGAATTATTTTAAGTATTCTGGATGCAAATCTTGTATCATGTTGGCTGCCTCCAGCCAGTAAACTGTCTCCTATCATTTTGGTATTGCTGGCTTGCTGAATGTAATGGCCATATATATTATCCCACTCCATTATCCCACTCTCCCCTTTAATACTGAGATTAAAAATTAGGTTCTTCACGAACTTTCTGAGAATCTCCTAAAATATCTCTCTCCAAGACTTGGTTACCATAGCAACTTATGGTACTTCTGAAAGAGTCCTCTAACCATGTGTCTTGTGTTATCTTTAAGAAATTTCATATACTCAGTCTCTGCCACTAGTGTGAATGCAATATGTAAATAGAAAGGGGGTACAATATTTCTACTACTCCACTGACCAGCGAGGTTAGCACTCACTTTGTGTTTACTGGTCATTTAAACTTATTTGCTAAATAACAACAGACAACTTTATATTTGTTCACTAAGCATAAGTAATGAGCTCCAGATCAACTTTGTTCAGCTTAAAATTCTCCTGAAGAACTAAATTAAAAAAAAAAATCACCTCTCTTTTGCCTTGAATATCAAAACTGAAATGTATCTCTCCAGAAGGCAACAGTTAGAATTATACTAGTTATACTAGTCAATTACACTAGTCATTGTACTAGTCAAAGTAGAAAGCAAGACTGGTGGGTGCTACTGAAGCTGACAGAACGAACCAGCAAACAGATGAGGGCAGCTGTGTGTGGCAACCTCTGGGTGCTGAGTGGAAGGGCATACACTGAAAGAAATGTGAGGCTGCAGAGAATCCCTGTCCGTACAGAGATGCCAGTCACCCTGACATTTCAAGGGATCACAGACCATTGCTTAGGACTGCAAGCAACTCTAGTCACTGGGCTCTGTAGTCTGTAGTGGGGGGTTGCCTTAGGAGTGAAAACACTCGGAGACAAGATGTGTGTGTGTTCTGGGAACAGGAGGCAAACACATTACTAAACAACTCTGTCCTAATAGGAGTTTTGCTTACCATAAAGTGACTCGATTAACAAAAATAAGCTATTTAATTGACATACTTAGAGCTCATTTTAGGATGAGACAAGAGGAAATTTGAGGTCAGCTCTGCACAAGAGGTGATAAGGGATTGTGTGCATCATGAAGAGTAAATACAAGGGTTGGGGGAGGAGAAAGAGTTTCATTTTCTATAATCTCTCCTAGCTAGCTGTTGCTCATGTCAGTCACCTAGGAAGACATCTATTCTGAAATTCAGTCTGCAAACCCTGGTAAATGGGATTAGCTCAGAGAAACTCCCTGTAATGACAAAGGATGGAAAACATGAGAATTATGAGGCCCTACCCTGGACTGGTAGAAACATTAAAGAAATCAAAGCATGCTGGATAGAGACTTTGAATGACTTTAAGATTTTAGTCAGACCATGCTATTTACGATACTTTACAGGAAGTAGTAAATTACATTAATCCAAGATTTCTCAGCAATTATAACACACAGAAGAGTAGAAAAGGTAAAACAACCAACCAGCCAAAAGACCTTCTAAGGCTAGGGGAAAAAAAAAGAGAAAAAGGGGGGAAATAAAACATAAATGAAAAAAAAAGTTAAAGAAGTAATTTGAATGTTAGGCAGAGGTTGAATGCCAATAATGATTTCCTCAGAGGCTAATAAAAACCCTTTAAATGAGATTTTTTTCCCTGACTTGGAGTAATTTGAGAAATAAATGTGATGGTTATTGTATGAGGAAAACCACTACACCCAAATAAACAACCAATTATCCAATTTTATTCCAACAGATCAAAATCAAATCTACTCAAAATCACCATATGTGAAAAACTGTGACAACACAGTCCTATGACCCCAACATCTCTTTAGCTGAGGACTCAAAGTATCAGGTGAGTGTTTAAAAGGCATATGTTGACTAAGTTAGAAATGCTACGATTTACGAGGCTATAAACTTAAGTAAACCACTCTGCAATATTTGTTGAATAAATGAATTTTGTGCCTTCTAACTCAAAATCTGAGTTTTCTAAAATCCCAGTAGAAAATTCATCTTTACTTTTTCTACATATAATATTTTTGCTACGAAACCAAAATCAATTTAAACTATATTTGATTGCATAAACAAAAATATATGCAAGTTGAAATAAGCTTTTAGCATTATTTATGCTAGTATAAATATGTGTATAAATAACATATTTATATAAGTCTTCAGTAGCAACTATTTTAGGAGATATGAAAAGATTTAATTTTGAGTAAATTAGATTTTGAAACCTCAAAACTGAAATAGGTTTGGCATCTCCTCATCACTGGCAACTACCCGTGTTATTAAATAAGAAACCTGAGAACTATATTTTCCATGAAATTTTTAAAATGCCCACAAGAGGCATTAAATGATATTCGGCCATGTCAACAGTCTTGAGTTTGAAATGCCATCCAAAGACAAACTATGTTGATTTGCCTATATGCATTTCATTCCCTTCATCCCCCATTTTTTCCCTTCAAAAACATGTACTTGAGATAAGTCCCAAAGTTGCTTCCTTAATAAAGTATAATAATGGTCACATGTCAAAAAATGTTACATGGTGTGTGTGTGTGTGTGTGTGTGTGTGTGTGTGTGTGTGTGTGTTTAAATACACTTCAAGTTCTTCCTTCTGTGGAGTAGCACTAACAGATATTATCCTAGTTCACTGAAGATTTTCCATAAATGATAAAGCTTTGCTGTTCCCATTTGCTACTATGGAAAAATGAATAATTTTTAAATAATAATTTATTGAAAAACATGTATCTATTAAGTTCTACTATGTGACTAAGAAATAAGACACACTCCCTGCTCTCAAGGAATGTACGCTCTTATTGGGAGGGCAGTCAATAGGTTGTCGTAATGCAGTAGAACAGTGTGGCGCTCTACTGTGAGGAGCTGTAAGAGTTTAGAGAAGCATCTAACCCAGTGTTAGAGAACAGAAGATGCTTAATTCTCATTGAAAATATCTGAAACCACAGCAAGAATACTCAAATTTTAAGTTATGATGTGTCAATATATGTACAGATGAAGGTTAAATCTACCAGTTAGTGATGACCTTGACCAAATTCCTCATCTTCTACATCTCTGTTTTAAAAACAGGAAGAGTACTATCTATTACAAAGGATTTTGTTGACTATTGAGTGCTCAGTGCCTTTCACTTAGAAAACCTCAGTGTATTTTGTTTTCAAATTTGTATATAGAGGTAATAAAAATTGACTGTACATATACTTAAATATCAGAGAAACAACTGAAGCATTATGAGAATCAATGGAAAATAAACTATTTTATTTATCTTTTAAGTGATTTTATGTTGGCTCTGTCTATAAAAATTTTGTGATCACATCAGAAATAACAATATAGCTCAAGTCAACTTTCACTTGAATGCTACTGTCTTTTAAAGTATTTATGATGGTATTCTCACAAATATACTCTGACATCAGTAATTTCTCAAAAATTATAGAATTAGTAATTTAGGATCCAAAGAGTTTGTTTAACAAGATGGAATCATTTTGTTATTTAATGGAGTATTTGTTAGTAGAAAAAAATTTCAGATAGATTTACATGGTTTTAACAAAACATATAGAAAGCTTATAAAGCATCTGACATCTTGAATTTTGTCTTGAAACTCACATGCATAAAGACTGCACAAGCAGGTACTGCCTAGTATATCTTAGGCACAGATGTGATATGCTCCAAGAACTGATGTGTATGTAGCAGACTATCAAATGGCAAAACACTGGTAATAATACAGCAGGAAGAACATTGGATATCGATGACATATAGAACTGAACAGACACAAGTGTGCTGATTTTCCCAACATCTTTTTAATTCCTGCTTCCACACTGCTCTCCTCTAACCAATTTTCTACAAATTTGTGTCACTATTCTTTAAAAATATTTATTATATTATGAAAACTTCTTGCTAAAAATGTTGTGATAGTTCATTGAATTTAGAACGTAAGACTAAAATAAGTGCTATGGTCTATAGATGCTTCATCATCTGAGTTCTGCCTACCTCTCCAATCTTCTTTCTAAAGACTTTCTCTCTCCTTCATTACGCTTGAGCTCTTACAACTGTTCATTCTTTACAGGTCAAAATGCCTCAGGCATTTTTATACTTGCTATTCCCCCAAGCCTTTTTAATGTAACATTTTATCATAACCATTTTCTCATATAATTAAATATTTTTTAACAATGTGACTTTTAATGGCTACATAGCAATTTATCACAATTTTAAAAAAATATTATTGAGGAAATATCTTTAGTTTCTGTCACCTAGAAAACATTCTCCCTTCTTACGATAAATTTCCTTTTACTATTAATTTTCCTTTACTCTCAACTCATGATTTAGGGTGGTGTTCCTGTTCTAAATTCCAGAGGAAGATCTTACTTAGTTAAAACTGATCTAGAGGTCACTGCTCCCTGGCCACAGACTTGTTCAGGGAAAAACATATGAACAAATTGGAGCCAATGTACTGTAGACACAGGAATACTTTTCTGGGAGCTGCCATATTGAAAACCAAGCAGCAGAATGCAATCTAGAGGCAAAGAGATGCTGAACTCCTGACAGTAATTTTTAAATTCTGAGTCCATCTCATTCTGGAACAACCCCTTTTTCTGTTCTTTTCATTTAAAATTCCATTAAAATGCTGCAGATAATAACTCAGCAATCTACCTTCGTCCTCATGCCTGATGACTGCTTTAAGACTGGGTTAATATTTCAAAGGGCAAGATCATTCTTTAAATCTTTTAATACATGTTCCCAAGATGCTTTCAAGATGGTTGCTAGTAATTTTTATTTCCAACATCAGTGGGCAATAATGTAATTCCTAACTCAAAAGGAAGAAAAAAAAAGAAAGAAAAAAGAAAGAGAGAGAGAGAGAGAAAAGGAAGGAAGGAAGGAAGGAAGAAAGGAAGGAAGGAAGGAAGGAAGGAAGGAAGGGGAAAAAAAAGAAAAGAAAAGGAAAAAAAGAGAGAAGAGAAGAGAAGAGAAGAGAAAGAAAGAGAAAGAAAGAAAGAAAGAAAGAAAGAAAGAAAGAAAGAAAGAAAGAAAGAAAGAAAGAAAGAAAAAAGAAAAAAGAAAAAAGAAACGAAATGAAACAAACAAAGAAAAAAATTCATAAGTGATAAAGCAAAATATTTATCTTGGACTTCTCAAGTAGTTATTTATAGAATGTACTAAAATTTAAGTTGGAAATGATTTTTATATTAATAAGTAGATAAAATGACAGGAAACTGAACCTATTTGAGGGCAGATTAATTCCAAATATTTTCAACATTAATGACATTTAAATGATTGTGAACAGACAAAAATTAGTTCAAAAATATTGGGAAATATTAAAAAAATTAAGAATATGTAGTCTAGATATCTAACAGATGTAAGCCAATTAGCCAACAATTTCCCAGAAGCCAAAAACAATCCTTGGAATGATCATTTCATAAAATTACTTCTTTTAAGCATGTGATTTTACTTGACTGCTTTTCATTTTGCCTCATAATAATGGTCTATACACTATTCTATTTGGTTGTGTCCCTAGGCTTGTTTTGAGCACCAAATGACAACCAGGAAGTTAAAACTAAATAGCTACAGAAACAAGTATTTTGCCAAATTGGTCGTTTGGAGGATTGCCTGTTTGGTGACTTGGCTTTTCAAGAACTGGCTTTTAGCAAAATGACCTGACAGAGGTCGAGGAGGTCAGTTTTGACTATTTTAGATTCTGTGAACGGTCTTTGTTTATGACGGACTCGCTGAGGAGCTATTTTTTAGGTCCACAAATGACCACATCCAAACCAAGAAATGGGTATGAAATAATTTCTAAAGTTCCATTCCAGGCCCACAAGGACACCGTCTCTCCCAGTGCCAAAGAGAATGGGACAGACAAGTCAAAGGCACAGTGACAAAGAAACTGTGAAGGATCCAGACATTTCTGCGGGGAAAAGCATTCAGAGGGACGTGACCAAGGGGAAGCCACGAGCTCAGAAAGCACAGGCCGGGCACGATAAGGACCAGCTACAGAGATTTCCGCACCTCACACTGGTACTGGAGAGGAGGTATGGGGACAGACAGCAGTATGATGCCTACGACAGGTTTTCCAGACGCAGGCTGAAGGGGACGCTTGTGGAAGGGATTTATCGAGAGGATGTCTCAGGAGAAAGGGATGAGGGAGTAAGACAGATGAGGGAGTAAGACAGACAGCAGGAGAACCGTAAGCGTGCATGTAGGTTCACCTGGGGTCTGGCGTCAGCCGTTAGCGTCTGCCAGCCTGACTTCAGTGGCAGTCCTGGCACACGAACCACAGGAGAGTCGGTCCTTCCCGAGCACTTGGCCACGCCTGCGGGCTGCTCTGAGCTATCAGTGGCCATTAACTGTAAGAGGTGGGCAGCGTGCTCGCTGTCCAAGGGCATCTAGGAAGGCGCCACCCGCGTCTGCTGCTCTGTGGGTTTCATCAGACAGGACGCATTCCCCTCTGGGCTCTCTAAGTAGTATCAGAAGTGTTTACTAATGACTCTTTGCTAACATTACTTCCTAACTGTGTATTACAGCTTCGCAAACATTTTCATTGACGTGTTTCTGAGTTCACATGAGTGGGAGTGGACACTGTGAAGCGCAGGCGACCTGCTCTCCAGAAGTCTGCCATTCCTTGAAATTCCGTGTTTCATCGCTAAAATTCAAAAAAATTTGTGTTCTACTCCATAGATATCTACACTGATTTGGAGGAGAAAATGTAATTTATGATCACATGTAATATATAAGACAAGTTAAAATACTTGTTACCAATTACTTGATTCAAACTGATGCTTCAGGAGGATGCGTAAGATCTGTTTTGTGGCTTACTCTTGGCACCTGTGATGTTTACACCCACGTTTGTGAAGCACGAGGCCGGAGTCTGTAGCCATCCCTACCTCTCATGCATTAGGGAGTAGGTAAGCTAAGGCCGTGAGATTGTCTATGAATATTTTAGTGCATATTCAATAGCATATGAAATGCTGACCTTCTTTGATTGACACTAAATCATGTTGTTGATGTTAGAGCTACAGAACTGTTTTTCACTACTAGGTGCACCTAGCACATGGACTTTTTAGATGTACGTATTCTTTTCCCCTAAATGAGTTACATCATTTGCACAATCACAGTATATTTAGATCTATGTGATTATCATCCTTAATATGTCCTATGATTGTTTACTTGAATTTCACAGTGACAAATGCTGTGGGACTACAGAATGATTTTAACCAATCCTGTTTACCCAGTGGAATGGCAAATGAGCTGAGTTACACCACAAAGCGCTGAACTGGATTTGAAGACTGGCGAGGAGGTTAATTCTGACTGGCTGCACAAGTGTCTCGTTTCAGTTTACCATTGACCAGCAAACAAGTAATGCAAAGGTTGCATGAAATGAAGATACAAATAACTGACTGGAATGTCTCTGCACACCCCATTTCTTAAGGAGACATGTTCATGGTTTAAGAACAGACAGCCCGGGGTTACTGAGAATCCTGCCCAATGACAGTACCCAAGAAATGAAGGTGCTTCCTCCTTCAAGTTGTGGGAGAGGCCACTGTGGCACTCGGCTCTCTTCTTACCAATATATAAGGTAATTCTTTCTATGCTACAGGTAATGTTCAATTTCTTACTGCTACATTAGGCTTCTCATGGGCCTACCACACAGTCAGCTGAACTGTTGGAGATCCTGGGTGAGCAGGTTCACTGTGGGGCCAAAACACACCAAATATATATATTATTCCTAACAAAGAAAAAAAAACTATACAGAAAAATTCTAAATTATGTGTTAAAGACTGGCTCCATCAACCAGAAGACTGGTCCTTAAACTAGACAAATGCTAAAAAATCAGTATGAATTAGCCAATATACCAAGATTCAGTGGCCACATAATTAGAAACAGAACTCTCAAGATATGAGTTAATTATTTTATGTGGCACAAAGTAGCAGTTACTACATGTATGTTATATTTTCTGTGTAACTCTACTTCAGGAAGAAAATGTTTAAATATGTTTTAAAAAATAATGCATTTACCCCAGACTGTGGTGTATTCTGTCTACACGAAGTAAAGGATCATCTTTACTTTTAGTCTATGAACTAATGCCAGGCTATTATCATCAGGAAGTCCCTGTGCCAACCGGAAGTCTTGCAATTCCCATCCCACGGAGCCCAGGGCAAAACCTCAGTTTTCAAAATGTATCTCCCGTCTACCTTTTCTCTTCCTCTGTCTCTCTGTCACGCTCTCTCTCTGTCTCTCACATATTCATAAATATATCTCCTTAGGAAATTAGATTTATATCTACAGTTTTTTGAATGACAATCCATTTCTACAGAGCTTCCATAGTTTATTAAAAATTCATCCATGACAGGTCTGGGTGTTTTGTATCTATCTGTGTATTTATGCATTAATCTATTCATTTGTCACTGATTGCTTATTCTAGATATAATTTAGAATCAGGTCAATAGTTGTCTATGCTGTATTTTCTTTTGTCAACTAAGATAATTTACTCATTTCTTGCATTTCTTTTGTCATTTGTTTAGGGATAAGAAATTATTATATACCCATTTACTACTAAGAAAATAGGCCTCTTTAAGATAATTATAGATCACTCTTGGAGGGTAGGGGCATAAAACATGATTAAATTATTCTGTTCTTTAAAATTAATTGTACCTATGTAGCATAAAAGAAAGTATAAGTAAATGATTTATAATTCATTCCTCCAGCACATTTTAAGGAAAACTAAAATAACTAATTTGATACCCATGACCTCTTATGTATGTTGTTTGAGGAAATGTAATGGAAAATCTTAGCATTATTAATAGCAAAAGCATCTGAAGATTTTTAAATATATATGTCAAGTTAAATAATTCAGAAAAAAGTAATAGTAATTGGAAAATTAATTTTCCTTTCTCAAAAAACTGATACACCATATTTATGTGTGGAAAAAAAACCACTGGGCCACTTTATTCTGTTTGGGTAGAACAGTGTGGACGACTTTATTCTGTAGCCTAGGAAATTGTCCAGTAGTAGTAACACAAGAGCTGCATGAAAACACAGAGATCCGCCAAGCATGGGCTGCTCATAACGATCAGGCTTGACGATTCGCACTCACATTCTTCCCAAACATTCTGAGCTTTGTTCCTATCAAACATTTTTTAAAGTTCCATTTATTCAAGTATTAAGGATTTGAGCTTAAATTATCCAGTAACAACTTTCCAGCTGATTGTACTGAAACACTACCTTCTTGTATGTTCACTTTCACTCATCGCCATGCAATAAACTCCTGTATTTAGTGTCCTAATGATTTAAACCATTTTAAGTGGTGTTTTTCTTTAAATATAGCTATCATTCCAGAATTCTGCTAGCAAGTGACAGAAATCCAATCCAATGGCTTAAGTGGAAAAAAGAGACTTCACTGGTTTTGATAAGTAAACTGGGAAAGAAGCTGCAGCAGCTGCACCCCTCCCCAGTCTGATCTCGTCCCCACACTCTGTCCTCTCCGGTGTCTCAGTTCCTTGTTTGCACCATGTCACTTTCTCCAGATTTGCTTGACAATCAGCATGGTTCTGTAGCTGCAACATCTCCCCCTGGACTCAAAATTATGTCCTTGACAACGCAGGGAGCCTCAGGCTGTACTATTAGCCTCTTATTGGACTTACACGTATAAAATGGTTTTCCCTTTTTTTATTGCAATATAATTCACATAACAAAAAATTCACCTCTTAAAGTGTACAGTGCAGTGCTTTTTAGTATACTCACAAAATTGTACAACCATCATCGCTAATAATTTCAAAACACTAGATCACCTTAATGTTGACCTAATGTTTTGAAATTAGAAACTTTTTACAAATTAGTAGTCATTCTCCATTTCTCTGCTTTCTTCAGGCCCAGGAAATGACTAATCTACTTTCTATAGACTTTCTGTCTCTATGGATTTGTCTATTCCGCACTTTTCACATAAACGGAATCATAACACGAGATGGTTTTGGCTTCTTTAACTTAGCATGCTGCTTTTCTCCATGCTGTGGCATGCATCAGTGCTTCTTACAGCTAAATAATATCCCATTGTGTGGTAGACCACTTTAGTTTATCCATTCACCAAGTAATGGACATTCAAGCTTTTTTTCCATTTGGCTATTATGACTAATATGGCTATGAACATTTGGGTACAAGTTCTGGAGTGGACACATGATTTTATTTCTTTGGGGTATACACCAAAGAGTCGAACTGCTGGATCACATGGCGACTCCAAGTTAAACGTATAAGGAATCACCAAAATGTTTTCCAAACCTGCTCTACTGTGTTACATTCTTGCTGGCGATGTTCGAGGCTTCTGATTTTCCAACATCCTCAGTAACATTTTGATTCTAGCTGTCCTGGTAGATAAGAAATGGTATCTCTGTAGTTTTCATTTGAATTTCCTTGTGGCTAATAATGTCGAGCTCTTTGTTGTGTGCTTATAGGCCACTGTATGTCTCCTTTACTCATTTTTATTGGCTGTTCTTGGGCACACGTATTCTGCTGTTGTTGGGTACTGTTCTATAGATGGCTGTGTAGGTCTAGCGGCTTACAGTGTTGTTAGAATCTCTTATTGTTTTTGCTAATCTTCTGTCTGGTTGTTCATTAGTTATGAAAGTATAGATTTG
Source organism: Macroglossus sobrinus (assembly GCA_004027375.1). Taxonomy (NCBI): domain Eukaryota; kingdom Metazoa; phylum Chordata; class Mammalia; order Chiroptera; family Pteropodidae; genus Macroglossus; species Macroglossus sobrinus. The sequence goes on from PVKZ01000393.1 coordinate 443,498, forward strand.
AAGTTTCCAACTATGACTGTTGAATTGTCTATTTCTCTGTTTAATTGTCAGTTCTTGTGCCATGGTTTTTAGGCCTCTGATGTCTGGTACATTTCTATGATCTTCCCTCAATTACCCAGAAAGTCTCTTTCAAAGGAAGCCATCCCAGGAACATGCTGAGCCTAAAACCTGTATCAGTCTTCAGCGTTCCAGCCAGTATTTGCTGGATAAGCACCTGACAGATCTCAGCATAACCACGAAGTGAAAACTCAGAGCTCTGCTTGACTCTGCCCTATGAACTGGGTTAGGAAGAAGGAGTGGAAGGAACAAAAAGAAAAGCAGGGTGGGAGAGAACGTAAATGCAATCTCATAGAATGAACTCTCTGATGCCTACAAAAAATATTCTTTGAGTATTGTGGTCATTGTTAGAAAATATATGGCTCATGTACGAAATTAAAGCTATCAGATGGCTTTCACTGCAAGACAATGTGGGTGGTTAATTTTTCACGCTTGTATTACACCCAGTTGCTGGGAACAGCTCTCAAAACTAACGCCTGTTCTTTGGTACTTCATGCACTGTGGGGGAGCAGAGCAGAGTCAGTCTATGAGTAGAGATGTTTTTATATAAAAGACAGCTTGTATACTTGGGTATTGACCTTTAAGTTCATGCTCATTCATACGTCTGTGTCCTTGGCATTGCCTAAGCTTTTGGTCCAGACTTGTATACAGATTTCTGTATGTTGGTTCGCCATGTGGTTTTTTAACCTACCAGTTTTCTTCAGATCCTTTACATATCATCAAGAACAGGCAGGAATTTCAGAAAAGTCACTTCCTATTCAATCTTAGTTACTTCTCTCTTAACGTTTTACACAGTGAAAGAAGAACTTATACAGTAGCTTGTACCCTGTAGAAATACATTATAAACCCCACCCTCTTTCTCTCTCTCTTCCCTCCCTTCTTTCCCGTTTTCTTTTTGCATGTATGGACAACCCAACATGTGCCAGGCATTGTGCTAGGTTCTAGAACACAAAAATGAAGAAAATACCATCCTGCCCTCTATGAGCTTATACCCAGAGGGGTCTCAAAAAAGAGACACTAAGTACTGTAATCAAGGTACACACTGAAAAATATTACATTATAAAACCTAGAGGATAGGTGTCATTATTTATTCACTAAGGATTACACATTGTATTAACAGGTGGTGAGAAGGTAAAGACAGAGGTTGCACACAATTCTTTGATGAGTTTTGCTATGGGAAGGAGCAGATAAATTGTATCTTAATGGGGTCTAGGGAGAGTTAATTTGGGTGACCATAAGGCAGGTCTGTGTGATAATGGAAAAGACTCAAAAGAGGAGGGGAAATTGATGATGCAAAGCAAAACGAGATAATTAAAAGATCGAAATCCTTGAAGAGGCAAAGGAGGACTGATCCAGGTCACAAGTGGAGGTGCCAATTGAGACAGAGTCAGGAGCTGTGCTTTGATTAATAGGAGAGAAGACACAGTTTCTGTGGCCCCAGAGAGAGGTAGAGGCGTTGCTGTGAGAAGATAAAGCAGTTGTTAGCTGGTAGGTTCTTTTTTATGTGTATAGTAAGGTCATTATCTGCTAGCGAGGATGGGAAAGATGTTGGGTAGTTTGAGGTGCACAGAGAAGGTAAAAAAAAATGAAAACAGTTGTATTAGAGAGTAAGAGAGTTTACTAGGTAAGCAGACTGTTTCACAGTTTTAAATGTGTATTCGATATTTGCTCTTAAATTTTAAGGGAGGAGTCAAAATGCAAAATTTTCTCTAGCCATGTAATATGTGCAGTTGTGCAGTGAGCGAGTAGTTGGATTTAACAACTGTAGGGTTTTCCAAAGTGAGCCCGTCAGAAAGAGGGGCAAGCCACGATATTTCCATGGAGTAGCTATGGCGGTGGGTCATGAAATGTAAACTAAACGAGAAAGAAAGTGGAACGTGAGTGATCAGTGTCAAAAAACACTTGTCAATTCTGTTCATTTTGGCTTCAAAATCTTTCCTGTATTAGGTGGGTAGGATATAGCTTATTAAGGGCTTTGTTTAGTGACATCTGAAGAGGATCTTAGAATTATTTTAATAGCAAAATAAGAAAGAGTAAATTGAAACTTTCTAATAAGACCTCTATTTTTATATGGCATATAAAATGAACTATAAATAATGGATAATGTGTTCAAATTTTCCTCTAATTCCTTCTGAGTCTAAACCATTGATAAACTTCAATCAATGAAGTTATGAGCATAGGTAACTGTGCATTCTAAGTTGTTATGTGGTCTAAGGTGGTGGCTTCTTGCTTTAAAGACATTATTAATAATCACAGAATGCTCCTATTCTCTGTTCCATAAATCTGAAATGGCCCTGAGGTGCTGAAACTCCATCCCCCTAGTTTCTGATCTCTCCATATCCATGCTCTTGTCCCAGTTGTTTGTCCCTTGGAATCCCCACTCTTCTGTTCTTCATAGTACATAGAGAAAATGCATAAAGAACCTTATTCAGTAGCACTAGCAAACACCTTCAAGACAAAACAATCTAGAACAGGAGTCGAGGAACCATACCCACAGGCTAAATCTGGCCTGCCACTTGCTTTTTTACATAAAATTGTATTGGCACACAACCACGCTCATTCATCCATGGATTGTTTGTGGCAGAGGTGAATAGTTGTGACAGAGATCATATGGGTTGCAAGGCCTAAATTTACTATCTGGCTCTTTACAGAAGATAAAGTCACCTCTGGTTTAGAACAGCACTGCATATATACCTCAGGTCTAATAATGAAAGACACCATTAGTCCCTCTTCAGAGGTGACTACAGGGCACAGTCAAAAAGGCAAGTCCCCAGGGCCCTAAGTTGGCCTACACAGCCATCCACCTTCCATGCTCTAACCACCTTCTGACAGTTGCCCAGGGTTGCTGGAGTCGCTGCTGCCCAGAGGGACTTCTGATGGCTCTTGATAAAAACTAAACCTGTAGGCAGCATGTGGTAGTTTTCCAATTTATTTGAGACAAGTCAGATGTTTCTGTTTTTAATTTTTTTAACTGTTGTGTCTTCCTGTGTTTCAGGGTAGGGAGACATGAAGAAAATTGCTTCTGCTAATTTCCTTCAGTAAGTGACAGAGTTTAGATTAAACAGAAAAGACCTTTGCTCTTCTCAGAGATGCAAAGTTCCCACCTCTGTCTTACTCATGCTTCAGAATGTGAATGGAGTTCTGGGAGTATTATGATGTTTCTTCTCACAATAGGTCTAATTCTGAGTGAAAGCGCTAACTGAAAAATCAGAAGGACTTTGTCTTTGAGTGCTCATGTTAATGACTGCATTCATGCATTTGAATTCTGGGTTTCTGCTGTGGAAATTCTTATCACAATGGCCTGACTCTAACTGGTGCCCTGCTTGTGGCTTTGATTTACAATGTACTTCTTGTTTGCCAGCTCTTTTTAAACTACAAAATGGAAAGAAAATATTTCAACAATGACATATCCAGAAGGTGATTTCTGGGAGCTTCAGATGCAGGCTTTGCTCTCTCTTCCAGGTTAGACACCAACTCGGTGCAAATAACTGCAGCTTTTCAGGAACATTAGGGATTCTGGACAGGTTCTACCCAGACACCCTCGTGCCCCCCGCCAATCTACTGGCTGCATTTGTCTCTCCATACACCCTTCTCACATTACTTTTAGGGGAAGTGATTTATTTCTAAGCAACAGCTTTCCAAAAGCTATAATCACATGACTTAACAGAAATTAATTTCCCATTGTACCCTGTTCAACAGTCTATGGAGAATGAAAGCTAATCTCGCTTATTTTTTCTCTTGGGTCCCCTTGAATTTTCATCAATTCAAGTTTTTATTGTACTGGTAAAAATGGAGAAAATGGGCAGCGAGGTAGCAAAGAAAATAGTTGTTAAGGGAAAATAGATCACAAGGTAGAATTTTGTTTTGTTTTTAATTTAGCCATAGAAGAGATTTAAAAAAAAAAAAAAAAAGCTAAATCAAAATTCACCAGGCTTTAGGACTGTGGGAGTGAAGATTTGGGCAGCATATTCATTTAGGCTCTACCATACCACTCGTGTGCTGAATTAAAGTAAAAACTGGGGAAGGTTTTTGAAAAACATAGATTGCCAGGGAGTTTTTCCCTTCTCTATTAAATAAAAATCAATACATTATACCTAGAAAAGTCTTTCTTTACATTTCTTTTTGTTTGTTTGTTTTTTATGTTTATTGTGACTTAAATAGTAATATATTCCATAAGTTTCTTTACCCTTTTTGGCTAGAACGAAAAGTTGATGGGCAGTAAGATTGTGGAAACATTCACTTCAAAAAATCTGAGTCAGAAAACATGTATCATAATTGGCACAACTGACAGTGAAAACAGCACAAATAAATGCAAAGATATATCATGCCTGTAGAGTAATACCGCTAAAATGTCCATACTAGCCAAAGTAATCTACAGATTCAATGCAATCCCTATCAAAATACCAATGTCATTTTTCACAGAACTAGAATAATCCTAAAATAAATATGGAACCATAAAAGGCCCCAAATAGCTAAAGCAATCATGAAAAAGAAGAACAAAGTTGAAAGTTTATGCTCCCAGATTTTAAACTATACTACAAAGCTATAATAATCAAAGTAGTATGGTACTGGCACAAAACAAACAAATGCTTAGATCAATGGGACAGAACAGAGAGCCCAGAAATAAACCCATGCTTATATGGTCAATTAATCTACGACAAAAAAGGCCAGACTATACAATGGGAGAAAAGACAGTCTCTTCAATATATGGTATTTGGAAAAGTGGACAAATACACGCAAAAGAATAAAAGTAGAACACTACCTTACCATATACTCAGAATAAACTCAAAATAAATTAAAGGCTTAAATATAAGACTAAAACTATAAAACTCCTAGAAGAAAACATAAGTAATAAACTCTTTGAAATCAGCCTTTGCAATACTTTTTTGGATGTCTCCTTGGGCAATGGCAACAATAGTAAAAATAAACAAGTGGGACTCTACCAAACTAAAAATCTTTTGTCCAGCAAAGGAAACCATTGAAAAAACAAAAGGCAATCTACTGGATGGAAGAAGATATTCACACATCATATATCTGATAAGGGATTAATATCTAAAATATACAAAGAACTTATACAATTTCAACATGATGAAAAAATCCATTAAAAAATGGGCATAAGACTTCAATAAATATTTCTCCAAAAACAGACATACAAATGGCCATGAGACACATTAAAAAATGTTCAGCATCACTAATCATCAGGGAAATGTAAATCAAAACTTCAATGAGACATCACCTCACACCTGTTAGATTGGCTATTATCAAACACAACAAATAACAACAAGCATTGGTGAAAATATGAAGAAAGGGACCTTCGTGTACTGCTGGTGGAGCTGTATATTGGTCTAGCCACTATAGAGAACAGTATGGCGTTTCCTCAAAAAGTTAAACATATAATCCAGTGATTCCACTTCTGGACATTTATCCTAAGAAAACAAACACTAATTTAAAAAGATATATGAACCCCTATGTTCACTGCAGAATTATTTGCAATAGCCAAGAATGGGAAACAACCTAGGTGTCCACTGATGGATGAATGGATAAAGAAGACATTTTGTACATACACACACACACAAAAATGAAATATTACTCAACACACAAATGGAATATTACTCAGCAATAAAAAATAATAAAATCTTGCTATTTGCAACAACATGGATGGGCTTAGAGGGCACTATGCTAAGTGTAATGAGTCAGAGAAAGACAAATAACATATGGTCTAACTTATATGTGACATCTGAAGGACCAAACAAATGAGCAAGCAAAACAAAACAGAAACAGACTCATAGAAACAATGAACAAACTGATGGTTATCAGAGGGGATGGGAGGGGGATGTGGACAAAAAGGGGGGTGAAGAAGTATAAACATCCAAATATAAAGTAAATAAGTCACAGGAATATAATGTACAGCACAGAAAATATAGTCAATAATATTATAATAACTTTGTATGGCGACAGAGGTCACTAGAATTGCCATGGTGATCACTCTGAAAGGTACGCAGATGTTGAATCACTGTGTTATACACTTGAAATTAATATTACATGTCAACTATACTTTAATATAAAATAAGTAGCATGAATGATGGTTTGGAATGTAGATCATCTAGTACTTTAAAATAGTTATACTTTTTGATGAAAAGTTTAGGATAATGTAATTTATTTCTTTTTTATGAAAAACATCTATCCCAACTCAAGAATTTTATTTACTTAAATTAATCATAGACTTGACAATAAGAATGTAGATCGTGGGAAGATTTCTATGACTTAAATAAACGGTAATTCACCTTAAGTTAGGAATCCCAAATCCAAGTGAGACTTGTTTTATCCAATGAAAACAAGATCTAAATTTAGATCTGCACTCTCAGCTTTTTGCTTTTAACTTTATTACGGCATTAAGCATACTTGTATTGTAAGTTAAATGCTTTTCTTCTCCCTCCTTCCTTCACCTTAAAAACTTACCCAGTATGGGAATTAAGTTCCCATCCTGATTTAGACCATCAGCACTAATCCAAGTGCCTGGCAATGATGTTTGTAAAACAAATTTTTTTAAATGTAACATCTATCTAAAAGTAGCTTTTCAATGACTTTTTAAAAAGTGTTTTTATAAATAGGGGACTTTTTACAACAAGTATATGTGGATGTTCACGTTTAATAATCACGTTAGACTTGCCAGTAGCTCTTGAATTCTTGTTGGGTTTTAGCAGAAACAGTAATGGATTTACAGTGACATGCTCATAATATCAAAACTAGTTAATTTTGTTAGCAACCTTGAGCGCAGATAATTTTAGAGCTATGACAGATATGCCATATTATAAATTTTGGTTGTAAAAGAATATTAAAGTGAAATCCACAAAAATCCTAGACTGTACACCTTATTAAATGATATAAAAGTTTATTCGAATAAATTAAAAAGTATAACGTATTATCAGAAATATAATATAAATATCAGTTCTGTTTTAACTATTCTGTAATATAATGTAATCCAAATTAACATTTTAACATGACTTTGGAAAGGGTGGTCTTTACAAAGTTATTTAAAAGTTTATTTGAAATAATAAATAAGCAATAATAATAAAAAAACTTAAGTATGTAATTAAGTGGTAGGAAATGTCCTGATAGCAAAAACTGATAAATCTAAAAATCATTAGAACAGGTTAGCACTGTTCTATAAAAGAAATAGAAAATAGTGTCATTTCATTGTACTATTATATAAACAAAGAGGTAATAAAATAAAACATAATCCAAAAATCGAACCAAGTATGGCAGCATATAATTATACATTTACTATATTTAAAAAATGCTTCAAATTAATGGGAAAATTTTATATTACTGAGCAACATCTTTTTCTTCATAAAAATATTGTGTAAAGATAATTAAAAGGTAAATAGATAACTAGTAAAAATCATTATGGGATATATGGTAGCATAGAATTGATAGTTTCAATATATAAGAGCATGGTCAATCAATAAAAAAATGATGACCGCACTAACAGGTGAACAGGCAAAGGGCAACAGAGGAATTTCCAACAGAAGAACTACAAAGACGTCAAGTTCATGAAGGTGTGTCAACAGCACTAATATTTAATACATGACAATTAAATCAATTATTATTTTTTGCATATTAACCATTTTTTAAAATTCATTTTGATTAGCTAGCTTATATAGAGAGAGCAGGTCTGCTGAGTATCTAAATATCATGAAGAAATTAAACTTTCCGCCATTTCTTGTGACTTATAAACAAACAACAAAAAATTAAAAGTAATTTTTCAATGCAATATCAACACAAATAAAGAAAAAAGAACAATGAAATCAAATGCCTGGATTGAACAGAAACAGAAGTATATGGTTCTTCTTTTTTGGAGAGAAAATAAGCTTTATTTACCAAAATCTCTGAAAGTAAGCACTTCCTTGGCCTCCCAAAATTACATTCTTAGGAATTTTCCTTCAGGAACTAATTAAGAATGAGGGAAAATATTTGTAGATGTTCTACAAAGCACTGTTTATTGTGGAGGAAAATGGAATCTAGTTAAGTGGCCCCCTGTAAAGAGATTAAACAAATATGGTAAAGTCAACAATGGAAAACTGTACTTTCATTTAAAATCACATCATAGGAGAATATTTAATAACATGAGTACAACTATATATGTCAATATCTATGTATGATATAATATGCTATAATATATGATGAGATATGATTTTTGCAAGAGGCTTCATTATACTAGGAAAAAGGCAAGTATAATGGCGATAGTTATAAATGGGTGTTTCTTCTTCATTCTAAGTATATTTCAAAAATATTCTAACTTCAAATGTATAATTTTATAATTAGAAAAAAATCTAATATTTTTAAATAAAAATTAAGGTATGAACATTTATTATATTACTGATTTTATTTTTAATTGTTTTTATGATAGAGATATTTGTTTTTTGCAAAAGTTCAGAGAATGTACGTGTTCTGTTTTATGCTCCACGGCTTCCAAGTTCTACTTCTCAGGGTTTAGTACTACTAGTTGCAGACAGATATATATGGACAAAAATACAGATACAGATATTTAGATTTAGATAAATGTATAGCAATATAGCCATAAATACATATAGACAGATGATATAGATGTAATTATAGACATATATATTTATATGTGTATCAAATTCATCACCTTCTAAGATATTTTATAAGTTCTCATGTGTATAATTTGAGGGACAAGCAGAGGTCGGCCATATGTAGACTTACCAAGACAATCTGTGATGACCACCTTCATCGCTGTCAATATTAGAGCCAAAATGACTACTATCCAGAGATGTTCCATCTGACTTATGCGCTTCCAGGCATTCCTTCAACCACAGAACCAATCTGCCCTCGCACATTCTACTCTCTGGGCAACGAGTGCCCACCTGGCTCAACCTCTTAGGCATGACCATCATATTCATGCACTCGCTTTGACTGAGACTTTAAAAATGTTCTGAAGAAATGTGAATTTCTCTAGAAATCACCTGGGAGAGAATAAACTCGTTTAGACATTTAGTTAAAATCAAGTTAAACTATTACTCATTGTTTAAAAGAGGGCAATGAAGCTCTAATTACATAGCACATGGGACAAAAAAAAAACATTTTGAGGAAATAAAGAAAAAGGCAAAAAAACAAAATATTTGTTTTACTTCTATAAAACCATGTTTCTTACTGTCGACAAATTGTGATAGGATGCAATATTGTAAAGTTACCCATGTTACTGTTTATTTAGTCACACTTGGAAACTAGGGCATTTTAGTGGGTATCATTTCATAAATGAACATCATAATTTCTACAATTCAGCATCTGGCATGGGGCACTGCCATCAGTGAGTTGGCTGAAGAATGCAATGTATCTAGTAGCCTTGATTTGAAATCACCCAGATTATTTTAGCATAGCCAAAACAGGTTTTTTAGAACACTTACGTTATTTAGATTGTATATGTTTTAAGGGTCTGTTAAGAGCCTACTACAATACTCAAAGCACCATACTAGCCCAAAACTCTCCATCTCCCTGCCCCAAATTCATGTCTTAGATTAGGATACCCTAGGTCTTGCTGAAAATTCAACATCTTTAGTTCCCTGAAAACCAGGGCACTTAGCTGGATGGGGATGCTGGAACATACTATCAATGAAAATGATCAACTGGCTCTGATTCAGAAAAACATTTTCTCTTCAATTAATCAGTAATTGCTCTAGATTTTTCTTCATTGATCTTATGCGCAAAATGTTCTCACTGAGCTAATGTAATGCCAAGTCTGTGATGTAAGATGCTTTTATTGCTTTGACTTTGTAGTAACATGAGAATGGCCACTTACGAATTCTGAAGGAGGTAAGCTTTCATAAGCACAGAGAATACTCCTAATAAAATGGAAATGTGCTTAGCCTTATGTTAGGTGATGACGATGGCCCTTGAGGACGTCAGATGGCACTGAGTCACATATTTCTCTTTTTAAATATGGCCTTCCTATCCAAAGGCTGAGAGGCCACCCAATTTTATAAAGCATCTACTACATGTTGGAAACACTGAGCAAGGAACTAACAGTGCAGACACGAAGGAGAACGAGATCCCTGTTCTTGAGAAGCTTGCATAAGGCTGGAGAGACAAAATCGGCCATCTTGATATAATAAGATTTTTGTTCTATTTACAGACATAGGGACAGAATAGATATTTACATCTGAGGAGGGTCTGAGACATCTCCGTGGAGGTGTTGAAGAAACTGAGGAAAGAAAATGGAACGAAATGGCATTTCAGGCTGTGGCAGCCACCTGAGCAGAGCCACACCTGAACAGCTCTGCCTGGTGGAGGAAAAGCACTGCATGACTCAGCCACTCAGGGTGACAGCGCAGCCACTGACAACTCCGCCATCGCTGAGGTTAACAGAAAAGCCCGCGCTTATCTCTGGTAACACACCAGCTGCATTTGCCCGCCTCTGTCGCTGAGTGCCCTCTGGTGGGTGGGCATGCAGGGGGGCTGACTTTCCTGTGTGCTAAACGTTTTTCTCCAATTTCCTTTCCCCCCATTTGTGTACTGCTTTTTGAGGGATGGTTGCTAGTTTAAAATGTCTTCCCTTCTCAATAGTGTTTTTTCTTCCATCTTTGCTGGAGGTTGAACCAACAAGTTCTGTTGCTTCTTAATTATATTTTTAATCTCTATAGGCTTATAACAGAAAGTCTTTAGTTCTAGGCTGCACAAAAAGAGAATGTAAGAGCAGCACAAAATGAAACCATTCATAATTGTTTTAAAAAATGGGAAAGCTAGCAGCTGCTCAATTCCAATTATTTCTGTTATCTGCAGAATTTCTCACAGAAGGCAAGGATAATCACTGAGCTCAGCAGCTTGGGAAACGCAGTCTTCCATAAAACACAGACTCTATCACACTACAAAATAACAGGAAGCAGAGCCACACTTGAATACAGGGAAAAACTGAGAAGAGGGAGAAACCGTGTCTGCAGTTTCCTCCAAATAGCACTATGTCCAGAGGGCTTTCAGAATTCACCACCCCTGCACTGTCTTCCTGAAGATTTTATTAGCCCCACTTAATAGATGAGAGAACTAAAGCACTCAGCATGTTCAAGCTCATATAGCAACTCAGCAGCTAAAATCAAGAACAGAATTCCGATTTTCCAGTTCCCAGGCCCATGATGTATTCCCCTGTGTCACTGCTCTTGTTTTTCTCACATAGTGACCTACCAGATGGCAGCCACAGCTGAAGGCAACATCTGAATGTTCTTGTGTCATGGCTCTTTACTTACACAAATGCCATGCGATACTGGCATTTCCTCTATTAATACGGATATTATTTCTGTCAGGAACATCTCTCCCTCCCCATCTTCCAGAAATACTTTTCTAATAACGTTTCATGTTTTCTAATCCTGAACTTTCAGATAATAGAATACCTTCCCCAAAAATATATTTTTCAATCTTCTTTGATAGATATTTGCCATTGTTTTCCTTCTATAGGCTAGTGAGTCTATTTCAGAGAGTTTATGTTATTTAGCAAATATAAGAAGATTCCTATTTAGCTTTTTCCAGTACTGTAACTGCTTTAGATATTTGACTGTGTGCCTTGTTTCTGTACTTCCCGCTTCCAACTAAATGTTCTCCCCTATATCCATCCATCTCTTCTTCTGGCCAAATCATCACTATGCAGTCCTTACCAGATGCAGGGAACTATTCTGAATGCTGTGAAGATGACAATGACTCAGATAGATACAAAGTTCGGTACACCACAATCGGCCTGATAGGTTAGCCGGCACACTCACTCATGAAATTGCACACTCATTCCCCAGCTTTGATTGAGCAGCCGGCATGTATTAAGGCCTGTGCAGGTAGCAGTGAATGCAGCAGATGCTGCCGCTGTCCGTCAGACTCTGTAACCGCGGGAGGAGCTGTCGTATCACTGCTAGGGTAAGGCAGGATGCGGTGCTACGGGAATACGTAGGAGCAACACCTCTGATGGAGACAGAAAGGCTTCCTGAAAGAAGAAGCATCTGATACCTGAAACATGAGTATGAGTTAGCCAGGTAGAGGAAGAAACGAGTGTTCCAGGAAGAGACATAAGGGTCCCGAAGAGAAAGAAGCTTGTCACATTTGAGAATTATGGCGTGTGAAGGAGGGGGCAGGTGAGAAATAGGCTCCAGCAGAGAAGTGCAGCATGAATGGATGCACCTCACAGTGAAGCTATTGTTGTTGTTAGAACTCTTTAAACATCCTTGGGTGTTGGTTTTTAAAGCCTTCTCTGTCTCCTTGGTAGAGAAAAAAATCAGACCAGTGATTCTCTAAATATTCTTAGGACCAGCAGAGTACCACCTGGGAACTCATTAAAAATGAGAATTCTTGGACGCTAGTGCAGAACTCCTAGATCGAAGCTGGCGGCACGGGGACTCAGCAAGGTGTCCTTCCCCAAGCCTTTCCGATGATTCGCATGCACTCTCGAGTCTGAGAACCACCAGATCACAGAGCGACAAGGCTGGAGGCAGAGAGACTGTTTAAGAGCTCAGGGCAATAACCCATGGAAGACTAAACAGTAATTTCAACGTGAGCTAAAGACTCAGGTGTCAGATAAGAGGCACAGTCATCTGCCACATTTGTTCAGATGAAGCGAGTGAAGCTGTTTTTAGGGGAGAGGTCATTTGAGCTGAACCTACAACTTCAAACTTACTGTCCTATGTATTCCCTTTTTTCCTAACTATATTCCTGATATTTGTTTTAAAAAAATTCTGTCACAGTACTAGCTTGATATAAATAGTGACTAATAAGTTATAATTCTCCCTAGTGAATAATTTCTCAATTGAATATTTTATCATGAAAAAATTGTACAGAATCAATTGATTCAAACTCTTGTGTATGATTTTGATCAAAATTACCCAATAAAAAGAAATCTTAATGGACCATTTTTTAATATTAAACTGCTTTTTTTTTGTTGTTTCTTTTTTTTTTTTTAGTTTCAAGTATACACTTGGTTAGACATATAGTTTATAAAATGATTCCTCTAATTGCTCCTTCTCTCCTCTGGTTTTCTACCTAGCCAATATATTAGTGCTAGCTGCATTCCCTATGCCGTGCTCCCCATCCCTGTGACCATCTATCAACTAATAATTTGTGCTTTTTAAACTCTTTACCCCATTCTCCCAGCCCCCTAACCTCCCATACCCTCTGTCTGTCACAAGATTGTCCTCTATATTGGTGTCAGTTTTTGATTAAATTGTGCTTTTTTTCCCTCAGATTCTGAATATAAGTGGAATCTTATGGTATTTATCTTTCTCTGTCTGACATATTTCACTCAGCATAATAAACTCTAGATCCATCTATGTTGTTACAAATGGTAGGGTACATTTTTTTTTAATGGCTGAGTAATATTCCATTGTATATATGAACCATAACTTTTTTATCCAATCATCTGTTGACAGGCATTTAAGTTGCTTCCATATCTTGGCTATTATAAATTGTGCTGTCATAAATATTAGAGTGCACAGATCTTTACGAATTATTGTTTTGGTTTTATTTGGATAAATACCCAGAAGGGCAACTGCTGGGTCAAAGGTATATCTATTTTTAATTTGTTGAGAAACCTCCAAACTATTTTCCATAGTGGCTGTACCAGTTTGCAATCTCACCAACAATGTATGAGGTGAACCTCTTCTTTTAATTGCTCATATGTATCACCTGAACATGGTAAGAAATACATTTATGGTTCTTCCAAAGAGCTATTTCAGCTTATAAGCATATATGGGTATATATGCACATATGTTCATGAGTACATACATATGTATAAATATACATATCCATTTTTTATATGTAATATTGTTGTCTTTAGCATTTATTTGTCAGTTTAGGTGAACATAGCATTGTGTCTGTTTCCTTTCTCCTTCCTTCCCTCCCACTCTTCTTTCCTTCTCTTCTTCCTTTCCTTCTTTCTTCCTACGTTCTCTGCTTCTTTCTTTCCATTTCTTTGAACTGTGACCAATCAGATTACAAATTATTAAGGTAAAGCTATTTTCTTTTAATCATGTAACAGAATTAGTGCAAAGTGATATTTAAAATTGCATGCTAGTTTTTTTGTCTATAATCAAATGGAAACTTTGCGAATTTGTTCTTCTTCATTTTTCCATATTTTCTAGCTGGCCTGACAAAATAAAATCTACTTTTTGCTCTTTATTCATTAGCACTCATTTTAATAGACATTTCTGACATTTTTTAATGCCTCACCAAATCTGATTTGCTAAAAGCAACATCTGCAATATTTAATTCTAGAAATGGCAATACTGTGGTTTTGATGGCCCAAGTTAAAAAAAAAGTCTCGGAACTTAATTTTTGTATATGTATCATGTGTATTTTAATTTCTTTTCTTCTCAGTTTAAATGTGCTTGTGTAAATAAGGCCAGTGTAAAATATTCAGAAAAATCCTGCAAGGATTAATTGTAAGAAAGCTGAACAAAGAGTAAACTTTGCCAAGTCTTTTAAGAAGCCAGCTGTGTGCATCTGCTCGTTAGCATGTAGCACTATTCTGAGCTGGGAACTGTGTACTCTTCACAGTGTACGTGGGCCATTTGTCCTGGGAACATATTTTGTGACTGCCAAAACTAAACAGAGTTAGCAGTTCCCGTGAGAGGAACATGATGCTTCTGAAACAAGGAGAAAAAAACTGAGAAGAAAGGACTGCTCTCATTGTTCCGTGGGAAATGAACAGGAGAAAGAAAACAATAAGTCGAATCAGCTGAACTACTTTCAAAATTTTTTAATTTAATGATTAATAATAGTGACAAAATATCGCTGTATAGCATTTTTTATTTTGGTAAATGCCTCGATGTATAACATGTTTAGGGCAGGTTAAAGATAGTGTATGATATTCAATGATGTAGTATAACAGATTATGTTCTGAATAAAAGATATTAATATTTAGTTTGATTTTTAATTAAAACACAGAATTGTTTATTGAAGCTAAGTACAGAATGAATCCTAGATTATTGATTATGTTACATATTGGTCTGGATTAGGTTCAGAGGCGTACAGCTAAGACAAACAACCAATAACAGAAAAGCCCAAGCAGCTGAGGCTTAAATGAATGAAGCCCAGCTATGCGGTCTGAGGACTTTGTCCCAGCTGATGTGGCAGCTCTGTTAAGTGTTCTGGCCTCAGACGCCCAGCCCCAGGTACAGCTGTCCCTCAGTGCTCCCCTCCACCAAGGTGACTCATGAATCCCCATCAGAAAACAGGATGAAAGAAGCAAGAAACAAAGGCATCCTCTCTCTTCCCTCCACCTTCCCCAGATGTGTGTACTTTACAAGCCGCACTTGTACTATACACACGTTATCCTTTTTCTTATCCATAATTCTCATTGCAATTGCCCCTTCATTCTCCTTTGAATGAATGTTTCATACTTATTTAACCTTTACCATATTCTTGTATATTTTCTGACCCTGTTTTCACTTTTATAAAATAAAATGCAATAAATATCTTCATACAGACAGGGTTTCTTGTATGTTATTTTCAAAGGGGTAAACCTTACACAGCGAGAATAATACAAAAAAAGTATGGAAACATTTTTATAGTAATTGCTGTACATTGCCAAATTGTTTTCTGAAAGGATGGTGCTGACTTATTTTGCTATGAGCAAAGTATGACTGACTTTATAATTGCCGGTATGTTCTCGAAGAGTACATGGCTAATTCAACAAGTGAAAAATAGTGTTACGCCAGTTTTTTTCTAATTCTAAATATTGTTTATTATTGAGAATGTAGACTTTTTAACATGTTGGTTTACTAAGTACACTTTCTTTTGAGGGAATTGACTAATCATATTTCACACCTGGTTATTAGAGTACATGTTCCAATTTTCCAATCAATTTATATTTAAAAATACAAACTTTTCTCATATTTGCTGTAAATATTTTCTAGATATTTTTACCATTTTTAACATTTTATAATAGTTTAGAATTTTTATACAACTGAATGTTGATTATGTACTTTAGCATTTCTTGTATTGCTTCTATGCTTAGAAAACCTAGATATTTATGAGCTTACATATTCATTAGTTCTTCCTCAGAATTGATGAATACTTAATTTTCTTCTTTCTGTGCATTTTAGATCATATTGAATTTTACTGTATGGTGTATAATGTGGATTAAACTGTTTTATCTAATTGCTATTGGGGTAACCTAATACACTTAAGAAAATAATATTAATATTCTTTGTTCTTTTTTACATCATATTCATCATGTCTTAAATGTTTATGTAAAATTAAGTCTATTTGGAATTTTACAGGTTCATAGTTCTTTATGTCCTTGTATAAACACTTCATTTTCCACTAGTACTGTTTAAATCATGTGCTCATTCATTTTTCACTCCCGACTGATTCATTCATTTAACAAATATTAACTGAGCATCTTCTTTATGCCCAGTGCTAGGTATGAAGTGGTGGATGTGACATGGTTTTGCTTCTTGTAGAATTCACACATTTTCATTTGAATAATCTTACTATATAGATTACAGTTCACAGGAACATGACCTTGGACAAAGAGTGCCATGACAAAGAAGTAAGGATGGCTCTGAACTTACACATCACTTTTCCAGGGATTCTATTTGGAAAACATGTCTTATTGTAAGAAAATGTCTATCACAGGTTTTCACTCAGTGGATGGAAAAATAGGAAAAATGCTTGAAGAAAGGAAAATATGCTTTATGGGTCACACTGGCCACACACAGAATGTGTGCTTCCATTTTACTAATAAAGATGATCAATTTGGACTGATCAACCAAGGACTCTCATTTCTGATGTGACTGGACTGTTTTTTTTTGCATCACGTCCCTTAGTGACTGTGGTCCCATCTCCTACTGAATGTGCCAGTGAGACACTGCAGCAGTGACAGCACCCTTCCTGAAAAGTTTCCTCATGGTTCCCCAAAATATGCACCCCTTTCCCTGTGCTAGTTCCTTCAAATCGCTTCATAATTGCTTGAGCTGATCTTCTTTGGCTATCACCTGTCCTTCCAGTCACAGGGGGAAATCCCTGTAAATGGTCTCCCACAGACTACCTGGAAGAAGAGAACTTGAGGATGGCCATCAGAAGTGAGGGCCACAGGTGGGACAATATTGTTTATGGAATATTCACAGAATTTATTTTAAGCTTATCTGGGGAATGAAATATTTTTGTTTATCATATTTGTTCAAAATTCAACTGTATAGTCATTTTCATGCATTATAAATAAAATTAAAGGAAATTCTTATAAAAATATTTGCATACCTATTAATATTGCCTTAGAAAATATTCCTAGAGATAGAATTTGTAGATTAGGATCGTATGCATTTTAGTGCTTTTAAAACAAAACCAGATGGTCCTCCAAGAAAGGTGGGCCAATTATAGTAACCTCAGATGCTCCTCAACACAGCATCATGTTCAGTTACCGGAGACATTTGAACAAAGGTGGCTCATTTTTAAAATCTGCATTTAGTTGCTTAATATCAGAATTGAAGATACCTTCCCCATGTTTGTGGCTGCATTTTCTACAAATTATAATATAACATTACTTAATTAGTAATTGACAAGTAATTTAGTCTTTCTGTGATAATACTAACATCATGCCTTTGCACCTCAGGCAACTAGCAAATGTTTACTGGAGAAGGAATGAAAATATTTGAGACTCCTTAAAGCTATCACTATGAAAAACAATATTACTGGAAAGATGTAGAATTGCCAGTGGATGTCTTAGGGATGGCCGTGGCTTAAAGTACACTGGTCCAGCCAGAAAGAGACTGGTTCCCGTAGTCACTTCACCATTTAATGTCATATAGTTGGACAGTAAATAATATTATTTAATAAAACAGGGATATGAGTTGGGGGCATTGTCTTAAAAGAAGTTTCAGCAGATGTAGGAGACGAAGATGAAAGATGAAAATATGTGAAGATGAGAGATAAGAATTAAGTTAAGTTAATGTGAAAATTAACCTATCAAATGAAAGAATTAGGGCACTGGCATTAGGTCATTTTAGACTTTTGGACGAAGAACTCAAGTTATATCCACATTTCTTCGATGTTATTTAGTATTTTGGAGTGTTTTCTATTAACCAAGAATTGTTAGGCAATGTAATACTCTGAGATTATTTCTGTGAATTTTATTCAAGACTGTAACACTCATTTTATTATTGTACCAGAGACTAGCAGTTCTCTAAAATTGCTTACTGAGCTAACTGTATGCAAATCAAGTGTTTTTCTTTTTATTCATGTTCACTGAGTATGGCACAAAGTTGTTCTTACGAATGACCTGTTTTCAATGAGTTTTAGAAAAATATAAAATAATCACAATTTCTTTAAACCAATATTTAAAAGATACCTTTACTCTAAATTAATTCTATTTTCAGATAGGTTTTTTCATGCTATATAGTTCATAATTTATTACTTTATTAGGAAAGTGATATACTATCTAAATGACTATGAATTATAGCAAGTGATTATAAACTAGTCTGTATAGAGCATGATTATGCTGGAATTAAATATTATTGGCTTTTAGATTCTCTATTCAATAACGACTAGATGATGCATTTAATTCCTTAATATGGTTTTCTTTGAATGTAGATAACTGCTAATTCACTGAACCACTGCCTTCGTATAAAATGTGACATTAACTTTAGACAAGGAAGAAAATAGGAGACAGTAAACCTATTTCTTGGGAATTCCCATGGGCCAGCTATGTCTGCTACGTGTCCAGGTGAGAAGCCCTTGAAATCATATCAGTGCGTATCACAGTGTAAATATGAGGCTGTTAGACTGTCATCTATAAAAGGAGAATGCCTCTTTGGGAGAAAAATGTTATAAATTCAAATTAGTTTATTCAGTGTTCAAGCTCAGTTTTATTTTGATATCAGTGGAAAGCAATTTTGAGCTCATTGAGAGTTATTCTGTTGTGTTTTTATCAGTTTATCTTGACTCAAACTATACTTAACTTTAAAATCAAATTTCTCATTGCATTTTTAAAGCCCAAATTGGTACATAAATTTTTAAAAGCCATAGAACTATCAATCACTCTGTCAGCTAACATTTTTCTTTAAGAATAACACTATTTTTTAAGGACCCTGTAGGTGAGATAAGGCATTAGAGTGTTTTTATTTTCTCCCAAGTCTGTTCGTGTGCTTATGTAAAGAATTTAGATGTGCCTCCTGTTTTCATTTAAAATGCACTGCCACTTAGCTGTTGAGATTACCTGGACCAGTCTCAATCAGATGGGAAGATGGAATTTTTAAAAAAGTTTATAGTGTTTGTTTATGGCATTAAACCACCTTTGTAATGTAAGAACTAGATTTACAATCTAGGACTTCAGCCCCAGTCCATCTCTTCAACAGGCTCTCATGCTTCTGGAGCTGTTTGGCTGGGTGAGCTGCACAGCAGGCAGCGCTCACTGTAAGAAAGACCCTATGTTAGTTGGTGATGGTGGAGGTAGAGGAGGGAAAGATGAGGTGTAGGCGACTCGGATTTGCGCCAGTTTTGATACTATGTGATGTGCACAATCTAAAGAATCCACTGGTCAGGTAGACTAGCTATTCACCGGAGAGATGCTACAGACGGGGCATGCTTTCCAGAAAAGAGGCAGCTGAGAAGAAAGGGCATGATGGCTCCCCACCTGGCCTGCGTCCTCGGGGCCAAGAGCCCAGCAAAGAGGATTACCAGCAGGCAGGCAGATGGGCTCTGTTAGCCAGCGCTGACGAACAACAGACCGCAAAGGAAAGCTGCCATGCTGTGCTCAGACAGGGAATACGGGGGATCCCCTGGGACTGCAGTCCTGGCACGGACTTTTAAAGGAGGAGAAGTGGGCTGAGTTTGAGAGGGAGGGATTTCCTTAACACAGCTCAGCTCAGACTTTTGCCATCGTCTAGGATCCTTTCTCCTTTTGCTCTCCCCCCTGTACTCAATATCTACAAGAAAATTGGTTTTCATGGCCATTTTTATTTGTTCATCCATTTATCCCTTCCTGAACATTTACTGAGTGGCCGTCTTACACTATTTAAGATACCAGTCTAGGGGACAAAACAATCAATAAGACACAGCTCTGCCCAAGGATCTCACAATCCAGGAGAGGAAACGAACACAAACTGACAACCAAAAACATGGAGAGCAAGAGCAGTACGTCGTGCTGACTGCAAACGAGACACACGCCCGAGGAGCCCTGACTATGCCCGTCATACCCTGTGTTTCATTTCACTGTCAGCAACAATTCAGACGCAGTTTTAGTGGCTCTGGGTCAGTGAGGACAGTTTCTCGGTCGCCTGAGAAAATAATTACTTGACTAGTTTTGTTTTTCATTTTAATATCTAAGGCTTGTAGGAGAGAGCTGAAATATATAATAACCATAAATGCAAGTCGACATGACCAGATAGAGGACATCGTCCCCCTAACCACAGAGTGGGTGTACCTGCTATAACAGCGTCAGCATCCAGGGATGATGACGACCCCATCACAGTGAATGGGACAGTGGTGAGTAAGGAGTGCATGAAGGGATGGAAGAAAAGAGTAGTGAGGACCACGTGCATGAAGTTGCAGGGAAGTGTCAGGCACGATCTTTGCTCCTATCACAGAAACTAAACTTTGGAGATGGGAGAAATGTCTCCAGATGATTTTTAAGAAGTTCGGTTGAATTAAGAGCCTTATAAATCCTCTGAATGTCTCCTGAAGGCAAACACATGTAGAGATACATATGATTTTTCAGAGTTGTTGGAATAATATTTCCTTAATGTGAATCAGTGCCGAGATGAGGCCACAGGTCTGCTTAGCTGGCCGCAATTACGCAGACATTGCTGACTGTGTACTGCCTGAGAAGAAAATGGTTTAGAAGTGACACCTGTGTCACATGCCAGGGTCTGAGCAAAACGTTTTCTCTTTCTGGGCTTGTTAGTGTGAGAAGTAGGATTTTAAAACCTCCAAAAATTCCAGCGGTCAGACGAGAAAGGATGATCTGGCAAGGAGCTTAGGTCGAGGCTTCTCTGGTGTATGTGTTCTTTAATTTTAATCTTTTGAAATGTTCCTGTATAAGCACAATATCTGTACACCAAACACTCAAATAGAATCTTTGACAATGTGCCCAGAAGCTAGAAACAGCCAGCTTAATACAGTGTCCTTTGTGGAAACTACTAAGCCAGGCTGGATGTTGCCATGAATAATGAAAGATTTGGGGGCTTAGCAAAAGAGACATGTTCACTGAGAGCCAACCTATGACAGATACCGTGCTAGCTACTTATACTGTGAAGTGCTTTACTAAACATCTCAATTAATCCTTAAAACTAGCTACTCCTTAAGATTGGAGACACATCCGTATTTTGACAGATAAAGACATATCCTGAAGTCCCAGGGCTCATAAGATCAGAAGTGGCACAAAAACACTGCCTTATGATCATCCCCCCAACGTTTTGTTTCTTTTTCCCCACCCCATTACAATGCTTTTCAAATAATAAGGCAACTTTGTCAGTGCCTGTTATGTCATTGAGACTATGAGCTGAAGGAAAAGTTCATTAAGACGCTATAGAAATCAAAATTACCATCCACCCATCAGTCAGAAGTTAGTTTGCCTGATGAAATGGCACATACATTTTCTTTATGAAACCATATGAATAATTCAATATTATGCAATCATGTGTAGACATCATGCTTATCGCATAAAAATAACATTTTCATGTCCTCCACATGTAAAGTTATTTTAGAATTATTCTTGAACTTATTCCAATTTATTATCTTAGAGGAACTCGCAGTTACTATTTTAAAAGCCATACAACCCAACCAGTAACTATGTAGAGCAGTTTCCTCCATCACCATCACGAGATGGGAGACAGAAAGCTCTGTGATTCACCTGTGTCTGCGGCTGAGCACAGTGCCCAGAACTGGGTGATGAACAGTGTTTCTTAGCGGCAGAGGTAACGGCGGGGATGAGAGTACATATAGTTTTGTATCATGTTCTATTAAATATATTTACAGTAATTGTCACTGAGAACAAGTAGGCCTGGTAAGTAGCATCTCACATTAGGCAAGTTTTTAGGGGTGCAGGCTCTGAAATCCAGTGCCCGTGTGTAGATCGCAGCTCTGAGACTCACAGCTACATCTTAGGCAGGCCTGATGTCCCCTGTCCTCTGACACGGGTTGACAATCAAATAGATCTCTCACAGTAGTGTTGTAAGGACAGAATGACTGATGCAAGTGAGGTATTTAATTGAGTGATTAAAGCGTGGTAGGCATTAATAAGTGTTTAATATTATTATTATGTGAAACAATTAAGCTCAGATTCGCTAACGCCCAAGGAAGTGCCTCATGCTACACTATCATTAAAGATAGAGAAAAATAATTCCTAGGCTAATCCAAAAGATCATGTTTTCCCCTTATTTTTCAAATCCCATTTCTGAAAATGAAACCACAGCAATGAGAAGAAAAAAAAGGATTAGCGTGTACTTCAGGGAATCATATACTTTCTCATTATTATTCCATTCTCACTGCTTTCTAACTTAGCCTCTAAGTTGAACTGAAACCCCAAGCCTCCTCCAATCTTTTGATCAACTTAGAGTTTAATCTTTTCCATTTTAGTTGGATTTGTGCTAAGAATAGACTGTGGAATTATAGAAGACAACTCAATCTTCACTAAACATGGAAGTATTTGAATTTTTTAAATATATATATATATTTTTTTAATTTCAGGGGATACAAATGTGCAAATATCTTTCCGGATTTTATAAGAGGATAAAAAATAATATACAAAATAAAAAATGCCTATCAAAGTAACGTGAAGTTAAGTAAAAGCTCCATGAACAGAAACTACCAACCATGCTTCTGTGTTAGATGTAAAAAACGCTGTCATTATCTTTTTATAAGAACCTCACATTTGACAATGAAGAAATAAAGTACCCAAGAAAACATTTTCCTGACTAAAGCCTTTTATATAAATAAATATGTTGCCCTCTTCCTGTACCTCTCCACCAGAGTTAAACAATGGCCACTTAGAAAGGAAATGATGTCAACGCCCTATTGATAAAAATCAGACTGCATTGGAGGAAACAGCGAAACACAATAGCAAACACACAGCTTTCTAGCATCTGTAGTGTATCATGGTAACTCCTTGAAGAGCAGTCAATTATTAAATTTAAAGCGTAATTCCATTATACCCCCGCACGGACTTGAGTTTATTATGTTTTTAAAGCTTTTACATACATATCTTTCAGCAAGGACAGCTAAGAAATCCAGAGAAAAGGTAAAAAGAAATTGTCTTTGGCTGACAGAATTTAGAGCTTTAAATGTGTGTAACTCTTTATTTTTTAATTAAATCTTAAAGTTTGACTGTCATTCCAACACCTTTCATAGCTATATTTTCTGGGGAAGGCTATTTCAGCAGAGTTTACAGAATGACTGTGGAAAATATCTTGAAGACCATTTATCAATTTAATGATATTGAATAAACGCTTGGCAGAACATTCAGACTATAGATAAAAAATACTCTAAGGCACGTGAAGACAGATCCCTCGCCTGTGGCAAATTCGCAGTGATAGAGTTTGACGTGTTGCAAACTAATCTTACTCTCAAGGAAATGATTTCTCCTGTAGATGTTCTAGTTCTTGCTAAATGAGTATATACCTAGATGGCCTGTTCTGATTGCTCGGGGGAACCAAGAAGTTCAAATCTCATTTTAGTTTTTCAAAGTAATGTCCTAATTCCTTTCTATTAAGTGTTCTCATGCAAACTATTTAGAAGCATAACTTTACATATTTTGTCACCAACATTTCTATTTGATTATTAACCAGATGTGGTTAATAATGATTATTAACAAAGCAGAGCCAATCCTGTCATTATAGTGTCTTTCAGATAAGACAATGGTGTCCTGTGTTGTGAAGGGACAATATTGTTTAAAAGAGATGGTGTCATCAAATCGCCAGCTATGGTAAGGCACCATAATTCACTCCACGTCCCCAAAGTCCAAAGGAAGTGGGAAATGTTTTCCATGTCGGAACTCTGTTCTTCATTTCCTCTGATACTGGAGGTCTTGTTTTAATTACAGACCAGGCAGCATGGACGACTCAGTCCCCTCTACAATTTGAGAACTCAAGGAAACAATCAAGCTAAGAAGACCCCCTTCTGGGGAGCTCCCTGGACCCCCTGAAAAAGAAAGAAACTCCTCATTCTTTCCAGCAGTTCTAGGTTGTACAGTGTCTAAAACGCCAGGTCTCAAGACAAAATAGAATGGAATGTTGGTCTTTGAAATGACCTTGGAGATCACTCAGCCGGCTCAATGCTCTCTATAAAGAGATAAAGAGACGGAGGTGCAAAATAATAACAGTAATAATAACACATAACAACTTATTCTAAGTAACATTCTAAGTAGATTTAGTCTATTTACATAGTGAATGAATGAGCAGACTGAAAACATATAGAAAAACTTAATCCATGTCACGTTCTAAGACTGAACTCGGTACATTTTCTAGTATAGTATCTTACCTTTAGTCTCCTTAAATGTCTGTTAAATTAACATATAATGTTTAATCATAGCCTCATACTTTAAAAAACGACAAAGACATCAACATTAGGTTTATATCTCATTTAGTTATGGCTGTTAACTTTCAAATGAGGAAAACGAACCTGAAATACCTTTCAACACGGTAACAAGAACACCGGGCGCAATCATGAAGAGCTTGTAAGGACCTTGGGCCGGATCCTTGGGCAAGAAAAAGCTCAGCAGAGTGCACGGCGCACGGCCTTCTCCGAGTCTGTTTTTTTGACTTTATCGATGTTTGGTTATTCATAAGAAATCAGCTTTCTATTATACTTCTATTATATTAAGTCTACAACCCTGAAATTCTTAGGAGAAATTTAATGCACCTGACTTTCAAGGAGACTTTTACAAAAATTTTTTTTCCAGAGACTTATTAAATTTATCTCCGCAGATTTTGAAACTGAGGAGTGATATATTAAGGATAATTTTATCCAGAACATTGAAAGTTTTTTTATCTTCCCAATCTCTATAGAAATTCCACCTTGATTTAAATAAAATTTACTTTTTTATAATAATCCTGTAGCAATCAGAAGTATATGTAAATGACAACCTGATATTAATTAACTGCAGAAGGAGTGAAGGGAGGTAAGAAGAAGGGAGGGAAAAAGGAAGAAAGGAGGGAGGGAGGGAAGGGATGAGAAAGCGCTATAACCCAGCGCTGAACTGCATGTCAGTCACTAGCCAGCCCTGCGATTGTAAACGTCAATCTGCATCCACGTCTGCGGGTGAGAGGCAATAATCTCCATCTCTGTGTGAGGCTTAGTTAATATAACAGAGAGAGAATGCCTGACACAGTGCTACTTGGCTACACTGTAGATATTCAAAAGATAATTTTTTTTTAAATTATTTGTCTGCTACAGAGATTCTGCAAGAGAGCAAGTAACCGCTGTGCACTGTGGACGCAGGCAGAGCAGACAAGACGTAGAGCGTCACCCTGAGATCTTACTCGTTTGCAGATAAGAGACGAAGGATGTCAGGAATGTGCTGGTGGTCCATGAACTAAGAAAAGACAAGATTTCTAACAAACTAAGCAAACGTTCTCATTTTAAAACAGAAAACCAAGATCAGCTCTGACGGGGTGGGGGCAAGGGTATGATCCACAGGGATTCACAGGAAGCCAGTCGGGCCACCCCCAGGAAGGAACGTGTGGGACAAACATGGGACAGACTTAATTTTCACTTGACCCTGTTATAGACTGGATGTTCTGTCTCACAAAATTCATCTTCTGAAACCTACCTCCTCGCGTGGTGGGCCAGGGGGTGGGGCCTTTGGGAAGGGATCAGGACTGGATGAGGCTACGGGGATGGCGTGCTCATGAACGGGCCAGTGCCCGACTGCGTCCTGGAGAGCGCGCTTCTCCTCTCTGCTCGCTGCCCCGTGAGGATAACAAGAAGTCAGCAGTCTGTGGCAGAAACCGGCTCTCCCCAGCACCGGACCCTCACCAGAACTAGACCATGCTGCCTCCCTGATCTCACACTAGCGTCTCCAGCACTGTGAGAAATGGATGTGTTGCTTACAGCGGCCTAGTGGATGATTCTTTGTTATAGCGGCCTGAACTAATGAAGACTCTTTGATAGCTCTATATGTCAGTATCCATGTGTTCATGTTTTGTTAAAATTATTTTAATTGTTATTTTGGAATAAACAGAAATAAAAAAATGCCATTTAAGGATAATCAGCACAATGCATTCTGGGCGATCAGGTCTTCTACATTTTGGGGGAAACCTCTATACTTTCTAGAGAATCATGTGAGTGTAGAAAAGGTTGCCAAATTCTTCACAGACATGCTCTTTTTATGAATTAAAGTATTCTTATCTACTCAAGTACCTTAAACCTACTTTTTATCCATACAAACTACTAGTAGAATCAACTGTGCAGTGATAATTCAACTAAGTAACAAATATTTCTATAATTCTATATGCAAAGCTCTTAGCTGGACCTTAGACGGCAAAGAACTGGAAGTGATAAAGGATCCTGTGGATATGGTTAAGATATAGAACTCTGTGTTCTAGATTATGAGGCAGTGGAGAAAACAGAAACACACATTTCAATGAGCACGTAGGGCATGTGCAATAGTTTTACAAATGTGGACCATTTACAGATGCTATATGATGTGGAGAAGGGAAAAACTTTTTGTGTGTGGGGATAGTGGAGAGAGTGTCTTGCAGAAAGGAGTTATAGGAACTGATACCTGCAGCGTATCTACGGGACAAAAGGCCTTCCAGACAGTAGGTCAGCTTGTTCAAGGGGCAGGGGCTGGAAAGCAGGGTGTGCTGAGGCAGGGAAGGGAACCGGACACGAGGAGAAGGGCAAGTGCGTGAGGAGACAGACCCCGTCAGGAAAGAGCAAAACCGGATCAGGATTTGCACGTCAGGCTGCAGACTTTGACCTTTTTTCTCTAAGAAAAAAAGAGCACTTGAGGATTTTTCCAACCAAGTCCACATGTTCAGATGACAGCTGTGTGGCAGCACAAGGCCAAGACTGGCGTGAGGAGCAGCTCAGGACAGTGAGACGGAAGGAGGCCGTTGGGATGGTACCTATTTTTCGCCTCCTTTATGTGAAGCATGGCCGTGACCACTAGAGCAAAAGTAATAAAATGTGGCTTCACCCACAGAAAAAAAACCAAAGCAGACCTATCTCCTGCCGCTTTCCACAAATTTTGAATCTGGAATTTTTGTTAATGCCATAAAGAGAGACATATGTCTTGCATTATTCACGATTGCTTTTGGTAAGGAGGTGATTCAAAAGCAATCAGCCTGCTCTGTTAAGGGGAGCATGACGAGGATTATGCCAGAGCCCTCGGCCATCTGAAGCAATAAAAAGGGACCAGTTGACATGGTGCCTCTTTAAAAGTTTTAGGGCAGACCATTCTCAATATCCACATAATTCCAATTAAGGATGGTTTTTCCTTTGAAACTGGATTTTTGTACAATGAAATACTGTGTAGTAAGCTTCCACGGATAATTACCTAAGGTAAGGTCTTATTTACAGACTCCCATTCTTCACATCAATGAGAGATCTTTCTTCAACTCAAGAAGTGAAGGGTTACTTCTGGAATTCTTTGGAAAATTACACCAGTTAAGTACGCAGCTTGCACTCTAAGAAATGCCCTTCAACTTGAAGGAAGCTTAGGCAGAGCCTTCTTGGCTGATCTGCGCACAGAGTCAAACATCAGAGGGATTTTCCAGTGGGCCTTGAAGGGTTCCGCATTCGCTTTAATTAGGAAGATACCTGAGCGCTTAATGGGAACTTTTAAAGCTACTGGAGTAGAACTAGAGTAAATGATTCTTTGGAGAAATTAACAGTGTCACAGATGCTCCATTAAGTAACACATAGTTGCAAATGGGAAGTAAGAGAAATAACAGAAAAGAAATGTGCATCAAAGAAAATCATATCCGTTTGTGTGTTTCTTTCACCAGTAGCTGTCAAAATAACAAATACTGAGGAAGACAAAAGGGAACCTATTTTAACAAGCTATCCATACGACTATTTGTTAGATTTAGCTGGGAATGGGTTGTATTATTGGTAGAATTTAAACAATTTCCAGCTACATAATTTTTCTTGTTACCAAGAAAGCCTTTGTATTTGAGTTTGTTTAGACTATGAGCTCTTCAGTTAAGAGAGAAAAACAATAAGCTCTTAAAAGTTGAGTATGCTCTTAAAGTCTTTAAAAATAAAGGCTACAATAAAAATCTAAGGTCCCTTTAAGAGATAGGTTGGTGTCAGAAGGTTCTAGGAAGGAATGTTTTTGAAACAGCAGAAGGCTGAAGAACTTAGAAAAGAAAGTACTTGAGTGTGTATCAGCTTTCATTCCTGATGGCTATTTGAAAGGACAGGGATCTCAGAAAAGTAGAGAAACTAGAGGAAATAAATGACCTTTTGGGAAGTCTGGGCAAATCTTGAGACTACGTCACCTCTTGAAAAGACTTCCATGCCGAGGTGGTATTTCTCTTTCACCTCAGGCCACATGGATCACAAAGCTGTAGAAATCTGGAAACCCAAGCTGGGGGAGCTAAGAGCTCATGAGAAGGCAATCCACGGGGGCCACTTAAGGCCTTGTCTCTGAGCAGTCGTTGGTGATGCTCACACACGCCCCGACCAAACGTGGAGAGTGCATCTGAGGATGTTCTTTCTATCAAGGCTGCGCCAGAGTACCAAAGCTCTGACTCCGGGAGTCCACGGTGTGTGAGTGAGTGACTTCAGATTTAGGAAAATGCCTTGAATGAGTTAGAACAAGGTCTAGATTTGCAAAGGTTGGTAGGATATAGAGTGTATTAAAAGTTTTACTTCTTTAAAATGTGTTGTCAGCATTATCATTTTATAATATATGTGTAATGTGAGTAAATGTTTAAAATGTTAACTGCTGTTTTATATTATTTTAATAAAAATATTGGCTGGGTAGAAAATAAATAGATGTGGCTAGAAATTTGATACTGTGACAGTGGTGCAAGGAAAAGTGTTCAATACCCACTTTTATCTGGTGGCAGCCACTCATATTCTGCCTGTAGAAGTTATGTAAAACGTTGCTTATCCCAATAAGCTCCCATTTATGGAGACATGACAGAATAATAAGATGTTATTCTGGACAAGCGTAAGAAATGAAAGTCATTAGCTGTTCCATTTCTCTGAGGTTCAACAGTCTGAATCTCAAATTTGGTCCTTTCAAGTAGTTCTCCAAGCCTTAACTTCACCCTCAGGGTTTATCTCTTTGCTTTTAAGGGATTATTCATGAAACTCGGGGGGCCCAAAGGACTATCAAGTATAACTTCACTCTGAGGGGCTCCTTTTCTCCCAAGCCCTGTTTATTGGTGTCATGTTACTAACCTCTAAGCTTCCCTGGGAGGCATGTTATCAATGGTCCCATATTATTTTTGAAAAAGTTAAATCACAAAGAAACTGGAAGCCTGTCCTAATTTACAAAATGTATGTACTATACTGTCTCGTATATAGTATTTGTGATAAGAATTTGTCTCTTTCTCCTCACTTAACAGAATGCATAACCAAAGAGATCAGATAGAAGTGAAAGTAGGCAATTTAATTCATCATCATCAGTTAAAAGATGGCAAATCTGAGTCCTCATGAATTTCTAAACCATCTACTTAGATTTAGTTCTATCAGTCTATCATCAAGCAACATAACAGAATTGCCATATGAAGAGCAACTATTTAACAGTTCTTCAACTTGGTAAAATCTAACTATAATAAAGAAGGGGAATTGAAATAAACTTTATTTTTGAAACAAATTTGTAATCTTCTTAGGAAAATAAGATGAATTATTTTGATTTCCTGTCATGCAGGGTTCAATCCAGTTTTTGTCATATGCCGGCTTATACAACTGGTGACAACTTAAAGAAAATACAAAGTTGCAAGTACAAAATTAGATCTCTATAATTATATATTGAGAATAAGAAAGAATAGCAATAAAAATCTAAATTTCTCAAAGGTTACAAATACAGTAAGTACCAAAATGCCAGAAAAACATAATAGTTCTATTCATTTGTTGTCTGTCTCTAATATTTTTCTCTGTATTCTTTTACACTATAATTTTATAATATTTTCTCTAGAGAGAAGAAGATAATTTAGTGTAAGCATAGTAGAACACAATGTTTTTTCAAAAGTTTAGAAATTTTTTCTTAGCTCCACACATCATTATTAGTAATGTTATCCAGGGTTGCTATCATACACTGCGGAAAGATTTCAGGGAATTTCTAGTTTTGTTACACAGAGTAGTCACAATGCTCCTTGAATTGACAATTCAAGGATCTCTGACTGTGCCCTTTGACTCACGAAAGCCACCCCTGCATCTAGACATTTAGCGATTACGGACCTAAACACTGCAGTGGCCATAAGTGTATCCCACTAAACCCAAACTCCAAGTGTCCTTTTCAGCCAGATCCCAAACATGGCCTGCCTTGGGGGGCGGCTGGGATGGAAAGAGACAACTTTAATCAATTATGGTTAACATGGCTTACCACTGCAAATTTCACAAAAATTATTATAACCTTGTGAACCCTGCCAGGGCTCCTTTTGCGGAAAAGTGTGTGTAAGTGAAGAACTAAATCATGGTAAATTTGTCTCTACTAAATTTAGCCAAATGATGAGCTACAGATTGAAGTAAGATTTTAGAGTACTAATATGGGCAGAGATTAAGATAGGCCTTTTTATGCTATGTAATAATTAATGATGTGAGTTGATTTAAGTAACATATGCACTGTAACAATATGAAGTGTACATGGTAATATTAGCAACACTAAAAAAATTGATGAATGAACAGTAATTTTTATAAGTTTGGTAGATTATAAATTCCCTAAATTAAATTTTAAATAGTTTTAATATTTATAAGGCATTACCTACAGCTGAGGTTGTGGAGCAAAAGGCCAATTAACTAATAAAATGTTTAAGTGTCTGACTACCCTAATGAGAAATCGGAACACTTTTAAGAATACGTAGGTAATCCTGAGATGGTTAAAAAATATACACAAATAGCAGCTATTAAAGGTCTGAGTATATGAAGCAATATTGTTTGAGGCCTTCTGACAAGAGATGACATTTATACAAGAGGAAACTGGTTTGCAGGTGAAATCTTTTTGGCCATTAAATAACGGCTTCCAAGAGATGGAAAATATAAAATGTTTAGTGACATAGTGACTTGAAAATCACTACTCCAAAATAAGATTTTGCTCAGTTTTTTGTGGCATGACTACAAACATAAAAATGGGTCAGATGATTATGTTACCAACTACTCTTTCCGCTTTGCACCTATCCACGTGCTTGATTCCAAAGGTCCCTAGTAGCCACCAAACTCTAATTTTTTTTTCTGCCTGCCACTCATTGAAAGAACAGTGAATAAGACAGTTAAGTACTTAACTGCTCAGTTTTCTCAGTGATAATTTCCTTACTTTGGTTTTTTTCCCTCAAAACTTCTGTCATTTGACCTCTGCGCTACCTCAGACACTAAGCATCTCGACATGGAGAGACGGCGTCATGTGGGGACCGTGACAGCTTTGGAATCAAACAGACCGGCCCTGGATCCACCACGTGACCACGGGCAAGTTCCCTCATCGCCTTGGTGCTCAGCCTCTGGGTGGGTTAAACTATACTTCAATAAGAACGTCCACCTCCAACACAGCAACCTCTCTGCAGCAACCCCTGAGTGATTCTGTCTCCATGATGGATAGAAGTCACCCAAAGCACAGCTGCTTCAGTTTGTATGGAGTGGAAGTGAAGCTTATTTACTGCAAGTCTGTGGCATTGTGTGATCTTTTTCACAAGTTTCTCCTGCTTAAACTCAATACATTATATATAGTCTTCAGGAGATCCAAATAT
Source organism: Macroglossus sobrinus (assembly GCA_004027375.1). NCBI lineage: Eukaryota > Metazoa > Chordata > Mammalia > Chiroptera > Pteropodidae > Macroglossus > Macroglossus sobrinus. The sequence goes on from PVKZ01000393.1 coordinate 475,393, forward strand.
TGAAGCTGAACTCTCCATCGCTCTATCCCCATCCCTATTTCTAGCTGTAGCTCTAGCTCTATATCTATTTCTGTTTTTTTCTCCTTTTTTTCAGGGAGAGAAGGGAAGTGAATAAAGAGAACGTGGACATAAGAACTTTCTGCAGTTAAGAAGGCAGTTAGAAGGTTTTATTTTATTTTATTGCCAAACTTTGCACTTTAAGAAAGATAAAGGAACACTGTTCTCTCAGATTATTTGCTCCATTAGCTGCCAAGGGCAAAATACTGTCAGAGACAAACAGGAAATGGTGGGCCACCGGCTTGCTGTCCTTGCCTGAATCTTTTTCCCAGGCCATATGTTTACAAACATGCTGTGTTCCCCATGACAAAGGCAGACCCAGACACACAAGGACTTCAAGGCTTTCCACTGTGTGTGTGAAATGCTTTCATTTAAGAGCTGCTGTCAATTCTCAGACAATGCAGAGGAAGGAGAGGGGGTGCCCGAGAGGGACTGAAAGCTAGCCTGGGCAGGAGGCTTAACTCTTTGGGGACAGGGACGGACAGACACACACACACACACACACACACACACACACACACACACACACACACACACCCCTAAATGAACAGACACTCAAAACTGGAACTTGTTCTGGGAGAGACGGCTCGGTTTACACAGCTGTGACCTGAGCCAGAAGACACTGAACTTCAGAGTTAGCATCTTTGCTTCTCGGATGCCCTAAAGCAGGCAGGAGAGGTGACCTTGTCCCAAAAGTCAGTGTGGACATAAAGGACAGCTTTGCCAGTGCCTATCAGCCCCAGGACTGTTCACTGCCATTTCCACGACAACAGTAAAACTGCCTCATACCACCTGGGAGGATTGATACTGCGAGATTTCTTCATATTTCCATCTCTTAGGCTCCCAACACAGGAGTCAAGAACCAGTGGCACAAAATAAAACATCAACAACAAAACCACATAAATCCCACATCTCTGCCTCAGTGCTGTCGCCTGGCAGTGCAGTTAATTACTCAGAAGACTCCATCCTGGTGCTCCCAGGAGGGACGGGGCTGCTTTTCCTTTGTCAGTCCTGTGCACCCCACAGAGGCTTCCGCTGTGCTGCTCAAGGGTCTAATCCGCCCTCGGCAGATGTAAGGCCGGGGTGGGAGGAATGGGAGGGGTGCTGCTGGGAGTTCAGAGGATTAGTAAATCAGTCTTTGCCAAAACCAGCCTAACTACTGCATTTCTAGGACTCCCAGAGGGGCGTCCAATGTCTGCATGTGGATTTGGGGTGGAGGTTAAGATTCCCACTCTTTAATTTCAGGATGGGCAGGCAGGGGCAGACAGCTGGTAGGGAGAATGAGACGTGTGGGACTAAATAAAATTGAAGGCAGTCTTGAAAGAAGTATTTCAAGAATAAAAGCACAGAAACTAAACATTCCCCCAGATGCCTGCAGTTATTCAAGCCTTTGGCTGAAGACTTATCTTTAATGCGCGTATTCATTCAACAAACACATTGAGCTTATATTAAATGCCAGGCATTGCCCTAAACGATGAAGATGTAGCGGTAAGTAAAACAGACAAGGTACCTGTTCTAAAGCTTCATAATTCAACTCTAATGACTGAACTGGAAGGAATTTGGATTTTTTAATCAGCAGTATCTTACTGAGAGTGAATTCATCAGCTCTTTTCTGTAAAGAAAGCTTTAGGAATGGTGTAGGAGAGAAACTGAAGAATTAAGTTTCAAAATCATTTCTGGGTAGATAAGGGAGGTAGGGGAGTGTGTGTGTGTGTGTGTGTGTGTATGTGTGTGTGTAAAGAAGATATGATGTCTGGGGTTACTCTTCACCTTGTCATTCTTATCTGATGAGAACCAAGCACAGTAGAAAAGGTTGACTTTGGATCTGAGTGAGAATAAATAAAGCAGAACACTGAAGATGGCAGACTAAACTGATGTCCAAATTTGTAGATACTTTTAAAGGAAATATAACTCTTATTAAGAAAATCAGCCAGAGACCAATACGCTTTGTTATTACCTCTCCAATCTATCTCTAGAAATTCTCCTTACCTCAGAAATCAGGAGACTAAATTACTGATATACTAAGATATGGTCAGAAGAAACACATGGTTGTATCTTAGACTCTTCTTCTCACAGTGAAAAGCGAAAACCCAGAAGAAAGTTTTAAAACTAAAAATATTACTGATTCAAGAAGAGTTAATTTAAGCCTCTCTATGTTCTTCCTTACACTCTTATGTATTACACACATGTATGAAGTGGAGAAAAAATCCATTTTTGTTTTTTGATTCAGAGCTAACATGTTGTCCAATTACCTGATACTACAAATTTTTTTTTTCTAAAACAAGCTTATAAATTAAATATCTAGCTAAGGAAGTATTTTTGAGTAAAGATGGCTAATGAATTATATAGAATATATCTTACAGATTGCTTTAGGACATAAAACATGAACTTAAACCAACGAAGCTTTAAATGAGAAGGAACAGCAATCTTCCTTCTCCAGGTACTTCCTATGCAGACCATCCATGCATTTTGGCAGTTCATCACAGGGTTTTGCTTGTTTGTTTGATTCAAGATGTTTACATGTCTTGAGTCTTGAAAAGCAAGTATCCATTATTGAGATTTTGTTTCCTACGACTGTACATGACATATTTTGTAGTCCCCGTAGTCCCTGGTAGCCCGTAAGCAGAAAGTCCACACTTCCTGACTGGATCAGTGAGGCAGGTGGAGTCACTGTGGAGAAGCCGTTCTGAAGACAGGACAGTCTGCTAGACCACGGAACTGGAAGTTTCTTCTAAGCTAAGACTCCCTGGGTTACATTCTTTAATCTCTGGCACTTCAGTAAGTATTTTTATCTGAATCACATAAGCCCATGGACCCTAAATCTAATCAGTGTTTAGTGATCAATTCTTGAGGAATGTGGAAAATGAGTAGTGTATAAATCTTCCTGCTGCTCCCTTTTGGAACTGGAGGTTTAGGTGAGTGGGTGTAAAAGGCAATAAAACAGCACTGTTTAGAGGTTCAGACCTTGACAACTAACGAATAATTTATGAGAATAAAAAAAAAAAACAGAATATGAGCCATTCTTTTGTGTTCCAAAGAAAATACCCTGGAGAGGTTATGAATAAAGAATACCCACGAAAGCAAAGAAATTCAAAAGGATGCAAGCTTCATAATTTCAGCAAGAATTAACATGTTTTTATGTTGGCTTGTAACTTTTCTGCAGATGTTACTTTGAAAGTTTGGACTTCTGCTACATCTTAGCATGTAACACATATCTTTGGTCCAATCACTGGGATTTGGTTAGAGCAGGCCAGCTGGAAATCCCTTCTGGAAAGAAATCTTTATGTTTTCCCAAGCTGAGCATAATTTTTTTGTTTTGGGATAGGAAAGATCGTTTGTAAGTCAATCCGCTACAGTGAAATTATAGCATAAATCTAGCTGAGTGTTCTTCAGGGAAGCAGTTGAACCAGCCAGATTAAGTTGACATGCTATTTCCTCTGCCTGCACCTGACACTGACTGATGTCAGCTCATGTCCCATCAAGTTTATATTTGGATTCAAGTAAATCTAAAGGCATATATAATCGGTTGCTACACACATGCAATCATTTGTGCTTTCCATTAGAACGGCTTGTTACAGAATTATTTCTATTTCTTGTAAGGTGATGGGATATGACTTTAGAAAATGTAGTAAGAACAAAAACATTGATAAGAAACATTGATGCTCAGAAGGGAAATGACGAAGGCATCACACTGAGGGGCTTGGGCACTTCTGTGGCTGCTGCTGCTGAAACGCACATCTAGTTCTACCAGTGAAATGAACAGAACAAAACACAACAAAAACAAAAACTGATGAACGACCAAATTAAAACAGGCGAGTTTTTATTCAAAACATTTTTTACTAGTCATGGACTTGTGGGCAAGGTTTTTCATATCAGTTTTCTTATCTTTATAGAAGAGAGAAAGATTGGATGCTAATAGTTACCCTTTGTATCATAAATGAAATTTTGTTTATATCACTAACAAGAAAAACAATTAGCATATATTTATAAAGCAGTAGTATTCATTATTTGCTACAGACAGTAGAATAAGATATGAACTGGACAATTTGAAATATTAGAGTCATACTTGCTTTTTTACAGACCAATATAAACTCCCAGTAGTAAATAAAACCCTTAACATCACGCCAGCATCCTACAATGCAGAAGAAAACTAAAGGTACATTCTGTTACTTCAGAAACATCACTGCTACCATGTCATTTAAAAACATTTTGGTTAGGTTGAAATATGCTACATTTGGTATTCCTTCTCACTTCTAAAAATTCTTTTTCATCTATCTGAATGCTTTTATTTTTTAAAAAAAAAACTCTCTATATTTATATTTATATTTTCCTGTATGGAGCACACACCCCTTTGCCATCTCACGTGGTGCTCACTGTAGCCGCGGTCAAGTATGCAGGGAAGCACTGCTGTGGACTGATACGTGGTCCCCTCAAAAAATAAAAAAATAAAAAAAGATATGCTGCATCCCTAACCTCCAGTACCGAATGAGAGACCCTTACTGGGAACCAGGGTGGCTGCAGATGCAATCAGTGAAGAGTGGGCCCTTAATGCAGCATGACTGGTGTCCTTATGAGAAGACGGCCACGTGAAGGCAGAGACACAGGGAGAATGCCACGTGACAGCAAAGGCAGGTGCTGGAGTGCAAGCCAAGAAATGTCAAAGATTGCCAGCAAACTACAAGAAGCTAAGCAGAGAGAAGGAAGAATCCCTATGAGTTTCGGAGGCAGAGTGGCCTTGATTTCAAACTTCAGACAATACATTTTTGTATTTCAAAGCTCCCCCATTGGTGGTACTTTGACACGACAGCCCTAGGGAACTAACAGATGAGTCCATGGCACTAGCTAACATTCACGAAACCGCTAAGTGTGTGCCATGCACTGAGAATTCTGTGTGAAGTATTTCCCAACATTACTTATATTTTACAGATAAAGAAATTAAGGTTCAGAGAGGTAAATTAGTTGGGCCAAATTTGTATAACTAGTACATGACAGAACCTGATTACAATTGTTTCTAGTTCATGACCTGAGAAGAAGAATCCTTAGTCCACTTGAAAGATGAGGAAATTGAATCAAAGAGATTGAAACACTCGTCATCTTATCTTTTTGAGACTAAATGTTGTTCATTTCCTGTAGTCTTTCTCCTGTGCCCACTGACCCAAACATGTTCTTTGTTGTCTTTCGCTTTTTCTACGTAGACCTCACGACCCTCATTTACGGCCTCTAAACTGAGTGGGCGATCTGATAAAACTATGATCAATGGAGCATTTAGAGGGCGCCTCTGCTGTTCATATGTACTTTAATCAATCCAGCACTTGTTAGGGCCATTCTTGAAGAGCAGATGAGTTTAATGCCTGTTTCTTAATAATATTAACCACTTTTATAATTATGATAATAATAATTATTTATTGAACTCTACTAAGTATTAGCTATTCTATTAGGTTTCTAAATACATGACTTTGTTTAACTTTTGGAAACATCCTATGAGACCATTACTATCATTTTGTTTGTAGTGCCAGAGAAGAGCTCCATTAGATGAAAATAATTTGTTTCATCCTTCCAGGTGGGTCTGGCATCTACTGCACACACAGGAAATAAATTCTAGAAGTAAGTGGCTTATATAGGGCCACTAGATAAATCAATAATCATTACTGGGCTATAACTCGAAGCCAGACCCCTTGACTTCTAATGTATAATTTTTCATGCCAGTTCTTAATTATTGATCACCTAAAGAATTACTCGAAGAGTTTGTTAAAAATATAGAAGACTAGACTCTTTCAGGGCAGGGCTCAAGAAGTTAAATTTTAAACATTTCTCAGTAGAGTTCTTAAGTAATCTAAATTAGTTAAACTATGGTTTCCAGGAAAACATATTAGTCAATCAGCTACAGACAGAGGAAATAGTCCTGGAGATAAGTTTTAAAGGATGTAAGTGGAAGGAGAGAAAAAAGCGAGAAATCCTACATTTCTGTCTTGCCAACTTTGAAATATGAGTTGAAAATTTTATATTTTCTAAGTTTTGATAATTTCCTAATATTTGTTCACCCACTGACTTCAAATTTTCTTTAAAAATTGTCAAACATGGAAATGTAAAAGTTACAAATAGATTTCATTGTTACACATTCATTCTTTGAAGAGCCGCAACTCTTACGTAAGCATGTGCCTGGCAATGAGGCAGATTGATTGTGGGGAATAAGAGAGTTCTCAGCATCCGTCCAGCAAAGGACATCTTTATTCAAGGGGGTGCGTAAACTATATATCCCTTCCATGCTCTTTGAACTGTTCTTCTTGTGACAGTCTGTGAGTTCGTCAAACTGGATTTAAGCAGCAGATGCTCCATCTCCCACTCAAATTCCCTGCATCTAATACTCAGTTAGCCTTTAATTCTTCATCCCCACGACATGCCATACTCTCAGAAACTGGGCACACGTACAAGACTTATGCTAAAATTAGAGCTTTTCTAGCAGGTTTTTTCTTTTTATTACACAGTGCGAGGATTTTCATAGATGTTCAGTTCTCAACTCATTTCACTTTCTTCTAAAATTCTCACTGCTGTTTCAAGTGGGTGTTGGTCTATTAAAGTCACTTCAGTTTTCTAACAAAGAGTACATTCACCGACTCTCCCTACCTTGCTAACCTCCACAGCTGTCTCTTACTATCCCAGTACATGGTTTTGTAAAGAGTAAGGATTCTAATCCTGGCTTAATTAGTAATTAGTTGGGTGATCTTACTCAGGTTCTTTAAAATGAGTATGCTTAACATCTACAGGTGAAAAATAAGGTGCTTACAATAAAGGGACTTAAAGGTTTCTTCCACGGTTCTTAGATTAGAAACTAACAAATATATTCTGGAAGATTACATTAGATTTTTTTAAGTTGTGAATTTCCACATTATGTAGACTTAAGAAAGTATCAAAACTATATGGAAAATAAAATAAACTGATGGACAATATAAGGAAGAATAGTTGGACAGATATGTGGTAAAACAAGTAGAGTAAAATATTAATTGTAAGTGGTAAATATATAGGTATTCACTGTAAAATTATTTCAATTTTTCTCTATGTTCCAAAAATTTCACAGTAAATCACCGAAAACTTATATTGTTAACATGAATGATACATATATAATACATGCATATGACATTAAATCCTACATACCAGAGGTACTTATAATTGAAATTCTTTAAAATAATTATACTCACATATTCTCTAAAACATTTCTTCCCTGATTTTGTCTAGCATGGCAGGCTACAATTTTTATTCCTTAGGCTTTGCTCTGTATTTCCAAAGGATTTGGAGATTTCCCTGCTAATTTCAGAGCATGTCCAATTCACTGCAACTGCAGAACAGCTGGTGCAGGCAGCTCGCACTGGCACTGTGAAATATGCTCTGAATTGATTAAAAGCCTCCAAATTGACTATAAAGTTTATTTTCGGGTTTAATGATGTTAGGAATAAACATGGGAAATAATATGATACTATTCTATTACTTAGTGATTCTTAGGATTAAAAAAATCAATACCCCATTTGAACTTGATTCGTTTATACGATGTCTCCTCCTTGATTTATTTATGACATATGCACATCATTTAAGTTATTAAGTGAACTAAATCAAACATGATTTGGTGAACTGCAGCATTCTGTTCTTTGAGTAAAAAGACAGACATAGAGACATTCTCTGTCCTCTCACATACAACATGGCATGACTGTATCACATGGCGGTTCTGGCAAACAGTTTGTCTTGCCGCCTTGAAAACAACCCTATGGACGTGGTGGAAGTATCTGTACCTCCGTTGTTCCGAGGCCTCCCAACAGGAATGACAGTGGCATTGCTGAGGGGGCCGTACTGTGGAAGTGGTGGCAAGGGCCAGAGGAGGGGCGGGATGGCGAGCAGGGCCCGTGGAGACAGCGCGCTCAGTGAAGGCAGAGCCCGCCAGATACAGTGTGACTCAGAAAGGAGCAGCCGGGTCTAGAGGGCAGGGAAACGGAGCTGCTGCTATGAACCGGCTGAAAAGACTTGTTCATGTTTAGTGAAACATCCCTGAGGACAGGTGTGAAGTACCTGGAGGTTCTAGGAACAGGATGTCTACACTATTAGACGAGGCTAAGAATCAGTGATTCATAGACCATCCCTCTACCCAACTGGTAAAGGTAAAAAGTTCAAGCTCCACGAATGGCTCTCTTTCTGAAGTCCACTCTACCTTGATAGGAAGACTTAGGGGAGTCTATGTACTTCCTGGAGCTGAGTGAGACATGTTTGCCTGCGTGCATAAGTGGATTTTCCTGGAAAAGCATTCCTAGCTTTCCTCAGAGTTAAGGGGTCCATCACCCTCTCCAACAGGAGAACCACTGATCTAGAATAGACAAATCAAGATGGTTCCAGGTGAAGTAATGAATGTTCGCCAAGGCGTCTTTCCACGATTCACCCCTGGGTTATCTATTTTTAAGTCTTTCTGTTAGAGAAGCCCATATTTTTTAAACTTTTAATTTCAGTGCAAACCTAAAGCCTATTGTTTATTTCATTCTAAGCTTCATAACTTCTCAGCCACTTTTCCTGTTTCATATCTGTCTCATATCTGTCTCATTACTCATTTCCCCATAGCCATAAGCTTTGCGTATAATGGTTAGATTTGAGAATCAAATCTATAACAAAATCTAATGATTGAGACTGAGCCAGTGCTGTTTCATTCATCAAATATTTGGTTGGACTTATTATGTTCTATGGAGATACTAAACCAGGAAACAGAGATATAAAGATTAAAAAAAAAAAAAAGACTGGTCTCATCTCAAAGAGTTCACAATTTATCTACATTTTAAAATCATTAATGTATATATGCATCACCCAGGATCATGGTTAAAATTCAGACTCTGCGAAAGGTGGAGGGGGGGATTCTGAGACTCTAGATGTGTAATAAGTTATCAGATGATACCTGTGCCATTTGATCTGCAGACGATATTCCATATAGCAAACATTTAGTGCAGCCTTTGTCAACCAGATCTGGAAGAGACATAGGTCCTAATGCTCTAATCATCCGTTCTATGTAATAAATTGACTTCCATTCAGTGCCTCTAGACTGGTACTGGTTATGCACCTTCCTTGAGAGAACTGAGAAAATCGTCTTTGAATCATTCTCTGTCTTCCTGTTCAAGTGAAAAATTGTATCAGGACTGAATTCAGATTTAAGGAACCAAAAGTCTGTTTAGTGACTTAGACAAATAGAGGTTATTTATCTCTGACAGCCAGAAGTCAGGAATTAGTAGTCCATTGCTCCAGGGAATGCTCTCATTTGTTCTCTTTGGTTATTCTCAGCACATACAGGTAGGGCCTCACGGATGTTGCCTCAAGGTTGAGAGATGGCTGCTGCTTTGGCAAGCTCACATCTGCTTTCCAGGTGAAAGCAGGAAGAGTGGGAAGAGAAAAGGAACAGTGCTCCTTATAAATGTCCCTTTTTAAAGGTTTCCCAACAGTTAAGTCCAGTGCCTTCAGCTTAATCATTTTGTGTTGAACAGGGTCCCACGGTCACCGCTAACGAGTGACTATGGGAACATAAACATTTGAACTCTAGTTTGGCATTTCTATAGTAGCAGAAGAGGTTGCAAATGGCTTTGGAATAGTTGATCCATAGCATTTGCCAAACACAGGGAACTGATATGCCTCAAGTGAAACAAGAATTAGCTGAGCTAAAATTTAAAACAATAATGTAGAGCGGAAATGCTTTCAAAATGTCCAAGCTTTCTAGAGTCTCAAAGTTATGATGCCAGACACTGCCGTTCACTGCCTGTTCTGATTACACACAGGTTCGGCTGTGCCTGAACCACCGCCCAATGCAAACAGAAGTGCATTTCCTCCTTTGGTTTCTCTAAGTAATTTCTTCAGTTTTTACAGATTCCTTTATAAATAGAAATACTTTACATATAGACATATATTTCATTTTTTATCTATAAAATTTCTGACTTATACATAAGAACATGAAATTGTGAATAATCTTAATACCCTAAATTAGTTGTAGACAAATCATTTGGCATAGATTATTTAAACATAGTTTTATTTTTCCATTTTAAAATCAAGTTCTAATATTTATAGTTAATTATCTAACTTAAAAACAACTCCATTAAAAGAGACAATGAAGAGTAGAGAATTAACATTGATATATGATCTACCATGTCTTAGGTGCTTCACAAATTTTAATGCCATTAACCCTCTGAACAACAAGTTAAGGTCATATTATTCAGTTTCCTAACAAGAAAAGTAAAGTTCAGAGAAGTAACTGCTGAAGATCATACAGCTATAAAGTGTAGAGCTAAATTTGAAGCCAAGAATGTTTAAAACTTTCCATTTCTTCTCTTTTAGAATGCATGTGTGGAAGTGTCTTACTCTGCTTATTAATTACCTTAATGAAATTCATGATGTGTGAACATGTATTTGCATACATTCATTTTTTATTTCTGCCTAAATTAAAAATACAATCTAATACAATACAATTAAAAATACATCCAGTGAGACTCATGCGCTGAAAATAAGAACTACATAGACTTTATATAAACACTGTGACATTACTAGTAAAATTAAACAGAGAAGAAAGAAAAGTACGGAGGCATTAGGTAAGTGTAGAAAAATGTGGGTGACAGAAAGAAGAAAATTCAAATGATAAATTAATTTTCATCTGTATAATTTATGATAAATTAAATGGAATTTTACTTAAAAAGTAACCAGGATAATTAAACTGAGTAAAAATGAGCCATTAGCAGTCCATGCACTTTAGACAGTAAATGACATAAAATATATTTATAGCTTTAGGTATCACATATGGAGGAAATAATAATCCTGATTATACAAAAGACTTAAATTTTCCATATTTTAAAAATTCTCTTTTAATATAACTTGCTCTAAAATTTAAGAAAAATATATTTAACAAAAACTGAATGAGTTTTTCTTTCATAACAGAAGGAATTATCAGGCACCTACTATGTTTCAGTCCCTGGGCCAGGCACTAAGCATTTACTGAAATATACAAGACCCTGGTCCTGCCCTAAGACTGCACTGTATCGATGGATGGATAAAAAGATGTGGTACGTACGTGTGTACACACACACACACACACACACACACACAGAATATTACTCAGCCATAAAAAGAATTAACTCTTGCAACAATATGTACGGACCTACAGAAGTAAAATAAGTTACACAGAGAAAGATAAATACAATGTGATTTTACTTTAATGTGGAACCTAAAAAAAAAAAAAAAATGAAGCAATAAAATGAAACAGAAACAAACTCATAGATACTGAAAGAACAAACTGACAGTTGCCAGAAGGAGGAGGGTAGAGGGATGGGCAGAAAAGGGGAAAGAAAATGAGAAGTACTAACTTCCAGACACAAAATAAATCACAGGACGTAATATGCAGCACAGGGAGGGGAGTTGATAATATCATAATAACTACATACAGTGACAGACTGGCACTAGACTTATGGTCACATCGTAAGGTATGGAAATGTCGAATCGTTATGTTCTACACCTGAAACTAATATAATAATGTATGTCAACTATAATTTTTATTAATTAAAAAAAGAAAGAAAGAAAGAACGCACTCTAGCAGAATGAGAGATTTGAGAAAAGAGCAATCCAAGTGTGATAAATTACATGGAGTTCTCGGGGGAGCGAACAGGAAAACAGAGTTATTTAAATAATTTTCAAAAGGCCTCATAAACTAGTAACTCATTTTTTAAAAATCCAAGTGAATAAAATACAAGATTTGAATCTATAAATAGGCAAAGTCTAGTCTTCCTGAAAACTTTCCGCTTTGAAATGAATCATGTTGGAAGAATGCAGACACTGAGGCTAGCTCTAAATGGGTTAAGAGACGCCGCGTTAAAAAAAATGGTTTGGGTAGTTAAGAGAAAGGGTAAGTGTCTTCTGGCTTTAAAGCTTCTCTACTTTAGAAGAGACAGCACAGGTAGTGACATAGAAATTGCATCTATGTGTAAAAAAACAGTTAAATGCTGAGCAGGAAGCGTGGCGTGCAGAGCCAAAGACGCGAGGAGCGTCCTGATTGCCTCTGGAAGCTGGCAGGAAGCACTGAGGCGGGGGCAGGAATCAGAAGTTGATAGCACAGAGCGGGGAGCAGTGGAAACACAAAGGCCACGGAATGAGGCAGGGCACTGGGCTCCCGGTGGACACGGCCGGAACAGAGGCCACCGGCCAATAACCAACAGGGTGCAAAGCGCCTCTGTCACCAAAGTCACCAAAGTAGCAACTTCCGCAGGAAGCGCAGATGGTGCCATTATGTCCTCATTCCTCTCCATCTGTATAATATCTGATATTATATATTATAATGGATTTGATTATTAGATTTCAGACAGAAGACATTGTAGGAAGAAAAATGATAAGGCACAGTTCTAGGAAAAGCAGATAGGTTGCCTAAGCCTTGTTCGCCTAACAGCCTTTTCCTGCACATTAGGTTTTGAGGTTCATGTTTATTCTGTTTTTTGGAATTGGAACATAAGACGTGAATTTTGATATCAATATCTAAAGAACTAGACTAAAGTGTGATGTTTTTTTCATTTGAAACTGACTATCAGAGCTGGATGGTTCTTGAAGCTCGTGAAGCTGAAACTTGAGGACCTTACAAGTTCGTGCATCTGATTTGGCATTTATACTTTGATTCCTTTCAAACTGCATAAAGAATATGATTTATAAAGATATTGTTATAAAGTAGGCAGATGACCACTTGGCTTACTTCATTGTTACTGACAGATGTGAAGTTGGAACACCTTCCTGCCAGCTCTCTGGGGGCCGAATTTCTACATTCAATGTGAAGAGGGCATGACATTTCAAGTAAATTTCTAGAGGATGTATTAGGTTGTTTTAGTGTGTTTCATGAAAAAAAAAACTAACCAATTAATTAATTCTGGAATACTGTAAAGTGAAATTTTATAGGAATATTTATTTCAGTTGTTCAGATACATGAGAAAAACTATAATTGGTATTTGTTGGTCTCTGATGTTTGGCAGTGTATTTCTTGGATAGATGTAACTTTGTGCACAAGCAAATGTAATATAAAATGTTTTTATAAGTCAAGTTTAAAGTCATAACTTTCATTCTTATGCTACCTTTTATTTTTATGGAACTGAATTTGATATCTCATTGATTAGATAATCACATGTGATGCTTTGTCCTGCACAGGAATCCAAAGCAGCATAAATTGTAAGGGCAATTATGATCTCACATTAAGAGGGTGCCAGACAGTTCTGGACAGGCTGGACATGGAGTCCTGACACACTGATGTCACCATCATTTTTCACCTGAATTCCTTGCTATCTTCGGCATGTCTGCATTGTCCACCCTCATGATCACAGGTAGACACGACCTCTCCAGTGAAGAAGAAAGAGATGATCTCTTGTATAAAACTCTGTTTTGGTGAAGGAAAGTTTTTTCCTAAGCCTCCCCACACTCAAGGCCAGTCGGTCAGCACTGGTTATAAGTCACGTCGTAGCTGTGAGCCTTCCCAGTGGCCAGTGCCTGGCATGTTCAGTCTCTAAACTGGGAGGTGGGCTCTTCCAGGAAAGGTGAAGGGGAGTCGGAGTGGTGAGTGCAGGGTGACCAGCCAAGGGCTGCCAAGACTTGTCTTTATCAAGAGGGAAATGAGTTGTCCACTGGCCAACTTTTGGTTTGAGAGGGTGAGAACGTTACTTTTTCTTACCCATTGGCTGTACCCTTACACCCGTGAGTATTTTCACCATGTGTCTGCTGTCTATTTTTGGTCTCACCCTCTAGCAATTTCAGTGGCCACAAATTGTCCTACAGAGTCTAACAAATTTCAGACATTTTAACATTGATGAAAGTTTCTTTGAGCTGCAGACTTTGGTCAAAAAATAAGAAATCCACTAAACGGTGGAGATTTTACATCCCACTAAAGCCGAGACAGTGAGCCTCTGGGCTAACCAGCGCAGAATGCCAACCATTCCACACGTGATCACCTGGGCATGTTCCCAAACCATTGGTGATTCTTGTTTCTAGACCAATCACAGAGCTTTGTCCCAGAGGAGGTCACAGGAGGTCAGAGAAGAGTTTTCCTGATTGGGGACTATCGGACTAGCTCGGGTTCCAGGTATGCAGTCTGACTGGGTCCCTCTAAAGACCCACGTGTGTTCAAATTGTCTGGGCACTGCTCCTGCACCTGCAGGGAAGGTCTAGCTTCATTCTATGCTTCCTCCAGGAAAGTTCCCGTCACCACAGCAGCCCTCGCTCAGCTGAGGTTTTGAGATTCTGTAACAATTTATGTCAATATTACTCATCCAGTACTTAATCCTATGCTATTCTGCACCACATTTTTCTGCTGTCTTATATCCAAATACTTTTTGTGCCTTTTCGTCAACTACAAAATAAAAACTTCCAGATCAAAGATCAGGAAGTTTTTCCACTTCTTACCACACTTATCACCCATATGCTTAATGTAGAACACCATTTTATTAAATATGTACATGCAGTATATGGAAGAAGGTAATATAATGCAACAAAAAGAATAACGCAATGCCATGTGACAAACTACTCAGGGAAACTTCAAAAACGGCACCGAAACGATAAGTTGTTATGCACCATTCAGAAACTGTGCTAGGCAGAACTACAGTGGTGTACAAAAGTCAGCAGGTCCTTGCTTATGAGGAGCTAAATTCTAGTGACAAAGAAGTATATAAATAAGCGATCATGCACAATTGGAAAAATCAGAAGTCTGCTAAGTGCTGTGAGGGAACCCGATCCCATCTGCAAGTGAGGAGTGGCTTCCCTGAGAAAGTGATATTCGACCTGACACCTGCAGCTTGAGGAGGAGATAATTAGGTACAGATAACACCCATGTGCAAATGTAAAGCTGCAGCTGGAGTACAGAGCGAGGTGGATGATACAGAGAATGAAACTGGAGGAAAGGTGAACTGGAGAGAGCTACAATTTGTTGCCCATTCCAGAGAACCAGAGCATAGCTGCCCAGCCACAGACTACATTTCCCAGTTTCCTCTGCATAAAGTATGGCCACATGATGAGTGTCCTTCCGATGGAATGCAGGTAGAAGCGATGTCATCCCAACTTAGGATTTTAAGACAGCAGGTATGCTTCCTCCACGTGCTCGCCTACCGTTCTGAGGGCCCAGTGCTGAGAGCTGAGTGCCACGGGCAGCTGTGTGATAAGGTGGCTGCATCGCCCTGAATGACCACTCACAGAAGATCCTAAGCCAACCTGGAGCCCCTGGGCTGTTACACTGGGAGGAACAAACTTCACCTTGAAGTCATTAAAAATTGTTGAGACCTTTGCTAAGATTGTTTATCATAACCAGTGCTAAATGTTAGGAAGTCATTTAAAGATTTTAAAGATAGCTATATTATCAGATCTATATGTCGAAAAGATTTCTCTGTTTGCAAAGTGGAGGATATACTGGGGTTTGGTGAAAAAGGATTAGGAGAAAGCAAACAGAAAACCTACTGCAGAAGTCTAAGTGAGAAAAGTCTGAGGCAGTGGATGGAAACAGAAGTGGATGGATTCAGGAGCTCTAAAGTGACCTTGAGATTTGGTAATGTGTAGAACGTGAAAACTTTATAGGTATCTGCAAAGACTGCTACCTCTCAGGCTTTGGGCATTGTGTAACTGGTGGTGGCATGCTCTTAAAAAAGAAACACAGAGAAAAGCCCCAAGTTCATATGTGCATAAATGCACAAATAGATGTTATTACTATGTACAAAGGACAGTCTCTTATACCACCAAAATGAGAGCTGGCCGTGCCTAAGGGTTAGCCTCAGTAAGGCATCCCTCTGAAACAGAGCTCATGGCTCAAGTTCTAAAGCTCAGAGTTGAACCCACTCCTTAACTCTTGTTTAACTCTTACTTCCCTAATTTTTATCTGCAAAATGAGGAAATGATCATTCCTGCTGCATAGGTTTATAATAAGGATGGAATGCAAGAATACATATAAAGCACGTAGAAAGATGTCACCCTTGGTAAAAACTCATTTACTGTTGCTTCTTAAGCAGCAGTCACATACTCTATACATTACCAAGGGTTTTGAGTGTCATCAGCATAATGTCTGCTCCTCGGGTAGCAAAGTGTATTCAGCTAAGGAACTATGAATTTTAGAATGCATGCTCTATACAATAAGTTAATTTCATAGGCCCGCTTGGTCACTGAATATCTTAGACAAGGCTTAACACTAATGATCCAATTTTTTTCTACTCTCATTTTGGCTAGTTAGTTTTCAGCCCTGATTTTCAGATGCATTCAAACCTTAACCTTTTCTTACAGGGTTTTGCATTTAACCCTCATTACACAGATAATGTTCTTTCATAGTCACCTAAGTTTTGACCTATTTTCATCAATTCTAAACTCTGCACCACCTCTACAAATACTTTAATTTCTTTACCCTTTCGATTTGGTTAACTTTCATAAATCTTTGATTCTTTTGTCACTTCCTTCTTAAATGAATCTGTAGCTGCTCAAACCTTCCTGTGCAAGATCTATAACTTAGTATAAACCTCATTCCCTATCATTTCTGCCAGTATCTTTCCCATTATTCTTCTGAGTGGTGCAGCATAAAACAGTCTCACCTTACATTCCTTTCAGCATGATTAAGACAGGTATGTAGGGAGAACTAAGTTTTTTTTAAAGTAATGTAACAGTAATACACGCAATTAGGGAAGTAATCACTTCATTCAATTATACACACAAATCCAAATATTTCAGTGTCCTTTGGGGAACATTACAATCCAATGTTTTAGGACTATTTATAGGAGATCCTTTCAAGGTATCAGCTCTGTTCTCCATGAAGCAATTCTCTACTTTTCCCTTGGGAAAAATATCTTTTTGCTAAGATTCTATTTCTTAATGCAAATTCCACTTTTTTGATATATGCCACTTTAGAACATTAAGTAATTTGTACCAAAATGTTACTTTTCCTTTTCATTCACAGTTTTCTCATTTTAAATCCACATGAAGTTTAAAGAAAATATTTATGTAATTTTTATGTATATACAATTGGACTACAGTAAACCTTCAGGGAGTCCCAAAACAGGACAGATGGAGCAGGATAGGATCTGTGTAGTTCAGATTTTCTGTCCAAATGGCCTCATATATCAGAATAACATCATACCTTCAGAGCACAGGATTATGAACTGACCAAAACATAAATTATCAATTGTTCTCTACAGAAATACTCCAAGGGGAGCTTTTTGTTTCTGAAGAGGATAACTGATGGAATTCAGACACTGCCAAATTCACTCACTCCCTCATCCCCTCTAGTCACTTACCCACACACTCGTCCAGTCATTCATTCTTATGTTAAGTACTTTTTCACCACCCTGCTGCATAGTGGGGTTAGAAAAATGTGACATATTCCCCTATTTTGAGGACATAAAAAAATCTTCTAGATAATAGTAATCCAAATAAATATATATTTATTTATTTATTTGTAAAAGTGCTCAGAGTTAAGTAATTTACATAATCTCACCCACTATTCAGTGGCAAAGCCAGGATTTAAATGGAGACATCTCCCTCTGTTACAGAGTGTGTTCTCTGAGTTACTATACATTAGTTTCTATTTCCAATTAAGTTTTATCAAATACAAGACAACCTAGAAATGTTCACACCATAAAAATCTGTATTCTTTATAAAATACATAAATTGATTTTTCAATCATGATTTATCTGACTTTTTCTCAAGACAGCTATGTATAGAGGCATATTTTCTGGTAGGCAAGTCTAATTCATTTAATGACACTTTCTAATGGGTCTTAGAAGACTGCTTTTTAGACTCTTACTCATCCTTCAGATTGCAGCTCAGAAGTCACTCCTCTGTAAAACTCTCCCTGACACAACTCCCAGGGAAGTTGTGTCAAATCCAAGCACAAATCTTTTCTTCACAACCGAGCCTTTCCGCCATGAAGGACACGCTTAGGTGTCCTAAGAGTCACAGCACCAGATTACAGTGGGTGGCATTTGTGTCTGTGTCTACCCACCTGTCTGTCTAGATTAAACATGAGCTCAACAAGGGGTGTCATATCAGATCTCCCTCCTCTCACAGACACACTGATTCCACATGGCTGGTCCTAAGTGAATGGTGACTATCGGTATCTGACAAAGTAGGGCTGTGAGTCCAACCTCACCCAGGATGCGGTTCCCTGGCTACACTAGTAGACCAACCGAAACTGTAGGACAGAAGAAGAAGGGTTTATTTGTATTACCTGCCAATAATCCCCTTGATATACAAATGAGCACTGAGAAAAGATTATCTATGTACTGGTTACATTTATTCATGAGTATGGATGTTGAGCCAGTGACTAGAAGGATACATATATATCTAAAATAATGTTTTATAAATGATTTAATAAAGGCATAAAATATAAACAAAGGACAATGAATAAACAAGAAAAAGTTGACTGTGGGCATGGGAAACTAGTGCAGGTATTGTTCAAACACTTTTTATTTAACATTAAAAAGTCCAATGTCCTTATTCGTAACATTTTAACGTACCAGACTACAAGGGTTCATGTGATGTTCTCGGTAATCTGGCTGCCTGGATTGCAATCGTGCCCTTCACCACATATTAGCTTAGACATTTTCCATGTTATACCCACCAATGGATTGTTGTGAGAATTACATAAAAATAATCCATCACCATCCTCAAGGAATCATTGTTTATTGATTCAATCAGACAGCATTTTGCAAACAGAGCACTACTGGTGAGAAAAGATAAAGGAGGGATTGCACATGGAGCAATCTCCAAAGTTTCCGAGCGAAAATACACCAAATCCCCCCATGAAGCACTTATAGCATCCTGAGCTTCACTGCAAGCAGGCTCCCATCTATATGCCTTTTTTTAAGAAATCTTTGCTCCAAATTGCAAAGTAAAGTTAAGGGGGAAGTGTTCTGAGACAAGAGCTCTATCTCCAAACTCTCTACTAGCCCAGCTCTTCGCCAGTCACTATTTGGTCTTCAAGCAAAGCTCCTGTGCATCAGAATACAAATAGCTAGAAAAAATTGATGTTTGACCTATACATCGATATGCCAAGAAAAAACTACATCAAGAAGCAAAGAAAAATAACAACCATGAGAGAGGCAGGAAATAGAAGAGGAATTCCTCCATGAAACAGATTATACTGTTGACTGCCACATTCTCTGTGAAATTAGAGAAACTATTTCCTCTTTGAAATAAAAGCTCAAAGAGAAGTTAGAAAGATTCAAGACAAGTTGATATACAGTAGAAGGAAATAAATATTGGATGGCAAATCCTGTTAGGAAAAATAATGATGCCCAGTTGAGATGGCAAAAGTGGTGGCATTCAGGTGGTGATGACAAGCTCTCACAGTGAAAGGTGATTTGGACAAAAGAGGAAAAAAATAGGAGCGGCCACATGGCAGCTGACCAGATGTGCTGGTGAGCATACATTAAACACCCCTGCCGCATCTCAAAATTAACTGTTACGATTCTCAATTAGTTTGATGCTCTGTGTTAGCAGTTGGTGTCAAGAAGCAGCTAAATCATGTTTACATGAAGTAATCCCTGACTAAACATAACTGTTTTGTTTGATATGTAAATGGACATCCCACAATTGAAAAACTAAAACTGAAAGAAAACACAGAATATTATATATTCATCTTATTAATGTTTTATCATTTTAATTTTTGTCTTCCAAACATAGTTCGATAGTCGTGGTCGGGTCTAATTTTCTAAATCTAACACAGTATCCCAGATTCAGGCAGGATGCGCACATCTATATTAGATTCTGATGAGATTCTGGTCACCGCCCTACACGGATAAAAACGGCCCTGGGTACACAGTCAGGAAAGGGCTGCTTCCTATCCGTGAGAGTAAAGCTTTAATTGGAAGTATTTACTGCAGGCTCTTTGCTTCCCATTCGCCATTCAGAAGAAACACAAGTATTGTGCAGCATTAACATTTCTTAGAGAAAAGCAAAGATTAGAAGTTTCTCCCAGTTCAACAGAAAGATAATAAGGAACCAAGATAGTGACTGGCAGAAATTCAAATGAGTGCGAAAGTTATGTTAAGAGATACAGTAAGAGGATGTTAAATTACAGAGAAGTATTCGTTGTGTTTATTTTTTTTAACAACTGAGATAGCATTTTAAGAGAATAAGACATTTCCAGTTATTTAAATGCCTTTGATGCACAGCCTTCTCCACCATAGGGGTTATAAACTCTAGTCCCTTTCAAGTTCAAATACTTTTGATCTCTTGACTTCACTTTTTACTTAGTGTGTCTTCAAGAAAAGGGTAGAACACTCTGACATTTTACAGTGACATGTAGACAACCTGGCCACACTGCTATCCACTCACGCTGCAGGTCAGCTATTGAAAACCAGGAAACTAGGTGCCACGTATCTGCTATTTGCCTGTTCAATAAGCAGATTCATTCCAAAGACTTAATGCCGATAACCTTAAGTAATGAAGTTCAAACAAATGAATCCAAAAATCTGAATTCCCAAGTTCTGACCTCTGGTTAATAAGCTTGAATGTAGGCGCGGATGGTATTTTAAATATGCATTCAGTTTTATAATCCCCAGTAGTCTTTGACTTTTTGAATATTCCAGAGTTGCACAATATATCCCATATGAAAAGGAGGCCTTGACTTTGAATTCCATGTCTCCTAGCCAAATTTTACAAAGGTCCCTCATGAGCACACTGCCCTTCATAATGCCCATAATCTCTCCCTGGAGACCTGTTCCATTTCGGAGGAACATAAAAGGACCACAGATCTACTCAACACATTTCAAAGAACAAAATTGTTTGAATGGGACCAATCTCTCACATTCATAAAACTTTGATTCAATCTTGCAAAGTCTCTTTTCTTCCAACCAATTTAATCACTGTGTCTACTTGTCCAAGTGTATTTTTTTGTTATTTATTTTATTATTTTGTTATTTTGTTATAAATTTGTTTTTTTTTTAACCTTAAATCATTGGGTCGAAGTACACATCTTTTACACTGTGATGCATGTTGTCAAACTGTACTCCAGAAAGATGGTGCAGTTGCACTGTGCACTGTCGCTCCCCAAATACGCCCAGTGGCGTCCTCCTCCTCCATGGACTAGTGTCTGTGTTCTTCGCCCATGTTCCTATCAGAGGATTCACATTTTGCTCATTTAGTTTTAGAAATGCTTGATATTGAAATATCAGATACTCTTTTTCCATCACGTAAGTTGTATTTTCCTAGTTTGTTGCTTATGTTTCTACCTTGTTTATAATTAGTCTATATAGAAGGTGTTAATGTTTGTGATCAAATCTATTTTTTATTCTTAATCATTTTCCTTTCTGACTTTGCTATTATGTTTACAAAGTATTTTTTAATCAAGAGTGTAAAAAACTTTTACCATATTTCCTTTTACTTATTTTATTATTTTTTAATGAGTGATAGCATAGAATAATGTTTAAGAGCACTGACTTATATAAATTTGGGTCTGAATCCTGCTCTGTAATTTTACACCGTGTGAATTTGACCTCATCACTCTGTGTCTAAAAAGGGAAGAGCATTTCTACCTCTTGTTGTGAGAGTCTGAAAGGAGACACTATGAAGTACCTGGCACAGAGTATACACTGTGATGTGCCGAGCATGTTATAAGGGTTCTACTGGTACATACTTTACCATCATTATTGTTTATAGCTAAATATTTGATTCACCTAGAATATAATCTCCCATGAGAAGCCAAAAACGTTTTTCTACAATAAAGATCTTTTGTGTTCCAAATCTTTCTGACACCATCTATGCTCTTCAGAATGCAGTGTTACTCCCTCACCTGTCACTAACAATCTCACAACCTGGTTCCGCACTGAGGGCCCGCCCAAGTCTCCAAATCTCCCACCACTCCTTATTCCCAGTCTGCTCTCCTGTCATACCAACGTACTTGGTTTTTATTTTCCTTAATGACACCTGACACCTTTGAACTTTCTACAATTTTTTTACTCCCTAAAATGCCCCCTTTTTCCCCCTTGAACATGTTGATGTAGTCGTTTGAGGCCCAGATGGAGAACTGCCTGCCTTCTTGATGGCTTTCTCTTGTTCCTCCTCCCCACCAGAATAAATCATTTCCTCCTTTGATATCCACAGGATGTCTGACCCTTTCTCAGCACTTACAGTACATGTGGGCATCTGTATCCTCCACTAGCTGATGACTACTCTGTGAGAAAATATTCTGTCATGTTTATCAAACTTGCCTGCCCAGTGTCTGACAGAGTGGAAATGAAAATATTTATTGACTACTAAATACATTACACAATCCCTGCCTTATTTATGTTTACCAACCACATACTGAGTTGGAGATCGCTCTCTATATAAAACACATTTTACATGTGTGTGCATGTAATTACATACATATATAATTTTTTGTATGTAATATTTGCTTATTGCATATAAAACCTGGGTAGGTTATATTTATCAAGTAAATCAATCATGAAACATATTTTTGGCAATTTCATTACATCTTTCAGGCTTCAGAATGTCGAAAGGCTTAACACTTTTGGAAACAGATGTATTTTGTGCCCAACTTAAGTTGGCACAAGTTTTAAGATACATAGAAAGGAAGATTGATCTGTAGTTGCCAATGCTGTTGGGCTTTAGAACGGTTGGCCTTGTGTTCATATTACTGTATCATTTCCAGTATGATACACTGAAATCTAAGATAAACCATAACTGGTATACATAAAATGCAATGAAAATTAGATTTAATAAACCCCACCCTGTGCCCAAACACTATCAACAAATCACCATATTTTTCAGACTGTATTCCCTGAAATGCTTGTCCCAGAAGACATTAAAATGCTCTCCTCAAAGAATCCCACAGCACGTAAGTCTGGAGTATATACAACACACACTGATTTCTCCTCTGAGAGAGTCACAGTGTCACCAACACATCATTTAACCCACAGTTCTCCAAATTTATTTGAAAATTGAACTACTTTTTCTAGCAAATACAAATACAAAGGACAGACTGGGAAACCCTGATGGAGATTATTCCCATTAACCTTTTCAGCAATTTTGTCAACAAATATTGTACTAAAACTCCTAATTTACAAGTAAAGCAATGGAGGGTTTGCCAGATGTCATAAGCTGTGACAGGATAGAGCCAGGACCTCCTTACTCTGATTCTAAGACTCTAATACCCCAGGTGCTCCTGTGAACACTAAAACCACTGTGGCAATTTCCTTATCTAAGGAATAGGACATTGCTCTAGAGGTTACTAAAAATATTTTTCTAGGCTTTTTTCCACCTGGAATACTACCCCCACCCCATCTAAGCATCATCATCACCTTTTTATGTTTTTCCTTCTCCCCAAATCATGCTAGAGTCCTGTATTCGCCATGAGTTTTACTCTGACAACTTCAGCAACTCCTTCTTATGCAAAATCAGGAAGAATTCTCTGAATTCTGCATTCTGCCAATCACTGGGTGTTGGTCATGTTGTTACATAACTGTTTCATGTGGGCCTCCCCTGTTTATCTAACATCAATTTGTCTTAATCTTTTTATTTTTCTGTTGTCAGTGTTAAATATTCTGTATGTATAGCACTTGTGAATGAACAAGTTAATGGTAAGTGGATTATGTAATTATGGACCCATAATACGGACAAAGTATCCTCAAAACAGAAGAGTTTAACATTCCAACTATCCTCATATAGTGGGGACAGAGTTGCAAAATGGGAGGGAACA
Organism: Macroglossus sobrinus; assembly: GCA_004027375.1. Taxonomy (NCBI): domain Eukaryota; kingdom Metazoa; phylum Chordata; class Mammalia; order Chiroptera; family Pteropodidae; genus Macroglossus; species Macroglossus sobrinus. The sequence continues at coordinate 499,139 of PVKZ01000393.1, forward strand.
TGGACTTTTTCTTAGTTCAATGTGAACTGAGACTGTTAAACCACAGGTTGAGCCTCACTCTTGGAGTTTCTGATTCAGTAGGTCTGAGATGGGCCTGAGAACTTCCATTTCTAGTAAGTTCTCAGGTGATTCTAATGCTGCTGGTCCAATATCCATACTTTGAAACAAACTAAGCAAAGATAAATTTGACAAGCATATTCAACTACTGGGTTTGCTACTTTCAGCGGTGTGACTGAGCAAGGCTCTTGAATAGTTAGCCTTAGTTTTTATTGCTAAAATGAGCTTAATATACTGAAGTTGTAGAGTTACGATGATATATTAGAAAGAGCCAGATACATGAGAAGTCATTAGTTCATATTACATGGCTCCCTTTCCTCCTTCTGAGGAAGGAGCTGAGACTGCTTCATACTGCAGTGCTTCCTTTGCCTTGTCTCCGTCAGTTCTAGAAACGTATACTATGCTATTCTTTGATAAATGTGCCAAGTCCAACAGCACATGCCCTGGAACGAACATATTGAATAACAGAAGCAATAACACAGACCTCAGGAGCAGCATTCATTAGAGCCCATGGCAGTTCTTACTTCATACTCAGTAGGTTCCAGTTACAAATATTCCCCGCTCAAGTTCAGACTTCTGCTTCAAAACAACTCAGAGACACCGACCACTTTCTGTTTTATCTCCTGGGGCAGCGATAGTGCTTAATGTTATCCCCATCTGATGCCATTCTGTCTCACTCCATCAAAAGACACAAAAGAACCCTATCTTCGCTTTATTACAGCTTCTTTTCAACATACACTCTGCTTGGGAAAGAACAGAGCTGAGCTTGAACGATACTGCCTCACTCAGAAATCTGACCATTAGCAAAATTAATTGTGAAAAGAGGAACTGTGATAGTTAAAAAATGCTCTGGTAAGAGCTTTCTTATAATTTTAAGTAGATGAATTATGATTGTGTGCCTCCCTTCAGGCTCGCAATGTCAAAATAGTAGCTTCTAAAGTTAAAAAAAAAAAAAAAAGGCCAACATACTACCACTTGCGACAACATGGATGGACCTTGAGATGATCATGCTAAGCAAAATAAACCAGACAGAAAAAGTTAAAAATCACATGATATCACTTATGTGTGGAATATAAACCTAAAAGCAAGAAATGAACAGGACAAACAAACAGAGACTCATGGACTATGGACTAGTGGTTACCAGAGGGTAAGGGGGTCAAATATAGGGGATAGGGGAGGGGCAAGTGGGTAAAGAGGATCAAATATATGGTAGCTGAAAGAAACTAGACTTTGGGTGGTAAACACATAATACACAAATGTCAAATTATAATATATGCCTGAAAATTCTATAATCGTATTAACCAATGTTATTCCAATAAACTTCATAAAAATAAAAATTTAAAAACACTATAGTTGGTTGGGTTATTTCATTATCTAAATTACATATGAATTATATATTTTTGAGTCATTCACTCCTGACAAAGATTATATCTACCCTGTTCGCAACTGGGTTCTGAGGCCGAGCCCCAGATCTGAGTCACAATCCTGCACATGACAGCTCGACACCTTCATGTCACAGAAACCACCAGCAGTCAGGGGTGGGAATGGACCAACCAGCACCGAGTGGCGCCCGTCTCACAGGCACCCCCAGGAGTCCAAAAGGCAACAGAAAGTGCTTGGGGCGCCTGCCACACGAAAGCGTCTCTAAAGGTTGACTGTGACCTCCTACTGCTCTTGGAAAGACACTTTACTCCGTGTTTGGGAAATTAATTACTCCCACTTGGTTTAATTTCTGAGAACTTTTCTCCTCAGGTTTCTGGCAATTCTATCCCCACGCAGCAGCACGACAACTGGGCTGAATAAGTCTGAAACGCTGTCAGTGACAGATGAGTGGGCTTATGTTTTGGTGACTTCGCTTTCTTCACTTTGGCATACGGCTTCTTTCCATCAAAGAGGTAAAAAAAACCATGGAGAACATGAAGAGAAAAACCCTTTGTCTCTCATCTGACACCAGATGGATCGCCCTAGTCCCTGCAGTGGCCAGACTGGAGGAATAGGAGACGGGAACTGGGGTCACGCAGACTCTTCCTCCGCCACCAGGCAGCCAGCGCTTCTGAGAGGAAATCACAAATCCACCTCTATCAGTCCATGCCAGATACACGCTAATGTCAACTGAGCCTTTTGGTGGAGAGTAATTATTTGATCCATCTCTTGTTGAATCATAATTTTATTTGCTATCGTAGTTATTTCAAATTGTCTCCACATTTTGTGTTTTGAACAGTATCCCAGTACCCTCCAAATAAGGACCCCACTCTCCCTCTAAACTAGGAGGAACCTCAAGACCACCTGGCAGCAGTTCCCACGGCTTTCCCTCCCGCTGCCCCTGTCCTCTCGCTTTACCACCGCTCCTGCATACTGACGCACTCCTGTGGAAGTGCAAGGCCCTGCGCGCGCGCGCGTGTGTGTGTGTGTGTGTGTGTGTGTGCATGTGTGTGCATGCGTGCATGTGTATACACACTCAACCTCACCCTCTCACAATCTCATTACTGATTAGCTATTTTCTCACGTTGCTGTCTTCTTTTTGGCTCTAGAAATTCCTGATCCTCTACTTGTGACCATGTGTCTAGTAATCCTAAACCAACTTTCTCATAGTTTCCCTCTCTCGAGGTCTTACTCCATCTGCCTGCTTCCTTTGCTCCCCTGGATCTGGCCCTGATGGTGTCACCGTGCGCATGGGTGGCCTTACCCTCTGCTGGACCCAACGGTGGAGCACCTTGGTTGCTTCATTTTTTTCTCCAACATTTTCTTCTTTGATATTTGCAGCATTCGCTGTTGTTTCCAAATTTTCACTCCTCTTCTTCTGTCTCCTTAACTGACCCTTATTCAACATTCCGTTTCCTAAATACAGACATGTCCTAAGATCGTATGCTAAACTCTATTTGCCTTCCTGGACTTTTCTCCTCAATGAGCGCCTTTATCCTCATGGTCTAGATCATTACACTGAACAAGTCACAGTCTAGCTCCTGGTCATCTCTCTGTCTACACTCATACCTCATCAGCTCCTCAAACTCAAAATATCATGACACAAGTCCATCTTTCTAATCAACCTCTCCTAATTTTCAATTTTGATCTTACAATACTATTCCTCTGTTCAAGTTATTATTGCCCCATTAAACAGTAAGTTCCATGAGGACTAGTATGTTCATCCCTCTCATAACAACTAAAATAATATGTGCTAGATGAATGAATGAGAAAATGAATGAGTGACTCCTGGTTATCTAGGCTTGAAAACTTCCATTATTTTGACTCTTCTTACCATCACCCCACTAATCAAAATGGTGGGCAAGTCTGCTGTGTTCACTCATACAGCATGCCTTCACTCTGCACTCTCTATTCTGAATACAGGTACTGCGGTAGTTTACATGTTGAAATCCCTCTTGCTTGATCTCTTGTTTTAGCCTCCTACGTGGTCCTTCAAATGGCCAGAAGCAGTTTCTCCCTCCACTCAACTCCTTCCATACGTTTAGGATATTTATTACTTGTATTAGGCAGCAGAGCCACAGCGCATATTTGTAATGGCTCTCTAAATTGCACTCTCATTAAGCAGAAGGTTTATCATATCATCCTTTTTCTCTCTCACAGCATTTAATGTATATTTATTATTAAAATAATTGCTTCATAAACTCATGTGAATGAGTAAACACCACTGGCAGAGTAAACCTCAGAAAGCACATCTCTTATCTAGTCACTCACCACAATTAAAACCTTTAGCGGCTCCTCATCGCATACCAAATGAAGTGTAAACTCCTGCCCTACCACTCCCTGCCCGCCCATAACATAGCCCAAAACCACCTTGCCAGGGTTACACCTTTTTCTCTTTTTATATATTCTGTATTCTGACCACTGTAGGGAAGGCAAAACTGTGCCTATTTTAGGTTTTTAGCTGGTACTCTTTAACAAAGAGAAGGTTTACACATTAATGTGTGCTGAACACATCACGTGGGAGAAACTGTGACAATTAGTAACTGAAAGTCGCAGCTAGAATTCTGGCCTATATAGTATCTTCAGTAAAGAACAATACCTTTGTACAGAAATGACAAGAGAAAGGAAAGCAGTTTTATGCTTCCAAGGGCAGCAAACTATGGGAAGGTAATATATGGGGGAACAATGGAGGTTTGCAGATTCCCCCCAGGCCTCCGGACTGCTGAGCCTTTGACTCTAGTAAAAGGAGAGATATATGGCACCTTTAGGCAGAAAAGGAAGGATGAAAGACTTTCCCCACATTTGCTGCTGCTTAATTGTCTTCGGCTCAAAATAAATTTTGTGTCAAAGGCATATTTTGGGGTGACACGCCCTAATATCCTTCACCGCTCTAGTCTACTTTGTCAATGATAATCCTCAGATTGCTCCTCCAAAAATATCTCCATCCTTGTTCCTGCCTGTTAAAATCCTACCTACGCTTGAAGATCTGTGTTCAAGAGTTCAGTATGTTGGAAGCTAAGGTGGGATCTGTTTCCTATGGAACTATCGTTTGCCAAACCCCTGCCTGAACTCTGTGTACTGCTGTCCAGAATCCCTGTCTCTGTTCTGCCCTTTGCTGCGGCTCAGGACCAGCGTCCAGTACAGATTGTTTAAAACAGTCTAGTCTAGTCAACGTTCTCTAGTCGATCTGATAGCAGGTGGATCTAGTTGCCTCCAGCATTGAGTCATTTGCAGTTTTGAAGGGGAGACTGGCAAGAACACAACAAATACAGTATGTGGCAAGGAACAAATGAACTGGGAAGACTAGGATATGCAACTGGAAAAGCCTTGTTTGTTCATTTCCTTCCCCATGTAATTTCCCAGTTTTCTTTATTACCCTTAAACCTTCACTTCCTGGGCTGCGGGCAGCAGCTGAATCATTCAAAATTAATCTCATAAATAAAATTTTACATTTGGCAGTGTTACCTATGCCCAGGTTGAGAGAAAAAAACATAGGGCACTGTCTAAGCATCGCAGATACTGGTCTCATTGGGTGTGGTTCTAGAGTCAACGGGAAGCCCTTTACATCGGTCACTAGTTATTGCTGAGTGACCGCCCCAGCATGGCCCTAGGCTGTACGAAGCCAGGCGCACAGATGTAGCTCTTGCTGTTTAGGTGCTTACTATCTGAAACTAAAACACAGTCTTGCTCTCAAGATCTGCCAAGATCAAAGCTCTGCATGCTGGTTCTCTTCTCAGGAAACCATTAATTAACACCTCTCCACAAACAGGGCTCCCTCTGACTTCCCTTCTGTTGCATTTGCTCCTTTGTCTTAGGATCCTCCTGAAATAAACAGGTAGGATCAAAAGCTTCACCGGGGAGCTAACTTCCATACCGCCCTGGTATTCATGCCTCTGCCTACCAGACAAGAGTTTCCTTTCGTATCCCTCAAGAGTACATTCTATTGTGCATGTGAGCTGCCAGGATGCCAGCTGACGCTCTGAAGATGGTATTAAACAATGTCAGGGAAATACTAAGAAGTATCCTACTGAGAAAATCATCCACTAACTAAAGATTAGAAGCACACGGGCAAGCCAAACAGGCCCAATAGGAAGGAGACACATAAAAATGAAAGGTCCGAAGGTGTAGGGATGAGTGACTGAAGGAGAGAACGAAATAGAAATTAAGTGACTCAGAGCCAATGAATTATCTAAAGCCAATGAAAATAAAATCACACACGTGATTGCTCGGTGATTATATAAAAGTTGGAGAGTTATGTGTAAACCTAAAGCTTCTTGTTTGAACCCCATTCAGTACTTCATCTCATCTCTTTTCCCATCTTTGACTTTGGGAATAGTCAGCTCCTTCTCACTCATTCACAGAACAGTCGTTCGTGTGAACGCCTCACTCCCCTGTGTTGACTGATCTGAGAAAAGAAAGAGGGGTCACTGGCTTAGTAATGACTGCCAGATGGCAGCCGGGACCCATCACCCCCAGGCATCTCCAGGAAGTAAAGAGTCATTTACTGCAGGTGACAACACCGCTTGCCACAAGGCAAAGCATGACTCAGAGATCTGAGAACAGTGTGGAGACTCGTTTGGCATTAACCAAGACCTAAACAAAAATCAACTCCTAACATTAATTTCAGGGGAAATTAATGACATTAAATCTATTCTTCAAGATGAGAGTATGGCTTTCGTAGATTGTAGCTGGGGCTTTTGTACCCCCAGAAAATTAGCCTGTAAACTCTTTTGACAGGGTTTGTGAATAACGCAAATGAATACAGCCTCAGTTCAATTTGGAATTAAATTACCATTTACAGTGCCACTGGCATCTGTGCTATGCTGGCCTTTAGACAAGTGCCTTTTCTGTCTCTGTCTCTGTCTCTCTCTCCTCCTTTACTCCCTCCCTACCTGTCTCCTTCCTTCCTTTTCTTTCCTTCCTTCCTTCCTTCCTTCTTTCCTTCCTTCATTCCTTTCCTTCCTTCATTCCTTCCCTTCCTTCTTTCCTCTCCTTCCTCTTCTTCCTTCCTTTCCTCCCTTCCTTCATTCCTTTCCTTCCTCCCTCCTTCTTCCCTTCCTTCCTTCTTCCTTCCTTCCTCCTTCCTTCTTTCCTTCCTCTCCTTCCTCTTTCCTTCCTTCCTTCCTTTCTTCCTTCCTTCCTTCCTTCCTTCTTTCCTCCTTTCCCCTTCCTTCCTTCCTTCCTTCCTTCCTTCTTTCCTTCCTTCATTCCTTTCCTTCCTTCATTCCTTCCCTTCCTTCTTTCCTCTCCTTCCTCTTCTTCCTTCCTTTCCCCCCCTTCCTTCATTCCTTTCCTTCCTCCCTCCTTCTTCCCTTCCTTCCTTCCTTCCTTCCTCTCCTTCCTCTTTCCTTCCTTCCTTCCTTCCTCTTTCCTTCCTTCCTTCCTTCCTTCCTTCCTTCCTTCCTTCCTTCCTTCCTTCCTTCCTTCCAGATCCTGCTAATGAGATGGGCTTGTATGTAATATGAAAGGCAGAATATAGAACCCAACTTTCCTTTGTCAGAGGTGAGAGCGACGGAGGCTTTGGCAGATGTGGGTTCTTAAAGGGCAGCTTGAACCTACTCCCCTGCCAGCCGCTCACGTTGAGGAGTGTGGGAGCAGCTGAGACGCGGGCAGTCATTTCCTGCATTTTTCTGACCTCTAGCGGCAGCACCTTCCTGACTTTCTGGATCACAGTCGCGTCGTGACCTAAACGCTGGTGACAGGTGACTCACAGTTGCCTCCCTGGTCCTTCCAAATAACTGGTGTGTGCCTAACTCTCTGTGTTAAATCCATGTCTCTGAGACATTTTGGAGGTTTGGAAGGTTTCTGTTCCCAATAAACTAGTCCCCATCCCAATTCTGCGGTTAGAATCTTAGGACGTTTCTCACACATCATGGCAAACTGACAGCTTTCTTACCCTGTCGCCTATCTTTTAACATCTTTATTCAGATATAATTCACATACCATAAAATTCGCTCTTTTAAAATATATGATTCAATGACTTTAGTTATTCAGAGTTGTGCATTCATCAACACAGTTGATCTGAGAAGTTTCTTAGCCGCCACAAGAAACTCACGCACTTTAGAACCATCGTTCTCCACTGTGACTGACGTCTTTCATTTATCATAATGTTTGAGGTGCACCCATGTTGTAGCATGTATCCGTAATCTGTTACTGTATAGAGCTGAATAATATTCCGTGAATAAAACCACATTTTATTATCTATTACTTGATGAATATTTGAGTTTCTTCTACTTCTTGGCTATTATAAATAATGATTCTACAAACATTCGTGACATGTTTTCAGCTTTATGGGGTATATACCTAGAAGTGAAATTTTTAGGTCATACGGTAACTGTTGTGTTGAATCATTTGAGCACCTTCTAGACTATTCTCCAGAGTACCTGCACTGTTTTCCACTCCCACAACCGGTGAACGAGGGATCCAGTTTTTCCACATCCTTACCAACACTTCTTACTGGTCTTCTAGATTAAAACCACCCTGATGGATGCAAATGTGTATTATAATGGGACTCCATTCTGCATTGCTTTGATAGCTAATGATGCTGAGATCCTTATGTGCTTTTTTGGTCATTGTATGTATTTTTCCCTGTTTTTATTGGGTAATTTACCTTTCCTATTGGGTTGCAAGAGTACTTTATATGGTATAGATACAAGTCTATTACCAGATAGATAATTTGCAAAAATTTTCTCCCATTCTGTGGACTATCTTTTCATTTTCTTGATATTGTCCTTTGAGGAGCAAATTTTTAAAAAAATTTTGATGATATCCTATTTATCTATTGTTTCTTGTGTTTCTTTGCTTTTAGTGTCACATCTAAGTAACTGCCTAATCCAAGGTTATTGAGATTCATGCCTATATTTTCTTCAAAGTACATATATTCATCTGTTACATTTAGGCTTTCGATCCATGTTGGAATGATTTTGTGTATATGAGGTAGAAATCCAAACATCATTCCTCCGCACATGTATATCCCTTTTGCCAATACCACTTGTTGAAAAAATATTCTTTTCCCATTTCTATGTCTGAGCATGCCTGTAAAAAATCAACTGACTATAAACATAAGGATTCTTTTTGGACTTCGAATTCTTTTCCTTTGATTTTTATCTTTTTTCTATTACCACACTGTCTAGATTACTGTAACTTCATTAGTAAGTTTTGAAATTGGGGACTCAGAGTTCTCAAACTTTGTTCTTCTAAGATTTTTTAAAAATTCTCAGTCCCTTGAATTTCTATGTGAATGAATGAGTAGTTTATAAATTTCTATAAAGCCAGCTAAAATTTTGATAGAGATTACGCTGAATCTGTAAGTCAATTTAAGAGTACTGCCATCTTAACAATACTAAATGTTCCAATACATAAACACAGAATGACTTTTCATTTATTTAGGGTTTTTAAATATCTTTTAACAGTGTTTTTTAGTTGTCAGAGTATAAATTTTGCACTTATTTTGTTAAATTTATTCCTAAGTATTTTAAAATGCTATTGTAAATAGCATTTATATTTCAATTTTGTTTTGTTCATTAATACTGTACAGAAATACAATGACTTTATATTTTGATGACCTTTCTGAAATTATCTCTAATAGCTTGGTAAATTCCTTACAAGTTTTTTTCTATACAATATTATATCACATTTTTTTTCTATACAATATTATATTCACTTTTGCTTTCCTAATCGGATGCCTTTTATTTCATTTTCATTTAATGGCCCTGACTGGAACCTCTGGCATCTTGTGATGTAGATGTGAGAGCCACTTTTCCTGATCTCAGAGAAAATCCATCCAGTCTTTCATCATTAAGTATGACATTAACTGTGGGGTTTTATAGATTCAGTTTATTAGGCTGAGAAAATTCCCTTGTGGAATAGCAGTTTGATTTTTTTTTTTTTTTATGAAGGGGTATTGAATTTTCGAAATTGTTTTTTCTGTGTCTTATTGAGATAATCATGAGATTTTTGTTGAAAGGTTGCTGGGAAAGAGAAGACATGTAAATACATAATATAATTGAAGTCATATTTCCTATTTTTCTTACATAATGTGTTAATATGTAATTCAGAAAAAGCAGAGCATATTTTTCGCTGACGTGGGGCCTAAGGCAGGGTTCGCCTAAGAGGAAGAAATCCTGTATGAGCAGAACAGGAAAGGATTGTTAATACTGCAAGTGCAGAGATGGGATAAAGGACTAGCCAGGGAGAAAAGTCATAACTGAAGGACAGAATAGATACCATTCCTGACATATATTAGATATGTGAAGGAAAGTGTATGATATGAATTTGTAAATGGAAATTCAGACCTGGTTAGGAGGTGTTCTAGTTTTGAGAGCTAGGTCGAACATTACCATTGCAGATCTGGAATTGATGTAGACCCAGTCTTGTTTTTTTTAAAGATGGACATGGGTGGTGTTCGTGATCAGAATCATGCTTTTGAAGGACTGATGAGGCAGCTACATGCCTGGGAGACAAAGGTGAAAGGCTGCAAGCAGTAATTGTTGTCAACCTTGTAAAACACCTCGCTTTAGAAGAGCAGGGTAAATCAGACACACATCGATGGGCAATGTCTGGTTTCCATCAAGTTTCTTTTAAAATTAAACAGTTTAAACAAATGGGAAAAAAAATGTACCAAATAAAACAAGGTCAAAAATTTTATTGAATCCTTTAACATCCACCAAATAGGGAAAGCAATGATCTTACTATCTGCTTCATTGGAGCCAAAGCCTGTGAATCGTCATATGTTTGCTAACAGCAATTCTCTTAGTGAAAAAATCATTTGTTCTAAGGTGTGACTCTTTAGATAAAAAAAACTGTGTTTACTCTGCTGCTTGAATTTTCCTTTACCGAACAGGAGTGTTGGGTATTGGGTGGGGGGAGGGGAGTGATAAGGGAATAAAGGTTAGGCTCCTGTCCAGGCACAACTTGGACAAGCAATTGAAATTCAGTCATTTTCAATTCCACACTGAGGCATGTCCAGAAACACACTGGCTACGTGCTCTAATTTCTGACTTTTCATCCTGTGAAGCCTATTTATGATGTGCAAACATGCTGAGGGCGATGTAAATGCGAAAGAGCGTTCAGAGTAGTTTCCACCGTGGTTTTGTTTGTTGATGATGAACTTGACTGCAGTGCCACTCAGGTTCCCCCTGTGTGCACACATGTACTCTGCTATATGCCACTCTGCTATGTCACAGCTGATGGCAACAGCTAGAATTTGTACAGAACCTCCACTCTGAAGTTACTGCAGGGTAAAAAATATTGCAGTCTAAGGATTTACACAAATTTTTCAATTATAATAAGATAAATTATGATATTTCCCTCTTAAAGAAATATTAACTACTAAATGCTACTACGTATTTTTCATATAAAATGCTTGTCACAATTTTTCTCCTATGGTTTGGAGCTTAGAAGAATAAATATTTTTAAGTAGGAAATCTGGTCTATGTTTCTCATTACATTCTCATTACACTGCTAGGCAATAGGTGTGAATGTTGTAACTTTATAAATGACGACTAAGACTAAATGTTAGGGTATCTGAGGGGATAAAAAAAGACTGATAAGATTGTGAATTTGGAACTCATTTTCTTTCCCACCACATTAGAATTTTGCCATTTTGTTTTTAGAATGACACTGATTTTAACAGGAATTCAAAATAAACAAATAGAAACCCCAGAGTCTAGTTGCATGATAAAATACTTGGAAAAACTAGGATAATATATGTTGCTCAAATTTCTAAAAGTATGATACAGTGCAACCCACCCACCCCCAAAAGATATAAGGTTTCTTTTTTCTAACATCTTAAGATATTTCTTTTTATAAACATTTCAAGGGAAGTACTATTCCTAGATACAGAATTTGAGAAAGATGCTGCTTCTAAAGTAGATACACTACTCAATGAAGTGGTCTTTGAAAAAAAAAAAAATCTAGATCACTTTCAAAAGCAGAGTCACAAAATCATTTTTTCCACAGGAGACTGAGGAAACATTGACTTTGGAGTGGCTACAAGTATGTGCTCAGAGTTATGTGTATTTTGTTCTCAATATTTTCTTAAAACCATAGGAAGGAATTAGGTTTTACATGTTCTCTTAGATCCTCACATCTTTAAAGGAAGACAAAGGTATCAGGGTATGCTATGATTTATTCTCCAGGGGATTTCTATTTGCATTTTATAACCACCCTTGTTTTGGTATTTAGGATTTTCTAGGGTATAGAGAGGCCTAGAAAAGATTCCAGAACATGGCAGGCCTTAGATAAAAGGGAGGCAGATTGTCCCTTAAGGGGTTTCCACACAGACTGACCAAAAAAGTTATTTTTTTTGGTCTTTGTCACTCATACCTTGTTTATTTCCACGCTCTACCCTTTCCACTCTTTATCCCGCACGTGCATATACTCACAAACAATTCCAATATGCAAACCAGGAAAATTAAAATGTGCATTATGACAATATAGATAAGAATGCTGTGAAATCACTAGACTTGAGCATTTTGAAAGAAGCTGCTACACATTTTTTTATCATACTGGTGTATTTCATTTAATTTGATTATATCGATATTTATCAAACTTCTATGTTTCAGGATTTATAATAATAATAATAATAATAATAATAATAATAATAATAATAATAAAAGGTCAAGTATGAACAAGATAGAATTCCTATACACATGGGGCTCAGGGTTAAATGTGAACATTGAGCCAGAAATTGAAGTATGAAGTACTTTAGGAAAGAGTTCAGGGTAGCGTTGGTTAAAACTTGGGGATTTAAATTTGTCTAGGGATGACAAAGGTTTACTTAAAGAATGGGAATAAGATGAGGATGAAGGAGTAATCACATCCTGTACAAATATATTTCCATGCAAAAACAAAACAAAACAAAACAGAAAAACAAACAGGATGAATAGATCCTGTTAATAATGCTTGACATCTGAAAGGAGATTAGAAGTTTTCTAGCATAAAGGACAAAGGTAAAGTGACATGAGATAAGGCTAAAACTATACAGACCAGACTATGGATAGTTTTGTAAGGATTTGGGATATTTTAAGACAATGAGAAGCTACTACACAGTTTTTAAGATGAGCAAGGATGAGTACAGGTTTGTCATTCTCACAAAGATTCTTCTGGTTCCTGGGTCAAGAATGAATTAATAAGAGAAGCAAAGACATGAGAGAGTAATTAGAAAACTCCCACAGTAATAATTCTTTGAATTTCAGTAATGATAGCATAAGAAGTAATGTTAATATTAATATTTCAGACATATGTCTGAGGTAGGAAAAACTATTTGATGAATTAGATGTGGAATACGAGGGGGACTTCCACTTTCAAGGCCTGCTGGCTCGGGGTGGCAGAAGGAAGATATGCCTCCTTGAGGCGGTGGACTGGTTGGCTAGTATGTTGAATGTTAAGTCAATGACCTCTGTCCAGCCTACCCAGCATTTACAGAACGAATGAGAAGGCACAGGGTGCCCACGGCTCCCTCCCTCCCCCCACATTCTGGCCCTGACACTCTGCTCTACCCTTCTCATTCTACAGTGTTTGATTTAGGGTTGTAAGTGTCCACCCCAATTTACTCTTTGAAGCAGTGTTAATTCTGAACTGGATTCCAATACTGAGTGCAATGCACAAACACACATCTGCTTGTCTTTCATGAATGCTAGCATTCCCCCAAAAAGTATCGGCTAAAACCTGGTGTGACTAAGTAAACCTTCACGAAAACTCATCTCTCTGCTGCTCGACCCAATATCACTGGTGGTAAACACGCTATCCCGAGTCTCACACAGCCAGTCTGAGGTTCTAGTGGGTATAATCAGATATGCTCAATCTGTCCAGCTGTATACTCTAATCTCATAACAGAAAATCAGATTTTCATTTACAACAATTTAACCACATTATTCTGTTAGAGGGTAGCATGTACTTACTTCTAAGACTAGAATCAGTGTGTTATTCTTGGACTATGATATGGCAATCACATCCTTCTGGGGCTCTAGTCCCTGATGTCAACTTCAACACTGACCACCTACCATCCAGAGCATCTGTCGCGAAGGAGCAGCAGTTCTCTACATAAGGGCGATGGAACTCTGATTTTAAAGTTGCACAGACTCATGATGAGAAACTTAAAAAGAGAGTAAACAAAATAAATGGAAAGAATTACTAGAGATTGATTAGTTCTTATCTTTGACTTTTCCTTTCCAGAGTTTAAGATATCTTTGCTTTCTTTACTGAATAAAAGATAGCAATTGGAAAACTAAAGAAAATCAAAATTTTAAAGGAGAGTTTGGGATAAAATAAGAGAAAAAGAAAAAAAAACTTTCAATAAACCCTACAGTTTTTATTACCGTGCTATTATGTTCCAGTCTATAAAGTATGCGTCATATTTGAAAAATCAGTGACAACCACTGGGCCATGTAGCATACAATGTCAACCTGGCTTCACTTCGTGCCGCAGACTGAACTCATGGGAAGCCAAATGCCAGATCCAAGTACAACTGGAAAATCGGGACTTTGGTTGCAGCGAAGGCATATCATGAAATCAGTTTTCATTGCCTGTTGTAGCTGCTGTTTCTGTAACCATGACAACAAACCATAAACAACAGTAAATACAACCACGAGGGCTTCTAACCCACCGCACTACCAAGAACGTATGGAAAAACTGCATGGAAAAAGAGTGCTTTCATCAAGGAGACCGGATGGCAGGAGGATTTCAGAGAGGGCGGCTCTCTCGTGGCAACACTGAACACTCGAGCTTAGAGTCCTCACTCGGAAAGGTCTGTGGGGTTGTGCCGTCCGCTACTCATCTGTGTGGAATATTCTAGATAGGCCTGAGCCTTGGATGCTAGAGCACTTCCTAAATTCACGGCCCACTGCAAAGCAGATTTCATTGTTTAAAAATCACTACCTTGTATGTATGTCTGTCCGTAAATTTTTGAGGATAGGGAACACTTATTTACAGATCAATCAATAACAGCAGGATTTTAAAAAATAAAAATAAAGTTAAATCTTGAAAATTTATAATTGGAGCAATTTTTATTTAGTTAATTTTCTTGAATATCAAAAATTGGTACATAAAGTTGTTTTTCTCCTGTACCAAAAGAGTTGTATGAAAGAGTGTGTTCACTAACCCTTTGTCTTTCCACCTCAGACAACTTCTCCAGAGGGAATAAGAATAATTCTAAATGATTCCTCAGGTAATTGCTTCCATATTTCTAAATATTATGTTTACATTGCTATTTAGTGAGCAGCAATTTGGCTTTTATCTACTGACTCCTTGCTAGGCTAGATATATCTCTCTCTTTAGCTTGACTTCCCTACCACCCTCCCAACATAATTAAATAACTACTGATTTATCAAATTAAACCATCAGTGTTTATGTCATCATGACTATACATTACTGTTGACTACAGAGCCAAATATTGTACTCTGACTACATTTTTATTTATATAGACCTGTTTTCCTTAAACTGATAATTTCTTCATTTTTACTTGTCTTTCTCTCCTCCTCTCTTCTCTCTCTTTCTCTCCCTTTCTCCATCCCTCCCTCCCTCTCTCTTTTTCCCTCTCTCCCTCTCTCTCTCTCCTTCTCTCTCTCCACCCTTCTCCTGGGTTACAGCCACCCATTCCTGTATCTTATGTCTTTATCTATCTTAGTTCACATTACTGCTTCTTCTAATCACCCCTGAGAAGCAACTCATAGGGACAAGACTTCTGGGTCCTTATATATCTGAAATATGTCTTCATAGGTTACATTTATTTGAATTAAAACATGTCTAGTTATAGAACCACAGTTTTCAGAATTGTTAAAGCAGTTCTGAAATTTGTCAGTCACTTACTTTTAAAACTAATTTTATTAAATATGTATGCATCTCTAAATAATATATTATGCGGTTTTGCCATTTTTGAATTTTAAAAGGTGAAATTACATGAATTATTTTTGAGGCTACCCCTTTCTCTTCCATTGTGGTACATATAACTCTAGCTTTTAAAAATTTTTCATTGTGGTATAATATTTCCAGTGTATAAGTATTCCACAATTTATTTATCCATACACTTAAAGGTTAAATGGATTTTAGATTTTACCATCATAAACCATGCTGCTATGTCAATGTTACAACAATGTTGTAAAGATATGTCCTCAGTGTTTCAAGAACATATGAAGGAGTAGAATTGTGGGACCACGTGATGGTACGTGCTCAACTTTACTAAGTAACGTGATACCATTTTTAATGTCTACCCCTTCTGCAGTTCCCATTGATTTCTGTCCTCACCAACATGGGTTTGTCTTTTCAAATTTTCCCATTCAGTCTGCCTTTAATTTGATTATCCAGTTCCTGTTCTCTTGTCTTTCTAACTGCAATCCCTCTGCCTCATTTTCAAGTTGTTTATTTTACCTGGATTCTGAAATATGAATAAAACACTAAGATCTTGTCTTTGCCCATTGTCCTTTACTTCTTTAAGCCTACTCTTCTTCAGAATCACCTACATGGTCTTGAGGATCAATTCACCTCTGTTCTGGCATTCTCTCTCCTGCCAAGAACCTTTATCTGTACATTCTGTAAGAATCTTAAATCCAACCAGCTATAAACTTGAGTCATTATACCTGCCACTTCTGAACTGGGAAAACACTCTCGCTCTTCCTTCTCCTGCTGACCCACCACCATCAGATCAAATATGAATCCTGGAAACGTGGACTTAACACTGGCCCTCTCCTCACTGGCTCATGTTTAGTAAGCTCCAGTTTCATCCATTTTTATTAAAAAATTTCACTCAACTCCAGTCCTTCCTTTTTATTCACATTTTCCACATTAGTTAATCCTTGTGATTGTTTGTCAGAACCATCGTAATTATCTCCTGGTTGCTCTTTTAGGTTCTAATCTCTACAATTCAAGAATTGCTCTATATAATTACAAGAACACCTTTAATAACACCATTTCCTCTTTAAAAAACTCAGAGGCTCCCAGGTACCTACTAAATGAATAAATATTATTTTTTATTTCCTTGAGGTCCAGAAGACAGAATCAACATTAGAACTGGTATCAACACACATAAGTGCTTATTTATTTATTTATTTATTTATTCGTTTAATAACATCTAGCCTCAGCTAACAAAATACTTTTAAGGGACTTTTTTTTTACATTAAACTATACTGTACACCATTAGTTTTAAAGTAAGAAAAGGATTTTGACTTTTGAACACAATTTACAAATATTTACATTACCTTTTTTATTATACAATGTGTAAGATTCATATGAGCTACATTATATAACTACTTTCCAGTGATCATGGAACTTCCTTTACTGTCTTTATTTCTAAGTGTGAGTGTTACAATTATCTCTTGCTCATACTCATGACATAAGTAAAAGAGCATTCATTAGTTTTATACAATGTCTCAAGAAATTGAATAAACATTATCTCAGTATTTACAATAACCTTGTGTGATCAGGATACTGAGAATATAACCCAGTGATCGATAATTACAATCAGGTGACTCACCCAAGGTCACACAGCTAGTAAGAAGAAAAGCTGAAATTCAGACAACTCCAAGTATTCATTTTCTACTACACTATGCAATTTCTACTATACTCTGCAGACATAGAATATTTTAAAGGAAATGAGATAGCTTAATTCTAGTTCAGCTCCTGCCATGGACTCTTTTTGTAGCCTGAATTAAATCTAGGAAGTCTTTTTCTCTCATCTGAAAAATAAGGAGTGTTGTAGCATTTAGTATGAAATAAAAACTATTTTGACAAAGTTCTTTATAAGGAACACTAAATGCTTATAACATTTTTTGAAAAAAGCTAGAGATGGAGGGAAATCAGAAGGCTGTCACTAGATGTCAAAATAACAGTACCGCAGTTGCCATCCACGAATCAGGAACTGCAGGGAACTGCTACCAACTTAATGGCTGCCACTACCCAGAAAGCTGGTGACTAGGGAATGAATGTAGAGCATGACCACCCCCAAAATCACCCACACAGGGCACGGAATGACCTCTGTGTTCCTTCTACCTCCCAGAAAAATCACACAGTTGCGTCTCACTGGCAGGACCTCAATCACATTCACAAGCCTACTGGCCAAGGAGTCTGGAAAATTTACTTTCCACCCTCCCAATCCATGCACTATAAAGGAAATGTTATAAATAATGAATAGGGATCTGGCTGCCATAGGCAGTATATAGCACATGAAGTAGACGCGACAACTTTTGTGCTGTTTCTAACGTTCCTCCCTTAAAAGTCTGCCTTGCCCACACGTTCACACACTACAGCCAACCTTCATCCCAGCTCTCGTACTTTTAAATATAAAATTAGTATGGGGAAATAAGACAAGAATACAAAGAAATGGGTAACTTGATGATCCTACATCAATTCTGTCCAGTAGAGCTAAAATGCAAGCTGCATATGTACCTTCTTAGTACCACACTAGAAAAAGTTAAAAGAAACTAATAAAATTAACTTTAACAATATATTTCTATCCCAATGTATGCCAAATAATTAAAAATATAATTAATATAACATAATAAAACATTTTGTTTTATATTTTTTCATTCTAAGTCTTTGTAATATGGTATATATGTTACATTTAACAGCACATCTCACATCTCCTTTTGGGTGCTAAATTTTCAGAAGAAAAATTTAGGAAGGAAAATTTTAGAAGGAAAATTAAGAAGAAATACTTAAGCTATATTTAGATATCATAAAATTAATATTTAAAATAGTACATTCACATATTCAAGTTGTTCCAAAAATACTATTTTCAAATACTGACCCTAGCCTCCCTGACCAAACAATTTTCCTTTAATAATTGCTTGCACACTGAGAAAACCAGTTTGTCTTTCTTACATTCGCTGTTAAAAGTAAGAGCATATCAGAATGATGTTCCTTACCCCAAGATGTCCACATCTCAAACTCTGGATCCTGTAAATATGCATATTATGGGGCAAAGGAGAATTAAAGCTGCAGATAGAATTAAGGGTGCTAATCATCTGACATTAAAATAGATGATCGTGAATTATCCCAGTGGGTCCAATCTAATCACAAGGGTCCTTAAAAGTGGAAGAGAAAATCAGATGAGAGAAACAGAGAGATGGCAGCTTAACAAAGACTCATCGACGCTGCTAGTTTTGAAGATGGAAAAAACAAGGTCAAAATCCTAGGAATGCAGTGGCTTTTAGAAGCTGAAAAGAGGAAGGAAAGAGAACTCCTCTTCAGCCTCCAAAGGAGTGCAGACCCGCCCACACCCAGACGCTGTCACAGTAAGCCCCGTTTCTGACTTCTGACCTCCATGATCATATTTGTTTTATTTTAGCCACATCTTTGTGACAAATTGCTGCAGCAGCAATAGGAAACTAATACATGAGTTTGAAAATTAGATCTTTCCCAGTTAAGCAAATTCACTAACTCTCATGTCAATTCAGTAGTATAATCATAGAATTTAGTCTTCCAGTTTCCCATCCAGCACGTAAGGATCTCAGAAGTCCTCAGTCCAACCTAACAACAATTAACAAAGTGAACAAACTGAAAAACCAAGAGCTCATTTTAAATGTCAGAGATGTGAGGTCACAGGACACACCACTACCCTTCAAACTGAGAGACAGACAGGTGAATACAGAGAATTACATCAGCAAAAACCTACGTGGGAACTGGTACCCAGGTAGGAAAATCTAATCTGTAACTAACACTGGCGGCTCAGCATGGACAGTCTGAGAGTTAAAAATTCCAGGGGGACCTAGTCATAGGGGGAGCCAGACGCTGCTGTGAGTTTTACCACCAGATGCTCTAAGATGTTCTCACCATGAAGATGAGGGGGAACTTGCCCTTGTGCTTCCAGTAGGGGTGTGGGGGGTGGGGGATGAGGTGGTGGGGGGTGGGATGTAATCATTTTGAAATATTCCAGAGCATTTGGTTTTTCTTAACAAGGTCTGCCTTCAGAGAAACTATTTCACCAGACCCTAAATTACTGGAGTTTTACCAGAGTTTAACCATCCTGGGTGACGGGACACACCCAATTCCAGCCCGCTCAGGTCTTCCACATGGGATAAAGAAATACCCACCTAGCCCCTAGAGCCATCATGTCCTATGTAAGTGGGGAAGGGGGTAAACCGGAGCAGAAGCACTGGCTCATTATAAGGCTGGGACAGAATCACAGGACTACAGAACACTTCCCCTCCTCCCACACCTTACTAGCATACCTCCAAAGCCCTGTTTAACAGATTCCATTTACCTAGTATACTATGTATTCAAAATAAAATTGCAAAGCATACTAAAAGGCAAAAAAAAAAAAAAAGTTTGAAGAGACAGAGAAAGCACCAGACTCAAATATGGCAAGGATGTTGGAATTGTCTGAATGAAATTTAAAGCAACTATGATGATGACTCTAATGAATAAAATGAACAGCACATAGGAACAGACCACACAGAACAAGGAATACAAAACTATAATTATGTAACTAATATTGCTACAATGGCAATCATATTACAATATATAATTGTATCAAAGTAGTTCACTGAACACCTTAAACTTAAACAATGTTACATGTTAAATCTATTCCATTAAAAAAGATGAACAATGTAAGCAGAGAGATGGAAAATCTAAGAAAGAATAAAAAAAGGAATGATAGAGATCAAAAACACTGTGATAAAAATGAAGAATGCCTTTGATGGACTCATTAGTAGACTAAACATGGCTAAGAAAGAATATCTCATCATGATGGTATCTCCATACAAATTTCGAAAATTGAAAAGCAAAGAGGGAAAAAATGGAATAAGAAGAACTAGAATATCCAAAAACTATGGAATAATTACAAAATGTGTAAAATATGCATAACAGGAACACCAGAAGAAAGTGAGAATGGAACAGGAGAAATATTTAAAGCAATAGTCACTGAGAATTTCTCCAAGTAAATGTCAGACATTAAACCACAGATCCAGGAAGCTCAGAGACAACAAACAGGATAAATGCCAACAAGCATCCTGTAGGCATATTATAATAAAAATGCAGAAAATCAAAGATAAAGAAAAATTCTCAAAAGAAGCTGGAGGGAAAAAAACTCCTTATCTATAATGGAGCAAATATGAAAATTACATTCTACTTCTCAGAAATTATGCAAGCAATATGAGAATGTAGTGAAATATTTAAAAACGTTAAGAGAAAAAAAAATCATTCTAGAATTCTGTATGTTGAGGAATTACCCTTCAAAAGTAAGAGATGAACATTTCCTCAAACAAAAATTGAGAGAATTTGTTATCAGTAGAACTGCTTTGCAAGAAATGTCAAATGAAGTTCTTCAGAAACAAGAAACATGATACAGGTCAGAAACTTAGGGCAACATAAAGAAAGGAAGGGCGGGGGTGTGAACTCATCTCATAATAGAAGAGCGAGGTTTAGGTCCAGGGCTGAGGAGACATTTTTCACCCGAGTGCCCAAACTGCAAGCTTAAATGCAGACTGTTCCCTTAGCCTCTACGCCATGCGTGCTTTCTGTGCCAGCAGCTTCTGTGGCTGCCCAGGGCTCCGACGCCAGAGCCAGCAAGGAGGCCCACTGCTTCTGCTGACGGGCCTACTCCTTTATAGCAAATAGGCTACATTTTATCAGATTTTCTTTTTTAATTTTTCTGGCAAGACTTAAATAATTTTCATTATATAGATATGTATCTATTTAAATAAATATAATTATTTAAATGCATTTTTAGGCTTCTCTTGAATCAAATTATTATTTTAATGTCTTTCACTGTTATTTCAAATAAGCAGTTTGGTTTCATGGAACAAATACTGAAACTCAAGTCAGAGAGAGAGGCACCTCTTTGCTGGCCAGATATATGAGCTACAGTTTCTCAATGATCAGGGGAGCAATGACGCCCCCCTCTGGAGATTACTGTGAAGCCTAATTCATAGTGTGCACACCAGATGCCAGATCCTGGAGGTCTAGAAGTGAGAATGATATTATTCCACTCCCAGTGCCCAGAGTCTAGCAGAGAAATCAGAAATGTGGGCTGAAATTATGCTGTGACATGTTATTTCAGAAATATATAAAACACAATGAAGCAGTAATTTTCAGGGAGTGGAAGAAAAGTTAAATTTTAACTAATGTAAAGAATATGTAGGAGTTGTAGTTTTGCTAGGGGAGTAACTGGTATATAGGAAAAACAGAGAGATGGAGTAATGTAAAGATGAAGACGAGAATTGGAGAAAGGGAATCAAAGTAATCAAAGAAACCACTAAATTTTCAGAGAGCACATAAATAGATATTAAAAAGAAAATGGTCAGTTTGTGCAGGTCTGCTTTCCTCATGTCTTACTAAAGCCCAACCCCTGGGCAGTATAGCCATCAGTGACAGACATGTCATGGGAAGTAAGGGGGAACAGTGAAGAGCAGCTAGTGTGTGCCCTGCCCGAAGCGGGAGAGAGGCTGACTCGCCGGGGGACAAGTATGAACCCTGGGAAGATCCAGCCAACTCTGATTGGATAAGACTTTGATGAGACTTTGATCAGACTTTGCTTTTTTGCAGGGAAGCTGACATTCGGATTTTTATGTGACGTCTCCCAGTTTGTCAAGGGTTAGCAACAAACTCAAACAGCTGAAAACATGAGAGACAAACACATTCGCTGACTGAATCCAGATAGGAGGCAGCAGTTTTCAAACTCTATTTAGACGACAAAATGTCATTGTCTTACATATAGACAGATAGTACCATTGTACTATTTTACAATAGTAAATTTTGTAATGTACTACATTACAATAGTACTGACTATATACCCTATGCTGTAGTGACATGACCCCTCTTTTGCCTAAGCTGTAAAAGAGACAGGGAGAAGTCAACTCAAAGCAGGAGGACTGGACCAGGACGCAAGAGCAGCAGAGCATCTTAAGTGACAGTAGGACGAAGCAGATGAGCAGACAAGACAAGGTCTGGAAGTGGAAGCCACAGGACATCACAACAAGCAGAATAGAGGGAATGAAATGAGAATGAGACAAAGATGGCTCAAAACTCCTGAGATTTGATTAAGTTTATGGTGATGCTATCAACGAAAAAGAGTGAAGCCAGGGAGGAGAAGAAAAGTTGAGATTTACTGAGTTCTACTATTTAATACATTACATTTGAAATAAAGGTGATGATATTCAATAAACGATTAGTAATAAAGGTTTGGATTTCAAGAGAGAGAGATGAGGCATGATAACATTGATATTTTTAAATTTTCTTTTATTTATATTTTAAAAGTTAGACACTTATATAATCCATGAAGTGATCCACCAATCACTCAGGCACTCATCTGGCACTGCTCGTGACCATTACAATAGTACTGACTATAGACCCTGTGCTGTACTCTACATCCCCGTGACTGTTGTGTAACTACTCACTTATACTTCTTCATCCCTTCACCTTTTTCATATTTAATCAGTTATTTGATGAGAAGATAATATTTTACATTTTTTATAACTAATGATGTTCATCACCTTTTCACATGCTTACTGGCTATTTACATATCTTATTTTTGAAATCTAACTCTTTTAGCCACTTATTATTTTTTAATTATTGCCAATTTGTAGGAAGCTCTTCTTGAATATAGATATTGAGGATATTTCCTCATAATCTATAATCCTAATCAGTTTCTTAGTAAGATATTCTGATACAGAAATCTTTAATTCATATGAAGTCTGGTGTAAAATTTTTTTATGTTTAGTAACTTTAAAATTTTGCTTAAAAGGCGTTTGCCTTTTCCTATTAGGCTCAAAATCTATCTCAGGTTAATATTGTGTATGTTCTAATGTACTAGTCAAGGCTAATGCCTTTTTTCATATGATGATCCACTTGATTCACTTATTTAAAAGATTGCCCATTGAATTGCATTGGTGCCTTCATCAAGTATTATTTGACCTTGTATAGATGAATCTATTTATATACTTTCTATTCTGTTCCATTGATCTATTTATTCTTATATCAGTATCACACTATCTTAATTAATGTTACTTTGAAAATATAAATGTGGTCATTGATATATAGACAAGCTAATACATATATACTTTTTATATGTGTCAAGAGCAAACCACAGCTTTATGAAGCAGGTAAAAGAAAAGTTACCTAAGAAAAATAAAGGGTCCTCAGAAAGACAGAAAAAAATACACAAAGAAAATATGAACATAGAAATTTAGAAACGAAAAGGTTTTGACAATAAAGTTTTCAGAAGGGTCTCATGCTGAAGAAAGCCATAAAGATTTTTCTTTTAAAGGTCATTTTGACATTTACAAGAAGCCATTCATTGATTTCCTAAGTGAAGGCAGTTTCAGGAGTGGTGATGGCATATATTTATTCAATGAATATTTATTGATTGCCTAGGCATATTGCAAAGTGCTAAGAATAATACATACCATCAGCCTTTTTGAAGTTTATGGTCCCACAAACCCATAGAAATTGTACTCCAGTAAGAGAAGGAAAGAATGGGTGACGCTGGAAATAAAAACCCAAGGAACAAAAGTTCTTTACAGAGTGGTGATGAAAGAAATAAACAACATTTGATGGTTTTATGTGAAGACATGGAGAAAGGATATTGTTTGCTTTAGTTTCAGGACACGGACTGTTTCCACCAGGTTTTAGGCAAAGAAAAGGATAACAGCAGAGAGAGAGAAATTGAAAAATATTCTGAGGAAATTGGAGTAATGATGAATTAAGCCACATAAAGCACACAAGGTGGAATTCCTTCAAAAATCAAAAGCAAAGATTAAGTTTTGGAAAGAAAAGGGAGAATTTATTTCTCACAATGGCAGATGGAAAGTAGGGAGGGATGAGAAGAACGAAAGTAGAGTTGGGAGGAGTGCATATGCCATTCGTGAGTTCGCCACCACTGGAGAGGTGATTATGCTCACAGAATGGAGCTACACGAAGCACAATTCTCTCTGGACTCCTTCACCGCCAGAAGGAGGAGTGGGAGGTTTAGTGGGGTGCGGGGAGACCTCAGCTGAGCCTGGGTGAGCTTTGCTGGTCATTCATGCCGCACAGAGAAAAGCTAGAGAATTTGATCCTTTTGGGAGCTGTGTCTGAAGTGACTGCCAATGAGCTTTTACACAGAAGACACGAAAGTTAGGATAATCAATTGAGAGAAGACGGCAATAGTTAAGAGACTTGAGATTAGAAAAACAGTGGGGGAAAGGCATGAGGGATGTAGAAATAAGAGTCTGTGACCAGCGGTGTGGCAGAGCCAGCTAGCTCCAGCCAAACAGAGCTGACTGTGAGCCTTTCTTCCAAACTCCGCATTCAGAAAATCATGGTGGTACCCCGAAGTCAGCCACACCATGATAATGGGCAACAACTACAGGTCAAGCCCTCCTTTCCTGTTTTTCTCCCAGAGATCTGGTTATTAAACATTTACCAGCATGCCACTGCCGTGATCAGGTAGTAAGACTGTTTTAATTTGTGTTTTTTCAGAGTCAATAATGAGGATTAGGATGTAGTTTAGAAAATAAAGTGGAATTTACTGTCAAGTAGCTGTGTACTTATAACAGTACACATGTAATAAGTATTGGTACTAAAGTCATCTAAGATGAGGTCAGACAGAGAAAATGGTTGTGAATTAAGAGTTAAAATAGTCATGAATCTGGAGGAAAAACCATGTCTTTGAATAACACCAAAGTCAATGGAGAGAAGGTAATCGACTTGGAAAATGTGAATTTAACAAAAAGAGAGGTTGTCAGTGAAATATGAACGCCATGTAATGCTTTAGAGGCATCCACTGAGCTAGTGTAACTGGAGTTCTTAGCACAAAGTAGGCTTTTGATAAATGTTTTGTTGCTTTTGTCTAAAATCCTGCACTAAGTTCTCTTGCCAGTTATTTAAACAGCTAAGAAAAAGGATTGTGACTTCAAACTCAAGAATATGCACTCTACTAGACACGTTTTCTTCCATCTTTAGTTGTAAATACTTTTACTGTTAGTTGTAAAAGCTTTCCAATACTTGAAATAAGTTCCTAGGATAGCACCACACACACCCCCCAAAAAGCTGCCCTTCTCATGCTCACTTCTGTTTTCAGTAATTACCTGAGGCTTAGTAATCAGTACATTCTGCTTAACACTGAAAATATTTTAATAATATTTAGGGATAACATGTTGTCTGCTCAAAAGCCTAACAGTTAAATACAAAGTAGTTATTATCTGCTATACTATTAAGAAATTAAAAATCTAAACTTTAGAGTAACAAGATTTTCTTTCTGTGTTATATTATTTTCTGGGAGGGGAAAAAGTCTCCTCCAATGTTCGGTCTTACGTTAAAATATAATCTATTGATAATGAAAGAGATTGATTTGCTCATGGAAAGAGAAACAGACACCCTCGTTTTCCCAAATACATTATTAGAATCTTAATAAACACAATGGGAGAAATAATAAATAAATAAATCCTAGCACATCTCAAACATAAAATAGCTAGAAAAAGAGTTCACACACATCCCCACATGAATTCTATTTCCTGGAGAAGAGCTGAAACACCTGGCAAATTGGCTGGAAAAGGGGAAATTAATGTAGGATGTACTGTCTTGAATTTGATCTCAGGAAACCCTGAGAAAATGCATTTGGGCAGGCTTTGTGTATTTGTAACTATCTCACAAAACTTACATACATGAGACTCATTCAATGAAACAACTAACACGATCGCCCAAGGTCCACTTGGACTCCTGACCATCTTTCTGAATCCTCAGCCCCTTGAACCAAACGGTCCTGATAGCCGTTTCAACTGACCAAGCACAAACATATGTGCATCATTAGAATAAAACTGCAAGTTGTTCAGGATACTTCAAATACTGAAACAAAACCCATAATCTATATCCCTGAATGCTAAATTGCATTTCATAAAAAAATGTGCTTTTGCACTCCCTCCCTCATATATTACTCTTTTCTCCCTTCACTTCGGGGACTATGAATTCTCAAGCATGGAGGGAAGAGAAACCTCCCATCTTCTCTTCCTGAGCCAAGCTGATGCTCAGGACCAAGAGCAATGAATTGTTTTAGCCAGGACTTGCTCAATGGCTCCCAGCTCTGAACTTTCTTTTGCAGACTTAGAATGACCCAGAAATTTCCCAGCAAGATTTAATGACGCTTAAACTGCTTTAAAACTTGTTAACTGTGGGGCAGGTTGGGGCCAGGAGAGTATGGAAGGAAAAAAAGAAAAACATAAAAAGGCCTTGAATTTCAATTAATCATTATACCCAACTAGTCCACCTCCACTCTACCACTCACAGACCAAGATTCCCCAAACTTGTTAAGCTTTTCCTGAGGTTGAGAACGCTTTCTCTCCTTCAGCAGTAGAGATACCAGACCCCACACACAGGGATGTAAGAGAATTCACCAGACCTCAACTTACAGATACGGCTGAGTGCTGCCCACCTTGACCGCACCAGGAATGTGTACCAGTGGGTTTCACAGGGATGCCGGGTCAGGAGAGTGCATTCAGAATAATATGGAACCAAAAGTCAAAAGTCAAATATCTCTGCTTCAGCCAACGAGTATGATTTTGCACAACTAAAATATGAATTGTGTCGACTGTTGACTGTTAACCTCTGCATCCTGATATACAAACCTGCATGTATGTGGGGTTGTGCATGCAGATGTGAACAAAAATGTGTGCTTATCTGCTTTAGAAGCTCTTCTCCCAGCCCTCTTTTTATAAACCAGTCTTCTAGATTATATAACCTAAGACTCACTGCCTATAATGCCTCAAATCGACCCTTACACTACTCATACTAACCCAATAATTCTTTCACAGCAGGCATTAACACAAGAATGGTTTAATCAATGGGGCATAAGAATGGTTTTCTTTTCACAAACATTTTGAATTCAGAATAGAAAACAACATCAATATTTTCAGGCATAACCATTATTTTTCATAACATAGACCCATAATCTAGAAATGGGCCAGGGAAGTCAGTTCTGTCAAAGACATGATTATCGAGGCATCTTAAACTGGGACACGCATTTGTCTCAAATATCGATATGATTAAATTAAGCACATTTTAACTTAAACTTTTTAGAGATTTGTGTTTATAAAGCAGTTTATATGTGAATGTGGAAATCATTCCACTTTCTTATTCTTCAATTATTTATTCCTTAACAAATATTGAGTAAACTATCACACATTGGGCATTATTCTACGCACTGGGAGTTCTGTGATGAAGAAGATAGAAAAAATTTTGCCCTCATTACATAAATTTTCTTACCGTGGAAAGTCATCTTTGAGTTCCCCAAATATGGCTACTGACTACTTACTGAGACCTCTTCCATCCCTCTGTATGTATCTCTACTCGTTATTTTCCTGAGGTGCAATCCATGAACCCCAATACTAAACAGACTGCTTGTCACAAGCAGGTACACAGTAAACAAGTATGATGTGAAGAATGAACAACTGAGTGAATCAGAGTTACTAGGAGTTCAAAATGATTGAGTCCCTACTTAGACGTTTATTCCAATGTTACACAGGAATAGTAACAATGACCAAGATAGGCCCAGTCTCTGCCTGCACAGCGCATGCAGGTTAGCACAGCAGACAGACAATAAGCCAATGGAAGCACAGAACGGTGAAAGAAGGACACTGGCCCCAGAATTTGGTAATCAGGAAAGATGTGGAAGAAGCACTGTCTGAGCTGAGATCTGAAGAATTAGGAACTGGCCAGACAAAGAGGTGAGGGGCAGAAGAAAACACAGGGGCAGAGGTCTGGAGGTCAACCTGTCCTGACCAGAGACAGGTCACAGAACAGGTCACCGCGGCTGCAGGCAGAGGAATCAGGAGACCACAGTGGCAAGAGGTGGAGCTATGGAGCCTTTCACAGGAGGGGGGAACAAATGAACACACAGGATGGCAACGTAGAGAGATAGAAAGAACGTGAATGTGAGACAAAGACACCGGTTCCAGTAGGTCTAGTCTGGATTTATTTATTTCAGCTACTATTCAGACGGTTTTTGTTATAAAAAAAAAAAAAAAAAAGGTAATTGTTTAATTAGAAATATAATTAAATGTTTGAGTGAAAATGCCATATATGTATGTCTTGCCTAAATGTATTTTACTTGGGATTTTCCAGATATAGTGCCCACAAATTCTTAGGGTCTTGGGATTTGATGGGGCTTAAATTAAATAAATGATTAAATACAACTGTGGCCCTAATCAAGGATATGATTATGTAATTATGTACAAATTATGTAATTCCTTGGGGGAATTAAATATTTTTAAAGAGTAGAAGTTTTATTTGGTTCTTAAGTCATATCTTTGAATTATTTAAAACATTAGTAAGCTTTTCAAAATTATATGTAATATGCAAATTTCCAGTCATTCATAGTAACATGTTTACTGAGAAGTGAAACACACATGTTACTAATGCCTGGTCTAATTCAGATAAACTCTCCAAGCCCTCAAAGAAAATACCAATACATTTTCAGTGTTTTCATAATAAAATTTCTTTCCATCTTTAAAAACAACCCCCCCCCACCAATTTTCTAAGTTTTCATGACTGTACGTAACTTCTGTTAACATTTTGTGAAGAAATAATTCTGCATACACTAGGTCACCTCAGTACTTCAACTGTTTCTAAATCTTCACATATTCCAACCAAATAAGTGAATTGATTATGTAGATGTGGGGGGGGGGATGTCAAAGCTGAAAACCTAAAAAATTGACAGAAAAAAAAATGTACATTGTTAAATGTATGCAATTAAAAGACATCTCATAAATTCCCCTGAATTGCTTGAGTTACACAGAAACAAAGAAACAATTCCACCAGATGAACAACACTCCATTACTTTAGAAACCTGAGTAAATCTTGTTTGAAGTTATAATCTATCACACTGAAATGAGCCATTGGTCGTTTGGGTTTAACATCTAAGTTTTGATTCTGGGGCTTGAAATTTGCTTTAAAAATTTAAAACTCTAAAAGTCCCCAGGTTATTATGTCTGCTTATAATAGCTTTCATTAGGCAAAGACTTTTTTTTTGTTTTAAAGAGTAATTAATGATAGAATCTAAGATCTAATGTTTTCTTTCCCATTTTACTCAGAAGATAAAAATAATTATTAGTTGTTTGGGTTAAAGGATGCTAAAGAAAAGTATGACAAGTTTAAGGTGTAGAGTAAAACTACAAGGGGATAATTCTGAATATATTTTTGTCATGTACTTAGTTTGCTGTCTATATACTATATATACTAATAGAACAACTGTTTAATTTCTTATGTACAAAGAATTATCAGATATCAACTGAGTTACTACATAACACGTGCACTTAATGTAGGGAAGAGGCAAGAGAAAGCCATAAATCAAGCTACATTCATCAGAGACTGCAATACACGGATCAGGACACCTGCAGATCAAGGGAAGATTTCCGCTGGGATCACTGACAAACCATTTCCCCACACCTGTGAGGGGGAAACGGGAAACACAAAGTCTTTAAGTGGCTCCTACACAGAATAAAGTCGTTCATTCTCTATGGCTGAAACCGTAGGGAACTCAAGGACTGAAAGCTGGGATCTGCCAGCTGGCCTTTCACGCTACATATTCTTACTTTTTCAGGCCACATACTCTCCCCTTCCTCACTTTACGTCCTTATCAAAGGAAATGGGCAAATGAAGGATGATACATAAGCTGAATTCCCCACGTGTCCGGGGTCCCCCTCAGTGTCTTTCTCTTGGTCCCTCTGTCTTTCTCTCTCACTGTCCTTGTCTCTCTTAGGCTCACACTCTCTGCCTCTGAGAGAAGGTCACAGTCTGTCTCTGCAGTGTTATTCCTCTTCTAATAAACTTTCTTTTTGTTAGGTAGCCATCTTAACCTAAAGTAGTGAGAGTGGTCGCCACTCCCAAACCCCAAAGATCTGGGTTCCTAATACTTGAGAGCAGAATGTTAGGTAGCTAGTTAGACATAAGCTACATGGGGAACAAAGAAATAGGGACCCAGCCTAGAGACCACCCAGATGGCAGAATTCTGGGTACTGTACATGCGTTATATAACAGCCAGGTTTAATCAAAATGACCTCACTTGCCAATCGCCTAGGAATACCTTTGGAACCACCCATCACGGCCCAGATATAATGCAGACATTCCCAGTTCTGGGCCCTTTTCCTGCCCTCTTGTTGTTGTGTTTGTAACTCCAGCGCTTTGCTGCAGCTCTCCTTGCTGAAACCATGTGCCTCCTTGGGGCACGCTTTGTCTTTATGAAATATAACTTTAACAAATCTTTTCTAACTCTCACAGACCCACAATTTTTCACTGCATCAATGAGGAAGAACGGAGAAAAACTGTTAACGACACTTCTGCGCCATCGTTATCCTTCTCCGTCCCCATGCTGTGGGGGCAACACAGAATGACCATCAGCCGAGCCCTAACATTTTGGCTCTAACTTTGGCATGTGTGTTAGATTCTCGCTACATCTCTGCCAAAGACCCCTCCTCTGTGTGCAGGGGTTAGTCTTCCCCAACTCGGGGGGATTTGCCCTGTCCTGCATCACATGTATTTAATTAGTTTATTTACTCAGCAATCAAACTGATACCTACTATGTGTAAGCACAACACAAAGCGAACACACGGTCCTTGCTTTCAACAAGAGATAAACACTGAACATAGAATGTAACACGGTGTCACTGCTGTTCTGTAGAAGAATGAGGCAAACAGAAAGCCATGTTAGAGCTTCTCTCTTCAAATTAACATTAAATAAGAAAACGTGCATAATTATATGTATTTTATATCTTTTTCTTTTGTAACACAAAACCAAACTTTTCCAATGTCCTTCATAAGACGTTATAAAGCCTGAACCTAAGTCACTCCAGACGACAGTTAATCTCAGGGGAATGGCCCGCGAAGAGAGGAGAGCGTGTGAGGGGCTGGTTTTTATTAGCTCGTGATGTGCTGTATCGAGCAGTCGCTGAAACTAGGGAGTCCGTCCGCCTGACTCTGCAGCTGCTGAGAGCGGGGACCACGGTGGGAAAGGGACAGGGCCAAACCCTGTTACAGCAGTTTTGCTCCCACAGTTTGCTAAAGCTCTTCATTATCTACCCCACACAGCAAAACAAGAAACAAAGAAGTCAGAAGAATCAAAGTGTCACGCTACTGTTGACACTGTATTGTTTCTTTCATTTAAAAGATGGAAATAGTGTGAACACGTATACTCTTTATCTAATTTGAACTCTTAATTTACATGCATTAAAGGCTTTTATTTAAATGCTAACAATGAGGGGAGGAGAGGTAGAATGGGTAAACTTTTTTAAATAAAGAAAAAATGCTAATAACTCATTGTGTTTTATAATTAAACATCAAAGTCCAGCATATTATTTTCTAATAATCAAGTCTAATTTATGGAGAAGAATCAAGAATAGTTTAGCCTGGAGACCATTTTTCCAGAACAAAAAAATTAGTCACAGGGGCAAAACACAAATGCCTAAAACCCCAGGAGCCCAGAAGGTCACCTAAGCCCACCCTGGAGCTTCAGGGAAGGCTCTTTATGGAAGTCACTGCGCGAAATAAATCTTAAAAGAGCCAAGTAATCAGCTTGACATTATGGTGACAGGGCGACTGGCGGAAGAGTGAGGGAGAGACAGGGAATCTGGGTAGATCGAGAGTACGAGAAAAGGCACATGCACGAGAAAAACCAGAGTGTGGATTTTCTGTGGATGCAGGAGCAGCACATGTGAAGCTGGGGAGAGAGGCCAGATGCCACGATGGAGATGCGAAGCTTCAGGAGCTAGCGACAAGGCAAAGCTAATGTTAGGCTCTTGTCTGGGAGGGCTCTTTCTAGCAGGTGGGAGGGAGACAGACTCAAGGGTCCAGTCAGCTGGCAGAGAGCCAGGGTATGTGGCTGGGAACACTGGCCATTGGAGGAATGATAAAAAACTCTATAAGATAAAAATAATTTGTAAAAGAGCGTTCAAAGTTGTTAAACAACCAGAAATAAAATGGACAGGGTTTAGACAGGTCGATTGCTTCTGTGGGGCGAAGGTGGGTGGTGACACGGCAGAAGGAAGCCACAAGGAAAACCTTCGGCTCGAGGACCCGGGAGAGCGATGTCCCCATCTGTAAGAGCACATAGGAAAAAGGCACAGCAAGTTTCAGGGAGAACAAAGTCCACTTAGGGACTAACACGCTCGTTGTCTCACAATTTGCTGGAGCTCATGAATTCCAGCCAAGAGAAATATACTTTCCAAAGGCAAAGAGCTGTGCGTAAACTCTCTCACCTAACACAGAAAGGTCATGTTAAATCTGCTCAGACCTTAATCCAGGCTCATTACTTCACTTAGGTGTTCAAAATATAAAAAGAAGTCTAGGTAATAATTGGAGATAGGACATGAATATGAAAGCAGCTAAATAAGTATCTGACATCGCAATCAGTTTGCCAAAAGCTAAGTCTGTACAGGACGCCTCACGTTCACAGGGTGAGCACCCTTTTCTCACTCACAAACCTGACACAGTTTTTGCTGTGGGCTGAGTTCCAGGTAAGCACAACCCTATTCCATCCTCACACAACCCTGTGCTGCAGGCACTATTTGTCACACGTTAAGGATGAGGAAGCTGGCCTGGAGTCACGCACTAGAAGTGGCAGGGCTGGGGTTCCATGACAATCCAACTCCCCAGCCTGTGCCTTCCCCCACCACCCTCGGCTGCCTTTCTCACAATATGAAATGGTCTTAATTTGAATGTTCACCTTGTTCTGACATCATCTTAAAATGGAATTCAGTTGCAGTTGCAAAAATTAGGTAGTAATATTTGGGTATTTTATATTTTAAAAATTGAAGAACTGAGAAATTGATGGCCCAAGAGCTTGAGTCAGAGGGTCAGGCTGTTGCCTCAAGTGAGGGGTGCCCTCCACTCACAGCCCCTCGGAGCCTGAGGTACGGCCCCTAAGTCTTACCAGAAGGAGCCTTCTGTGGCCACAGAGACTGAGGCCCGCCTCGCCCCCAGGGCTTTCCTGGCTGTAGGAACTGCGTGCGACTCCCCTCTGTTCTTGGGCGGCAGACACTTTCTGTTTGTTTTTAATACTTGCATGTATTGATTTATCCCTTAGTACCTGAATATTTTATCTGTCCATCCGATAGGTTTGAAACTGAAAGGAATTATTATGCATGGGCTTATTCTGTCTTTGAAAAAAGTATCTAACATCTTTCTAACCAAAGTGATATACAGTCACACATTTAAGTAAATCCTAAATTAAGTAGATTTAATTGTAATTCATTTTACATACATTATTTTCATTTTTCAGAGAATTACCAAAGCACCATTTTTAACAAACTCACTACTGTGGGTTAGGAACATATTTGACTTAAGAACTCCTCAAAGAAATCACAGGAGTTCTATGAGACTCTAAGAAACTGTTCTGGTCTTTGGGATTCTAGAGATGTATATAACATCTAACTCTATTTTAAGTGTAGTAAAGCAATTTATAAAAAATCCAAAGGCAGGAAAACAAGGAAGCATATCTAAGCACATTTTTGCTCATCTCAGTACAAATTGTGTACCACTATCTTATTTATATTTGGAGAGATTTAAAAATAATAAAAACTAATATTTATTAAGTACTTACTATATGGCTAGCACTTATCTAAGTACTTTATTTATTTTAATTTCCTTAATTCTCAAAAAAAGAAATGTTTATAAAAGTATTATTCCCATTTCACAGATTGCAAAAGACAAGTAGTTTACATAAAGTCATACAGCTGTTATCAGTGAAATATTATGAAAATACTTTCATAATATTTCAAAATATTATGAAAATATTATGAAAGTATTTTCATAATATTTCACTGATACCTTCTTTCTTACGGTATACTTTCATTAGTTTAAAAACATAAAGCAATTTTTTCCAAAAAGATAAAATGTAACTTAAATTGTGGCTGGCATAACTTATTTGAGTAAAGACCAGGACATACTAGGAATGCAAGATCTCTTATTACTGAAGAAGTTAATAAAGGGGTTTTACAAAAAATTTTCTGCTGGAAATACAGTGATTGATTTTTTTCAATAAAGAATATGAACACGTGGCTTGAATTTAGGATAGAACACTGAAACAAACTGATCTATTTTTTTGAGATGTATATCCATCATAACCCGAAGTGATAAAATTATGAGGCTACACAAACTGCTAACAATTCTAGGTGCTTCCCCATATTTGCATTTTGGTGAAATACAAATTTTATCTGTTTTTCTCTGTAAATTCGTCAATAATAGATTAAGTTATTTATAGTACTCAAATATTTTAAAGGTAGGGCTGATGGATTCACTTCTGCCCCTTCATAGTACACAAGAGACAAATTCAATATTGTGGTGTAGCACAGTATAGCATTAAACAGATAAAAAAGGTAAAAGTGTCTTTTTTTCTCCTAAGTTAAATTAAGTACCTCATAACATTCATTGCTTTTATTAATATCTATAAAATAGAGATGCTTTATTATATATAAAAGAAGAATGACACAACCATTTTAGAAAACAGCTTGGCAGTTTCATAAAAACTTAAACAGAGACCTACCCTATGACCAATTCACTCACTCAAAAAATATATATATATGTCTGCACAAAACTGGTACAGGAATGATCACAGAAGCTTTATTTGTAATAACTCAGAACTGGAAATAAAAGCCAATGTCCATCCTCAGATGAATGAATAAACATACTGTGGTATATCCAAACTATGGAATACTACTCAGCAATGAAAATGAATAAACTGCTCATACATGCACCGAGATGAATGAATCTCAAAATAATTATTCTGTGTAAAGAAGCCACACACACCCCAACTGAATTTGTCTATATTTTATGAATCCATGTAAAAAATAAGACTAATTTATAGTGACAGAAAACAGATTAGTGATTGCCTGAAGGGAGGGGGCAACACAGAAGAGAAGAAAGATTATGAAGGAACACAGGAAACTTTTAAGGAAGGTGAATATGTTCACAAATCTTGTTCTGGCAGTGCCTGTGTGTGTGTCTGTGAAAACTTATCAAATTATACATTTTAGATATATATAGTCTGTGTCAATTACACCTCAATAAAGCTTGAAAATTTTTTAATAAATCCAAAAAGGAGAATGAAGTCAGTGCTTTAAAATCTTTTTAAAATAGGTTTAACTGTATCATCAGTATGGAAAGCTATTCGTTTGTCATCTTCAAATAGGTATATACAGTTAGAGTACAACTGTAGTATAACTCTAGTATAACTGTACTGCACTTACATTTTTTCCCATAATGTACTTGCTTGATTGCAATTGCTTGATGAAGGCAATATAAATATTTTTCAAATGGGTTTAATTTGCTGTATGACTAACACATTTTAGAGTGTATTCTTGTTATAATTTTCTTGTAACTGTTTTAAAAGTAGATATTTGATGCCCACTAATAAAACTGCATTTTAATAAATCAGCATGCTCTATAGCTAACTTTTTTTGCTATAAGATTATAGCAAATTATTGAATATTCTTTTACAATAAATCAGTTTAAATTCCTGTTAATTTCCAGAAGTGGGTTGATTGTATTTACATTCTTTTACGACTCGTACGGAAAGAAAAATGAATGATCCCATCCTCAAATGCCCGTTTCCTGAGTGCAGTAGCCAAACGACTGTCCAGTACAGTGGAATGGCCATCGCCACCACACTGTGGTTCCATAGCTAGAAAGCACTTGGCCCAGGGCTGCGCGTGGAGACTCACCCGGAATCTGAGACCGCGGGCTCCATCTAGTGGACATTAGGGTTCTAAATCCAGCGTTTAGCCTCTGTTCAAGGCATTATTGTTTTTAAACTGGTTTATTAAAATTATAAAATGACAACTCTGTTCTATCTAAAGTAACATTTTTCAGTAGAGTTGTAGTTTCCATACTTTTCTGATTATACAGCCTTATTATTATAGTCTTAAACATCAGGCTTTGAGTAGTTTATGTTAAATGAAAAGAAAATGGGATCATTTTTAATGGTAAGAAACTGGAGAGATGTATACGATAGCATTTCCTAAAGAAGGAGTCCCTTAACCAGTCTGTATACTCTCTAATATTATGTTAAATGAATTAACTTAATGATTCCATAACATAAATTACACAAAGCAGTGATCTCATAATCATGGCTTTATAATCTCTGCAGCTTTTTATTTGCAAATTGTTACTCTTTGATATACCTAATTTCTTCACTAGAATCTCTTATTTTTGCACAAAAAGTGGTAATTACATGTGGCTCACATTTAGATTAAATAGGCACTTGTTAAACGGCTATTAGAATTTCTGAAATGATGATCTTTTTGCTCACCAGACAAAGAAGATAATTACGGATTCAGATTTAGCGGCCTATCGAGAAAGCACCTTCTGTTTCTCCTGGGTCAGACCACTGGGAGAATGTGGGCTAGCTGACAGGTCAGAGAGTGCTTCCACACTGCACTGCCAGCTTCTGAGAAGCACCGTCTTCAGCTGGATCTACGTATTCAGCCTCAGTTCCTTTCATTTGTACTTTAAATTGCTTCTCTTCCCTCCCCAGCTTCCCTTCCATTCGTGCACAATCCCACATACATGTGCCTGAGCGTGCACGTACATGGACAGTTTTCCTAGCTTTTCTGATTACAACTAGAACACACTCGGCCTTTTAACTCACACCAGAGAGCTAGAGTGATGGAGAGAACACGCTAGGTCCACCAGGGGTGGGGGCAGGGATAGGCGGAGGCCACCACTGCTGGTGGGGGCACTCCTTACACCTTTCCAGAACCAAGTGAGGTCTGCGGCCCACTAGGGCTTCCAGGGTCGACACGCTCTCGCCGCGTGGCTCTGGGAAGGCAGAGGGCATGGATGGTCTACACCCCAGCACCCTGCGATTCTGCTGCTGCCCACGCTGCACAGCGCCTGCTCGCTGGACCATAGAGAAGACAGAGAAGATGACCACACCAGAAAAAGCCAGCACAATGACAGGATGATGACACAGGGGAGGCGAACACCCCTGTAGAGGTGTAGTCCCTGGCAAACAATAGATGATTGATGACAACCACAGTTAAAAAAAAAAAAGGAACTCAGCCCCTAGCCCCTGCTACACCACTGAGTTGCTGTGTAACTGTGCCATTTTCATTTCGAGTTAAAACACAAAATTCCCATTCACACATTTGCCTGTGTATGTTTAAAATCTCCACACATCCATGGAGGCGCTGACCGCACGCAGCTTCGGACGGCGTGGCCTCCTCAGAGCGCTTTAGCGGCTGCTAGCGCCTTCACGGGGGAGGCCGCCCCGCCCCGCTCAGGAAAGCTCAGGTTTCCCACCGCCCCACCTCAGAACGTTTGCACACATCCATGATCGACTTTCTTCCTTCCCCCACTTTTGCTCTGGCTTACAACTCGGAAATCAAATGTAAACAATTCGTATATGAACTAAAACCAGAGAGCACAATTTTGGACATTCGTGTGATGGAGAATTTCGGAGTCATATATAAAGTGTAATCATATACACATGCTTGGTGGGGCACACAGGAGCCATGTGGTTCTTACGGTTAGTGATGATTTCATTTGAGTCTAGAAACACAGAGCTTTGAATATGGTTGCCATAGAAACAAACAAGCAATTTGTAGACTCGCCAGCCTAGAAGATTAATTTTAATAACTTCCATCAAGAAGCAATACAGCACTGCGGCCAACGGCGCAGGCCCTGGTGTAAGGCTGCCAGGCTGCCCAGCCTCACGCAGCAGCAGATCACGTGTGCGTCCTTGTGCGAGGTAAGTAAACTCTCTACCTTAATGGTATTATCTATAAATCTACAAAACAAATTCAGTAACAGTGCAAACATGTTTGAGTTCTGTGAATTCAGATGTATTTTATATATGTATGTATACACGTAAAATAGCATCCTACATAAATGAGTGTACAATACATATCTATTAGTGCATGTCATTATTAAGTCTTGTAACTTCTGCTCACCTGCTCTGCAGAAGGAACCTGTATATCTGAAGGAGACATTTATCTAACACCTTGTTTGTCTGATCTTTCTATATGTAACATCATTAAGTTCTCAATATATAAATAAAGGCTGCTTCTTGGCCTCTTCTCCATCTTCTTGGCTCAATTACTATACTATTGTCTCCTTTTAGACTCTTGACTTGCAGAGAACAGGATGCTTTAAGCTATTATGGCTGTGAGATATCTCATAGAATAGAAGCTTGATGGAAGAATACGTGTGGAAGTGAAAAACACAAACTTCATCAACACAAATCCTTTCATCAACAGGGATTTTAACAGACTGTCATCCACGTGACTATTAACTCTTGTTCTCTGCTACCATTTAAGTATCTACCCTGTCTCTACTAATGCTGGTTGATTTCCTCCAGTTTTCTCAGTCCGATTCAGGAAATGGTAGCTTTGCTCATAATCATTACCTCAAGGACAAGGTTGGCCATGCCACCCTCCTCTGGCCAGTCTCCAGATTAGCTATATCTGCTTCCAAGGCCATCTTCCAAACACGGCTGTGCTTTGGAATCCCCTGGGGGGCTTACCAAAACTCGGGAGCTCAGCCCCACCCGCAGTTTCCAGCCCGTAGGGCTGTGGATGGTGCAGTTGTATTTGCACTTATAAGTAGCCCCCAGGTGAGGCTGATGCTATTTTTTCAGCTAATCCTGTCCACAACCAGTGACCATCTTTTTCTCATGAAATAACTGGGCTGCATCCCGCTGCAGCAGATGAAAAGCAGCAGTTTCCTTGGCAGTAGAAGCTGGGATAACAAAGCATCGAGTAAATTACACAGCAGTCTCCCCCAGTCTGTGGGGGACACGTTCCAAGGTCCTCAGTGGATAGTACAGAACCTTATGTATGTATTATGTTTATTGCTATACATACTGTGGGAGCTAAGAAATGAATACTTTTCACCTACCTTCTAAGATCTTATAGCTGGGCTAAAATTCAAATTAACAGAAGAAAATCAAATTATATACATGCTCATAGGAAATTCACATAAGCATGAAAATTCCAAAGACAGTGAGGTAAAATTGGGGATACATGTCTTTTTGGACAAAGGATCAAGGAAGGGACAGTGATGGGATTGCAGAGGAAGGAGGCAGTTTACAGGTATTGAGGGAGAGCAGAATATAAAGGCAGTAATTCTTGCCTCAGTGGGACAAGGGGAAATCCAGCTAGCAGGCCCTGCTTAGCACCTTTCTACCCACCATGCGTTGTTCAAATGAGGCGAAGGCGAACACCCCGAGTTCTTTCCTGAAGTAGGCCTTTCCATCTCAGTCTCTGAGGCAGGAAAGCAGGGAGGGTCAAAGGTTTTTCCTGAGTCTTGTGTTTCTTAAATACCAGCTTAAAATCAACATCCCAAAAGGCAAACTTTAGTCCCTTTCTGTACACACATTGTCTGGCTCTCTTTGGCACAATCAAATTGCTAACATCACCACTCTTGCGCTTTGGAGCCATTATGAGGTAAAGTAAGGATGACCTGAACACAAGCACCGCGATACCCAGCTGCAGATGGGTTAACCCAGACGGCCTCTCAGTCACTAACAGGCGGGAGCATCTCCAGCTCGGGGACGCTGGGCAAAGGGATGATGCGCATCCTGGGTGGAACGGAGTGTGGAACACGAGATTTCCTCATGCTACTCAAACACTGTGCAACTTAAAACGTATGAACTGTTTACTTCTGGAATTTTCCAGTTATTCTTTTTGGATCGTGGTTGACCACAAGTAACTGAAAGCACACACACACACAAAATTGAACTGCGGATAACGGGGGCTCCTGTATCTCAACAAAGCTTTTCAAAAATGAAAAGCTCAGGTAAGGCAGGCATTCTCCCCCGCCCAGACTCCCACTGAGAGCTGCTCCCGAACAGATTCCTGACCGCATTCGATTCATTTCCTGGACTCTGAACCACGTTTAGTTAACCTATGGCTTTCTGATCTTTTTCTGGAAATTGGTTCCATTCCATCTACCTCTGCACACCGTAGTAGTCTGTATCTATTAGCTCTCTCACACATATCTAGGAAGCTCTCCTTCAGCATTCCAGAACCCTGAATATTCATCTTAAGAACACAGATAGGAAGTAATACCCTATTCGTCATCTGTCAGTGAACACAACAGAAAAAGACACAAAAATAATTTTAAATATAAATGTTGATATGTGGAGTTTACTATACCCAGAATTGATGTTTTCTTACCTCACAACTCTAGCTTCACCATCTACTGGTTTTCTCAGAATTTTAATTTTATGGTGCATACTTTATAAATTAAGTTTTAAGTAGCAGAAGCCATTTTCCTGAGTAATAACTTTAATAAACACAATAGGTGGTACAACTAAAAGGAGAATTGCTCTGTTTGAAGTAAACACAAAGCACCAAGATCTCGTTGGGCAGCCGTCCTTACCCATACTCCAGCAGCGGGGAGCTAGTTCCGAGGCACCGCCTTTGACCTTGGGCTCTAGGGAATTCACTCTGGAAACCTCTGGCGGAGTGTAGATGGTGAGAATGCAGCCCCTCCCATAGCAGTGGGAATCGGGCGACTGTCCCTTCTGAGAGTCAGTCTCCTCTAGAAACGGGCTTAGTTATCCCTAGCTAAATGAACTGTTGTAATAAACTCAAGTATAGTAAGTTCCTGGAATATAGTAAGTTTCATAAACATTAGTTTCCTCCTGTCTTATTCCTTGAGTTTAAATTGGAAAGACTGTGTGACACACAGAATCATCAAAATTTACATTTTAGTTTTTCACAGCCATTCGAAGTCGAAGATAAAGCAATGTGAACATGATACTGACAGAATTCTCAGAATTAGATTTTAGGTAAAGAGGAATTTTCTTTTCTTTTCTTTGCTCTTTCTTTCTTTCTTTTCTTTCTTTTTCTTTTTCTTTCTTTCTTTTCTTCTTTTTACCTCTTAAGTGTCAAAGTAAGAAAACCATTAAATAGAAATAAAGATCCTTCTTATACATACTGTCACTTAAAAGATAATCAGAACGTATGCCTCCAAGCCACTTAAATTGCTATGTTAAATAACATTAATTAATATTTGTGGTGATCCATTGTAGACCTAAAGTAAATAAATTTCTAAAATTTGAATTAAAAATACTCAGAAAGCTCAAAATTGAACGATTTTTCTAGATCAGGTTGATAATGTGCAGTTATTAAGGAAATTCTTCTTTCTGAGCTTCTCTTTCACTTTTCCTCAGGCCAACAACGTCTGTCAGCATGAAGATTAAACACAGTCAGGTTGAAGACACAGAAGCATTTGGAAATGGGCAGATTTTGCAATAAGCTCAAAAGTATATTAATTTTATATCAGCACTCTGTGTGCTTATTTGCACAGCTAAATGGCTATATTGAACTGCATATTATGGATAAGACACATGTTCTTTTAGATGAACCTAACTGCCTTGATGACAATAAGGAGCCACTTCTTCTAGCCTCGTTTTGGGCATTAATGTGTGGCCAGCGAAGGAGGCTCTAAATGGCAAGGCTCTGCATATTTCCTGTCCGTGCAAGAGGAGCGCTCTCGCGTGACACTCCTCTGCTCATCACGACTGGAGTTTGAGGCACAGTCTGTGGCAAAGGCAATTTGTAAAGTATTTTCTCTGGTGTATATCAGCTACTTCTGCATTTCTACATGTTTGCATTTGAAAGTCATTTTTTG
Source organism: Macroglossus sobrinus (assembly GCA_004027375.1). Taxonomy (NCBI): domain Eukaryota; kingdom Metazoa; phylum Chordata; class Mammalia; order Chiroptera; family Pteropodidae; genus Macroglossus; species Macroglossus sobrinus. The sequence goes on from PVKZ01000393.1 coordinate 541,150, forward strand.
AAGAGAAAAAGCATTGGTCCAGATTCAATGCTCCGCTCTCCAGATGGAAAACACAGCCAAACAACACGGTTCTGCCAGTGGGCGGACGGGCCAGCTGCAGGACGGATGGCACAGCCCCTGCCTGCAACTCCCCCCGCATCTCTCTCTCTCATTCAGAAGCCCCTTCGGCACCCCACACGCCTGTGAGAGTCAGCCCGTGTCTCCTCAGCAGCAGGGCCACCGCCTCTGAGCTCCCCTCCCGCCCCAGTCCTTCTCTTTCTCTGTTTCCCCGTCAACATGGAGATATTTCATTTATCTGAAAGCACACAGTTCGTTCTCTTTCTTCTCTGGGCTGGACCCGTAACTAGCAGAATCTGTCACTCCATTTGGGTAGTCCCACTCAAGCTTCATACTCCGGCAGGAAGTGACTTCCTTCGGGATGCTTGAGTGCCCTTCCTCCCCACACCCACCACCACGCATCCACCTTCCAGGCCGCCCTCCCGGAGAGGGGGCCTAGCCAAGGGCTCCCGGGAAAACGCCATAAGCACCTCTATGTACCTGACAGACCCAAAGTGAGTGTGGGGCTGGAGTCACAGAGGGGCAGAAAATTCTCAGAGACACAGAGACCAGGCCCAGGCCCCTCCTCCCAAACTACACTGCAGGTTTGTGATGGTCCCAAGCACTGGTGGGGGGGAATCTAAATATTGTGAAGAAGCACTCAAAACAGCAGGACCCCTGAGGCCAGGCCCAGAGCAGGCTCCTTATTACTTGGAGTCTAAGAGCCCGAACAGAGGCCCAGCTTTTCAAATTTCCCTTTTCTGTCTCAATTAGCCAAATTTGGACAGTGTGGGGGCAAAATTCCTGTACCAGTAAGAATCTTGGTGCAAGCTGCAGATATTCATGGAGGCTTCCTCAAGGCAAAGGGGAAAGCAGTATATGGATGCAGAGGTACCTGATGAAATCCAAGCGCAGAAATACAGCTGAGCCAAAGAAAGGAACTGCAATAAATAATGAAAAACTCTTCGAGTATTTCTTTAGCATCTCTCATCTCTGCTCCCTCTGTGCATTTGCTTCCCTTTGCCTCTCTGCAGTCCGGCCTTTCCTGGCCTTACCCGCCCCTCCGTCCACGGAGGACGAGGGACTGCGCACAGTGCCGGGCGCCGGGCGTGCTGCAGGTCCGGCCTCCACAGCAGCAGAGCCGCCACCTCCGAGCATCTTCCTAACACACAGCATCGGGTCCAAGTTGGAAGTGGGCCCAATGCTAAGTTTCTCCTAGACAAAAGCGGATGGGCTCAGCACTGCTTAGCTACCCTCGCCCGACCCAGTCAGCCACATGCGAAGGGAAGGGGGCACACAGCAGAAACAACGCTTGGGGCCACAGTTATTACAGAGGAGTTTCTGGGGCCCCACTGCCCTCTCCGACCTCAGCCTTATGCCATCGGGCCACCCACCTTTCTAGTTCAAGGGAGTTGAATGTCTCAGCTGCACCCACTACACTTAGGTCCCCACCACATGTAAAGGATGCGCCATACTCATGCATCCCCGAAATCCAAGCCACTGTAAAATCCTTCCATATTGCCTGCTCCATGAAATGTCATTTCTAAATCTTTTTCCTTTCAAAAGGCTATAAATAGAAGGCAAGATGACGGGGTGCTATCTTTTTACCTTCGGTGGGATACCAAACTACTAGGTCTCAAAATATGTCCTCTTCATTCATAAAGCAGCACTAGAAATCGCAGTTTTACTTTATCTCCCGTTTATTACCACCTCTTGTCCAAGACTTTGGCGCTAACCCTAAACGAGCTGGGTCAGAGCCCCATCCGTACTCACCACTGTCTCCCGCGCTCCCCGGGCACCCCTTTCCCATCTGCTACCCTGCAAACTGTTCTAATGCGCTGAGAAGTATCAGTGCCATGGACCTGGCCACTACACATTTTAAAATACCCGATGCCTGTTTCCCGCAGTACCTTCGTCATCCCTCAGGATTGTGTCGCCCTCTAAGGCCCACCTGACAGGTCCAGCACTGATTCAGTGGACAGTGGGTACAGGTTTTAAACCCTCAGAAAATGTGTCTCCGTTTTATGCAGCAAGAAGGGATTTGACACTCTTCTTCTCTATGAAACTATTTCATTTAACAAGGTAATCCGAAGGGTTGGCAACTAGTTTACCAGAAGGTCTCCTTCAATTATACTTTCCCTCCCGGTTTCCCTCCCACCACCACCCGGCAGCTTCCAGGTGACACAGAGGAAACTGTCACCAGGAGCCCGCTGCCCCCAGGCCGCAGGGCTGCAGGGCTCCTGCCCAGGCTGCTCCCTTCCAGCAGCTGTCCTCCATCCGCCCTTGCCCCCCTCTCCCCAGACGTCGGAACCTCTTCCAAAAGACCTTTTCCCTCTTTGCCAAACTTCCCACGTGTTAGACTAAGGAATTATTCTTTCAGCCCTGGGGACTTCTGGTTTTCGGCTTTAAAATTCGCTAAACGGGGCTTATTTTTTATTTGTTTCCCTCTTAAACAATTTAATAAAGAAATCATTTTTTCTCTCCTTCCTTTCTTTCCTTCTCTTGCTCTTCCATATATGAAAGCATTCATTCGGCACTGTGCTCTTTTTAACCATCCTAGAATTCCTAAATCTCGTTTTTTTCCAAACGCCTTTCTAAAAATTATCCTGCCCCATATGTGCATAAGTTCTCAAAATACCTGCCAAAAGCAATAAAGAGAGCAGGTGTTACTCTGCTCAAGTGAAATTCAGCATTTTGGTGAAATTGAATGCAATTCTACTTGAAACAACAAAAACAGATACTTTTCTATTTCTCCGTGTGTCCACTAGATGGCGAAGTACTCTTCCATTTTCATTTCTCTGGACAGGGCCCCTCAAATCTAAGAAAGTTTCTTCGGGGTACAGCATATTGTATTGCTCAATTTATTTTCAAATTCTGGACTTTTGATTATCTGTTAAGTTATTATAAACAAAGACAGAAAAGTGATCATCCACCAGATATGTCTGTTTTATATAACTGACAAAGAAACTTTAATAAACTTCTGACTGAAGGTTCAGAAATGGTTACAAGCACTTTTATTTCTGTTTCTACTCAAAGGTAAAAGAATGTGCCAAACCAATATGTGGAGAGGATAATGCTATTTCTGGGTCATATCACCATTCAGCAGAGCTGTCTGTTCTCACTGACTAAAGGAATTATTTGGATTTTTAGAAATAAAGCTTTTTAAAAGGTTAAGTACCGCAAAATGAAATGTCTTGATTATATCCATAAGCAATGGTAAGGTGAGTAATGGTTTGGATTTTCTGGTAAATAATACTTAATTTTTTTTGAAGTTTCTAAAACTAAAAACAGGTTTTTTAAAATAAATCCTACCAGTATTTTTTTTCTTGAATTTTTAATATATAACACTGAATACTGAATTAAATATATACAACTCTACAACAGAAATTGCACTAATTTGATTTCAGTCTCTACTCCAATGGATGCAACTGGGCCCTCCAAAGTGCTGAGGGTTCTCTGGGGACCTGCGTGGGGCCTCCACCTAGACCGTGGAAAAGGCCTGACAGGACGTTCGCTCTCCTGTCTCAGCCAGAGTATGCAGACACACGTCCCTTCTTCATACAGAATATTCCTTCCCTTTAAACAAAAAGTTCTGCAGCTAAGAAAAGACATTTGAATGTCTCATTACATATAGGTCAAATGAAAATCATTTGGTATATATAAACTTAGCATTTTTCTTTTGCCAATAGGAAAAAAAATCTGATTAATTTTGTAAAACTAAAATTTAAAAAAGGTTTCAAAAAATTAAAACTAGACAGCAGCTATCACATAGAAAAGCAAACCTGTTTACTTGGATTTGTGGTTTGAGTCATCTTGTGATCATAGCACCTGGCTCGATCAAACACTCGTGGCACAAGGAAAGCGAGAGATGTGAGAAGCAAAACCATCCCCTTCTGCCTGACGCGGGGCCCGGTTCTGTTACAGGGGGTTCAGGGGAGGGCTGACTTACAGACACGTGTCTGCACAGAGACATGGTCACTAGAGCCCCACTCCATGTCTTGGGAAAGCTGATGTGTGAGCACTGGGGGCTGCAGGGCCTTGTCCTGAAGGGGGTGTAAGCGCTTCTGTTGCTTCTCTTGCACAGCTCTCGTGTGAGTCTTACATCAGCCCAGAGACATAAGATGTCATTTGACAGGGAAAATTTTGACCTGTTAATGAGTTAATAAATGTTGTACCTTAGAGAACAGTCAATTGTTAGGGAAAGATGAAGAAAATGTGATTGCTTAAGAAACATTATTCAGTAACGCGGCTTAGCTTCTGAAACAAATCTCCCAGGTTCACAGGGTGAATATAATAAGGACTTATTTCTCAATTGTAACTAAGATTTTCTTAATTCAGTTTAAATCAACATTTACTGCTCTTCTGGGGAAAAATACTTAAAAGGACACATGTAGGTACACACAGTCTAATTACCAGCAACTTAAAGTCCACCCAATGGCTAAAACAGATAAAGATATAATTACAGCACTAAACAGACTGGGATGGCAAGAAATGTACAAATAACATGCACTAGAGTATGGGTGGGATTATATTTTGGTAAAGAAAAGGACAATACGTTTTAGGTTTCATGAAACTACTCAACATTGCTATTGTGTGGCAATATCCACAGACAATATGTAAACAAATAACTGCGTTCCTATACCACTTTATTTACACAGCAGGCAGATGGGAGCTGGCCCTCAGGCTACAGTTCGCTGACATGGGCTCTAGAGGATGACGACAAACATGTCAGACCTGCTCATAGCAGTCCCAGGAGCCTGACGAGGCCGAAGCGTAAGCTTCAAGAGAACACGTGACGCAGGGCAGCAGGAAGGGTCACGTCCGCAGGGGTTGTGTCAGAGCAGCCAGCCTCACCCACACCTTCTCTCACCCACAGATACACATACACACGCACGCGCACCCCCACACCCCCTCACACACCCAAGCACACATCCACACGCATGTACAGCCATACGTATGTACACACGCGCACACACACACACTTTTTCCTTTTTTTCTATTTTTTGAGTTCTTCAATCTACTTAATCAAAATCTTAACTAGCTATGCCACTGATTTTCCTCTGAGATTTAGTTTCATTTTATGTAAAATATTTATAACAACGGTTTCAAGTAAGGGAACTACGAGGATAAATAACAGAATTCACATTAAGCACCTAGCCATAACCTCACACTATGAACAACAGCGCAGTGTGAGAATGAGGATCATCGAAGGGCTGATTTTTTTCACTATTACCAACTCTAAGCAAGGCTGATACAGGTGTGTATCGGTATCAGCCTCTGAGGTTTGTCCCTCTGACTCAGGGGAGTTTTAAGTGAAGGTAGTAGCAATACAATAAAATAATTTAATTCCATATTATAAGGTTAGTAGTTCCTGATAGCAAGATGCCCTTCTGGAGGGTTCCTTGATTAACTGGGGGCAGACTGCTGCGGGGAGCAGCTAACTCCACAGCGTAATCACAGACCTCTCTCTCCACAGGTGGCCTTCGAGCCCACACAAACCTGTCAGAATTTCCTCAAGATACAGAATGTGACAACAACATTAATATTCTAGACCCAGAAAAAGATCTTTTTTGCCAAAATTGTTGGTCAAATTTTATGTAAGAATTCAGGTCTTCATAATGTAAGGCACCTCGGTAATAGTAGTCTCAGGTGTTTAACTTCATGACAAAGTAGCTGAATGAATCAGTTTATCCCGATGCCAGAGGTGAGAAAACACACACCCAAGCTGCTCTCGCTAGCAGCACCCTTCACGGCCACGTTTCCATGCACGGTCTTCTCCAGGACATGTAGGCATTCTCTACCAAGTTCCTCAAAAATTCTTCCAGCCTCTACCCAGGGTCTGGTTCCCAAACAACTCCCATAGTTTTTAGTTCAGTTTGTTCCAGCATCATTACATTTCCAGATACTAAAATTTGTATGAGTTACCTATCGCTGCCTAACAATATTTCCATAAATTTAACAGCTAAAACCATACAAATTTGTTATTCACAGTTTCTATGTGTCAGGAGTCTGGACATGGGTCCCAGCTCTGTGTTAGCTGGTTCCAAGTTATAATGCAAGCTGTTGATCATAATCCAGGTATGAACTGGGGCTGAGATCTCACCTGAGGTTCTACCGGGAAAGGATTTGCTTCCAAATTCACTCAGGTTGTTGGTAGAATTCATTTCCTTTTGGTTTTTGGTTTTTAAGACTCAAGATTTCAACTTCTTGCTGGCTATTTGCTAGAGATCCCTTTCAAGTCCTAGAAACCATGAAATGTTCCTTCCTCAAAGCCAGCAAGAGAGACTACAGTCCAACAGGTGCTACAATCTTATATAACATAATCATGTAACCATGTGCACATAGTCACATACATTCCATTGCTTTTGCCTTATTTTGTTGGTCAGAAGTAAGTCACGAGTCCTATTTATACTCAAAGGGAATGGATTACACAAGGGCAAAAATATATCTATATCATCTATATCTTTATCCATACAAAGAAAGACATATTTGTGTATATGTATATATATATATATACACATATATAAAAGTTATATATCTATTAATGAAGATATCATTGTAATAGTCCTTAAAAAGCTTTACAATTTTAATTTTAAACTAGCAAATTTGGGGTTTTGGTTGGTTGATTAGTTGATTGGTTTCACTGATAAAAGCAAATGATTTAACTTTATATAACTGCCAAACAATGCTAATGAACTCAGGATATGACAAAATTCATTGTTAATTCTTCATTTTGACCATTGGGAAACAACTAGAGATAAGTAGCCCAATTTAGGGAAAAAAAAAAAAAACAATAACAAAACCTTATTTAGCCAGTAAATGATATTTAATACTGCACTTAGGAAAGTAAAGTAGTAGCATAACTGAAGTTACGGAAATTAAAACCAAGAAAATCAGCCTCTTCATTTTGAGAGTATGAGAAAAGGTTGAGTCAGGGACCTAAAAAGAATGTTTACTAATTGGATGAGCAAATAATTGGCTCTTGTTTTTTCCTCTACTTATTACTTTCGCATGGGTCAAAAGATTTCAAACATGGAATGTGTGACTGTTGTGCTGCCAATAACTATCCTGGAAATATTTCTCTCTCTAATGAACTGGCAGCTAATTAGGTGTGGTTTAATTTGTCTATTTATACTGCACAGTTGAGGCACCCTTTACTACTTAGCCTGTAAGTTCACTTTTAATGATGGGGGAAGGGATGCAGGAAGCCTTTGTCCTATGTTCTGTCATTTATGATTGGACCAGGACATTTAAATTGTGTAGATCATGAATGCAGCCATATTTCCAATGAGTATAACAACACTCACATGCACAAAAATACAACTAAAAAGAGCCAAGATAAACATATTTGAGAAGTATGTGTATGATTGTGATTTCCAAAGTGCCTTGTGTACATGGATGCCATGGTCTCAATGTCTGTCTGTCCTCCCAAATTCATATGTTGAAATCCTCAGTGTGACGGCATTCGGAGATGATTAGGTCAGGAGGGTGAAGCCCCTGCAGTGGGATTAGCGCTGTCATAGAGAGACCCCACAGAGCTTCAAGCTCCTTCCACCATCTGAAGACACAATGAGAAGTCTGTGACACAGAACAGGGCTCTCATCAAACTGTGCTGGCACCCTGATTTTGGACTTCCAGATTTCAGAACTGTGAATTCTGTTGTTTATAAGCTACACAGTCTGTGTTACTTTGTTCTCGCCACCTGGATAGACTGTGGTCTAGAGTAACAAATGTAATTGCTAAATGAAACATGTCAAAAATGCATGCAGTGTTTATAATCCAAAGTAAATATTGTATGACATATGATGAGTTTTCCCCCTTTTTGGTAACTGGGGAAGTACTGGAAATTTTGAGGGTTTTTATTTTTCTGTTTTTCAACTAAAACCTGATTATTGCTTTTCTGTATTAACAGCTATCTCTTCTCAATTTTTTTTCTTTATATATAAAAACCAATGTTGTCTGATTCAATCTACAGAGTTAATCATCCCACCATATTCAGCAGGAAAGAGTGATTAGTAGATGAATTAATCATGATTGTGTTTACCTTTACAATATGAAAGCTAATCACTTTGGAGTTGATAGGAATAAAGTCATCATTGTTCATGAATAGAAGTAAACTATTTGAATGTCAGTGACATCTTAGACTCAAGCAGTTAGTTATAAAATAGAAATAAAGCCTCAACCAACATTTTCATTGCTACCACTCATAAAATACAATTCCTTTCAACCTAAGAAAGCTTTCAGTATATAATTATAACTACAATGTTAACTCATTAATGTGTATTCCTATTCCTAAACATTAGAGTTGAATTTTTATTTAAGAACAGCAATGAATTCTATTACCTCTTGAAAGCATGAAAAGTAGAGATATATTTCCTAAAGGCCATGAATTCTTATTAAACATAACTTTTGCTGACAATGTGTCCATTCTTTCCATCTCTATCCATTGAAAAACAATATGTGCCTTTGAGTTCTCCACTACTATATCCAGGAGACATCAATAAAAGCAAGCTCTGAGGATGCAGTTCAGTCTGTGTTAAGGCCATGTTTCTCCAAAATGTGGTCCCAACAAGCAGCATCAGCGCCTTCACTAACATCAGAACACTGGGGCTGGCACCCAGCAACCTGCGCATTGACAAGCCCTCCAGATGATTCTGATGATTCTGACAGCCACTAAGTTAATAATTACTGATACATTCTTATCAGGCTAACTCCTGTTCTATGAACTGGTCTACACTGTCTCAGCCCTTCTAAACTAGTCAACCTCGAGTTCCCTTAGAAGTGATTTTATCTGAATCTGCCTCCTCAGTGGGGACTGATGTGAAAAACTCAGGGACAAAAAGGAGATAAAAAGGAAAAAAAATATTTATGGTAAAAAGCATTACACAAAAGTAAACTGAGGCAAAGATAAAGAGAGGCTAGTGGAGGTGGGCACTGATGCCAGAGCAGTTAGGGGGCATCAGCGAGAAAGTCAACCGTTTTAGCAGCGACCTTAGTGACAAGCAAGTCATCTCTGATGACTGGAAGTGACCAGACATTAAAAATTAAAGAAAATTCCCACAAAGATCAGGAAGTCTTCTAAGGAAGTCTACTTAACAAACGCTCCTGCCCAGCTGGGCAAGCTTTTAGATGTTTTGGCTCAGTGTCCAAAGTTCTGAAGGCTTCAACTGACCAGCCCTCCCAGATCTGGGGTTTCGCTCGCCACAGGGTGAAGGTCAAAGGATGTGAGCGTGGGAACGTTTCTCTCCTGAGAAGCACACTCTGAGTGGCATCCGAAAAATTCCTCCTCTGATGTGAGCAAATACTTCCTTTACTTTGTGTGCTTTAAACTGATGCCAGAGTCATCCAACGACATGTCTGTCTTTCCATGTTGTCTCCACTGTCTTCGTCTGCAGGTCCTGAGCATGTTCACATCCATCATTAACTTGGCGACAGGCATCACGGCCGTGTGCTCTCAAGGCTGTCCCCGTGGCCAGTTTCCTTCTGTGAGTCCCAGTAAGACACTGTGGACTCCGAGTACAGGTTCCTTATAGAGGGGTTTTAGTTTTTAACTCCCATAAATTTAATGAAGAAAAAAATCCATCCTTCACTGTTTTACTTTGTTTACAAATAAGATCAAGAAGTTGGCATTTTACAAATAAATGTTAACCAATTAAGAAGTAAATGAATTATATAACCCCTTTGCCATTTTAACGTATAAATATTTTGGCCAGATGTCCACACTTAACATACTAAAAGAAAAAAAGAAGAAAACTTTTAATCCTACTCAACAGGTAAATGCACTGCATTAGCAAATTGTATTTCGAAGTATTTATATATAAATAAGTCTGTGACTCAACTGTTGACACACCTCTCCTTTACTCTCAATTTATTTGTAGAACAACGAAATTGCTAAATAAATTGCTGCCACCAGCTCTGTCCCTCTGTTTGGCTCTGTTGGCGAAACTATGGTATTACCTTTTAAAAGTATGAAGAAGTAGGTAAAGAGAACTACCCGTGGAACACTTAATAAACTGCTGCTCAGAGAATGACGACATGACCAAAGCATTCACACTGGACAGTGGACCCGTGTGCTGCCCCTCCACAGCGGTGGCCTTGCGCAGCCCTCTGAGCTCACTCTTGTGGCACAGAGCTCTGGGTGAGGGCAGGAAAGGGGTGTCTGAACCTGCCACTGCCACTGCTAATCTGTGTGGGCTCCGATACGCTCAGCCTTTCCCGACTCCACTTTCACAGTTTGGAAAAGGACGGTTTGGACCATCTGACACTCAGGTTCTTCGTGGTTTTAAATTTCTGACCCTAAGGTTTCCCTTGGCCTGCTCGAATCCTCGCTGATGACTGGTGTAGATTCACGCTCCTTTATTTCCGGGATCTGTGGATACAGAGCAATGGTGGAGGCTGGAACAGGAGATGGGAGTAGGAAGGGAAGATGCCTTCAGGGGGTCACGTGTCTTTCACTGCCATATGGGAGAGCAATCTGCAGCCCTTTCCAGCCTTCTATCCGTGTGTCAGTCTCAGTGAGGCAAGCCCCCTGGGGTGAGTTTTCACAGAGGAGCTGCTGAGCCCCGCTCTCTCGTAAGACTCCTGCAGGCTCGCCTCGCAGCCCCGGCTCGTGTGTGGAAGACAGACACGCCCAGGAGTGGAGAGGCAGCTCCTGTGTGGGAGACAGCATCATAGCGGGGAGGTTCTGCGCAGGCGCCTATCCCAGAACGGAGGCGGCTTTCTCAGGGGATACAGAAACGCAGTGCAGCCTCGTGTTTGGAAGACTTCGTGTTCATAGCTGGAATACTGAAGACAAGCCCACGGGTCCATATGTGCATGTGACTCTCTGACTGACGGCTGATTGATGTGCAGGATTTTTTGAGAGAGTGAAGCTAGATGCCCTCCCACCATTAGAGTCTGGTGGGCACTAACCCTAATTAAGGTAGGAATGGATAGTTTACAGTTTTGAGTTACACTTACTGCATTTAAAAACGTAAATTCAGTCGAAACATCAGAAAATGTGGGGATTCATGAAAGCTTTGGATTGTATTCTTTTCACATATTAAACATGTTCTGCATTTGAAAAAAACAAAGTGTGTGTGTATGTTTTAGGATATTTGGCACCTATAATAAGATAAAATACCTGTTATAGGCTGTGTTTGTGTTGCCCCAAAATTCATATGTGGAAACTCTAATCCCCAACATGATGGTATTTGGAGATGGGGCCTTGAGGATGTAATTAAGTCGTGAGGGTGGAGCCCCCATTATGGGATTAGTGTCCTTGCAGTGAGAGAGAGAGACTGGAGCTCTCTCTCAGCCCTGCGAAGACAATGCACAGGCTCTGCACACAGGAAGAGAGCTCTCATCAGGAACCAAGTCTGCCTCCACCTTGACCTTGGACTTTCCCACCGCCAGAATTGTGAAAAATGAGCGTTGCTTCAGCCACTCGTTCTACGGAAGTTTGTAATGTTTTCACATCCCAAGCTGACATACTTGTAACCTCTGTGTACTCCCGAGAGAAGGCAGTGGCTTGAGAGCAGCAGTTCTGTGCCTGATCACATGAGTGGTCAGCTATAAAATGTTTCTGTCTTCTACTCAGGAAATTGCCATTTCGGTTTATTGGGTATTTCGATATTTTAAATAAGGTTTCCTATTTGAAAAATCAAACTGGAAGATAAGACACCTGCTTCTGAAAAGGGTTGAAGTATTTGTATCATCTGGCTGAATAAGTGTTATACGTTTTCAAATGTAATCTAAAAGCAAACTACATGAAACTTTATAGCCTGAGAAATTAAAATACCTATAACTACTAGATATTTCCTTGTCTGGCCCATTTCTTAATTGTTTGAAAAAATTTCCTAGTTCACTGGGCTTCTGATCCCTAATGCATGGAATGAATTATACACATATCTTCAAGATTAAGTATCCGGTCCCTTCTCTTTGCCAGCAATCCAACTGTGGTCACACTCACTGGTCTGCTTCTGGACAGGTGACCAACATAAGAAACCAGATGTGATATTACTTGTCACTGAAAATCCCTTCTAATTACCATTATCAGTGGAATGAAATGCCTATTCTCCCATCACATCTCACCATCTTAACACATCTATCCACCAGCTCACTGTCTTGCTCTGAATCTACACAGGAATAATTAACATGGCCATGTTAGAGCATTCAGAATCTTTTCACTGTTTCTCCTCCCTGCCACAAAAACTAAACAGAGCGTTGATAGTACAGTTATTAAATACAGCCCGAGGCAGAACACTGTGGCTGGCACTGTCAGATACCAAAGGCCAATTCGTGAGTTCACTGGTACCAGTCCCCTGAGGGTGTTGCTCAGGTAACCATGGTGCGGTAACCATGGTGAAGTGACCTGTTTTGCTTATGCTCATACATTTTTCTTATTAAGATTAAAATCATAGCTCTTCACGCTTCATGAAAATTTGGTTTCACAACTCTGAGTCTATAAGAAACATAATTCTTTTGGGGTAGAAATGTATTAAAATATGTTAATTTTTGAAGAAATTGTTTCAGGGGTCTACTCAAATCTAATCTGAATTTCAATATGGATCTATCTTCCCATTAGGTATAAATTTGCAAAAACAAATAGAAAGTTTTTGTCTTTAATTTTAGTTACATTTAATGAAATCCTGTGACAATAGGCAGCGCCTGCATCCAGACAAAACCTCAGGAGCTTTTTGAGCTTCTGATTTTTTAATTCCAGTGTATAATGGTTGTATGTAGAATCATAAAATCTAACATAAACAATAAAATTTGGACTATAAAATCCTCGCTTGACTTGACTGGGTTTTCATTAAAGTAACACTAGGTCACACATGTAGAGCCACATATGCCATAAAGACGCTGAGGCAGATTGTGACACCAGGACATAGGAGGACTGCGGATGGGGGACACACGCACTCCAAGCCCCCTTACAAGTGTCTCCAGGAAGTGTGAGGTCTACAACTACAAGACACACCCTATTTTACTTCACTGGTTTTCTGATATGAAGTCTTACACTAACAGACTCCTTCCAGTATCAGACCGAGAAGCCCACAGCAGAGTTCCCGCTCTGAGAAATACAGAAATGTATTGGTGAAAGGGAAGTCAGAAATAATATTGGATGACTTTTCATTTTACAGAGAAAGTGAATGAATTGCTTTTTATCACTCAAATTATTCACTGATTTAACCGATATTATTGATAGGGTGTGTATGGCTCTGTGCCGGGAAGTAAGTTGGAAAGAAGAACAATATCCCAAAGCAGAGACTTCTTAACGGAACACTAAACTCACTGGGATAGGAGTGAGGACGATAACTTCTAGAACACAGGGAGGATACCTCACCCTCTTGAGGCAGTCAAGAAAGTCTGAGCAATCTGCGATGGACCTAGAGCATAAGCAGATGGACACTGGCCTAGCAAGCACCGCAGAAAAGGCTGAATTTGAGAGGGACAGAGTGCCACCAGCAATAGCATATGTGGTTAGAAACGACCTGTTTCCATGACTTTGAAACATTAAATAGAACTTAGGTGACTGCAGAGGATGAGGCTGCAAAGAGAAGCATAACGTGATCATGAGAGAGACTCTCAGCTATTGTGAACAGAGGCTAACATTTCTAATTTCGGTGAAGAATTTTTTTTTCTAATAACTTGTACAATGTTTTCAGAGAGCCTCTTACCTTCGCTAATGCATCAGTCCTTTCCATTCCCCATTCTCCAAAGGGACAAAATTAACCCCTAATCTACTTTTCTTTCCTTTCCTCTACTTCCTCATTCAAGACTTGAAACAGTTAAAAAAACAAACAAACAAACAAACTCAAATCTATTATTTCTGCTTAAAAGTTTACAACTAGTTGAAAGTGCTTCCGTCAGCCCGAAATGATCAAATCTGAACAATGTCAGCACTCCAGAATTCGAAATGTGGAACGACAGAGCACTGCATGACTTTGCCTGATTCTGGTCAGACCAGAGGAGCTAACGAGACCAATCGCCGAGTGATGGGTGCACATGATCGGGAGCTGGACATGTGTAGAGAGAACAGTTCTCGTCATAAATGATTCGTGCTGTTAATGCATCTGAAATAAGATGTTTTGAGCAAAGCCCATGAAAACAGTTTTCTTTCCACAACCCTACCCACCCCAGACTTCAAGATTTCCCAGGTGTGTGTTTTCATTATGATATAAATTTTAGTGTTGAAAGAAAGCCATTAACCCTGTTAGTGGGAGACACTGAAGCTACTACTCTTAAGTGCCATAAAGCCACTTAGCCATTCTTGACGCCAGGCAGTGAAAGATGAGCAGTTAAATACGTGTAGTCTCCATGATAAGGACCCCCCAACCATGTCCATGATACTCTAGAGCTCATTTTGAGGAGCTGTTACATTTTGTGGAGTTGGAAATCCATCAGCCTTCTATTCCTTCACAAATAAGACTAAATTGGAAATAAGAGCACATTTAAAAGCAGAGCATCTGTGTATTTCCCCCATGGAGCCACACTACATGATCTATGGGAGACAGTGTAGCAATAACATTAAGAGTTATGGAACCAGAAAAACTTGAGAATGAATCCCTCCTTAGTTATCCACTAAATTTGTAACAATGTTGAAACTAATTATACCATGTCAGGCTTGGTATCTGGGTTATGGGAAGCATATATAATTCTCTAGAAGAATTTGTGTAAAATCAGCAATTTTTCTTTCCTAAATATTTAGTAGGGCTCTCTTGTAAGACTACCTAAGCTTGGAGGTTTCTTATGGGAAAGTTGTCATTATAAATTTAATCTCTTAGTAGCTATATGGATACTTAGATTTTTTACTTCTACTTATGCTAGAACAATAAGTAGAATAAAAAAGCTTTTCTAGGAATTTTGCCTATTACACTAAATTTTCAAATTCATTGCTATAAAATTATTTATATTACCTTACAATATTTTGTTATCATAAGGATCTAAAGGACTGTCCCTCTTTTAAAAATTATACTGGTGATTTTCAACCTGTGTCATTATGTTTTACCTATTTACACACTTTATATTCCTGTGCCTGAGGGCAAGGCCACCACCTAACAAGTTAGGACTTTTTAATCCAATCAGGTATTTTTTGTCTTTTATCTGTAGTAATTAGTCCCTTTTAATTTATTCTAAAGCAATAATTAGGTGATATATTTTGTGATTAAAGCCACCATTTTACTATGTCGTTTCTATGGTCTCTGCTTTCTAATCTTCTTGAATTAGGAGTATTTGCATATTTCCATGTTCTCATGAAAATTTATACCACATTTCTATTGTTATAGTGGTTATCCTAAGGTTGACTATACGTATTGAGATTTTTATCCTTTTCCTTTTAGAACTTGCAAAGTTTTAGAACAGTTACTCCAAACATGCATGTTATATTAATTATGAGTAGAAATATATTTTAAATCTTCCAAGATATTATTATTATTATTCTATTCATCAATATGCAATCAATATGCATTTATATTTACTATATATTTAACACTTTTTTGTTCTTAATACCTTCCTGCACTTCATATTTTATATATGTTTTTCATTTGAGAAACATCATTTGAAGGACATCTGCTGCCTAAAACTTGCTCAACTTTTGTTTGTTTGAAATACTTTATTTCACGCTCACTTTTGAAGGGCATTTTTGTTGAGTATAGATTCTAGAATGGCAATTCATCCTTAAAAATGTTTTCCCAATATCTTCTACAATATATTATTGAGATTATGTTGTTGCAATGAAGATAACAGCTATTTATCTAAATTTTGAAAGAAAAAAGTCTGTTTTTTCTTTTCTTTTTAAGATAGTTATTAAAATTTTTTTTCTTCCACTGCACCATGTGTGTCTAAGTGAAAGAAATTTTTTTGCTGTTTTTTTTTTTCAGGTTTTTCTTTTTTAATTTATTTTTTCTGCTTGGGACTTCTAGACTAGTTGAATCTGTGGCTTAGTTTTTTTTTTTTTTTTAATAATTTTTCAAAAATTCTCATCCACAATATCTTCCAACATTGCTTTTGTCCCATGCTTTCCTCTTCTCCTTTGAGGAAAAAAAAAATGTATATTTTAGGACTTTCAAAGTATTAGCTCTATATTTTAACATCTTTTTGTTATTTTCTACGTTTTCTATTTCTATTCTTAATGCTAGATATAGTTTCGTACGACCTATTTTTTAGATCATAGATTGTCACCTTCACTAAAAGAGGAGCATCTGGTCTGTTACTAAACTTCTCCTTGAATTCTGAATATGCTTGCTGTAAATTTTAGTTCTGGAATTTATATTTGCTTCAATTTCTAATATGCTATATCATATTTTATAGTTTTCAAATATCTGGTGAAATTTCAAACCTAAATCCTATTTCTTTGACCACATAAAGTATAGTTCTTATTTAATGTGTATGTGATAGCGCCGTTATCTGTAGTCTCTTGGGGTCTGTATTAAAAAAAGTAGTCCCTAATGCTTTTCTCAAATATTGCCTCTGCAAAATTCTATGGTTCTGCTTATTCTTCTGGCTCCTGCTTCATTTTTCTTGTCTCCCCAGGCGCATGGTCATCTGTATGTATACTGGCTATTATATTTTAAAATTACTTAAAGAAACTCATTTCTAAAATCTAAAAAAAATTCTGAGAAAAAACAACTCCTAAAAAAATGGAGAGATACATCATGTTTATGGATTGAAACACTGAAGACCACAAAGGAGGCAATTTTCCCCAAATTGACCTATAGATTTAATGCAATCCCAATAAAAATCCCAACAGTCCTTATATTTTTGTAGACAATGCTAGTAAACTATAAATTTATAAGAAATGCAAAAAAAAAAAAAAACTGGAACAAAGCAACATTTTAAAAGGACAGAGTTAAAGGAGCTTCTCTGCCTGATTTCGAGGCTCGCTATTGGCTAAATGGTACATACACAGAACCATGGGACAGGATGGAAAGCCCGTAAACAGACCCACAGCCTCATGGCAGATCATACTGAAATTAACTCAAAACAGAGCATAGATCTAAATGTAAAACTTGAAACTATGAAATTTCTGTAAGAAAATAAAGGAGGAACTCTTTGAAGCTCTGGTGGAGATACTCTCTTAGACTATAAAAAGCAATAACCATCAAAAAATGAAAAATTAAACTTTTCAAGATTAAAAAAATTGTACTTTCAAAGACATCATTAAGAAAATGAAATGAAAGCCACTAGTAGGAAGATAATGTTCAGAACACATAGGTCTGATAAAGGAATACATAACTATTACAACACAATGCGATAAACAACGTATTTTTGAAAATGGGTAAATTTGTCACATAGATTACAGAAAATGAGATTGAAGACAATAAAAGCATAATGGTAGTTTTAATAGTCTAATAATAAGTGAATTTCATAAATTGGGTAGTTATTGAGAAACACTTAAGGAACAAGAAGGCTATCGTAAAGAACGAGGCTTAGCTTCTTGCATTTTGACTGTAATACCTGTACACGGAACCAAGAAGTAGAAAGGAAATATATTAGGATAGAATGCAGGATGAAAAAATGAGTTGAATTTTTGAAAATATTAAGACTTTAGGTTCCCGATCCAACGTTTAATGGATATACCCATTAGGATGACTTATTGGTGATAACTTGAAGGACATTTTCAGAAAAACAGGAGACAAAACCTGGGAATGGTGTTATGAAGTCAACAAAAGAAAAATCATACTTTGAATAGCAATGTAATATCAAAATGACCACCACATTTGGCAGGCTCTGGTTATTTTGTGGGAGGAATTTCAGAGGCGTGAAGGAGGTAGAAATATTACAGTAGGTTGTGTGAATACGATATGAAGAGAACAAGAATTCTTAGGCAACAAGAATTGTACGTGAGCTATTTCTTCAGTGACACTGATTATAAGTAAATTACAGAATGAATAAATGAGATTTGTCTACTAAGAGGTAATGGAGAAGATACTACTAACAAAGGCATGAGTACAAACAGTGCTACGGAGATCAGTGCACTGGGGGACGAGGTTGAATAAAGGGAACTGATTATAATATTTTTAAAGGACCAAAGTCTGAAGATGCTCTTAGTAGGATTTGTCCCAGAGTATACATTAACAATGAAAGTGTATGGAAACAAATGTTCAAAGTCCACCAGGAATTTCAAGGCTGTGGCTTCAGACTTTCCTTTCTTTGATATCCAGTGAAGTCTAGATGAAAAGGACAACTGATCTAAGCAGCTTTAAAGTGATGACTGGGGATTTATTTTTCAAACACTTGGGTATTAAATTAAAATAACTCGCTCAGGTGTTGCTGCCTCCTGGGAAGTTTTGTGATAACTTCCCAGCTTTGTAACTTAATCACAATGATAATTATTTGAAACAGAAATACTTTATTTTTTTTTAATTGTAGGAATAGTATTCACCCTTTCATAGGCTTTAAATCCCACTGACATTTAGTTAGAATAGATTTAGTTAGAAATAGAATGGTTTATGTTCAGAGTAGTAAGACTTCATCCTCTAAGTAATTTATAAGTGATATGAAAAAGTTTTAATTATATACTATTTTAGTTTTCAACAGTGTATAGATTTCCTTATTATACTTATTCTCTGTTCACAAGAAAATAACCTAGTAATATTTTATTCTAAAACTATATATTTTTTTCTAATTAGAGAATAAAGAAAAAAAAAACCCACTCCAGAATTTAGTAAAATCAAGTAGTAATTTTAGAGATCTGAAATAAATCTCTAATCCAGCCAATTATGAAGGAATGTCAGATGAGAAATTAAATTATAATATAGATCTTCAAAACGTTGTATTTCTTCTCAAACATTCAGGAATACCAGTTACTTATGTTGAATTACAGGTACTACCAACGACAAAACTATGATTCTAATTCCCATTCAGTAAACTCGGGAGCTCTCTAGACCTCACTGCACTTAGGCAAGAATGCTAGAAACAACCATATTAGAAGGATAAGCGAATAAGAAAATGTACTTCTCCATAGATTATCTGGAGGGAAGAGAAATATATGCAATTCTTTGAAATTGGTCACTGATCCCTCACCTTTACAATGAAGTGGGAATGTACCATCAACAATGACCTCAGGTATCTGCCCAAGGCACATCACAGGCAGTGCCACCAGTGCCACAACCATTACCTTCCCACATCCCTTCCTCACCTGATCCTTCTCAGTCAGTCACGGTAATTCTGTTTTAACTTAGGTTATCTCATGAATGAAAATGTATACTCAAGATCAAAGTGGAGTAAAAAACAGGGAGATGTGTTTAGATTTTGTCCTTTAAGACTGAACCAGAGCAGGAGACGCTCCCTCTCATACACAACCGCGCTTCGACGCCATCCTACGCCCATGAAGTGGACCAGCACTGGTGGCTAGCAAATGCAAGCACAGTGGGCGAGCGAGGCAGACAGTGTCTGTGCACCAGATGACTGCTGAGCACACGAAGCACCATCTCTGAGACCCGTCTTGCCCTGGCTAACCAGCTGATGAGCTGATAAGATTTCTTAATGCATAGACAGACCAGTTTGTTTCAGGCTTTCAGTTACCAAAGCTAAAAACATTAAAGTGATGTGACTCCCTTCTCTCTTAACATCTTTATACTACTGAACTGTAGTTTTAAGAAACACATTCAGAAATGTATTTCTTAAATAAGAGGTGGAAAAGAAGTAGATGTTAAGAATGTCAGACAAAAGATGTAAGTCTGTTGTGAAGAGCAGGGCAGGGTAGGAGGAAAGGGATGGAGAGGCAGAAGGGTGTCATGAACAGAAACCAGCCCCAGTAAATCTGGCCTAACAGGTGGGTGCTGGTTGGATGGAGATGAACTTCCCAGGTCATTTTTAATATTAACCTGTGATGACATTTCCAGAAATGTCCTGGGAAGCCTGGCAGCAGATGCAAAATAGATTTCTGGATCAGGCAAGGTCCTGACGTGAAAGGGATGGCATACTCGGGGTCTTCAAACTAATTTAATTAAGAGAATATTCATGGAAGTGTGGCAGCATTAATGGAACCCATAAGGGATGGTGATACACCTGGGGACAAATAGCGGAGGGGAAACATCACTTTCTCTAGACCAGACAGGCAGGGAATGTGAGGGTGACCCTGAAGTTTAACAGAAGTTGAGTAGAAGAGTACAGTCCCCCACAAGGACAAAAAGTATGCACCTATAAGTATGCTGCTACCAGAACTATGGCACTGAAGAGAGGGAGGGAACAAATACGTTCCCCGAACCTCCGTCTCTGACACGATGGTCTCTGTCAGTGCCACTCATAAACCAAGACCACTTACAGCCCAAAATCTTGGAGAGAGACAGCATTTAGGACTCAGTTCCCCAGGACCCAGAGTAGTGAAATGATCTAGTGAGGTTACAAAAAGGTGGAAAATCACCCACATTTCCCCTTTAAACATACAGCCAAGCATGGCCGCTCTGACTTGCTACCTGTTAGGAAAGATTCTGCTGCCTACACAGGGTCAAGCTGTGTTCAAAATTCTGGGTAATTCACAGAGTTGCTTAAATGTCAATGGTTATGTGGTGTGATTTTGAAAAGCACCAAGTACCTGTGTCCAGTCTTTGTGTTCCAATGTACAGCAATTATGGCACCATTCTGAAGAGTCACATAACTCCCTAATTGTGAAATCCTTCTTTAAAATTCCTAGGACTATATAGTGACTAAAACTCCAGTAGGAATTATTTAATTAGTTCATCAATTGTGATTCTGCCCAGATAGCAGAGGCCCAGGTATGTTATGGAATAATGAGCTGCTGGAAATACTAATAAAGGTTCATTTCGTAATACTGTTTTGAAAAATGTTCATGTGAACTCTCTGTGATGCCATTACATCTCCTTGATATTAAACGTGTGAAGGATAGAGATTTATAAGATTAATCCTTTAAAAACTGTACTGATAAACTCCTAAACACTGAAGCAAAAACCTACAAAGTTTAATTACTTAGGGAGGGGTCCCTAAGAAATAATCCACCACTCTTGCCCAATTTTTTTTTAGTTGGTCCAAAGAAAATGAAAAAACAAACTTCTGTCACGAATAACATTTCTGTCTGCATGTAGATGTGAAAGATATGAAGCTTTGTTTTTTCAGTTACTCAGGTGAATTTCTTGTAGTCTACATTTAGTCTTATTGTAAAAATAAATGTCATTCAATTCTCCAAGATGTCAGAAACTTGATTCCTTTCAATCGAGAGTCTCCCTCACTCCCTATAAATTCTAGTGCCCTTTCAAAAAGACACCAGCAGGTGCTCAGGGAGGCCCGTGGTTGACCCCGTGCTCCTCACTGGCTGAGACGCACACCTTCTCTTTCAGCCCTCAGCCCTGTTTCACTCAATTTGCTGCTGCATCCCCCTCACCTGGTCACATGGCCTCTCTTCAGGCCCTCAGGATCTGTGCTATACACACACTACCTTCAGACATGTGGTATGTCCTCATACCATCTGAGGAACAAGGACCCCCTGTGAGGCCCACCTACCTGACAAATCCCATACAGCCACTATACTACGGACCCATACCATAGAACGAGGTTAGGTGCAGAGGATTCCCTGGAGACTCAGCCTCCCAAATTATGTGGGCCACAGCAGATACCTGTTCTAAATTAATCTAGAGCTCCTACCTTCCCTGCTCCTAAAATTCAGCTTTATCTATCACCTCAGTCACCTTTGAGCATGAAAAGAAGCACTATTCATAAATGCACCAGCACAACAATTATAAATCAGGACTGTAAGGGGCAAAAAGGGACCTGAATGTTAACACACATATGTATATAAACATACAAAATAAAGTTATTTTCCATTTTACTTTGTTGAACTAAAATGTACTAAATCTTTAGGCTTAATTTAGGTCAGCTGGCAAGAGTCATTCTTCACTGAACACTAGCATCCAATTAGCATGGATTTTGAAAGCCTTAACTTGTTTCTGCTGAGATTGCAATCTCAGGTTCCTCTTGCTACTTCTTGATTCGTTTCTAAGCCATGGAATTCATATTGAAATCAACATGTGGTTTTGATTGGATTTCCTCCAATATGGCAGCAAGGAAGAATAGTTTTAATTCCAATAGGAGAAGAGATTCTGCATACAATCCAAGAAAAAAAAAATCACATTTCAGAATACTGAATTGAGTTCACAGTCCAAATATTTCGTGCCGAAGCAAGTGCTTTTAGGCTTTGGGATGGTGAAATAAGTTTGTCTTGTATCTATCCCTCCAAAAGCATGAGAAAAAATTGGATTTCTGTTATTTTGTAAAAGTAAAATAATTTCTTACAACAAACCAACAAAAAAAAAAAACACCATTAATATTTAGGGAGTATAATTTCATATCCTAGAAGAAAAAAGGGAACCTCAAGTGTGAAGAAGAGCCCAGCACCCACACCTCATTCATTTACATCACACACAGACTCTACCCACCAGTTCAGAAAAGCTGACTTGAAACGATGTTCAAGAGAGTGGTCCCAGCCTTCTCTTCTTTCAGAGTTTCCAAAATGTTTGGCACACTGTGGCATTCTGAGTGTTGCCTCAATATATAATTATCACTTACTGAAAATCATGGAACAAGATTTATTTTTAATTAAGAGGGTGTAACTAAGGAAATAAATCAAAATGCCATAAGATAAAACCTTTCCATTAGTTAGAGGTTACCAGACAAGGCCCTGTCTTAAATATTTTTCTTTTTTCTCCAATTCACTTCCTTGTTACTTAAAGTTTATGTTTTTACTATATTGCCTCCCTTACCACTTTAAAATTGATACTCATAAAATTTCTTCCAGAGAGAAACAGAAAGTAAAAGGTATGAAAAGTAAAAATTCAGAAATTAATAATGCATCTACAAATTTTATTTAATCAACTTTCCATCCCATTTTACTACAGATAATAATTAAAGTATAAAGGCATAGCCAAAATAAAAATTACTAAGAAAATTATGAGGTAAAATTACAGATTATATTAATGATAACAATCAATCCAAAATATTTTCTTGTCTACTATATGCTAGGCATCATACTCAGCATATGTGCACATATTTAGCCAACAAAATAATAAATAGTTACAGCCTAAATTGGTTTACTTTAAATAGTAAATAATTATAAAACATTCAAACATTTATATGTCAAATAAAATTAAATTTTATATTTTTACACATCAAATAAATGTGTAATATTATTTAACAAAGTTGCACTTAATATTTATTAAACATTATTTAATACATTTAAACTGAAGAAATTTATAAAGGTGCCTTTTCTCAGCAACAGAATTGGTTTTACTTACATATATCATTGTTCTCAGTCATTTTCAATTTGTTAATAACATTTTAAGTTTAAAACGTAAACTATATGTTAATCAACAACAAAAAAGCCGAAATGCCATTCTCTTCATTAAAAAAAATGTTATATAAAAGCTTGTTCTGGCCATCCGAATTGTACAGGAGGTCAGCATAAAAGTTCTCTTTGGTGTGTAACCCTTAGTCAACACACTTAGTTGCATTCTATATTGATGGTTCAAATAGTGACCCTCTCTTTCTATATTTTCTACATTTCTTTTTGATATTTTGTACATGAATTTACCAAGCACTGGGGATTTTTAAGACAGCATTTACGCTAACTGCCTGCATTGTTTTATCTGAAGTCTCAGTAAACTAAGATTTGATTGTCTGTTGAAGGTGTGGTAATGTGAGGCAGTTGTGATGCTTTTGAATTTAAAAATATTACTGTAAAATCAGTTGTTAGTTACATGGCATTGCTATCAAAAACAAATGGAGCTTTTTGTAACACCTTTTGTTCCACGCATGGTGCGGCAAGATGACTGGGGCGAACTCTGCATAGTTGGCTCTGCTCACCTGAACTGACACTCACCTGAACGGAGTGAAGCAACAGCACAATGTGGTTTTATTTATTTTCGAGGGAAGGAGAATAAAAGCACACACTGAAAATGTTCTCATCCCTCGCAGGTCCCCGGAGGGAAACAGAAGCTCCCTTCATCCCCAGCACAGGCATAAAAGCACCTTCTTTCAGCCAAGCTTAAAGTAAATTACAAGAGGTGCTTGCCTAGGCCAAGTTCAAACACCAGCTTTTAAGAGAAGCTGCCTGCCAATCTGCCCGCCTTCAACAGGTTTATTCAAGGAAGATGTCAGTGCAGCTTCCTGAAGCCTCAGGGAAGAAATAGAAAAGGCATTTCTCAGCAGTTTTATAGGTATCACTTTGATGATCAACTATTTATATGTGTTTGCAACACCATTTCTCTATGGAGAACATGCTAATTCACCTACTGTATTTGGCAGTTTATAAAGCCTTATGAGCTGGATAATGTGGATATTTGAACGGCCATTTGCCACTGTCATTGACTTATTCTCATATGTCACATTATCAGTAAGCCCTAATTTTAATGAGGCATTCAGTGACCAATGTGTTTTAGTTCTTGCTACACATTAGAACTTCGCAGTTGCTTCAAAATGCCCATATTAGAGCATTATCCTTAGAGTTTAATTTACTTGGTCTGGAATAGAATACTGATATTACTACTTATAAAAGCTCTCAGATGATTCTCTTTCACACACAAGGCTGAGAATTACTGAATTAAACAAATTTTATGATTTTTAACTATATGCTAATTTTTTTGCAAGGCTCTAGGAGTGAAAAGAACGAAAAAAAAACCAGTTATCTTGTGAGAATCAAGAGATAAAAGAAGGTAGAGAAACTGAAGAAAACAGTGAATTCATAAAATGGTCCCTGAAAAAGCTGGACAAGGCCGGCCTAGGTACTGAATAGTTCAGCTCAGCTTTTAGACCAAGCATTCTTAGTGGTAATTTTCTCCCAGCTGCGATAAGCAGTCCAAGTACAAAAGAGAAGAAGCTAGACTATGGAATAAGCAAATATCAAGTGACTTGCCATGAGCATAAGTTTAACAAGAAGAAATGTGTGTCTACATTTTTGTTTTTCTAACAGAGTATTGAGGGTCTTTGTGAAAGAGTATTTTAAGCTTTGTAAATGGGATTCGGTGTTCATGAACAAGGAGGATCACAAAAGAAGGCTTAAAAACAGGAGAAATGGAGACATGAACTTGGAGAACTTAATGAGGTATACGTACCAGGAATAAGAACATCAGGAAGAAATGTGGAGATATTCAAGAACCAATGTCTGAGAAAATTACACATGATAAAATTTTATCAAATAGCTGTGGGTACAAGTTAGTAAACTGGAAGATCCATACATGTATTAGAGTTCCTGAAGTTAAGAAATATAAAAACAGAATATGGAAAGCCCACATGGATACTGAAATTCTCTAAAGGGAAATGAAAACAAAACAAAACAAACAGAAAAATAAGCCTTTCAGCCAGTACCGACATGGTCAGTTAACACGCGGTGATCTGGACGCCTATGACTGTCCACAGTGGGAGGGTGCTGAGGATATGAAAGGGGTCCTGGTTAGAAACAATTTGACCAAGAAAAGCTTTTAAATTCCTAGGACTCTCCTCCACCCCTCAGTTCCCCCTTGAGTGAAAGAGAGACAGGGTAATAAGAGACAGAATGCACAAGACAACGAATTTGTCTTCTATCCTAGTGATATACCACTCAAAGACTGAATAATAGATAAAACGGATGCAAAAACACCTTACAGGTACTCTGACAACTCTGTATAGATCACATTGAGATTGTAAGAATAAAAGTAGAGAGAATCAGGAAGTTATTTCAGTCATCTAGGAAAGAGGGAAAGCTTAGAATAAAATGGTGGCAATTAACATGGTAAAAAGTACAGAGATGTGAAAAATGCTTTGTAGGCAGGACAGGCTTTGGAGATGGAGTGGATATGTACATAACAGGCCAGTGTTGGGGATTACATGCAGGTTTTTGGCTTATGCACCCAGGTACATGGAGGAACCATTTATTGGGGTCAATAAAGGAAACACTGGATCAACTGCGAGTAAGATCAAAGGTGTAGCTTTGAGCATGTGAAGTGAGAGAGCTAAGTGGAGATACCAGGTAGGCTGCCACATATGTTAGCGTGAAGCTCTGAAGAAGTCTTATAGTATCTCTCCACCTTAAGAATGAATGTCTTTTTGAAAGCAAACTTTGAAGAAGTTAAAACATGTTCACGTTTTCATTGGTATTTAGGCAACAAACTTATTTCTCCAATAGTTATCAGAAATTGTGATTTAATTATCATGTTAATGTTCCAAGTTGTACCTTTGAAGACAATCAAACTATAGTTAACACAGTACATTAAACAGCTATGATCTCTGGCTAACAATAAGCCAATAACCAGTTTGGCACTGCTTCCAGCCCTTCAGCCTGCCAGATGGGAAGGTACACATTTACTTTTTGTACTTTCTTTTAAAATTTACCCCAGGATCTGGCCACCTGGTCCGTCATATTGGATATTAATTAACTACAGCCTGCCAATTAATGATGAGATTTGTCTGTTTAAAGTAAAAGTCATTCTGACTTCCAAAATGAGTCTATTTTTCTTAGTAATTAAGAAAAACCATTAATATCATAACAGAATTTTTAAATGTATACATTATTTGTCACACAGTTCAATAAGCAGCAACATGGTCAAACATCTAGAATATATTCATAGAAAAGTTTTTTAGGAAAAAACGAGATACTTTTTTCTTTCTTCCTATACAGTACCCTACCTAACAAAACAAAACAAGGAAGACTAAGAGTACTTTAGAACTTGACATATATCATGTATCCCTTTCTTCATTATCATATCGGCACTGTATGTCACTAAAGACAATTCTGATACTTCTAGTAACTAAACATCTTGGGACAAAACTCTGAAACCTATGCTATACCGAACTGTTTTTTAGGGACCAGGATCAGGCAATATTTTTGGCTATCCACTCTAGGAGTTGTCATATAAATTTTATTCTTAGATGGGGCATCTAGTGGAGAGGAATTCTTGTTACCTAAGTGAAATGCCTGACATCAAATCAGAGCTTCCTGGCACCAGTCTGTGCTTTTCACACATGCCATCGTAC
Source organism: Macroglossus sobrinus (assembly GCA_004027375.1). Lineage (NCBI taxonomy): Eukaryota > Metazoa > Chordata > Mammalia > Chiroptera > Pteropodidae > Macroglossus > Macroglossus sobrinus. The sequence continues at coordinate 568,126 of PVKZ01000393.1, forward strand.
CTCCCAGTGAAATGCTCTAGGCTAAGCTCAGTTACAGCTCTACAGTTGGCCACACCACTAAAGAATAAATTTCTCAGTCTTCCTTGTGGCTAGTTGTAGTAATGTGACTAAATTCTGGCCAGTATGATATCTATAAAAGAGATCTGTGCTATTTTTTAATCTTGCCCTTGAAACAGTTGTATGTGCATTTTATTTTTCCCTTTCTCTTTTCTATTGGCTAGGACTTGAGGAGAACCAGAGAATCTGCCTCAAACCCACCAACAGAATCCCAGTGCTGAGGATGGCAGAAATGTCTTCAACCTAGGATCAACTGCCTATGTCTGGACCACTACAGGAGAGAGGGAAATATTTATCTCTCTTTTTAGAAGTCATTGTGTTTGACGTCTAACTAAAGCAGATCTGCACAAGAAGGATGATGCTAATATAAAGGTAAATGTGTGTAACTGGCTTAGCAGGCAAGCAGCAGGTGTTGAGAATACAGAAATTACTGACCAGAAATCCAGTTATCCTTAGTATGTTATGCCCGTTAACCAAATTTGTTTAAACTGTTACTTCTGATAATTTGGAAAGAAAATCAAATGTCTAGACTAGAGTCCATACTTAAGTAAACTTATCAGAAAAAATTCTGAATATTGGTAGATGCTGGCTATTGTTTGTAGCATTTAGACAAGAAATAGGAGAGAAACTGATAAATTTCAAGCAGAGATGGTGGGAAATGAGTTCAGATAAGAGAGATTCTTTGCTTGCAGCCTGCAATCTAAAACAAAACAAAACAAAACAAAACAAAACAAAAAAACTGCGAGGGAAGGCAAGTAATTTTGAGTCTTATAGTGTTGGAAAACCAAGGTTGCTAACCGTACACAGAGCCAGACAAGACTGAGGTGCAAGTCTTTTCAGAGGGCCTTCTGTCTGACTCACGTGACCTTGGCCAGACAATGGGACTCAGCCCAGATCGGATTACTGCAGGTGCTGCTTTCTAATCCACTGTTTCAGGTGGCCTCAAGGTAACTGCTGTTAAACAGAGGGAAAGAGCTGGGCCAGCAGCAAAGGCCAGTAACTAAAAAGGATTCAGGCAATCTGAAGATCTATGATTAGACAAGATCCTTGGCTGTGGTTAATTCACATACAACTTACAGAAATCAAATAGGCTGGTTCTGAGGTACTTGTATTGACAAAGATATTGCAGGCCTATATTACAAAAGTGTATATTTACTGAATTCCTAAAGAAAACCCTGAGCCTCCAACCTACAGAAAGAAATTGTTGAGCCCCCACAAACACACACTCCCCAGTGCAAACTTTAGATGTGTGGTCAGAGACAATTAGGGACAAACACAAGTCCCCAGCTCTGATAGAAAACAGTGAACAAGGTTCTTCCCAGAGAATAGAAACAAGTGATAATCAAAAACCATTCTCCTGGCTTGACAGAGTCTTCACAATCTCTGCTTCTTAGGACCTCATTATTGTCATACTATGTATTTTCTATGTGTCCCTTTTCAAAATGAGAATTTGTAGCTATCCTATTTCTTATCCACTACTGTATGCAGCATAAAAAAAAGGACTTTTGGGACTTTACAAAATGAATGCCCACATGCCCACACACGGAATGCCTGTAGGGTGTGACCACCTGGCTCAAAACCACAGAGGTCAGCCCCATCTGCAGGAGCCAGTAAGCAGGAGGTTCCCACCATGTTAGGACCAAGGAAACTGAACACTCATGATGCTCAAGCCTGACCCGTGAGCATCACTGACCATGTGCTCAGGCTGAAGACTCTGACCATCTGACCTTCGCAGCTGCTGGCTTGGGACTAATGCACAGCTCTCTGTGCCTCCAGTCAACAGAGCTCGCTTTGGTGATGCTAAGGACTTTCATCCCTGTGCTTTGTCGCGTGAGACGCTGCACTTCCCCTTCCTGTGTGCTGTGTGTTACTCTGAGTGGGTAACTGATTGGGTTATCTGAGAAGGTTCCACTCAGTAAACCTGGCCTTGTGGAAAGATACAAACATGTTTAAGAATGATACTACAGTAGCCGTTTTTCTTGCTCACAAGTACCACTGAATACAAAAGGCAAAGAATGTTGGTAATTGTCTGCTATTTTATGCATTGTTAGACACATATCCACTCCTAACTAGAAATTCTGAATATTACCCAAATAATATGGTGTGAGCTGGATAATAACTGGCTAGGATTTTGTGAGCTTTCCTTTGAAACAATAAATAAGTAAAAAGGATAAATGTCAGTATTTCTCTGATCAGAGAAGCTATGGCACACTACTAATAGTATTCCAGTATACTTTTTTCCTTCTTCTACATAGTTTTAGTTTAAGACAGACTTACACAACCAAATTGTACAATTCTCAACTTTAACCTAAATGTGGCAATGTGACAAACCTCTGTCCTATGAAATTTGAACAGAAAAGATTTGTGCCATTTTTAGTATATATTAAAATAACTGTTAGAAATAAGTAAATTCAATACAAATAATACAAATCAATACAGAAAAAGCAACTGTAATTTGTTAATTATGAATATTGTTAACTATTCATGCATGAAATATAGGAAAAATAAATATGCCCTTTTAATAGCATGAAAAAGATGAAATATTTAGTATAATTTAATAGAATATGTTCAAGACTTAAATACTGCAACGTAAAAAACCTTAGTTATGATAAATTAAAGAGGTCTATGTAGAGAGATATATATCGTGTTCATTGATTAGAAGACTCAGTGTTAAGATGTCATTTTCCCTCAAACTGATCTACAAACTTAACAAAATCTCAATTTAAATCCTACCAGGCTTTTTTTTCCCCTTAAACTTACAAGTTGATTTTAAATTTATAAGGGAATGCACATAGTTTAAAATAGCCGAAATAATTTTTTAAATGAACAAGTTTAGAGAATTTATATTAACTGCTTTTTAAAATGCTTCCAAAGGAGGATTTCTCAACCTGGACACTTTTGACATTTTGGCCTAGATAATTCTTTCTTATGGGGAACTTTCCTGTGCATGTGGCTTCTATACAATAAATACCTGCAGCATCTCCCACCCCTTACATTTGTGACAACTAAAAATGTTTCCAGACACTGCCAATCGTCCCCTGCAGTTAATCATCCTCAGTGAGATAATTTAGATGATTTCACTCTGATACAAAATTACATAATTAAGACAGTGTGGTATTAGCCAAAAGTATAAAAATATTGCTAAGTGAAGAAGTACATCTGGAAAGACTATATATACTGCACGTCCAAATATATAACACTGGAAAAAAACAAAACTACAGAGAAAGTAAAAAGGTCAGGGGTTGCCAGGGGTTCTGCAGGAAGGCTGAATATGTGAAACACAGGAGATATTTTGAGTGGTGAAATTATCTGTAGGGTACCATAATGGTGAATACATGACATTATTCATTATAAAACCCACAGAGCTTTATAGTACAAAGATTACAACTTCCGCAAAATTTAAAAAAATTATTTAGGCATTTTGGGGAGCCTATGATGGGATCCACACTGTGACAAGAGAATATAACTGTATCATGAATGTATGGAACAATTTTACTGAATAGGAAGAGAAAAAGATGATGACTTAAGTCAGTGGCCTCTGCACCAGGGACCAGTGTTCCTATGAGAATCTAATGCCTGAGGATCTGTTGTGGGCTGAGGTGGTGATGCTAGCACTGGGAGAGGCAGCAAATACAGATGAAGCTTCACTCCCTCACCAGGCACTCACCTCTTGCTCTGCGGCCCAGTTCTTAACAGGCCATGGACTGGGTCTGGTCCATGGCCCAGGGATTAGGGACCTCTGACTTAAATAAACTTGGAAATAAATGGAGTAAGACTTAAGACAATAAGACATGGACATAAATAAATACTACACTCTAGTTAATAAAAGGCTTTATCCCATGGGAGTACAGGTTGACAATGCTGGTACTGGTACAGATGTATAGTGGAAATGAACAGCTAGGTAAATGAAAGGCAGATGGTAGGAACCAGATTTCTCACTGTTGAAGTGAGAGTTTACAGATAAGCAAGTGACGGGAGGGTGGGGTTGCTAAAATAATCCATGTAGTTATGAATTAGCATTTGAGACATCTGTATAAACTCATGTTTAGAATAATACAGATACAGATGGTTACCTATAGAAATATTTGTAGATATGTATATATAACAAGTTGGTATACAGACAGAATTTTCTTTGCTGTCTGCTGAAGTTCTTAGAAGAAATGATACCCCAGTAGCAAAGAGCATACCTGCAACCAAAGGTCTTGACCCAAACTGCATGGCCATTACTGCAAAATAGCATAGGGAGGGCCAGTTCCATCACCCCCTCCCCGCCTTTCTTTCCTTAGACTACTTAGTTCATGTCCATAATACATCAACAGAGAATACAGTTCTGTGCAGTCCTCCTCTCAAACAAAAATTGGCATTGAAATGAAACTGTCAGTATTTCATCCAAAAACATAAACTTTTATTAACTATGTCATGACTGATAGAAGCACTGATTTTAGTCTGATGAAAGAGGAGTTCTCAATATCTTTAAATCATATCACTTACAAATTTCACAAATCTCACTTTGAGTTTGGGAGGTTTATGAAATATACCAAACGCCAAATGTAAGGCCAATCATAATAAATATGAAGAAATAGTAAGTATAGTATTTTGGAATAAAATTACAACATAGTAGTAGGAGTATAAATACTATCTATATTTTTACTGAATTCTATATATACTGGACATTTTCTAAGCCCACTGTGTACATTATTACATTAAATGAATGTAATTGAGTACTCACAATCTTATTTAATATTCACAATCCCTGCAAGACATCATGCCAATATTTCCATCTCCAATTTACTAATGAAATCCCTGAAGTTTAGGAAGATTAAATAAATCGCCTAAGAATCATGTGGTGTCTGGTAGAAATAAGATTAAAATGCATATCTAATGCCAAAGCTTAGGTTCTTTACCTGCATGGTCCCTATCAGTTATAAACACTGTCTTCAGTAATGAGTATTCTGATACTCAAGAAATAAAAAAAAAAAAAGGAAGGAAGGAAGGAAGGAAGGAAGAACGAAGGAAGGAAAGAAGGAAGGAAGGAAGGTTGGTTCTGTATATAGTGTTTAAGGGTGTCTGAAAAAAAGTTGCTATAATCATTTTTCATAATATTGCCTGCTATCTGGTTTTAACAAATAATTTATGTGTTCAGCAGAGGTATTCAGCAAAAGCCTGGCTAAGCTTCGTTTCAATAAAGACAAGCTCTATATTTTATTCCTGGATTCACCACTGACTCATGGAGTTTAATTGGATATCATTTCAGTTTTGGGAGAATCAATGTGATTTCAATAAAATGAGAAGGTATCTGATTTTTAAGGTCACCTCTCATTTTCAAAGCTACAGTTGATGCAATTCGAACTCTATATAGATTCATGTTTTCCCCTTGGTTGACATGATAAACCGTAGAATTGAGATCAACTGATGCAGAAACTTCTGCGATTATTAACTCTTTTTGTTTTCAGTCTTCGTTTATTTTTGCAAGGAGGCACATTTCTCTTTATGAGGATTCCCTCTCCCCACTAACAGAGGATGTAGCAATCAGCAGAGGGCAGCAGAACTCTAGCAATGAAGAGAATATCAGCTCTCCGCAGCCTGCTTCTACATTATTATTGCATAGATTTAACTTACTTAGTTTTTATTTTTAAAATTCATGCATAAACATGAATTTATATGTGGTGTGTATCCTCAGTAATTAGAAGTTATCTATGATGAGTATAAATATTTTGATGTAGCATTTTTTTAAATCAGTTAACTAAAAACAAAAAGTAAAACATAGTATATACAACTTCTGTTGTATAACTCAATATAGATTGAGTTCTTGTTTAAAGAAATCAAATTATTTTAGTTATAATGAGAACAATGAAACTGGCTCTTTTCATCAAGTAAGTAAATGAGAATGTTATTAAAAGAAATATATAGATACCTACGCAGTGCTTACAATTCAAAATAAGCATGCCTCCTGCTCAGAATTTTAAAAAATTTTCCTTTAATTTTGCCTCATCTGTGAAGAATCAGAAATGAGAGAACAAAAAGAGGAAAATTCATTTTGAGACATCTCAGAGAATTTAACTCTATAAATGTGTTGCATGCAAACGTGGAGAAAAAATTTACTTTTATATCCATTTAATTCTTAGTTTCATAGCTTTATGAGATATAATTTATGTACAAAAAAATCCACACATGTAAAAAAGATATGATTCAATAAATGTATTTACTCAACTAAGAAACATTGAAAAAAAGTCAAACCTTTTTTTTTTTGGGGGGGGGACAGTTTGACAGGTCCATAGATTTGTTTTACTGTATAGTTGTTTTGTCTTCGCAATAGACTAAGATAATTGATGTCTCACTTTAAAGCAAGTATACTCTATAGTGGTTGCAACAACTTGTCTGGAATACCCAGCTATAATAGTTATTTTAGTTTAGTTTAGTTTAGTTTATTTATTTATCTATTTATTTAAGGTGACACTGGTTAACAAAATCCAGTAATTCAAGTGTACAGAAAGTCACATGCATTGCATTGCATGTTCACCACCCATAGATTTCTGTCACCATATATTTGACCCCTTTTACTCTGACTACCACTCCTATTCCCCCTCCCTTCTGGTAACCACTAGTTTCCTGTCCATGTCCATAAGTCTCTGTTTCTCATGTTTGTTTGTTGCTTTTAGATTTACATCCCACCTATAAGTGATATCATGATATCAACTTTTATTCTGTCTCACTTAGCATGATTATCTCAAGATCCATCCATGTTGTTACAAATGGCAATATTTCATCTCTTCTTATGGCTGAGTAATATTCCATCGTGTATATGTGCCACAGCTTCTTTATTTAATCCTTTATTGTAGGCACCAGTTGCTTCCACATCCTGGCCACTGTGAATAACGCTACTATGAACATTTAAAATGTTTTGGGACATATGTTTTCAAGTCTTTGGGGTAAATATCCAGTAAAGGGGTTGCTGGATCACATGGTAGATCAATTCTTAGTTGTTTGAGGAACATCCATACTGTTTTCTATAGTGGCTGTACCAATTTGCTGTTCCACCAGCAGTGTACGAGGGTTCTTTTTTATCCACATCCTCTCCAACACTTATTATTTGTCCTGTTGATGACAGCTATTCTAACAGATGTGAGATGGTATTTCACTGTGGTTCTGATTTGCATTTCCCTAATAGCTAGCAACGTTGAGCATCCTTTCACATGTTTGTTGGTCATTTGTATGTCCTCTAGAGATAAGTGTCTGTTCAGGTTCTCTGTCCATTTTTAAATTGGATTGCTTGTTTTTTTTGTTATTGAGTTGTATGAATTCTTTGTATATTTTGGATAGTAGGCCCTTATCATGGGCTTTGCTTGCAAATATATTTTCCAGTTCGGATGGTTGTCTCTTTAGCTTGTTGATGGTTTCTTTTGTTGTGCAGAAGCTTTTTAGTTTCATTTAGTCCCATTCATTTATTTTTGCTTCTATTTCCCTTACCTTTGAGGTTAATTCATAAAACCCTCTTTAAATCCAAGATCCATGAATTTAGTTCCTATGTTTTCTTCTATGCTATTTATTGTTTCAAGTCTTATATTCAGATTCTTAATCCATTTTGAGTCAGTTTTGGTATGTAAGTGACAGACAAATAGTCTAGTTTCATTCTTTTGCAGGTGGCTTTCCAGTTTACCAGCACCATTTATTGAAGAGGCCTTCCAAAAGTCAAATATTTCTATCACTCCAAAGTGTCTTTATGTGCTCCTTTACAAACAGAAAGTTCAGTTATGGAATTTCATATAAATAGCATCATCCAATATAAACACTTTAGTGCTTGGCTGCTTTTGCTAAACAGTGTTTTTGGGATTCGCACATGGTATACCATGCATAAGAGTTTGTTCCTATTTCCAGCTGAGGAATATTCCTTTATATGAATACAGCATGATTTGTTCATCTGTTGAACATTTGGGTCTTTTCAGATTGGGCCATTATGAATCAAGCTGCAAGAACATTCATATGCAACTCTCTGGCTGGATATATATTTTCATATCTTTTAGGTACTTCCTTACAAGTACAACCCTGGGTCCTGTGGAAGGTGTTCACTAACTTTATTAGAAACTGCCCAGTAGTTTTTCTAAGTACTTGTACTACTCATTTCCAATAATGCATTAGAATTCTAACTATCCACATTATTATGGACACTTGGTTTTATCAGGCATTTTAATGTTAGACATTCTAAATATAGTGGCATTTCACTGTATTCATAATTAGTTATTCCTTGATTAATGATGCTAAACATCTTCTTATTCTGATCATTAGTTTGGCTTCTTTCATAAAGTGTTTGTTCACATCATTCATCTTTTTTTTTTTAATTTGGGCTACTCTTCTTTTTATTTAATCACAAGAGTTTTTTAATATTATTTTTATATGTTCGTAAGTATTGTGATTTTTTAAAGTATGTTCTTAATACAAGTTCTTTGTCATTTGTAAATATCATGAATATGTTCTCCAAGTCTACGGCTTCTCATTTTCTTAATAGTGTCTTTAAAAGAACAAAAGTTATTCATTTTCATAAAGTACAAAGTTTTTCTTATCTGGTATATGCTTTAGTGAATGGATCTAAAAAATATTTGCTTATTCAACAGTCATGAATATTTTCTCCTATGTTTTCTTCTTGAAGGCTTAGAGTTTTAGGTATTACATTTAGAAATGTGATCTATTTTGAAGTAATTTTTATGTAGGCTATGAAGTAAGAGTTGAAGTGTATTTTCTCCAGATGAATAGCTAGTTATTCTGGAACCATTTGTTAAAAAGATTATCATTTCTCCTTCAATCATTTTGAAACTCTGTAAAAATATTAAATAAACTCTATGTGTTAATCTACTTTCTGCACTATTTTGTTTCAACAATCTTTATTTTTATCCTTCTGCTAACACCACACTGTCTTAATTATATAACTTTGTGGCAGAGATTCTCACTGGGGATGATTTACTGCAGGGGACAAATGGCAATGTAGGGAAACATAAACTTGTATTTTAGCTTGCAATATACAAGTCTTGAACATATTTTATTCAATTACACTAAATATTTTGTCTTTTTCATGCTATTAAAAGGCACATTTCTTTATCTTACATTTTATTCATGAATAGTTAATACTCACACTTAACAAAATACAATTGCTTTTTCTCTATTAACCTTGTACTATTTGACTGTACTAAGTTCACTTATTTCTAAAAGCTTTTTAATATATTAGGATTTTCAATGTCTAGATATCAAGACAAGTTATTTTCCTTTTTAATCCATTACTTCTTTTCCCTGCTGCACTACACTGGCTAAGACCTCTAATTCAACACTGAACACAGTGGTGAGGGTGAAATCCTCTTCTTATTCTTTGCTTAGGAGAATGCATTCAGTACTTCACCACAAAATATGCTATTAGCTGTAAATTTTTTGGTGCATGACTCATCATATTTAGGAAGTTCCCTTTATTCCTAGCTTTCTGAGAGTTCTTATCATAACTGGATTTTGAATATTGGCAAATGCATTTTCTTCATCAATTGAAATGATCATAGTTTTCTCCTTTATTTTGTAATAAAGAATTATAGTGATTGATATTTAAATGTTAAAGCAAATATGCATCCTTGGGAATAATTTTACTTTGTCGTGACATATTCTTCTTTTAAAATAGTATTTGGGTTAATTTGCTAAAATACTGTAAACAATTTTATGTCTATGTTCATAAGAGCTGCAATATTTTTTTCCTATAATGTCTTAGCCTGTTTCTGGCATGTTTCAGTGTGGTAATTCTGCCCTCAAAAAAATGAGGAGTAAGGTTTTTTTCTCCTTTTCTTTTAAACAAGTGTGCAAAGATTGGTACTATTTCTTCTTGAAATGTCTGATGGAATTCAACAGTGAAGCTGTCTTTCTTTGTAAGGAGAATTTGATTGCATATATATACACATACACACTATTATTCAGATATTCTATTGCTTACTTTATGAGTTTTATTTGTCCTCTCTAAATTATAAAATGTATTAGCATAAATTGGTTCATAATATTCTATGATAAAAAGTCTGGCTATTTTTTGATGTATGCGTGTTGACAGCTATTAAACCTCAGTCCTCTGTCTTTCCTGTCGGCCTCATATCTGGGAAAGCCAGTGAGAGAGCCTTACACTCTGCTTCCTTTGATTACAATGGCAGTTTTAAAGCCTGGGAGCCTCTGCATCCACAGGGAACCTTCATGCAAACCCCATCCCATAACCACAAGAAAAACACTGAAGTCAATTTCCTTACCCTGATCTCTCAAGCCATTTTCAATTAGTTTGTGTTCCTGCCCTTTTCTCGCCCAAAAACCTCATTATGTAAGTGATAAAAATTTTCGTATGTTCTTAGCAAATGTGTGCATCATCCATCTTGACATCTGAACCAAATTTTGTGTAGCAATCCATCCTGCTTCTGAAGAGTCATCATAATATATTCACTTACTATTTTGTAACGCCTGTTGGACTTGTAATGTCACTGTTTCAATTCCTCATAATCAGTCTACCTAGAGGTTTATCAATTTTACTGATCTTTATAAAGAACCACTCTAGGGTTCATTTTCTCTATAGATTCTCTATTTTAATTAATTGATTGCAGCTCTTTATTATTTTCTATATTTACTTACTCTGGGTTTAATTTACACTTCTTTTTTCCTTCACTATTTAAGTTGTAATCTCAGTCTTTAATCTTATGGGTTTTTTTCCTAGCAAAAACAATTCTATGTACTGCTTTATCTCACAGATGCTGTTAAACTGTATGTTAAATAATAATTCATTTCAAAATATTTCCTAATTATCTGTAAATCTTAAGAGCTATGATTGGGTCAGAAGTTAAAGAGGTATTTGTTCAATACAAAAAAATTTGGGTTAGTTTTATCAATTTAAAATTAAATGTTAATTTGGTACAAAAAATTATTCAGCATTGTTTAAATATATTGAGACTTTATGTCTCTGCATATAAAAGAGAACCCGCATGCTCCTGAGTAAACGTTCCAGACGCCTTAATGTTCAGCTGCACTCTCTTGGTACGTGGTCTACCTTGGTCAATGTTCCAGATGCACTTAAAAAGCATGTGCATCTCTCTCTGTTGTTGAATTGAGTATTTTATAAATTTCAAATAGGTGAAGTTGATAATACTGTTTGAGTCTTACGTATCTTCACTGATTTTCAGTCTATTTGTTCTATTGACAGAGTCTTCATATTTAAAGTGTTTAAAATATCTTTCTTATACACAGTACATAGTTAGGTCTTTTATTTTTAACCATTTATACATGATATAATTATGGATATGATTAAGTTTAAGTATGCCATTTTGCTACTTCTCTGCTACTTATCCTATCTATTCTTTTGTTCCTTTTTGTTTTCCATTTTTCTTCTTATTTCAGGAGTATTTTTTTTCTATCTTCTTAATTGGATTATTACCTATAATATATGATCATCTTAGTAATTAGAGTTTGAAATATACATCTTTGTTAGTTTCTCTTCAGATATCTTAACATTGTACCTATAATGTGGAAACTCCAATTGTATTCATCAATTATCACCCCCTTTTCTTTATGGTAACACTGTCATAATCTTTACATCAACAAAATTTATAAACTTAATCGACTGCATTTATTTTTGCTTTATGCAGTCAATTATTTAACAAAATTTAAAAACTAAAACTTGTTACATTTATTTTTTACTTATTTTTCATTCCTTTCTGTATATTTAAGTTTTCATATCATATACTTTTCCTTTAACTTTATTTTTTGGCAGGCAACTATGTTACTTGGAGAACTGCCTGATCCTTTACAGACCTCTTTTAAAGCTTTATTAAGGCATGTCTAGAATAGCTTTTACTGTAGTACTAATTTAGCCAATTTAATTCAGCAGCAAATTGTGACCTTTCAGGGTCTCTAATGAATGTCCTGAGTGTTTATAGCTCTTTCTATTCTGATCATTTCAAACTCAATCATCACTCAACCCTTCGGAAACTGTGGAAATTGCTGCACCTAGTTTCCTGGTCGTTGTTCTTTCTCTGATAGTCATTTTTTGCCTGGTCCCACGTTGTCTCACCCTGCAAATGTGTAACTTAGAATTCAGTCAAAGCTTTAAGGGGAATCCCATATAGATCATTTAAACTCTCTTTTCCCAAAACTAACTACTCTCTATGTGACTTTCTTCTATAAACTTCCACTGCTACAACCTCCCTGAACTCTTATCTAATCTTTGTCTCAACTCAGGAAGAATACTGTGCTCTGCTTGAGTTGCCCCTCACTATACCATGGCTTATAGTGCCCACAGCAAGAAATACATCACATACTTTATGTTCCCTCTTTTTCCAAGGATCACAGTCCTGCTCTTCATATTGTCCACTATCGTAATATAGTTATTTCATATATTTTGTCACCTTTCTTGTAATTTATGCAAGAGGGCAAATTTTATTCTATTATAAAAAAGTAAAAGTCTTCACATTCCATCAATATTTAATGAAATTACAAAATTCTTTTATTTGCTTCATACTTCTTGAGTGGAATTTGTTTTAGTTAACTCAGTGATCATGCTACTTTAAAAATACTAAGCTGAATAAAGTTAAGAGTCTACTAAGTTAGACCATCTCAAAAAAACTTTGTAAACTCTCCTTTTAAGGATTTCTAGGCAGACATTTTGGTTTTGACATATATCTTCTTCTTATATATTTTATTCTAGATTTTTTACCATTGTTTCTTTTCAAATCTAGGGGCCAAGTTTGCAAACCTATGACGAAAGTCTTGACTCTCCCAGGGACTTGTCTGTCTGTTCCGCAAGAAAGCCTCACACAAGCGCTTCAATCAGATCACTGTTCAGAGCAGTGATCTCTCTATTACCGGAATTTCTTCTATATGGGGGTTTTATCTTAATGTTCATAACTTTGCCTAGCAAATCTTCCCCCCCCCCAACAGCCTTTTAGAGTCATAAATTAGTCCCTAAGTAAACCAGCCATCTACTGGATTTATCTACTTATCCACCCCTTAAGAGAACAAGTTATCATGCTCTAGAGAAGTCCACAAATTTGGCTATTTGAGACAATTTGAATTCTGCTAGGAGACGGAGTGGTACAAGACCAAACCAAAGCAGTTCCACTTGGGCAGCAAATCTGAAGGACAAATCGCATTTGGGTACAAGAGCACTGGGTGTGTTTGTTGGTCTAAAGATCCTAGGCTACCCTGTCAAGCAAGATTCTTCAAAACTACTTTGGAGAAAACTGTATAATTGTAAAGGAATAAGACTTCTACTCAAAATTTTTAACCTAGGAGCTGGATTTATTTTTTATTTAATTAGATGTAGCTTCATTAAACAACACAAACTACTAATTTTATACAGAGCTTTGGGGAGAAGATTGTTTCAGGTTCTTTTTGTACGGAACAAGAGTAACTGACATGAGCCTTAGCACCATATTTTGTGTTGGTTACAGAAGCATGTTTTGGGTTGGCTGCAGAGGCAGTGTTGGTTCAATGTCAATCTTAGAAGCATGATCACCAGAGTGAGATGACTGCCAATTGGGTGACTTTCAAGGCTTGGGGTTATTACTAATTGATTGGCCTTCAGGGTTAGATTCACTGAAGCAAGTTGTCATTGCCTAATTAGACAGATTAAAATCCAGTTCTGAATTTTACTTATTACTATGACTATAGAATAATCGCTGATTTATTAGACAAGTAGAAAACCAGTCCTGGAAGTTAATTTATTTCCCCATGGCAATAAAATAATTTTTATTTTTCTAGGAGGGCATTTTGGTTGGTTGGTTTGGTTAGTTTTGGTTTTTAAACACAACATTCAACATCAAAGGCCCGTATCACTTCTGTATTTCTCTAGGTCTCAGGTAAAGAATAATAAAAACAAGGCCGTACCCAAATCCCAGAGGAATAGTATTAAGAGGGTTGAGTACTCAGTATAAACACACACACACACACACACACACACACACACACACACACACACATCCCCCTTAACTGCTGAGGGATTAGAGATCAAAGTCACTCAATATTATACACTCTAAAGACATATGAAGCAGATAGTTAACTATAGCAACAGCAATTTTTAATAAAATTATTTTATGCACACTTTGCTTCAGATGATCTCTTAGGTACTTTATGTATACTACTCCAATTCTCCATACTTCTAGAGGTTAAACATCATAATAACCACATTTATATACAAAACTGATAAGATAACTGGTTAAAGGCAAACACAGCTTACAAAAAGACAAACCAGATGCACCACGGTTCACATGTATCCATTAGGTGACAATATGCTCACTGAGGACCAGGATGGTTTCTGTGTGTTTAATGCTCTAACCCCAGAGTCCAGCATAATGCATGTTCCGTAGTATGTTCTCCATTAATAAAGATTAAGTGAATGAAGATGTCTAAAGCTCTTGTTTTTCAACTACCTAATTACTGAGTAGCTGAGGAGGATATTAACTATAAAGAGAAATACAAAAATGCTATTTTTTGAGCTGGAGAAGAATACAGAATAGAGATAACAAAGCTGACTTGTTCTTTAAGCTATAGAAATACCAATCAAGTTTATTTAAATTCTCCCACTGTACTTTATTCACATGGAAAAAAATGACAATTCAATGGATTCCCCTTGTATATAGAATCCAATCCATCTCTTTTGTGTGACCTCTAAACCCTGTCTTTCTAACTTCACACCTGTAACACTATTAGTCAACTAGTTCCTGAAAAGCAATGAGATATCTGTGCATAGTTTTTGTTGTTGTTGTTGTTGTTCTGAAATACTATCATTGCCACTTCTCTCGTGGCTCTTTCTTTCTCATTCTGCAGGTAACATGATAAAGAATCCCCCATTTATCATCTAAGTCAATTTTCCCCTTCATATTATAGCCTATTTTTTCCTTTCTTAAATTTTTTTCTTCCACGTTGTCTTCTGCACCTAGCATTAGGTTGAATGCAATGTAGATACTTACTGAATAAATGAAGAGGACTATACATACCTACATACTACAAATTTGAGAGATATTAATACCCTTAAATAAGACTAGGTGACCTTAACTGAGTTGACTGGAGAGCGAGGGCAGCAGGAAGTCAGTCCTGCCTTTTATAGGATTGGACTGGAGAGTGAGAAATCAAGAAGGGACCCAGGTAGAAACATTCCTGTATTGCTAACCTTTAAACTCAGTTCAATAGTTCTGTTTAGTTGGGTTTTTTCTTTTTCTCAGATGCAAGTCCCATCATTTATCTTTCCTGGTCAAAATGTATTAGCCACTCTTAGTTCTAAGATAGATTTTTAATTTCTTAACATATATGTAAGTGCTTTACTTGATACTTACTTCCTGTCCTCTCCCTGCATATGCCTCTTTCTAAAACCGCAAACTTCATTTCATTTCTTTAAATACAATTTTTGCTGATTTGAACTAGTTTTGCCCAGATAATAGTATTGTGACTTATTTGCTTTTTCACTCTCTACCTTTCTGTGCCTGGTCCTTTAGTCATTAAGCCTTAAGACATAAGATTTATCAAGCCTCAGGTCTATTATCATGGGGACAATGAGTTCCAGTTACATTATGAATAACATCTTAGTCTTAGATGTGTTTCTGCTCCAGGCCCATTAAGGAAGAACAACCACCTCATCAGCCACAGGACCCGGCCATAAGACCAGGCCAGACAGCATGGTGGCTGACTCCAGAACTGAACACAATGATCAATTACTCTGACCCCTGCAACCATCCAATCAGTAGCACCCACATCCCCAACTCCCTTAGTTTCTATGACAACTGCTTTTTCCTTATATGTTCTGTAC
Organism: Macroglossus sobrinus; assembly: GCA_004027375.1. NCBI lineage: Eukaryota > Metazoa > Chordata > Mammalia > Chiroptera > Pteropodidae > Macroglossus > Macroglossus sobrinus. Next base: position 583,976 of record PVKZ01000393.1, read on the forward strand.
TCTGAAGATACCCAGAGAGCCAGGTCGTTAAGAGCTTTAGTTCTCTTGTGTCTCTGGGACTTGCAACTCCCTGAAATAAATCATTACTTTCTTTGCAGCAAAGCTGCATGGATCTTTCTTTTGACTTGCACACAGGCAAAGGGACCTCTTTTGTTCTTGTAATATTTCCATTCATTCTTTGTATTCAAACAATATCATACTGCAGAGTTCTCTGCACTCAATGTGCTCATTCACTCTTCAGTACATTTGCATGTGGGATTCACTTTGTCTTGAAATTCCTTTAATGCTTCCTCAGCTGTTAAATTCATTTTTAAAATTGCTCCTAATATTGTTCCCCTGCTGATGAATCCACTCCTATGCTAATAGTATTTTTTACATATCTTCAATGTACTACAGTTGTTTACTTCTATATATCTTTCTGTTGCAAACTCTCTGAATCAACTAGCATAGATATATACTTTAATACAGGGGTCCCCAACCCATGGACTATGGACCAGTAACAGTCCATGGTCTGTTAGAAATTGGGCTGCACAAAAGGAGGTGAATGGCAGGGCAGGGAGAGAAGCTTCATCTGTATTTGCAGCTGCTCCCCAGCGCTAGCATCACTGCCTCAGCTCCACCTCAGATAGTCAGGCATCAGATTCTCCCAGGAGCACTGGTCCCTGGTGTCAAAAGGATTGGGAACTCTGCTTTCATTATATCTGCATTATCAGCTGTTGCCACAATATTCTGGCACTTTGTAGGCATACAATAAATAATTTAAAAGTGATTTAAAATATTTTATAATTACATATTTGCTTTGTTCTGATGGACTTACTTTTCGTTAGTTGATTTTATACTTCTAAAAATTAAGAATTGGCAGAAAACCCCAATTTAAAATAACTCAGACATTTACAAAAATGAGCTGATTAGTTGTTCTCATTGTATATACTATCTATCTACCTTTCTATTTGTCTTAGTTGAATGGTTTCAATCTTTCTGTAAATATTTATAATTATATCTCATGCACAGATGTCTGTCTCCATATTTACATGGAGTTTTATAGCTATATTTAGATATAGAACTTTATATCTCAAAGTCCAGATTAAATTCTACCTATATATTAGGCATGTGCTGTAGGCCTTCTCATCAGGCATCTGCACCTATCCTTCCCATTTTGTAAAGCTTCTTCATGTCTAAGTTTGCTTATTAAAAGCTTTCTTACCTTTCAGTAAGAGTTCAAGCTTTTTAAAAAACTATTTCCTGACTAGTCAGCTCCTTCTATCTCGAGCCACATTGCACCTCTTTTCCATTGCACTGTACCAGTGACTCTTTTACATGTCTATGTGCTTACTTGATCCCTCCCTCCCCCAGACTATGTGACTACGTGACCATTATACTGGCTTTGTGCTCTGAGACATTAAATAAGCTTGGAACCACATTTCCAAAATGACCTTCCCTGAATGTGTCCAGATTAAAGTTGGCCATCAGAAAAATTTATGTAAGACTTGGAAGACAGAAACAAAGCAGAAGTCATTCTCTCTCTGAAAGCCGGGGTAGGGCCAAGCACTGCTGTAGCTCACACAGTTACTGTTCATCTGTTGGCTCATCTGGTTGACATGGAGTGGCAGCCAGGCCCTCAATTCCTTCACCTTCTCAAGTCCTGATCCAGATACCCGCACATCTCCACGGCCAACACTATCAGCATCTCCTTCAATCACCATGTAACCAAGTTTAGAGACACCAAGAAACAGATAAACGTGGGAGTTCGTTAAGTCCTTGCAAGATCTAATCCTTATAATTAGTCCCTTATTCTGTATTTCTCACAGTGGTTCTGTTCCTCTCATGGAAACCTGAGGCATCTATTCAGAACAGGAAACCTTTTCCGTTTTGATCACTAGTGATCTTTTACCAGTGAACGTGCACTGGTGACCCTGCAGTTTCCTGCATGTTTAATAAATATCTTTGCTGGAATAAACAAATCTATACTCACTCAACTTTTTAACAAGCACTGAGTAAATACTATTATAATTCAATTTAACTGCTCTGTTTCAACCAAGATAATCTCATGCTCCTGACGCTTCATGATTCTACCCCAAGCCAGGGGAACAGGGGCAGGAGAGCTGTTCGAGACGAGGGATGATGCAGTCACAGACCAATGTCTCCTTTCTCCTTGATTCAATTGCCTCAATTTCCATCTGCATCTAATGACAGTGAAATTTTAGTTATCCTCTTAAAATTAATTTACGTTTCAATGTAAATTGACTATACTATACAATGACTGTGTATGATAGAATTGGGCATGCTATTAAACCAGCTAAATTTGTTCATGAAATGTGACTTTGAAAGTGAGATGTGTTTTTTAATGAATGACAGAGCTGAGGATGAACTTTATACTGAATCTGTAATGTGGATCTATGGCATTTTTCTTTTAGAGAAACATAGGAATCACTTGAGGAGTTATTTTCTTTGAAATTAATGCCGTGGTGAATATTATCATTATTATCACCACAAACAGTTAAATCAAATTAGAAACAAGAAATAAACTTTATCCATTGTATTCCTAATTTAATTTAAAACACAAACTGGAAACACAGTTTGAAACACATAAATGATAGTAAGTGGAATGTCTAACCATTCTCTGCCTTCAGCTGATGTAGGGATGCATGTCAGTATCTAAAAACAAAATAAATAGCAAATATTTGCCAGATTCAACAATCTTTTCCAGGATTATATGGGATAAATATTCTAAAGGGCCTTTTTCCCTTTAAACATAAATTCCCCCTCAATAAACATACTTAGTAAATTATCTGTGAAAATGAATAGCTAACCCAATTAGCCATTTACCCAGAATATTTCTGCTCATCATCTCCAAAGTTCTATTGAGGAGAATATGACAGAAAGCCAAATGTAGTAGTATTTTAAAATTTTTTTCTATATCATCTTTTCCTTAAAAAAAAAAAAAAAGAAAAGGCTTCTCATAAGCCTTCCAGGGTAGAGAGACATGTACGGAAGAAAAGGAATGATCTTTATTACCCTTTATATTTTTGAGGATATTAAATATGTTCTATTTTGCAGATACTGCAGGTTAAAATAATAACAATGAATTGTTATTACAGTGACTCTAATTTTGGTAAAATATGTCCAATACTCAATCTTAAGTGAATACCTCAAAAAATCCAGTTTAAAAAAATTAACTGATATTTCAAAAGTACTCAAAAACCAAAGAAGATAAATAGATAAAAAAATAAGCATGTAAAAAGATGTTTAACAGCATATGTCATTACGGAATTGCAAATTAAAGTAGCAAAGTGATACCACTACACATCTATTAAAATGGCCAAAATCCAAAACACTGACAATACCAAATGCTGGGGAGGATGGGAGCCAACAGCAACCCTCATTCTTTGCTGGGGGGAATGCAAAATATGACAACCACTTTGGAAGATAGTTTGGCAGTTTTTTACAAAACTAAACATGGTCTTATCATATAATACAACAGTCACACACCTTGGTATTTACCCAAATGAGCTGGAAACTAATGCCCAAAAACGTGCGCACATGTTTATAGCAGCTTTATACATGATTAAGAAAACTTGGAAGTAACCTAGATATCCAGTAGGTCAGTATATAAATTAATACATCTTGACAATGGAATATTATCCAGTTATTGTAACAATAAAACAATATAACAGAGGCAAAGCATTTAACATACTTCTTGACACATAGTGAGCATTCAGCAAATATAAATACCTATATCAAAATGTTAACGGTGTAATTCAAGAAGGCACTGATACTAGGAATGACTATTATTGTATTTTTTAATAAATATGCATTATGTAGTAATAATGAAATATTGAAATTAAATCAAAAGAAACATTAATTTGGTTATTATTCATTATTTTTACTTTTTAATGGAGAGAAGGGCTATGACTCACGATCCCCATGTAGCACCATTCTTCTTCTAGGTGAATGGAAGAAAGTTAATGATATCATCCTTTTAATGCATTTTCCAGTCATTATTCCCTACAACTAGTAAAGAGGCTAAGTAGATTTCAGATAGATAACTCATGATGGAGAAGCAATATAATAGTTCTACTTCTTTTTATTATTTCTTTTTCTTTTAAGCATTATAATTTTGACCATCAATACCTGAAATGTTAAAAATGGTCCTTACGAATATGAACAGAAATCCGGGTGATTTTGGGAAATGTTTCCTAATAAACCATGATACTGCATCAGGTATCTTTATAAGAGAGACACTAACACTTGACTGGAGCTTGCACAATAGATAATCTCTGTTAGAAAACAATAGAATTCAAAAGTTTTCCAACTGCAGAAGTGCTCATGAAATCTTTCTTTCTTTCTTTAATGGAAATACAGAGGCTGGGTAAAAATAAGAGGCTGAAAAGGTCAAGTCTTTCTTCAGTACATACGCACACATGCACACACATGTGCACACACAAACTTGTAGCAGGCAAATTATCTTGACTCAATACAACAGAATCAGTGATAGACATCTCGAAAATGTAACCCCTTTATTTACTGACATCAAACTGAAGCATATTATTACGAAGCCAGAGAACTAAAGAACTTTAAAAATATATATTTATAGGTAGAACTGACTTCAAATTGTTTTCCAAATAGGTTGAGTTTGTAGAATAAATCACAGTAATATAGAGATTGAAGCAATGAAAGCTGTCCCATCAGCACCATGTGGACATTATTAACAGTTTGTAAGGGATTTGATAGTAAGATATTTGTATTCTCAAAGGAGATCTGTTATGCAATGCAAAATATAAAAGTAAGTTTCCAGGGTTATGATTCTGTAACTTTTTAAAATTAAGAACTCCAAAGTTTAAATCAAGATAGCTTTAAAGAAAACATTTAGTATAGAGGTATACAGCATATAGTGAAGCTATTTTACCTCTGCTCCTTAGGAAAACCTCTGAAAATAAAATATATTTTAGCTCACTCCTCTTTTCTGATAAGCATATAGGACATACAATCAAGTCCTATCAGCACCTAGGCTATAAGACACATAAACATAGGACTCATTTTGTTTAATGCATACTTAGCACTTAGCAAAAGCATCCTACAACTTATAGATCTCCAACACTATCAACTGATCATGATGATAACTTGGCTATGTTGATAAATCCACTCCTGAAACACTCACTGATAAAGAGACTGAGATGCCAAGTTATTATGCAATTTATACACACATCAGGGTCATTTTCAACCATAATGTTAATTGTTTATTGAAACCCAATGCTCATATACATCACAAATCTTTAAAATATATATATTTTGTAAGCTTTTATTCCAGTAATTTTAGTTGGTAAATTTTCAGCCAAATTTTCTTCCAGAGTGTGTCTGTTTCACCATAAGCCCAAAGGCCTCGCCTCCAAATACCTTCACCTTGGGGATTAGATTTCAACATACAAATTTTGGAAGAACACATTCAATCCATAACTATAAACCAAATAAAATACAGCATGATTTTTGAACTTTGATGAATCATATGCAAAATAATCTATTCACCTTTATAATTTTTAAAATGTTCTTCCTGTAGAATTTCCCTATCTAACTTTCTAATTGCCAATCACTTTTAATACATTTGGACAAAGCATGGACATTTTAACTTGGGGCACAGAATGAATTATAAACCTTATAAACCTGAGTAATGTAAAAGTATTCAAGTCTCCAGCAAATTTGGTGATGAAAAAGCCAGCATATATGTAAAATCTCATAAACTTTCCTCATGTCAAGGATCCCAGCATCTGAAGGCCTACTTGTTTCAGTTGTTCTTTCATGTCTTCATACCTTTCACATATGTTTTACATGGGAGCTCGTTTGATACCAGCTATCTCGTCATGTTCTAAACCAGAAGTCCACCAGTCACTATTTTCTTCCTACCTTAAACAGTCATTTAAATTTATGAATCTACTTTACTTATTTGTTTGTTTATAATTTATACATTTGTTTCATTCCCTTCAAGTTTGAATTAAATATACTGAAATATACCCTTTAATAGTTTTTCATCATGTGCCCATGAGTGGAAAAATTCTTAGCCTTTTAAATTCCTGAAAACAAATTTTTACTATTATTAAGTATCTAAGTGTAGTAATTTTAATTTTTTAATCTTGCTTGCTTGGGCCGCAAGTTTTTAATTTTTTTTAATCTAAGAATGCATGTCTTCCTTTATATATGTATCACTGGTCATTATTTCCTCAAATATTGCCTTTTCCCCGTTCCTTTGTCTCTTTTGGAATTGCAATTAAATGTGTATTTAACTTTTAATCTTCTATGTCTCCCAACTTCTCTTTCTTATATTTCATCTCTATATAATGTATTTCAACTCATCTCTTCAGACCTATCTTCTAATTCTCTCTTTTGCTGTACTTTAATGTTTAATGTATTTTAATGACCAATTTTCCCATTATTGTATCTATTTCTTTGATTCTTGTACAAACTCACCTGTTCTTTTTCATAATGTTCATATTTTACCTTCTGGATTCTATGTCTTTATTTATTGTTATGAAACATGTAGATATTTACCTAAAGTCTCTCAGAGAGTCTCTACTATCTATAATTCAGTGTGCGAATTCTGACTTTTTTGTGTCTACAGTCCTTCACTTGGCTATTTGTAAATTTTTACTAAGCTCATCTTCAGTGTCATTTACAGTGGGATTTACAAGTTCTCTAGACTAGGGAGAAATTCCTATGATGTGGTTTTACAATGTTCTTTTTCAGGACCTGTCATATTTCACTTTGGGAAACTGGGATTTTGATGGTTATTAATGTTAATTACTCAGCTTTAGGTTACTGAGCATGAAGAGTCTTGGCTGTAATTCCAGTTTCTCTCTGGGTGAGTAACTCTTTCTCTAGCCATGTCCTGACTGAATAAAAGGCAAGCTCTCTCTTCCTGTTTCTTATAGCATGTCAGCACTATTGGGTGAAGATTTTCTGAATCTTGTTTCATGGAAAAGGGCCTTCTGTCTTTTTGCAGAATATTTAGATTTAGCTCCTATCGCCAATTGAGCAAAAACTACATGTGCACATTCAATCTCAGGTCAGAACTATTATTTTCCGCAACTCAGGAGCCAGAACTTACATTTGTAAACACGTGTGATTCAGTGTTACTGAAGCACTGCTCGAGACTGTGCTTTGTATATCTGCTTGGAATACACTGTGGGATATTTGGCTTTAGATAGTTCTCATTGTTTAGCTTTTACATTCCCTTTTGTATCCATGATCTAGATATTTCATCTTCTTAATTTCGACTCAAGTAGATAAATTTTTTTAATTTGGTAACATTTTATTTGACATTTCTATATGTTTAGAGGAGTAGGATAGATTTCCCTAATCATATCACAGTCCACTGATCATGTTACACATTTTAAGTGGTAAGACAAAATAATTTCCCATATTTAATTTTTCTGTTAATTTTCATCTTTGTCATCTAAAGTAAGGTACCCAGGTTTCCTTCGTGAAAATTTTTTTCTTGTTTTGTATTTGTTTTTATTAGAATTCTGAATGAATTTTGTTTTGGGATTAAAAGGAAAGGGTCTGACATTCTGTTTTACATTTACTTGGCAAAATAATATTTTCTATTAGCACACGAATTGGCTAAAAATGTCAAATCTTTTCATTATTTAAAATGTTTTTATTCTCCCCATATCTAATAAATGTGAAATGTGCAAGAAATTATACCCCCAAAGTAACCTAAAGATACATTTTCATCTTAGCCTTAAAAATACTAGCCTTGGCTATAGCTGCATTTATTAATAATTATAAGAAAAAGTAAAATGAAAATATCAAGTGTTAGGTATATAATTCTATTACTATAAAATGGCTTCTTTTTGAAATAAATTCTACCTCTATTAGTGATATACTCAACCCAAGATTATTTTCTTTAGGTTTCTTTAACTGCAACTTTAATTATATTTGTTGTCTAACTTATGTAAATGAAATGTGAGCACCCATTTATTGTTATTTTAACTTTAAAAAGGCTTCCATCACTTTCTAGAAATAAATATATATTTTCTCTTTAAAATGATGCAAGCTTCCATTTATTAATTCTATTTAAATATAACATTTCTACTTTGAATCATATGTTACTATCACTCATATAATATTTTTAGAAATATATATTATACCCTTTTAAATATTAGTCATAAGTTTATTATTTTCTGTTATATTTGTAATGGTAGTAAATAATTATATAATTAGATTACAGATGGGAGTAATTACTCTTTTCAAAGTATTTTGACATATTCTTGTGATCATCACAAAACCTTGAAATGTGTTTATTATCTTCCCAATTTTGCTCACGAGAATATGAAGAGTTTGGAAGGTCAACTTTCTTGCCCAAGATCACAATGCTAAGAAAGTACAAATCAAGTCCTTAGGACTTCTGTATGAGATAAATTTTACAACACGAAATGTAGTTCAACTAATAAAAGTATGTCTTAGGTCCTAAGAAATCCAAGTTGTTTAAGTAGTTTCATTACAAGTGAGATGTTTTTGTCATAATGTATATTCTGGCCTTCGGTACAGGCTGATAAATTATCATGACTACATCTTGTATTTGGCAGAAAATTAAATAAAAATCAGTGACAAACTAGAAACTTGGAGGACAAGCCTACATCTGTGCATCATGTACAACCAGCTAATTGAAAGCCATCAGGTCAAGACTACTGAAAAACCTATCTCATTCCCTGTAACAGATGCAAACTTTTAGAGAATGTGTACAGAGATCTAGTAATAGGATGTTTCTCTGTGGACCAGGTTTTTGTTTTGTTTTGTTTTTTGTTTTGTTTTGTTCTGTTTTGTTTTGATAAACACAAGCTATTGCTAAAGATTCTTGTTCAAATGCATATACATTTCCCCCCAGAAACTACCATGCTACTATGAAATGCTCCAAGAATTATAAAACAGCATTTTTTACTGCTTAGATATTTCAGTATTCCTGTGTTGCCTTAAGTAAATCACAGGACCTTACAGCTTACTGTACTGGATTCAAATAGTTCTAAGACTTTTAAAAATCAAGAGCTGACCTTTCTGAGCTTTTGGAATCCTTCTGCATTATCTTTCATCTTCTAGAACTCTAAGATATTATATTCAGCTTGAAATCAAACCAAAATAATCCTGACACATGTGAGCAGCAGTCCCCAACCTTTTCGGCACCAAGGACCAGTGCTTCTATGAGAATCTAATGCCCAATGCTCTGAGGTGGAGCTGAGGCGGTGATGCTAGCACTGAGGAGCAGCCGTAAATATAGATGAAGCTTCACTTGCTGACCTGCTGTTCGCCTTCTGCTATGAGGCGCAGTGTCTAACTGGCCACAGGCGGTACTGATCCATGGCCTGGGGGTTGGAGATCAGTCTTCTTTCTAAATTTTAATCTAGAGGCATTTCATGGAAAAAGCACTCATCTCACACAACACCTACTAAATGCCAAGTGCTACCCAAAGTGTTTTAATTCCTCCAACAAACTAATGAGGAAGACAGACTACACCAAAAGATACTGTGGCTCAGAAAGTTCATAACCCATTTACAATCACAAAGTTAGTAACTGAAGAAACGGAAATTCAAACACACAACAAAAATAACTCTTAGGACTATGTACTACTAAGCCTCTATTATCTGTTTCCAAATGATAAACAAATTCATTACACAACCTCTTGGGCATTATTCAAAATAAAACTTAGTAGTGTGCTTTGATACTTTCCAGTGTTTATTCCCTAAAACTTAGCCTTCCTTGTGAGAATGGACTTTACCCTCTCTATAGAAATAGGAAGACAGAGGCCCCTGAGTTGAAAAATCTTATTCCCTCAACCATAAAAAGATCTACAGCTAAGTCTATCCACGCCTCCTTCCGGATCATCTCCTTGGACAACACATCCATCTGCCTTGTCACTCAAACCAAGTCATCCGCTCTGCTTAGGAGCCTTGAAGGCTTGCATTTGCCTTGACTTTATTGGCTCTTTCTCTTCATGTCTCTCCCATCACTAAAAACTCAGCAAAAGAAAAAACTAACCAACAAAAATAAATCATTAAGAACACCAAAAATCCTTGTTCCCATAAACACTTTTAATTATTGCTTTCTTTTCTATCTTTTTATAAGCTTTTTTATTAAAAATATATTTTTTCGGTTTACTTTTCATCCATTCATTTCTATCTATGCTATAACCTTATCTTCCCTACTATCACCAGCTAAAACTATTCTTACTAGGGTCACCAATAATCTCATTATTGTAACATCAAGAATACTCATCTTCCTCTTCTCAGCTACAACATCTGATGTGGTCAATAAACTCTTCCTTCTTTGATTTTCATGGTAGCAGAATCCTCTGAAATTCCTACGACTTCTCTTACTATTTAGTCATTCAAAAATATGTAGAGAGATCTTAGTATTATAGACTACTGCTGCTGGATTCTTAGAGGTGGGACTCTGGACCAAAAGATAAAGGTGCATGTAATTTTACTAGATATTTACACATTTCTCACTTGTTTTTGTATTCCTACCTAAAATGTACATGTTGTTTTCTCTTATCAACAGTACATATAGTCACCATTAGGAATTTTTGCCCTATCTTGTCATTTCTTTTGCCACCAGAGTTCAAGTGAGGGTGGTAAAAAATAGCCCATGCAGCCTTCTAACAGATTGAAGCTGATTTTTAATTTTTGTATACACTACAGACACCCTTTACAAAAGTAAAAGACTCATATAATGCCCATATAATTCTCATATAATGTTACCTTACACAATTCTTGTTGTCAATTTCAAAGCTATTACTCTTTCTTCTTCCAAGGATGACATGCCCCTGAAGGCAATTTGCCTAGACCTAAAACACCACCATTAAATTCTTTTATTTATTTATCTTCTTCCTCTGTTATATCAGTAGGGCGGTGGTGATGGTAATGTAGGAATAAGACATCAGACACCTGGAACTCTGTAAGTCTGGTCATATCATAGTTTGACATTTCTGGAGCTAAGATTATATACATATTCGAGAATAGCTGAGTGCAAATTCTCACACCAAACTCACTAACCAACACAGCATAAAAATTCGCAAAAAAATTCACAGCAAAAAAACTGTAGATTATAAAGTTTCAAATAGAAGGGTGAAATAATTTGATGGGTCTATTTGTAAGCCTAGTCTTTACTCCAGTGTAATGAATGGATTGGAAGAAGCCTAGGAGGATGAGAAGAGTGACAGAGGAGATGGGGAACACTTAGTTGACAGGCTATTACTAATCAACACCCATCATCCCCCGCTCACATCACATGCTAGCACACACATTTCACTTTTTCCTTTCAATCAGGATAGTGTAGTCATCATGCAGAAGACTCTGAAGTTAAATAAGACTTGAGTTCACATTCTAACTCTGAAACTTAACAACTGGATGGCAACTCCCTGACGCAGGGACTGTAGGTAATGCACCTACGTGGGTTATGTGCTCACGCTGATAAATATTTTACCCTAAGAGCCTAGACACAGTTTATAACAGGAAACCGGAGCTTCCTTTATGAAAAGAACCAGGTCCATCTCATTAAGATGAAGAACAGTTTTCTAATGCTGTATCTGAATTAAACACATATTTAGTACTTAAACTTTTGCCCTGAAATACATAGACTTGACATTTTAACTTGTCATATAGTGAAGGGAATTTTAGATACTGTTGAAGACCCTTCACTTCACTTCTCTTATTATTTCAGGGCCAAGTCAGTACCATAGGCAAAGGTCATTGCCAAGAATATGAGTTATTTCTCATTTTGATTATTATAGCAGCTCATTTTACAATCTCATCTTCTGCCACTAATCCCAGATTTCCTCATTTTTTTAAGTAAATAATTGGAAAGTACAGGAGAGCACGATTTTTTTCTAAATTTGGCAAATGAATACCAGAAAGTCAAAGAAAAAGTCTGTCAGAAATATTTTCTTCTGTTTCCTTGATGACATTTCTGTCAGGTTTTTGGAAAGGCCAAACCATACAGACGTTAAATACATTGAAAATGCATGTCCATTTCTTGTGGTCAGCAGTGAATCAAGTGGTCTGTCTGCAGTTCTTGCCCTGATTTTTATGCAACTGACCATACTGATTTTTACATTAAGGTGGTTGAGCAATAAATAAGGTCAACACCACCACTGCTTTGCTGCAAAAATAACTCTCAATGTTGTTTTGCGTGGCCTAACAGAAGTCAGTTTTTAATGTCCAGTTCAGTTGGAGACTGATACAGAAAAGTAATCCATGTCTCTGTAATGGGAAATTAAAATTACTACTCATTGCGTGAGACAGATTGCTTACATCACACAAAGATACTGTCTTAACGTATTTCAAAAAGTGGCAAGTATGCTGACTGCACACAGAAAAACTCCTGAAAAAAGATGTAAAAAAGGAATATATCATGGGATTCAAGGCCACACTTTAAACATGGCCATTCTTAATATTAACCTAGTAACTTCAACCAATATAGAGAAATAAAAATGTGTGTGCTCTCTACTCAGCTCTAAAGGGTGCTAACATTCTGCACATTTTTAAACTTGTTTATCACTTTTATACTTTTTGAAAAACCTTAGATGGAGAAGTTCCTTCTTTCCTGAATTTACCCACAATGAGGGAATCCATCCAGAGCAATTTTTCTATGAAAATTCAATTATTTGGAGCTATCTTTTCTTTTCTTGTCTAGCTGAGTATTTGTATAACATTAACCATATCAGGTCTACTCAGAAACTTGCCATCCTAATGTGTGTACTGGACATGGACACGGTGCCAGTCCATTCTCCCTGTCAGGGCAGCCACAGGCCACTGCCCTGCACCTCATGCTCATCCTTTGAGCACCAGTTCCCTCCCTCCTTTAGCATTTAGAAGCAATGCTTTGGCTCTCTTTACCTCATTAGGCACTAAGAACTCTATTAAAGGAAGTTTTTCAGGAATATCGGTTGATTTTAGAAACTATATTAGAACTTCATAAATGTCCTCTTTTTCTATTTCCCACATAAAATGTAAAATGCACAAAAATGATGCTATTATTAAGTTCTGTGGTGAAACAAAAGTGAGATGGTTAATTACACTTGCATGGATCATGAAATTCTTCACTGACAGAAAAATGATCTGAATCTTGAGAATGAGAAGATGGTTGTGAATCTTACATAAGGAAAAAAAAAAGATGATAAAGGGGGAAAATTTTGTGCCAGGTCTTCCCACAGAAACTTGACTAATAGGTGTCAAATACTTATCTGAATCCTGTCACCCCTGTGGACAAAATTGCCTTAAGAGCAGGCAAATGAAAAGGAAGATCTTGCATAGATCTAAGAAAATATAGAGTAAGACATCATCAGTAATGCTTAGGTCGGCATTCAGAGACAACAAACTATAGGATATAGAATTTATTTAAATTCTAGGATGTGCACTATCACCCACGAAAAATGACTCTGCAGGGTTTCACTGAGAGATACAAATTAATGCAGCAGGCATTAACTGAGCAGCATATAGATGTAAGGAAGTAAAAATTAAGTTCTAGAGAGTCAATACTTTTACACAGGAAGCATTACCCTGGATGCATTTATAAAACATCATTTTTTTCAGTGTACTTCCTTATTCAAATGTGCTAGAACAAGGGGGTTATGAATAATATAAAAAATTTAATTCAAGAAAGTTTAAATAAGCCTTGATATAATTATGAATCTTTGCAATAAAAATGTACAATCTAGCAATATGACAAATCAAAAGTTAGGTTTGGAACTTGGCTCTTACGCATTTATAATGAACATTTTTAAAACATTCAATAAAAATGTTTCATGGCTTACATGTAGGTGCAGAAAGATTAATGCAATGTACATATTTTCATTAAAGTCTTATAAATAAATCATTTCTTATCCCTTGATGTGCAAATGAATGGGAGACAGGGTACAAAAATATTTCAGCTGATGAATATTTCAAATAAATTCCTTTTCTCATTTTCTCCAAGATATTGTGACTGATGTACAATATTTACATTGAATAATTATATGAATGCATTCAACCATTCAACAAATATGGGTCAGTTACCTTATGTATTAGAACTAACTTTAGTTGTGACAGAACTTACCCTGGCCCCATCATTTAAAAAAAAAAAAAAGCAGTAGACTTTTATTAACCTTTCTCTTTCAGAAAAGTCTGTGTAGGCATTTTGGAGTTGCATAACACTTTTGTTATTAATCCTCCAGGCATTGCCTCTATTCTCAGTCTGGACTCGTCTTGCACTAAAACAGATACATTTATTATATAAATAGGTGCCTCCTGTTCATTCATTATGATGCTTCCTCCTGTCAAGAGCACATCCTTGTCGTCTCCACTTCATTTCTGCTTTTATACTTTTGACACGAAATAGTCCCTAAGCCGCCACATCCAGCTGCCAGGGAGACTGGAAACTTGTTTTGTCTTATTGCCCATGTGCCTAGGTACCCTGCCTCCTAAATAATCTGCCTCACTGGGCTAGCTGTGCAAAACACAGCAAATCTCATCGGTCTCTTTCCTCATAGAATTTAGAGTTAATACGTTGGATGGACACATATTTATATTATTTAGCTCCGATGATGTATTAGTCTACTGTGACTGTTGTAACAAGTTACCACAAATCGGGTGGCTTAACACAACAAAAATTTATTTTACTCTCACATTTCTAGAGGCCAGAAGCCCAAAACAAGGTGTCAGAAGTGCTGCACTTCATCTGGAGGCTCTTGGCCTTTTCCAGCTTCTGGTGGCAGTTGGCATGCCTTGGTTTGTGGACACATCACTCTCTAATTGGCCTCTGCCTTCACACTGCTTTCGTATGTCTGTGTCTTTTCCTTTGACTGTCCCAAATCTCCCTTTGCTTTCTCTTATAAGGATACTTGTCAGGAAATTTAGGGCCAATCAGTATAAACCAGGATGCCCTTCTCAGCAAAAGATCCTTAATTTAATTACATTTGAAATGATACTTTTCCCAAATAAGCTAACATTTACAGGTTTCAGGAATTAGAATTGGGACATGTCTTTCGGGGAGCCACTATTCAACCTGCTACATATGGAAACACAGTTACATTTTAGGTTCACTTACATTTCAGGTAATCCTGTAAAAATTCTTGTTCACCAAGATGTGTAAACTTTTTCTATGTCATGACTTGTAGAACGTAAATAACTATGCAGCTGCTTCCCCTAAGATACATGTGCTAATTAATAAAAAATGACAGTAAAACTAATTTTAAATGTTAAAATATTTTACTATTTAGTTATATATATTTCTTTCAATTTTCTTCAATAATTTCAAACTAAGAAGGAATTACAAAAAAAAAAAAAAGACCACAGTCCCACAGTAGGAAGTAAAATGCAATTGACATTTATTTCCTTTATCTCAGTCAAGTATAATCTATGAGTTTGGGGCATTAATTTGGGCAAACTTCTGGCTTGTTAAACCTATTAAATACATAGAATCTGTTCAGCTAATTGTTGTTGTTGTTGTTGTTATTATTAATAGCTGAAAAAGAGAAACCTTGAATATACTCAGTAAAACAAAATAAATTAAGGTTATCTAGAGTTGGGAATAAGGGAAGATCGAAGAGGAAAAGAGAGTTTTTATACAGCCAAAATTCTCAATTTTCTTTGCAAAATGTTTGCTTAGGACAAGACAATATTCGGAAATAATAAGAATCTATGCCTAACTTCTTATTTTATAAATAAACTGGAGAAAAATGATTTATTAAACAGAATACTGATACAGTATGTTTTACCTCCAAATGCCCTTCGTGTGGTAGTAACTACTATATAATAATATAGTAATAGAGAAAAAAATACAAGTATATTTCTAAATTATAATTCTATAATTTTGTATAAATAACCTTATTGGGATGATTTATATTATAAATTTTATATGATTATCTAAAGTATGAGAAATCAGGACCATTATAATATAAAAAATAAAAGTTACACCTAACTTAACCAATTTTTAATATTTATTTTTAAAATTAAGCATAAATATTCTTTAGATCTGTATACCACAAATTCTGTGACAGCAAG